>JAVHJO010000012.1:0-1200000 GCA_036971675.1 Orbilia ellipsospora
AATAATATTTTTATAAAAATATTTATTATTATTTTTATAATTAATATATATAATAAAACAAATTTTTTATTATAAAAAATTTTTTTTATTTAAAAATATACTATATTAAAATATTTAATTTTTATTAATTATTTCAATTAATATAAATAATAATAATAAAAAACAATTTAATACTTTTTTAAAAAAAATATTTAATAATATAATATATATTTTTTAAAAGCTTATATAATTATATATATATTTTTTGTTAATATGATTATTTATTATTATTTTTATTTTTGTATTAAAAATAGTTATTATAAATTATAATTTATTTAACTAAAAAATAGCTTTTTTTAAAAATAAGTAGATATATTTTGATGTAAAGTATTTAATTAATTTTTTTTGTTATATATTTTAGTTTCGTTTGTGTTAAAATAATTTTTTAATTTTAATTTATTTTTTTTATAAATTATATTTTTATTAATTATACTTAATAAATATTTATAAAAATAGAATATAATATTTAAATATTATTTTATAAGTTGGTTAGTATATTAATTTAATTTTAAAATAATATATATTATATTTAATCTTATATTTATAATAATATAATTAATATTACTAAATATGTTTTTGTAGAGTTTAATTTTATTTATAAAAAAATTTTATTATTTTCTTTAAATAAATAAATATAAAATAAAAATAATATATTTTTAATTTTATTTTTATATATTTTACTTAATTTATATAGATTATTTTATTATTATAGTTTTAAATAATTTTAATATTAAAATTTTTTTTAATTTTTTTTTAATTTTTTTTTAATTTTTTTTTATATTATATTTTTTTTTTAGAATTATTTTAGTTTATTTTATTTTAAAAAGTTTTTTTTAAAAAAAATATAATATTGTTTATGTATATTATTATTATAATATTATTTTTAATGTAAAAGTATTTATTTGTAAAAAATTATTTTATTTTAAATAGGAATATTTTTAATATAAAAAATTTATATAAATTTTAGTTTTATAGATATAATATTTATTTAAAATTATAAAAAATTTTTAATAGAAATAGTATTATTATAAATAAATTATTTTTAATATAATTATTAGAAAATTCCATGAATACCCTTTTTAAAAAAAGTAGTATTATATTTAAAAAAAATTATTTTTATATTTATTTAATATATATGTAGTTTTATGCTTATTATTAAAGTTAGCAAAAATTTAATAATATATATATTTATTATTAATATATACATTTTTATATAATATTTATTATAATATTATTTATAATTTTTTATAATTAATCTTGTTTTATAAAATAAATTTTTATTAAATTTCAATTTTTTTTTGAATATTTATCTTATTTTTATAAGTTTATACTTTTTAAGTAAATTGGTTATTTTTAAAAATATTTTATTTTTTTTAACTATTTCTTATTATTTAAAACTATTATTTAATTAAAAAAATTCTAAATTTAAAATACTTTTATTACATATATTCTCAAATAAAAATACTTTTTTAAAAAAATATTTAATATTTTAATAATATATATTTTTATATCTAATTACTCCAACTCAATTTTAAAACTATTTTTTTTTAATTTAATAATTAAATTATTATTTTTTAAAAATTTTTATATTTATAATATTCCAATTTATTTTTTATACTTTTAAAAGGTAAAAATAATTTTATAAAAACTATTTCTAATATTTTTTAAATTTTAAAAAAATGAGAGTAAAAATTTTTTAATAAAAATTAATTTTTTTATTATTTATTTTCTAAAAAAAAATTGTTATTAAAAAAAGATTTTTTAATTTTTTATAAATAAAATTTTTTTAAAAATTTTTAATAATAGAGCTTTCTTTTCTTATTAAATTTATAACTTTTTAATCAAAAGTAATATATTTTATCATATTAATTATTTTTTAATAAATTTTTTTAATTTTTAAAATATTTTTTATAATTTTTTTTATTAAATTTTATATTTTATATTAGTTAATAATTTTTATATATTTAATAAAAATTTTTTTTAAATATAGTATTAAGTGAGAATTTTTGATTTTTTTTTTTTTAGAATAATTATATAAATGTAATAATTAAATAGATATATATTTATATAAAAAGGTGTTTTTTATAGAATAATTTAAATAAAAATTTGTTTATATAGGTATTTTGAGTTTTTTTTTTATAATAATAGTATTTTATTTAAAAAATATATTATAGTAATTATAATTTTTATTTAGAATAATTTTAATAAATTAAATTTTATTATTATAATAATATTTATATTTTTTATAATTTTATTTACTTTTTCAAATTTATTATTTTATAAATAGATATAAATAATATTAAATTTTATTTTAATATTTTTAATATTTATAAAATTTTTTATATTATATGATTTAAATTTTTTGGCATTATTTAATCTAAAATAAAATATTTTATATTTTAAAATAAATTTTATTATAATAAATAAATTTATTTTTAAATTTAATTTTAATTTTATAAAATATAATTTATTTATATTTGATATAATTATTTATTAATATTAAAATATATTTTATTATAAATATAATTAATTTATTTAAATTTTTGTTTTTATATTTATTATATAAAATTACTATTTTTTAAAAATTTATTATATTTAAATATATTAATTTTATTAATTTAATTATTTTTTATAAAATTGAAATTTTATATGATATTATTATTTATTTATTATAAATATAGGCTTTATAGATATAATTTATTTTGTTTAATAAAATAAAGTTGTTAATATTTAAAAAAATCAATATTTTTTTAATTATTTTAAAATAAAAATAGTTTAATTTATAATACTATATTTTTAAAATATTTAAAATAGGTATTATATTTTTATTAAAAATATTTACTTTAATAATAACTACTCTTACAAATATTTTTTTTATAGTTAATAAAAGAATGAACTAAATATTTTTTTTATTAGAAATATAATATTTAGAAAAATTATTAATTAAAAGATTATATAAGTCTTTTTTTAATTTATATAAATTAATTTCTTTATTTTAAAATATTTTTTAATAGAAGTATTTTTATATAAAAAAATTATTTTATTTTTTTTAATAATTATTTTAATACTTTTTTAATAAGTTTTTTGTAAAAAATAAATTTAATACCATCATATATATAAAACTTTTTTTTTTTTAATATAATATATTAAAATTTTAATTATTATAATATTTATTTTTAATATTTTTATAATAAAATTATTTTTTTTAGTTTTTTAAATAAATAATACACTTTAAATAAATTAATATTTTTTATGAATTAATCAAAAATTCTAAAGTTTAGAAATTATTTTTTTTGAGAGTTAGTTTTATTATTTACTATATTCTTATAAATTTTATATCTTATTTTGCAAAGGTTTTTTATTATATAAAAAAATATAATAAATTTTTTATTAAGATTATTATTTTATTTATATATTATAAAAAAATAAGTCTTTTTTATAATATTTATTTTTTTTATAATTATAATAATAAATATTATCTTTTTCTTTATATTAATTATAAAAATTATTTATTATATTTTTTAAAACTTTATTTTTTAAATTTTATTTAAATTTTTTTTTTTGAAAATTATTTATTTTTCTAAAAATATAATATTTTAAAAATATTTTTTTATGTTTATTATTATTATATTTTTAATAAATAGCTTTAATTAAAATAAAAAAATTATTAAAAAAATTATTAAAAAAATTTTTGTGAATAATTTGTAATAATTTATATATATATACAAGTATTTTATTAATGTAGTTAATTTTTTATATGTAAATAATGTTTTTTATAAATATATTTTTTGTTATTTTAAGATTAATTATAATTATATATAGAAAAATATTTTTTATAAAAAAAATATTTGTTATAAGAGTATATTTTTTTTTAAATTTATCTAAAATTTTAAAAAAAATTAATTGTTATATTATAAAAAATATTTTTTATTTTAATAATCATATTTTAAAAATATGTTTCTAATATAACAATAGTATTTTAATTATTAAATATAAATTTTTTATAAAAAAATATTATAATAATATTTAAATTTTTATTTATTAAAAAATTCTCTAAATGTATATTTATAAAAAAGATAAGTAAATTTTTTATTGTAGAGTGTGTGTATTTAAAATTTTTATTATTATTATCTAATTCTAATATAGTAAATTTATTATATTAATTAATTATATAATCAATTATATTTTTTTAAAAATTTACTTAATTTATAATTATTTTTTTTAATTATTTAAAAATATATAATAATCTTAAATTTCTAAAATATATAATTAATACCATTATAAAAAAAAATAAAGATATTATAAAAATAATTATTCATAATAGTATTATTTGATATTTTGACACATCTATAATAAAAATAATACTATTAATAAAAATTAAAACAATTTATTTTTATAATATATTATTACAGCACATTATTTAACAACAATAACTTTATTATATAATTAATATTTATAAAAATATATAAATCTATACTTAAAAACTATATTTTCTTAAATTTTTTTTTTAAAAAAATATATTTTTTATAATTATGTACACAGTGGTTACCCCTAACAGTATTTCCCAATATGGCTATGGCAGAACTTGTGACCTGGCAATAAATGCCTCTGTTATAAAGTGCTAGTACCACACAACAACAGTAGTCTTTTTTTAATTGTTTTATTAATATATAGATTTGGTTTTACAAATTAAAAATATTATAATTTATTTTATTTAAAAAATCTATAATAAATTATTTGATTATTTTTACAATATAAAAAATATTTTTAAAGGTTAGATTGAATTTTAAAAAATTAATATTTTAAAAACTTTTAAACCTATAATTCAAAAACTAAAAAAATATTATAAAAAAATTTATTATTCTACTAAGTTACTTTATAATCTAAATAATTATTTAAACCCTCAAATTAAATTTAATAATTATAAATCATAAAATAAAAACTATAAACAATAATATAGAGATAAATTTTATTATTATTATTTAAATAATTATAATAATCTTATAAATTATAAAAATAATAATAAAAAAAATATTACACCTAAAATTGATAAATAACACTTATTCCAAAATCTTTTTAATTCTACAAAACTTAATAATATAAATATTAAATATATAGAATTTAAAATATACTACAAATAATTCTTAAACCTGTAAAAAAAAAAAATTTATAATTTTGGTATTTAAATAAAATTAAATATCCAAAAATAATAAAAATAATATATGAGGTATTGGTAGTACCACTTACTTTAGTTACCCTTAAAAAAGTTTTTAATATTATTTAAGATGTTTTTTATTATTATTAAAATAAAATAAATTTTACTATTTTAAAAAAAATTATAATAATAAAGTTTTTTTTTAAATAATTGAAAATAAATCAATTTTTTTTTTTTTAAAAAAAAAAAAAAAAAAAAAAAAAAAAAAAAAAACTTAAACAATTAAAAGAAGATTGTAATTAGATTAAAAAAATTTTAATTATAAGATAATTTATAATAAAATATAGTTATTTTTTTCTTATTCATCTATAATAATTTTTTTTAAAAAAAAAAAAAAAAAGAAATAATAGTTAAGTTCCAATTCAATCAGTTAAAAAAAAAAAAAAAAAGAATATTAAATCTATTAAAATACTTATAAAAAAAATTTTAAAATAACAAAATAAAAAATTAAATTATTATATTTAATAATTTTGTATATACAAATATAAAACTAGATTATAAAAATAATAAACTTTTAATTTTTTTTAATATAAAATATTTTCTTATTTGCAGTAGTCATTCAGATTGTTAATTTATTTATAAAAATATATTATTATAATAGTAAATACCATCTTAATTCAGTAAAAAGATCAATATTAAATCAATAAATAATCTAATATTATAATAGAATACAGTACTGGCTTAATAATACCTCTTATATTTTTTTTCCCAATTAAAAAACTAGTTCAAGTCCAAATTAATACCCCGATTTAAAAATTTTTTTTAAGCTCGTTCCTCGCATTCCCCGCCTATTTTTAAACGCTACTTAAAATCAAATAACTTTAAAATTTTTTTAAAAAAAAAGATAAAATTTTAATAAATAAAAAAAAAGAAAAACTAGAAGGCGGCTGGGCTGTACTTAAACCCGACTGAATTCCGTACTAAATATAAAAAGTGTTGTTTTCTTTTTCTTTTTTGGTGACCAATCCAGTCTCGCCCTATAAATGCGGGGTAACGAGATTGGTAAAATACTAAGAGCTTGGTATAACATAATGCTGAGATAATATATAAAAATTGAGGCCCCCTAGTGAAATTTTCTTTTGAGCACGTAATTATAGAAACCCTCCTATTCAGTCGGGCATATAACAAAATTCTAAAAAAAAAAAAAAAAATTTTAAAAAATTTAAAAAAAAGAATTATAAAAGAAAAAAGAAAGAAAGAAGTAATAATCAAGTTTCAATTTAATCAATTAGAAAAAAAAAAAGAATATTAGATTTATTAAAATATTTATAAAAAAAAATTTAAAACAGCAAGATAAAAAATTAAATTATCATATTTAATAATTTTATATATACAAATATAAACTAGATTATAGAGATAATAAACTTTTGATTTTTTTTAATATAAAATATTTTCTTATTTACAGCAGTTATTCAAATTGTTAATACTAGAAGGCTTGCTTTGCAAGTATTTAAACCCGACTGACTCCCCTTTTTTATTTTATTACATCTTGTCATATTGTGTTATCCCTTTTTTGGGTAGATGGAAAACCTAGTAATAAAATTAAATTATTATAATATATATTTTAGCGTATATTAGCTTTTTATGTTGTTTAAGCGAGATTGCTCGGCAACACATTTTCGAGGACCTTCTGCCGGAGTTAGAATCCCGCGTAGTAAGGGACCCGACTAGTCAGTCGGGCATATATTTATAAAAATATATTATTACAATAATAAATATTATTCTAATTTAATAAAAAAATTAGTACTAAATCAATAAATAATTTAATTTTGTAATAAAATATAATGCTAGTTTGATAGTATTTCTTATATTTTTTTTCTTGATTAAAAAACTCGTTCGGGAAGGTTTAAATTAATACCCCGATTCAAAATTTTTTTCTAAGCTCGTTCCTCGCATTCCCCGCCTATTTTTAAACGCTAAATTTATATAAAAAGTACATTAGTACTAATAATATATAAAAAATTAATTATACCACTATAGTAAAAAACCAAAATGGTAATTACAGAAAAGTAGCAGTATATAGTATATATCAATTATATATAAACCATTACAATTAGAAATAAAAAATAATATTGAGTTATTTAAAAAATTAATTAAATTTTGTAAGTAATCTTCCAAATTCAATTAATTTTGGTAATTTAATATTACTTCAGAAAATATTTTGTTAAATATTTTTATAATTAATAAATTTATTATTGTTATTTAAAATAAATTTATTATTACTAGAATTTTTATTAAAATTTTTAGATAATAATTAAAATTTTTAGATAATAATTAAAATTTTTAGATAATAATTAAAATTTTTAGATAATAATTAAAATTTTTTTGTTTTTGTTTTTGAAAGTAAACTTAGAATGTATTTTACTTTTATATAATAATTTTAATTAATTTAATATTTTTTTTATAAATTTATATTGTTTTGGTATATTAATGTATATTTTAGTTTAAATATAAGTGGTGGTTATTATAATTTATTTTAATATCTGTATTATAATTTTAAATTTTTTAAATATCTTATATTATTTATAAATAAAATATTTGTTAATTTACTTTTTAAGTTTTTTATTAGTGTAATTACTTTATCATTAACTTAAATATTAATATTAATATATAATTTATTATTTTTTAAAAGATATCATCTTTTCTGATTGGTAAGTTTATAATTAATTTTAATTTGAGTAAAAATAATACTTCTTTTAATTATTTTCTATTATTCATTTATTTTAATAATACAATTAACAATAAATTAATTTAAATAAAAAAATATGTTATAAAAAATATATATAATTTTTTTTATTATTTATTATCTTATATTCAAGATAAAATTTTTACAATTGAATTTTGCTGTTAATATATATATATATATATATATATATTTATAAAATCTGAATAAGATCAATTAAAGTATTATATTTTAATTAAGTCTGTTTGATTAAATATTAATTTTTTATTTTAAGATATTAGATTCTCAGAACTTATGAAATATATATAATGATAATATTAAAGAATAATATATGAAATGTGTAATAATAATAATAATTATAAATTTGTATTGTATTTAAATTAACCAATAAAAAGTAAGAATTATTTATAAAATTTAATAATAGTCTTATATATATAATGATACTTTATATAAATATTAATAATAATTAATAACTGATATTATTATTTATTAGTGATGATTAACAATTAGATTTATTAATAATAACTGATAATTGAATATATCAATTATCAATCACGTGATATATTTATATTGTATGTGATAAGCAAAACAGGGGTAATTGATCAAATAGGCAAATATGCTGATTATTATAACTTAAATAATTATATGGGAGAATGGAAGTGTGTTTCTGGTGTTGTCATGTCTTAGCCGTATGACACTTACTTTATGTTATAAAGAAGATTAAACTAATATAATCAATATATAAATTATATATATATATATATATATATTAATTAATTATTAAAATATAATATTTAAAATAAGAATATTATTTATAATATTTATCTAATTTTAATAATAATTATTTTAATTATAATATTATAAATATTTCTTTTAATTTATTATATAATAATAGGAGAAATTGGAATTTTTATATTTTAAATATTTTATATTAAAAAAATTTATTAAATTTATACTTATATTTTTAGTATAATTTATAGTTTAATAATAGATATTAGTAATATAAGTATTTATTATTATAATAATTAAAAGGGAAACAAGATATAACATATATATATATGTATATATAAAAAAAAAAATAATAAATTTATTAAAATTTAATTTTAAAAATAATAAAAAAAATAATAATTTAAAATTTTTAATAATAAAAAACTTTAATATATAAAAAATAAGAATATATATATATATATATATATATATATTATACCAATTAATATAAATTCAAAATTAAAAATTTTAAAAATATTATTAATTTAATATTATAAATTTTTTAAAAAATAAAATTTTATATTTTAATATACCCAAATCTATTAAATTTTATTTATTTTATAATTTATATTAATATTTATTTATATATAAGCAAATAATATTAGTAAAAATATTTATAAAAAAAAATTTTATAATTAAGAAAAACTAGAAGGCGGCTGCGCCGCACTTAAACCCGACTGAATTCCGCATTAAATATAAAAAGTGTTGTTTTCTTTTTCTTTTTAAATAACCAATTTTTAAGCCGCCCTATTTTAAGCAGTTTTACTCTATTACAAAAATTTGTAAAATGTTAAGAGCTTGGTATAACATAATATTAAAATAATATAATAAAAATCAATAGTAAAATTTTCTTTTGAGCACGTAATGATAGAAACCCTCCTATTCAGTCGGGCATATGGTTTTATAAAATAATATAAAAAATAACAAAATACAAAATAATAAAAAAAATTAATTATAAATTAAAAATATTATTTTTATAATATATTAATTTAATTTATTTATTCTAGTTAATTTTTAGTATTATATATTAAAATATAATATTTTGCTTAACTACCTAATTAATAGAAGATTTTAGTTTTTTTGATTTATAATACAACCATACTATAAATCTCAAAAATACATACTACAAATCTTAAACAATATGAATTAATAATAAATTTATTAATATAAAAATAATGTTAAAAATATTAATAAAATTTAATAAAATAAAAAATAATATTTATATAAAATAAAAAATTAAGAAAAATTTAAAAAAAAATTATTATAATATATATAATAGATAAATTTTGAAATAATTTCTAATTATTTTAAATTAATTAAAATAATATAATTACAATATAACAAAATACCATATTTTAATATATATTATAACTATAATTAGAATTACTATATACCTATTAATTAATTTAAAAATATATAAATAAATATTTATTTATAAAATAATATTTTAATAAAAACTTTACATTTTAAACCCAAATATTAGTAAGTATAAAGAAAAATTAAAGAATTTAAAAAACTCTGATATTATAAAAATAATTAAATATTTATATTAATTAATTTTTAAAAATATAAATAATTATACCTTAAGGGGAATCAAAATTATGAATAAATTTTGAAAACTTATTATAAACATTTAATTTTAAAAAAAAAAATCCAAAAATCTAAATAAGCATCAAAAATTATAAAGAAATCTAAATTCATATAATAAACTATAATTTTATATATATAAATTATACATCCAATTATCAATCTGGAATTAGTATTAGATAATTTATTTATTAGATAATAATTAAATTACTATTTTACACTGCATATTAAATACCACTACAAATTAAAACTTGAACTGCATTGAGATTCCTAGTCTCGTGCGGCATCACAAGAAAATTTATATTATACAATATAGAATATTTAATTTATTATAATATGATATATAGTATAAAGGATTTTTAACGATTTTTTATACTATAAAATATGGTATGGTAATTATTTCAGTATTATGGTAGTATTCTATTAAATGGTATAAAATGTTTTATATATAAATGGTATGGTAGAAAAAATCTTCTACCATACTGTACCATGTTAAACACTATTTTAAATATAATTTTATAAAAATTAGAATTTTAATTAAATTTTAATTTTTTTTAATAAATTATAAAATCTATAAGATTTTAAATGAAAAGAAATTCTTAAATATTAAGAGTTTTGTAATAATTATTAAGAATATATATTTATTTAATTTTTAAAGGATTTTAGAGGGTTAAAGATTTTTAAAACCTTGTAAATTTTAGAGGTCTGGGAGGTTAACACGATTTTTTACTAATGTTAATATATATATTATTTTAATATTTTATATTATTTTGTAAAATGTGGATTGTTAATTTCCGATGCTCTTCTATATATGCTTCTAAATTGAAGAACAGATTCTATAACAAACAAGTAACAATTATTATTATTATTAAATAAATATTTATATATGAAAAATAAATGCAAAAAGGTAAACAGGTGTTGTGCTGTCCAAACTATGATGATTTGTGACGGAACGTTTGATTTATAAAAATTCTCAGAAAGTACTAAACGGGCAGAATAAAGAGCCTCTGGATATCAAGATGTACAACTATTTTTTCTTGATGCAAGTTAGTTGGATTTAAGTATCGCAATGCGAATATAATATAACATACTTTGTTATGAACTGTGACAGAATTTAATAATAGCCTTTAACAGGGCCCTTTTATTTGGTCGGGCATATATTTTGAAACATTTTTAATATTTACAGATACTAGATCGTAGCTCAAACCGTCAGTTCCCAATTTAAATCGATTTATCGGCTACAAAGTTTTCGAGATTTAACGCCATTTGAGAGAAATGTCATATATCCTAGCTAACATCCGTGATTGCGACAGGATTTAAAACAGCCCACTGATCGCCCTATTAGAACGGCTAAGCTGAGAAAGAAGCCAAGGAATATTCTATTCCGTTATCTGTCCACCTCTTATTTTTCCGCAACCGTCGAGTATTTTCTTTTCTCTGAAGCCTATCCCAAACATCCGGATGTCTTTTGCGTTCGTGTTTTATTCTTCTTATTTTATCCAGCGGTGGGACTTTCCACTTTCGGTTGGCCCCCATCCACATCCTCTCATCACATTCAGTATCCGAGAGCAATTTACATTTCAAAATGTGTCCATAGAGCATATAATTGTTCATTGTTTCTGCCACAATGGTTGCAACATCGCATGATTTGAACCGAATAAAAGCATAGTGTTTCGATTTCCCGGTAGCCTTATTTCGGCAGAGTCGCAGGCGGTCTATTGTTCCGAACTGAGAAAAATAGGATTGCATTTCATCCTCGTAAAAGCCGTGAGGTATGCGACCTAGGTATACAACTCCTGGTTTTTCGCTGGGTTGCGTCTCGGGATTAGCAATTGTCGAAACGAGTTCTCGAGTTTCTTGATGGGTAATTGTTTCCTTAATATTGTCAGCTCTTGATATTCTAGAATCGAAAGATTGCACTAAAGAGCACATACGTCCAGGCTAAGCCTCGCTCTTTTTAATGGACGGCTTGTTTGCATTGCAAAAAACACGCGGTGGACTGAGAGTGCTGGTGATGAATATGTGGACGTGAATTCCAATGCTTGCTCAATAGTGTGTTGATAGGGAAGCGAAATAAAAATTTAGTGCCTCATTTGTCCTCGACCATTGTTGGCTAAAGTTTACTCGGCTTATGTAATATTTCGAATTCGTCTCGATGTCAAACGCACAACACAATGAGCTCATATGAGATTGACTTCTCAAATGTTTTATTCTATGCGCATCCACTCACAAACCGTCCAAGACTATGAAAATTAGCTGAATGTTTCTGAAGAATTGAATTAGTCTATGGGAGATCAATATAAAATATTCGAATTCATTCAAACAACACGAACGTCTAGGTTTAATTTTAGATCTTTGTTTCGCGATGATCCTAGATCAAGCTGCGGACACGTGATATACCTCAATCACAGGCAAAGCACATTCAAAGTATGCTAAAAAGAATAACCAATCCTTCACGTGGGCGCCCTGAAGAATCTTTGGTTTTGGGCCTAGCGTTTTAAAGACTGGAAATACTTAAAAATTTTCTTAAGGATTTCAGAGGGCTAATAAATCTAGGACAATGAACTTGCAAAATCCCTCCTCAAGTTCGCGTATGCTATTTTCCCATTTGTCGCATCATTTGATGAAAATATAATAGCATGCCTAAAAGGTCTCCCGAGGAAGTCATAGGTACTAGCGGAGAGGCTGAAGGTTTGAGACAGCAATCAATCTCAGTCCGATAGCAAGCTCGAAGTTTCTTGGGGTGCTCTCTGTGTGCATGAATCTGGGCAATAAAAGAGAACGGAAACTCAAAGCAAAGCAGGTTCTTAGTGGCATAAAATCCAAGATAGAAGAAGACTATACGTTGTAATTTCGAACTTATATGCACACTACTCAAAGAGATGGAGGTTTTTGTCCTGGTTCCTCTTCGTCGCTATGGTCTGAGTTTTCAGGGGAAGGTGCTTTGGATCCCCGGTTGCTACCCGTGCGTGCTTGCATCTGCCTAGCGAGTTAGTCAGGTCGATACGATTACTGCCACAATTAACTTACCCAAGATCGGACACCTTTTATAACTCTGCGGTTAGCATATCTGAATACATTCGCTCACAATATGATAGACCTCACCTCCTATAAGCCCGAGGGAATAACCGGTTGCGAAATCTGTATGTGGTGATGCGGATCGGCCAATATCGATCTGGGCAAGCCCGGGGCTGATCGAAGTTTCGGGTATCGAAAGGGAGGGTAAATTTTGCGGCTGAGGTGACCAGAATCTTCCAATCTCATCACGTAGCTCTCTCCCGGTAGTTGTCCAATTAGTTTTTATGGAATCGCGTAATTCGACCGCGTGCCGTTTAATATCGAGTTCGTTTTTCTTTAACCAAGACACATTGAGATCCTGCCTAGGAGTACCTCTTCTTAGCTGGCGTGTGATGAACTTATCGTAATCCCGTACGATCCTATTAAAGTAAATGATTTTCAAAATATTGTTCCATCGGGCGCGAATATTATTAAAGCAAAAGTAAGGAGAGATAGGGCTCAAACTTTGTGATTATATAAGTTGTCGAGATGCCTTCGGTGCGCTGTGTTACTAAGAACTTTCCAGCCTCTTTGCATGGTTTATAGATATCATCTGTGTCAGCCCCAGCGTATGGTTCATCATCGTGTGCAACATAGTCGATGGAATGCTCCTCGAGAAAATCCGGGGTGACTATCCAGGGTGCATCTTCGATAACTTCATCAACCCACTTGCAATGTCGAAGGGTTTCTGCTCTTTCTTTATCTGTCAGAACAGTGAGGCCTTTTCTTTTGTGGGTTTCGATATCATTAGGTATCCCAACAAGGAGATATGTATCTGGAAAGGCTTTTTTGGCTTGTTCAAGTTGCCTCATGTGGCTTTAGATACGTATAGTTAGCGACATTGTAAGAATTTATCTGTGGGAAAAAATATCAAGCTTGATGTGCAATTGCAATTTACCCAAGATGAAAAAGGTCAAAAACCCCATCAGCGTAGACCCGTACAGCTCGGCCGGTAGGGGGCGGATTCATACTATAGCCTTTAGGTATCAGGCTTTGGCCATCCAAAGGCGGGGGCAAGCCTTCTTTCTCTGAAGCTGGCTTGGTTTCCTCTGGTATCAAATCGGTATGGTTCGAGAAATCCTCCTTTAATTTTTTGTGGTCTGGTTCCCCGGCGTTGTCCCATCGCTCTGGATCCTGTCTTTTAATAGGCCCATTGCCATTTGAGCTTGTGGTATCGGCCATAGCATTTGATGTGAGCGCCGATGTGCGCTGTCGTAGGGTATCAAACGGAGGGATAGAAGGAGCGAAATGAACTATCAAGTCAAGAAAATCGGAGGTCGACCTTTATTCTGGTAAGAGAGGAGGAGAACCAAACGAATTGGACGACGTTAGGTTTTCTCTGGCCTGGTTGTTTAGATTCGGGCATATGATTGTCATTTCACAATCCAATCCAGATGTATTGAGAAACTCAGAAGCCTTTACTCACCTAATGGTAACAGTAAAAGCTAGCTTCTCAAAGAGTGTTATCCTTAGAAGCTTGGGTTCTCCTCATTCCCATACTTTTATGACCAGATCAATATAGAAACCTTGTTATGGGACCCTCCAGAAGGTGAATTTCATTGTCCAAAAAAAAAAAAAAAGAAAAGAAAAGAAACAAGAAAGAAAGAAAGTGCCCCACTTTTCGATGACGGCACTACACCTGAGCGTCAATCACATGCTGAATAAGCAGCAGCCAGTGAAAGGGCTAAAGCTTCTCAAGAAATTAGGCCGACTCCAAATACTCAATGTCAAATAAAAGCTCACTTCACCACACTTCGATTATAAAAGAGAAAGACGCGCATATTCATGCCTCGAAAATACAACTACCAAAGGTGTCGATAAAAAATGATTTCATGGTCAACGTAAGATACTTTCAGTTGAGACCAGATCGCCCGCCAAATTTTCAGTATGGCCGTTAACTATTTGGCATTAGGGTCAAGACTTTGGGCTTCCTCTTCGCTCCCATCATTCTCCCAAGGGTTATTGGCATTGTTCGATCTATAAAACTGCAAAGTCAGCCAGCCAAAACTCTTGACCGAAGATCAAAGATGACACTACATGCTCTCGCCTTTGTCTTCCTTTTGGCGATTGCCTCATCTTTGTCGCATTTTCAAGACGAGAACATCATCTCTGCGACTGGCGCGCGGCTTCTGTTAACCCCTAATGAAGTTTTACTTAGGAGGTTGGAGACATTTAGAATCCGCCAGGGTGTGCCAAACATATCCAACCGCGATATTTTACTACTTAATGCGCTCAAGACAAGAGAGGGAAGATTGTTATATGCAGCCTACGGCCCGCGACCGTTAATCGAATGCGCATGGTGCACTCCATTGGACCCCACAAGTTATCTCTACTATCGAGTTCCGTCGATTGCTCTCCCGCATATCGCCAATATTGCGATTCTAGGCGTAGCTACGTCCTCGTTTTCTTCAAAAGTAGCGGGTTCTCTACGAATACATGCCACAATTGCTGGGTTGGCCGTGGCAATGGGAGAAGTCCTTGTGGTGTATAATTTTGATATTTTGCAGAATACACAAGCAGCGAGACCAGAGGATACATACTGGTTCCACTGGCAGCTGCTCACCTATCGCGGGATATCAATCGCTGCTGTGAACTTTCTTTTCGGCGTCGCTTTGTACTTGAGCGCCACAGGAAGATACGGATTCGCCCCCGTGTCTGACAGAGAAAAGATTGAAGCAGTGGCTAAATCCATAGAACTCGGGCTTGGGCACATTCGAACCAGCTTATTTGTGAAAAGTACAACGATAAGAAACGATTCTACTCTAGACTATATCTCGAACTTTTGGAAAAAAGAAGCAGCCAACAGACAGGAGATAGCAAATCAACTTGAAACTACCAAGAGCGAAGTATTAGGGAGGATGGATATTGAATCTATCAACCAGGAAGCTTTCAAATTCACGTCGAATCTATTTGATGCAATGACAGCTGCAAAGCCCACCGCTGGTCCAGATCACGTTTCTCCTAGTGACTAATCGTAGAACTTTGTATTTTTTTTTAGTTTTAGTTACAATGCGCTTTCCCCTTTTCTTACTTTTAAATATATATAGCAAAAAAAAAAAAATAAACAACCAAACGAATGACCAAATGACCAAATAAATATCTAAATGACTAAACCTGGAGCTTCTAATCTTCTTCACAACAGTCAAAGTTCCCACAACCCAACAAAATATACTCGGGGGATAGGATATTAAGGGTAGCGGAAACTGGAATGAATTGGATTGGATTGGATTGAATAGGACAAAGTAAAACTCAGTGCTGAACGCGAACATGCGAGCATAAAATTCCAAAAAAATGATTTTCTATCGGTAGTGTCTCAGTGGGGTAATTCTTTAGATGTTTCCGATGGCTAGTTTCTAGGGTGGGATTCCGGCTTATTTCTTGTTAGAGGACGCCCCTCCACCGGCATTTGTCTCTTTTCCCGCAAGTGCTGCACCGTCTCTCCGTTAGTTGGTGCTCCAAAAAATGATCACACTTAAAGATATAAAATAGAAAAGTTAAACCTTTAGCTTGTTTTTGGCGCATAATTTCGGCCGTCGCTTCTTTTTGGCGTTGGAACTCAGTCCCCGTCATCTGATATCATATATTATAGTGTCAGTGCAAAGAGCTTCGGTACAGATCTATATCTATTGATGAGGAGGTCTTCCATATCCACTTTGGCCAAGTGCTTACGCTGGTTTTCTTCTTCTGCTCGTGGAGGAATAGGTTTTAGCGATGATAAGTTGGTATGTTCTCAGTAATACGTGTTATAAGAGTGTACCTGTGAAGACTGGGCCTTCAAATTCTTCTCCCGGGCCTTCTCTCTCTGGTTTCCTCGGGTCATTTGAACGCTTGATTAAAGGTTTTCTTTCAAAATTGAAACGAAGGGACCGAGTTATACAATGCCGGCTAGTTGCTACACTGGTGCAATAATTCTACTTTGAGTTCTTCTCCTGCTTCTCCTTCTGGTGTTCCTATCAATTGTTATGATTGTTAGGCTGATCGTTGAGTTTGTTGAAGTGGCGATGGCTCAGGAAAGAGATTGCGAATTTCTTGGCATGCTTGTGTGTCAGCGACCCACCAGCCACTTCTGTTCTCAAAAAATCACCACCTCACCCGAATTCCATGGCAGATAATTAATATCAAATATCCATTCTTCTGTTGGTTATGAGTTTATGCTCTACTCATATGCGACTTTCAAACCAGGCGAAATTAATTGCGATTCGATGGACGGGATTGCCAGCAAACAATATTCTATACCAAGCTCAAGCTTACAGCTTTTTTCGCTATCGAAGCATTCACTACTCCTTTCAATATAAATTTGGTCGCGCTGGCTACGATAAGGGCGGAAAGACTCTTTATGACATTCTCGGACTACCGCGACATGCTCAACAATTGGATATCAAGGCGTTTGTTCATTTCTACCCTGGTCTTGACATGTAGATGGCTATAGACTTAAAACAATTACATTTCTAGCAAATTCTACGAGCTCTCCAAGTTACACCACCCAGACCGGAACCAGGGTGACGCTTCCGCAAATGATAGATTCGTAGAAATCTCAAATGCGTATAGAATTTTATCCAATTCCCTTACAAAAGCTTCATATGACAACTCGTTGAAAGATTACCAAATGAGTGCCACCAATCTACAAAATAAACGTGGGCCTGTTGGAGGACGAGAGGCTGCAGGTTTATCAAGACGACGGGTAAACCCGCAGGGCCCGCCTCCATCATACTATCGCGACCATGGTTTTCAAGCTAAATCCGAAGACAAGACACCACGGTCGACCCAATCAAACACTCTCCATTTTAACTGGGATGAAAAGTACCGGCAGCACTATGCTTACCAGCAAAGGTTCAAGAGAGGCACGTTTGCGGCTAGCGACGGTCCAAAACGACAAAGATCTTCGAACTTTATTGACTTTTTTTTCCGTGCAGCAGCTGTTGGTAGCTGTCTACTCCTAGCTGGGACACTGGGAGGGTGGTTTATATCTACTGAGCAACAGTTGGGAAGCCGTAGAAATTAATCAACTCCAGTGTCAACGGCAGACGCCAAATTATTAGAGCTTCTTGAATTTCTGGGGAACGACGTAGGTTTGTATGTTGCAAATATTCAGCGCAAGTAAGCAATTAGAACCCTTAGCCCCTTATTAACTCATATATTATTCATCGTCTCTGGCTATGAAGGATCTACTCTTTTGGCTAGCCTGGGTATCAAAAATTGACATTCTGTCAAATATATATAGGTGTGTATACACACACGCTAATACGTCAATGTACGAAGAAGAAAATTTCCAGTTTTCACGCATATGATCCTTCTATTTCTCTTTTAGGTTTGCTTTCGAACGAGATAGCTACAAATTAACTCTATGTGAAATCGGGCGCATATCAATTCTCATGATCGTAGGAAATAAGATGGAAAAAAGAAAGGGGAGAAAGGAAGAGAACTTGGGCTAGAGTGAAGGTGAGAAAGAAAGAGCGCGGCGTATAAATAGTGTGAAAGAGAAGTACTGAAAGAAAAGAAAAGTTTTTGCGAAGATGGAGCAAATGGTCTTGCGAATATTCAGCTCTGATTTTAATTGTGCCCTTGCAACTAGCCTTTCGACTAGGATGTTGCAGTCACAACAATGACAGCTGTGCACATAATCCATCGGCTCTAGCCCTCAAGTGTGAATGATGCGCCAAACTAATGGGAATGGTATTAATCATGTTATCATTAGTAATTTAATAAAGTCACAATGTAGAAGAGAAAGTGCATGGGTTATAAAATACTCACCTTGTGTGCTGATTCATTGAGCCTCTGGGTGTCAATCGAAACTCCAAGGCCAATAGTCACACCAGGCCGGAGAACTTGGTTATAGGCCAAAGCCGCGGTTCCAGTGTTATTGATCTTGGCCTACGAGAGAATTACCGTAAGCAGCGGCTAAATAGTGTTGTATAGAAAGATGCGTACCTTGACAAATGCAAGCGAATCGAGCTTGTACTTGCTCCCAACTTCCAAACCAACAGCAGAGGTTCCTTTGGCATCCCAAGATGCCTTGGCACCAGCCTCTACCTGCGTATTGACCTTGTGGTAATAGCTAGCAGAAAAGACACTCAGATTATTGCTTGCAGTGATAACGGCGGTATATTCTGGCACGGAATATCCGAGCCCGGCAGAATAACGTGTAATCTTAGCACTAGTGACATCGTATCCAACTTCAGCTCCCACCAAAAACCCTTCATGCCCAACAGTGAGATCACCGTTGAAAGTGGGGCCCTTGAGAAGGTCGAAAAGGGCGCGACCATGAAAGTTGGGTTGACGAAAATGAAGATTAAGCTTGGCACCGGTATTTTTAGACGCTGGTAAGAATTGAGTGAGGACTTCGGCCTTCAGACCATTCGCAATAGTGTTATCAAGCTCGACCTTGGTGTCCAGAGCATTGAATGTGGTCCAGGCCTGGGTCAATGTAAGGCCTACATAATTCCGCTCGAACGGGGCATTTAGTATTCAAATGTAAAACACCCGTAACTGCGTTTGACTTGTTGCTATAGCAGCAAACCATTGGAGACCGAATGTTTTACCTGTAGGCTTATCCGTATACTTGGCTTCGATCTAGTAGGATATAAGTACTTATGTAAGGATTTCCAAGCACTTTCCACTGAGAAGGGGGTTGGGTTGATTTGGAAAGTAATAGCAATGATGATAACCTTGATAATAATCATAAAAAAACAAGAAACATGGAACGATTGGATGGATGGCTACAAAACCAAAGACTTATGTTACTAACCTGGCCATTGATTGCTCCTGTCTTGTAGTCACTCTTTCCTTTTACGGTGAAGGCAACACCATTTGGTGCTTTCGACTTAACCTCGAGAGCGGCTGATCGAGGAAGTGTAGATGGGATGAATTAGTTTAAAGCTGAACTTCATGTAGAGTAGTCTGGATACTGGTCGCTATAGAGGTAAGAGCATACCTGCGGCAGTATGGTAGAAATCTTTATTCAGCAACTATTGTCATGAATTAGCAATCGGGATATACAAAAGCGTAAATTTCAGGTCCTATAGAAATATTTTGTAAATTAATTCAGGAAATTGGCGTCATTACTCACGTCTAGACTTGGTTTGGCGATGTCGGGGAACGCTGGAGGGGCCATGGTTTCTGCCGACTGGTAAGGTAATTAGTCAGTAGTAGTCAATATACACCAAATTTGCAAAGGGAAAATTACCTTGTATAGGGACCAATTGGAGTACTTTTTGATTTATACAGGGTAGTGGCAATGAGTTTTATGTTAAGAAAGGGGAAATATTGCAGGGAGATATCAGGAATCCGAACTAATTAGCTTGTGGCCTTCAGCTCTACGTAGACTTGCGTGGTTTTAAATTTTCGGTGGCGCGACTTTCATTTGTGTACAGGCACGGAGAGAAAACTTACTAAGCCTCTGGGTCTCATTTCGGGCAAAAAAAAAAAAAGAGGAAAAAAAAAAGAGAAAAAAAGCTAATAACGGATTTGCTGAGCTTGGTTAGTCTCGAGAACCCGACTAAACTACCGTTTGGTCTTCATAAAACGACAAGAAAACCCACTGCATCTAAACTTATCTTCATATCGATATATCCATTGGGATCAAAAGCCTATTTCTTTTGAAAATAATTCACTACACACTAGAATTTCAGTAGCACGACCCGGGAATTTCGAGTTCGAAATATGCAACCGGGACTATAAGGCCCTTTAGTTCTCATTCATTTATCCTCTAGCGGAGAAGGGGAATAGAAGGATACGACAAGAGCTTGTAACGACATCATCTTAGTTCCTAGGAAAGGTCTGAGTCGAAGCGCCTGTTTCGATATGAGTATCGAGAACATAGAACGGACCGATCTGGCATTGCCACTCACGGAATCGCTCTCAGTAATTAAAATCAACGTTGACAGCTCCCAAGTTGATGGGGAAGCCCAGGATGAATCAGATGAAGACCTCAATGACCAGGCCGAGGCTGAAATGAAAGGTACTTGGGTTTCGAGGCATATACCTGTGTAGTCTCAAGGTCGCATATTTCTGGGATTATTATGTTTCTTACTGATAGTTTTCTTTTTCCATTCCAGGAATTCTGGACAGCCCCGAAAAGAAGAAGAAAAAGAAGAAAAAGAAGAAAAAGAAGAAAACAAAGAAAAAGGGCCCAACAGCTCTATCTACCCAATCAGACCCCCCTCGGATACCCCTTTCAGCTTTATTTCCTAATCAAAGCTACCCAGAAGGGGAATGCGTGGCTTACAAAGATGACAATTTATTTCGAACTACCAACGAGGAAAAACGATACTTAGATAGGATGAATAATGACACCCATCGAGACTTTCGCAAAGGCGCAGAAATTCACCGGCAGGTTCGGCAGTATGCTAAGAAGATGATAAAACCTGGGATGGCTTTGACCGATATAGCCAATAAAATTGAAGACTCTGTGAGAGCACTTTCAGAACACGATGGCTTAGCTGAAGGTGATGGTTTAATTGCTGGTGTTGGGTTTCCTACCGGGCTTTCAATAAACAACTGTGCAGCTCACTATACCCCAAATGCAGGAAATAAAATGAGTATGATTCAGTGCCGACCAGCTAGTCTCATTGCTCTTCCGTAGTACTGACAAAGCGGTATTCTTGTCTAGTTGTGAGCGAACAGGATGTGATGAAAGTTGACTTCGGAGTACACATCAACGGTCACATTGTTGACAGTGCTTTTACTGTTGCATTCGATCCTACCTATGACAATCTCCTTGCAGCCGTAAAAGATGCAACGAATACCGGGGTCAAGGTGCTAACCCACGCCTTCTTTTTTAATATATCTGGGTTTTCCAATTACTGACAAGTATGCACATTCAAGGAAGCCGGTATTGATGTTAGGGTTTGCGACATCGGAGCTGCTATTCAAGAGGTTATGGAGAGTTACGAGGTTGATATAGGCGGTGTGACATATCCCGTCAAAGCAATCCGAAACCTTAACGGCCATAGTATAAATCCATACCAGATACATGGCGGTAAAAGTGTACCAATTGTAAAGGGGGGTGACCAGACAAAAATGGAGGAGGGCGAGGTTTTCGCTATTGAGACTTTTGGTAGCACTGGTCGTGGCTTCGTCCATGACGATGTAAGTTGCGTTATATGGCCATTTAATGTGATGGGTTTACAGAAACTAACACTATATTTACTCCATAGCTTGAAGTATCGCATTATGCAAAGAGAACCGATGCAGATCGTGGCGCCACCCCGAGACTCCCATCAGCAAAGTCTATCTTAAATGTCATCAATAAGAACTTCGGCACACTGCCCTTCTGTAGAAGATACCTGGATCGCCTTGGCCAGGAACGTTATCTTCTAGGACTTAACAACCTAGTTACCAGTGGTATCGTGGAAGCCTACCCCCCTCTTTGTGATATCAAGGGATCCTATACGGCGCAATACGAGCATGTATGTCTCGGGTTCTCTTATTTTTGTTACTATATTCCCCCCGAGTTGCGCTAATTGCTTTGAAAAACAGACAATTCTCTTACGGCCCATTTGCAAAGAAGTCGTAAGTCGTGGGGACGACTATTAACTGGTGTTATGTTACCGTTTCGAATAAAACCCTGCCCAAAGCAAAGAAATCATGCAAACTGGTGAAATAAACCACGGCTGAATGAACAAAAAAATACCTACTGAATATCGTGCTGGAAAAAGGTCGCAAATCGATATGGTAGAAATATGGTTTTTATTAAAATGAATATGAAAATTTTTTTTCTTGAACACCTGGTCAATGAACGGATCGAATTCTTACTTGATACCCCAAAGTACTTTTAAAGGGGTTATTTCTTTTACGAACTAGCTATCAATACAAGCAGATAAGCGGCCTAGCAATAATGCTTGAATTTGTATTCTCGCGCCAGGCTTGCCTTCGGAACCGCTTTAAATATTGACCCATAGATATAATCCTGCAAGAAATGTTTGATTTATATTTAAAAGCATCGAATTATTGGGGCGTAATTTTGAAAGTGAACCGATGGCTTGCACTTGAGACGCGAAGCGAATATCGCTGCCAAGGTGCTTCGTTGTAAATCGGACCAGGTTGGCATGATCGCAAATTCATCCCATCCTCTGGTTTCCTGCTCTCTCAAGGAATTGAACCGCGCTTAATGTGGGTCATCCATCCACCTATAACCAGCTGTTCCTAAAGGTATAAAATAATTGGGTAGATGCTGTATCTGGGATATTTAAGGCTTCTCCTGCCATACGATTTAATAAAGGTTAGTCTGCAAATGTTTGCGCGTGTTTGTATTATTGAGTTGGTAAATGCCTAGGTAGCTGCTTGCTTCTTCAGCACCATTTCTACAACTACTTTGAGTATTTAAGACAGTATTTGCTGGCCTTTGCGTTTCTCCTTTTTAACTTGACCCTGCCTCAGCGTACACATGCATATTTTAAGTATTCTCAAGATCTTTTAAACGTAACAGCTTATTTTTTATTGATACTAGCCTCTCAGCTCATCGTTTTAGGAAGCAATCCGCTGGACCGAAACCAACTGCTTGGTTTCATAGTCCACTCCTTGTGTAATAGAGTCGGCAGATCTATCCAGTATCAAAGCGTCCCATATATTTCCAGCAAGCTTAGACTCAAACTTGATATAAGCATAACCGATATACTCTATATTTTACTGGTGGCTTTTACTTGAGCGCGAGCATCGCAATGCAAAGAGTGGCTGTAGTATCGCGGAAGCCGCATCTTAGCCCTGACCCTAACCATGCAATGGAAAATATTAGGGTCACAAAGACCTCAGATTTAGTGGTCGACGATTGGCTTTGGACTTACCAGGAAGAACCACACAGATCTCGACGCCAACTAATCGTCAAGGCTCATCCAGAGGCATGTCATCTTCTCCTCGCCGTCACAAGGGAAACCTAACATCTTTACTTTTTAAAGGTCACGAAACTATGCGGCCCCGAGCCCCTGACGAAGTATGTTGTAGCACTGGTAGTGGCCCTTCAATTTTGGTGTGCATACATGCTGAAGAATACGCCTGTCATCTCCTGGAGGTTTCTTTTGACTGCATACATTATTGGAGGGACTGCAAACCAAAACCTTTTCCTTGCAATCCACGAAATATCTCACAACCTCGCTTTCAAAAAGCCCATGGCGAATAGACTCCTAGCTATATTTGCCAACCTTCCCATTGGAATCCCATATAGTGCTTCTTTCAGGGTAAGCTGAATACTACATTCTGAATGCATACTGCTGTTTTTCTGAATCCCAGCCTTTCAAAATATAGCCATACCACCTCACACACCACAAATCTCTCGGAGTTGAAGGCCTGGACGTTGACCTGCCTACCGCAGTAGAAGCAGTGTTTTTAAATTCTGTTCTTGGCAAAGCTTTCTTCGCCACCTTTCAAATATTTTTTTACGCTTTACGACCAATGGTTATCTATCGACTTCCGTTTAGCTGGATTCACGCATTGAATATCTTTGTTCAAGTCGTTGTTGATCTCTTACTTGTAAAATTTGCAGGATGGAATGCCTTATGGTACTTTCTATGGAGTAGCTTCCTAGCGGGGAGTCTCCACCCGTGTGCAGGACACTTTATAGCAGAACACGTGAGCCCATTCGGACATTTCGTGATACAAGGCAAATTTTTATGCTAATGGCTTTATATCAGTACGTTTTTGAAAAAGGGTTAGACGCCTCACCGAAATCTTCTCCGTCAGATGTTTTGCCCGTAGAGACCTACAGCTATTATGGTATTCTAAATCTATTTACCTATAATGTTGGATTGCATAATGAACACCATGATTTTCCGGCTATCCCATGGACTCGACTCTGGAGACTTCGAGAAATTGCGTCTGAGTTTTATGAGCCGTTGCCACAGCATAAAAGTTGGACTCTTGTTATTTGGCAATTTATCTGGGATCCAGATGTTAGTTTATGGAGTCGAGTTAAGAGAGACCAAGCTATTGCTAAAGGTCGCAAGGTAGGTTCTGGATGGACGAAGGAAGAACTCGGACAGGAATAACTGGGCTTTTGTCGCGTGTCTTGGATCGTATCTTCAGTGCTTTTTTCGAGATCTAGGCTGCACCGAGGGATGCATCATGCCTAGGCTCAAAAAACAAAAGGTAGGGAGAGGGTTTGTTATGGAGATGTGATTTCAATCTGGTCATGGCGGCTTAAACATATAATTTCTAACGAGGGTCACATTGGTTGAGAACTGGGCTTTCTTATTTATATATTAGAGTTTTATGTCAGCCAAGCTTGTAAATAACCAGAGATAGATGGCTATTACACTAGATAAAAGAAGGTAATCTGATTGAGAATTAATTATCGCAGTTTCTACCACAGTTGAAACAGAGGGACTCAGAGTACCCTTGGAATATTTCATCACTTCCGCAGCTTGGGCAAAATTCGGGGGCTTGATGAGGCTGCGTCGTAAATGAATCATGAGTTTCTTCTTGCTCGGAATCAAGGTGTTTAACTATTTCTTGGAGTTCTCGCTCTTCAATATCCGCCATGGCGTCAGCCATTGCCATATCAGAATCCAAGACAACTGTGATTCCGAGTTAAACATTAGTTATGGGAATCTTGACTGCGACAGCGACCAAAGTGGTGATGTAGTACCTTTAAGTTGATGAGCCTGAGCATCTATAACTTGATGGCTTTCTTGAATTTCGTTGCTAGGAAAGGACCAAGAAGAAACTGTTCGCGCAGCTCGTTCTTGATTTGTTTCCCACCGGTTTTGCTCTGACAGAAAAATGAGACGCATCATCTGGAGTCCATTGTGTAAAGGTTTAATAAAATTGACATGCCTTCCGATGCTAGTGGGAAACCATACCTCATCCTCACCACCTCTTGCTTCCATAATCTTCTCTTCCCTACTGTTTTGGACCTTTTTGATAAACAGATTGCGCCTGCGATCACGGGCATCCTCGGGCTTTTGCAATAATGGATTGGGGCGGAATATTCTCTTGCCAGTCTGTGCCCTACCATTTTCGTCTGGTCGTAATATCAACTGCGGCGCTGCGCGGGAATTATCCGATTCTTTCGATACAGGGTGACTTGGATGGGATTTGCTTCCTGAGGTTTGAGCTTCTAAGGGCAATGAGGTGGATGTAAAGTTTATCGATGGGATATCTTGGATTCCATGACGGATAGAGTCGTCATGTGGTAGCTGGAACATCGGATCTGCATATGGTAAAGGTCCGGCGATTTCCACCGAAAAGCACAGCTCATGGATTCATCAAGTTGTGCTACACGGGGGTGTCGTTGGCTCGTCTCGTGATGGGTCGCGTCGTTGCAAAGCGAGCATAGGAATATTCGAGCGATAGATACAAGGATCAACACAAAAACACCAAAGCCAAACGTGTTTCTTCGTGATGAACTTGAGTCAGATACACAGTCTCATAGCCAAACTGCTGGCTGACAGGCGCAGCACTTAATCGAGTTCTTGCTTATTAATGCATTTAGATTTGTTGACGAAACTCGAAGGGAAACCCCACGCGCGAAGACATGAAATCGTCTCGGGGATACTACGACAAAAAAGGTCTTTCGGAATGGTCGTCCAAGCTCGCGTCCAATGGGCCCTATTGTATTTTCTGCATTATCCTGAGACAATTGCACAAATTGCTTCCCGGTCTTTGGAATTCAAAGTGGGAACATATATTGGTGGGGGTTATTGGTGATTGCTTCGAGTAAATCATCTGCACCTCCAAAAGACCTTCAGGAATGAACACACGATCCCCAGACTTTCTCGCTGTATGCACCCCGCATCCCGCAAAGGGAAACTCGAGGTGCAGTGTTTCGTTTCCAATCAAAGCCCCCAAACGAATAAGAAAGCCCAAGCAGATATCGATTCCCTTCCCTAACGGCGACCTGCATGAGCCATCACTTGCCATGTCAACCCCCACGAGATGACGGCGATAGTGTCGATGGTACCACATTTATTGTTATTGTGGAACGCGACCTAGAGTCGATGACACTGATTTTGACGCTTGGGTATTCAACCAGCACAATTTCAACGAGCTCCTCCTCGAAAAGAATCATCCTGCAACCAGACGGAACTTTAACGAATGTTGCGTCCGCAAACTGAAAAGGAAGGGTCTTGAGTATAATTGTAAACGGCGAGGTCGCGCGTGTCTTGCGGGTGAGCTTGCAGGGAGCATCGCTCATAGGTATCGGGATATCACCGCGATGGAGGTCCTGCTTCATGTGCGATAGTTGTACCAGTTGCCCTACGTTCGAGAAGGACTGTTCCAGCTTCGTGATGTATAAAAGACCTTGACAGCTCCACACCGTTCATCATATTGTCGGAATACCTTCAACTCCCTCTGGTTTTGCTGGTCCGCGCAAGTCAAATCAAAAAAAATCATCCTCGAAGGTGGGCAGTCTCAGGTGAGCATTTATTGTATAATAGCAATCGGCCCCTACGCTTCCCCTCTTCCCGTCTACTATGTGCACAAATTACTACATTTGGGATCCGTAACTTGAAGACTATATTTCTCAAGGTGGTGTTAGATAAATCTTAAATGCGGTCAATACCCAAAGGGATGCGGTCTGGTCGTCTTTGACTCAGAAGTTTTTGATCATTTAAAGTCCTCGTCTTAACGCTCAAGAGCTCTTTGTTTCATCAAATGTCACTTTCTTAGTCTGTATCGACGCGTGCCCTTTAGCCACAGATTTCTTTTTTATAAATTCAGGATTGTTACTCAATTTTGTTACAATTTTTTTTTTCTCTCTCTCTCTCTCCGTCCCCGTTGACCCAAATATTTTATTTACGAGAAGGTTCAATATACCGAGCACAGAAGCGTCGAGACTCATTATTCTTTGCCAGGCCAAGAAACATCTACGTTTCCAAAATCCAAAGTCCATACTCATTACCCAAGTATCCAAACGAAGCTACTACTAAAAGGTACTCTTAACATAACGGTCCTATATTCGGGATTCTCTTTTGCCAATAGACCCTCCAAGTCGTCAAGTAAGTACCACAATCAAAAAAGTGGATCCTCTTTCATACCTTAGCGCATCGGTAGGAATTAGTCTATCATTCAACTAATACCACTCAAGTGCATTGATCGGCCCTAGATCGGACAACCGCCAATTTAGCGACCTCGAGTTTACAATACCCGAGTTCCGTGTTCGCAAATCGTTTATACCCGGCAAACCGCAGCTAAGAGTCGGCGGCTTTCCCCCTCCATCTCTTTTAAGTAGCCGTTTCCCTTCGGTACTTGAACTATCATCGGTGTCAACAATATACATTCTTCCCAATTTTTTTTTTCCCCTCTTGTTACTACGGAAGGATGTGTGGAATATTTTGTGCACATAACGTAGGTCATCTAATCATAATCGTCCCAAGATTTTGATCCAACACACAAAACCTTGTCTAGTGCGAAGCAATGAACACCGCTAACCTCACTCTAGCACCCAGATGTTCACGGGTTCAAACCCCAAGCTTTGCAGCTTGCAAAAGCGTAAGCATAAGAATGTGCACGTTGCTTTGTATCCTCCTGCTAACATACGGTAACGACAATTACTTTAGGATTCGGCATCGTGGACCTGATTGGAGTAAGCATTTCCGCATACTGATTCTCTGCCATGAATTCAACGAAAGCTAATAGGCATATCTCATTTGCTGCACTAGGCGGAAATGTAATTTCGAACAATACTAGTAAGCCTCTTCTAAATTATAAATTGATCTCGAGGGAGTATATGATACTGATATGGAATTGGACAGTCTTGACTCACGAAAGACTGAGTATTGTCGGTATCGGTAAGATATTTCGGACTCGCTAAATTTTATTCTGAATCTCTGTAACCTTACGACGCTGAATTCTAGACAGCGGCGCGCAGCCTTTGACAAGCGAAGATGAAACTTTAATACTTGGAGTTAATGGAGAGATATATAATCATCGAGTGATTCGTAAGAGTTTTGGAGACAAGTACAAGTTCAAGACCCATTCGGATTGTGAAGTTATACTGTACTTGGTAAGTCTATTTTTCGAGTCTGGTCAAAGAACCATGTCCTCCCCGCCGAGATTATTAACGCAAGTCCAGTACGCGGAGAAAGATATCGAAGCACCGAAATTTTTAGATGGAATGTTTTCATTCGTCCTCTATGATTCTAAAAAAGATAGAATAATTGCGGCTAGGGATCCCATCGGTATCACATCATTTTACCAGGGTTGGAACTCATCTCAGCCAGAAACAGTTTACTTTGCTTCTGAGCTCAAATGTCTACACCCTATTTGCGATAACATAATATCTTTCCCCCCTGGACACATATATGACTCGGCTACCGGGAAAACCACTCGATATTTCCAGCCAAGTTGGTGGAACGCAAGCCCGGTTCCGGAGAAGCCCCTCGACTTGAAATTGATACGAAGTGCATTGGAGAAATCGGTAAGAAAACGTTTGATGGCAGAAGTGCCATATGGTGTTCTTCTGTCCGGTGGTTTAGATTCGAGCCTTATTGCTTCCATCGCCGTTCGGGAGACAAGGGCCGGGTCGAACTTGAGTGGACATGACAACTCTCAGAATGGTATGGATAACCTTGTTGGAATTGATGACGAAGGTTATCTCAAAACCGTGAGCAAGTTCGCCAAGCTCCATTCGTTCTCCATCGGCCTCCCAGGCTCGCCTGACGGGGTGGCTGCCCAAAAAGTTGCCGACTTCTTGGGGACAGAACACCATACGTATACTTTTACGATCCAGGAAGGGCTAGATGCGTTAAGAGATGTCATCTACCATCTCGAGACGTACGACGTTACAACTATTAGAGCCTCAACACCAATGTATCTCCTTAGCCGTAAGATCAAGGCTCATGGTGTAAAGATGGTTCTCAGCGGAGAAGGTAGCGATGAGATATTCGGGGGTTACCTGTACTTCCACGCCGCACCCAATAAATCCGAGTTCCACCAAGAGACTATCCGACGGGTTAAGAATCTGCACTTGGCGGACTGTCTTAGAGCTAACAAATCGACCTCTGCATGGGGCTTAGAAGCCCGCGTTCCTTTCCTCGACAAAGAGGTATGTTCCTAGGAATCCAATCACAAAATAGCGCTAACCCAATCATAAAATTAGTTTTTAGAAGTAGCCATGGCCTTTGATCCTGAAGAAAAGCTGATTCGGAAGGACCGGATTGAAAAATGGGTGCTTCGGGCGGCATTTGATACAAGTTCTGAACCAGAAAAGGAGCCATATCTGCCAAAAGATATATTGTGGCGGCAAAAGGAGCAGTTTAGTGATGGCGTTGGATACGGTTGGATTGATGCATTGAAGGTATTGTGAATAATGTCAATTTTGAGAGACGGTGAGTTAACGTATATAACTATACAGGATACTGCTGCACGCGTGGTTAGCGACGAAGAATTTAAAAACCGTGGAAATTTGTGGGCGGAAGACACACCGGATACGAAAGAAGCGTAAGCTCATATCTATCTATATATATATATCTTATTCGGTATCCGAAAGGTAGTCTGACTCCAAGATAGGTACTGGTATCGTCAAATGTTCGACGAACAATTCCCAAAACAGTGTGCATCAACGGTTATGCGGTGGACGCCAACATGGTCAGAGCAGACAGATCCAAGCGGAAGGTGTGCTTATAAGATGCTCTCCACAAATCTCCTAAGCTATGCTAACTACAGACTCCATTAGGGCAATATCTACTCATGTTGCGAAGTATGAGCATGTCTAAAGCTAGAGGTATTCATGATAGAAGGCCTTTGTCTAAGCGTGTCGTATGAAAATAGTGTATTTGCGTTCATTCTTTCATTGACTATCGCGATCTCTGTTTTTTAAGGATTGTAGAGTGTGGAGAATGCCGAAAGAAGGGTAGTTACTTAAGTAGAATCCTAGAAAAGGGAGTGCTGAAGCAGTTAGACAATGCGCTAGAATTTAAAGATAAGCCCATATGAGCCATTGTAGCAGGTATTATATTTAATTCGTCTAAGTACGTGTCACTCTTATTCGTACTTTAATACTGGCCTGATAATTCTTGTATCGGTTACAGTTCAAACATCCGTTTTCTATGGCTGGGTTAGTTTTCAACACTCGGCTATGTTCCTGCATGGGGCATCTGGGTATTTGGTAGCGTGCTCAGCCTCCACAGGCGCAGCGGTTGGGATTGTTTCATTTTTAGAAAGAAAAAAATAAGAATGATAATACCCCCTTGCGAGACCACACCATCACCAGATGAGTCTATCACAGAATCCCGAGTACTACCAGTCGGAACATCTCGAAAACATTTCCTGACATATATTATGTTAATGTAATTCTACCTGTCAGGCTCGTGTAGGTCATTTCAACACTATGAAGATAGCATCGCTCGGCATCTTGAATCCCTTGGCTTTCCTTCTCCTCCTCCTCATCAGAATACCCTTACAGCTAGTCTTCGGTTCGCAACTTCACGATGATCTGCAGCGAAGACAAAGCCCCAACCTTGAAGATGCAGCTTCGTCACCCCTATCGTTCACAGGACTCGCATCAACAACATCCAATCCCGGTACCTCGAGTCCGCCGTCGTCGGTAGGGATTCCGACAAGTACATCTTCCGATGAGACTCGGAGAGCCGACATTTCGTCTATAAACCCCCCTTTTGGCAACTTTACCACAACCTCTTCATCGATCGACTTGCCGCCCCCCAGCAGCTCCGAATCTACAAGTACCGTCACGGAAGTGCCAATAACAACGCAAGTGACCGTTACGCATGTGGTAACTGACGCGTTCGGCCGACAATCCACTAGCTTCGATGTAGTGCCAACGACAACAATGGTGCCGTCCAACGATCCTTCACTGGCGAACGGCGGTGAATCTGGGTCATCCCCCGGAGTTACTCCGCAACAAAAGAAAATAATCATTGGGGTTGTCGTCAGCATTGTCGGTATTCTTTCACTTGTTGGTATTGCGGGTGTTATTTGGCGCATATGGTTTAGCCGCAGGGAAAGCGAGGAGGGAGTTTCGTTGGAGCACAAAACACCCAACCAAAACTCACTGTCAAGATCGAGTATCCAAAATAATGACACTGTCACACTCGCTAGCAGTGGCAGTGGAGATCACAGCAAGAAACCGCTTTTTAGAAGTATGAACCCATCTTCAAACTTCTGAGCTCCGGAGGAGAGAAATGAATCTTTGAGTATAGTAGAGTGGCCAGACTTGGCTCCACGGGAGGAGATGTATTTATAGAACTCTCCATGAGAATATGAATTAATTGTAGTATCCTAATAATGATCTGCGTGCTTCGGCATCATGGCATCAATTTTAGATCTCTCTTGGTTATTTGAGAAATGGCAATGATCGTTTGGAATCATAGCGTAACTTGATTAGTAAAAAATATATTCTCTTTCAATTTATTTCTTGGCATCACCCCATTCTTCTAGCAGTATTTGTCGATTTTTTTCCCACTCTATAAGTCCGACGCCTTGCAAAAGACAATCTGCTAGGTCATCGATCTTTTCATTCGTATCAGGCTTGGAACGTCCGCCTGTCTCTGTGAACAAAGAAACGGCCTCAGTAACACTGTCGTTTTTTTCATCATATGTCACTGTTTGTTCGTTTTGTAGCAATGTCCGAACCAGATTGATTTTCAAAAGCTTGCTTGCCTTTCCGCTCCGAGACTTTCGGGACAAGTTATTGCGATCTAACCAGAATCTCGTCATTCTTTGTGGGCAGATGCTACAGGTCGAACCTTGCTTCCAGACTCCCTCTTCTAGTAACATCCTCAAGGCCGTATGAATCATTGCCTCGAGCGTATTGACTCTTAATGTCCACTCCTGCACAGCTGCCGATCCCATGGTCCTGTATCTTTGTTTTTCGATCGCAATCATCGTTGGTTTGTGGACTGCTACGAGCTGCCTAGCTAAGGATGTGGCGATAGGCGCAAGTGAGTGAGCAGAGAAATCTATTTCAGTGAAGCTGATGTTTTGCTGAAACTCTGGCTGTTTATCGAGAACCGTGCCATTAGAAGTATCTAGGAGCGAAAATCTTTTCCATGCTAATATCTCTGGGTTGGGCTTGCTGTCAGTTGTGAGCTGCTCACGAGAAATTTTTAAAAGACAAAAGGCGAGATTCTTAATTCCTAGGTCGAGACTGAGAATTCGGTGCTCCTTTGGCTGCTTCTTCGATTGCTGTAACCCCCCAATTTTGGAACAACGGAGCACGGTTAACCTTGATTGGTAAAGTTGGGAGTTTATACGTTCAATTAAGGTGGACTTGATGCCTGAAACAGGCCAACCGCAATTTTGAAGTACTGCTTTGAGGTCTTTGTTCCGCATCATCGTCAATCGTGAAAATATCTAGCTAGTTGGGAACCGTGGTTGCTGCAAGGGCTCCGGGTACGGTGATACTTCAAGAGAATAGTATGCAGGAATGGTGCGCGTGTGCATGTTGAATCTTGTGGGCGCCTTCGATATCCTGTATTCCACGCTATCTTTTGAATCAACAAGGTGTTGATACATCTTGCTTTTAGCTCACCAACGATCTTTTAGTCAATATTCTAAGCTCAGGCCCTCTGAAGGAAGGTCCGAGGAAACCAGCACGCACGCCCCAGACTATCGACAGGATATGGTAAATCAAAAGAAGTCTGGGGGGCCACCCTGTGAGCTTGACGGACAGGGACCTACTTCGGGGTTTGGCATGTCGTCGCGGCTATCGATTTGATTACTGAGCGGGACTTAAAGGCCGTGCTTAGGCGGTTGGGTATTTCTGATGCCGCTGAGGAGCTCTAAAACAACAGTTGCTTTGAAATCCCTTTCTCTGTAAAATCTAGATAGGGCGGGGTAATCAGCTTAGCGGGCTTACTAAATTTATAGCGGGAGATATCGGAAAATGAAAATAATACACCATCGAACCTAACATCCAATCTTACTTTCCGGCCCAAATTTTATTCTCCTTGTTCTCTCAACATTCAACCTAAGGTTTTCGTTACTCGGCCGACGGCCATAAACCGCAAATCTGATACCTTCAGTTTCAGCACGCCGCTTGCCTATCGCAGCGTCGCGATTATCCTCGGTTCGACGGCAATTGTCCACGATGGCACCAATATCTAAACACGATGAATATGATTTTCTAGTTATCGGCGGTGGTAGTGGTGGCCTAGGAGCTGCACGAAGGGCCGCCAGTAGATACGGCCAAAAAGTCGCTATCGTAGAGAAGAGCGGTCGACTCGGCGGTACATGTGTAAATGTGGGGTATGTTATTTGGCGCCTTCGATAATGTTAATGACCCCCGTTGACGGCATTTATATTGATCTGAATTCATCTTACAGTTGTGTTCCCAAAAAAATATGCTGGAACGCAGCATCCATTGCCGAAACCATACATGACGCGGCAGGTTATGGTTTCCATCTTGAGCAAAAGACACCCTTCGATTGGAATTCTTTCAAACATAAAAGAGATGCGTATATTAAACGCTTAAACGGAATCTATGAACGAAATTTGGATAAAGACGACGTTGAATACATATCAGCGCATGCCAGCTTCGTGTCACGGAACGAAGTTTTTTTAAGCGCAATTGATGGCACCGGGGAAAGCAAAACGATTAGAGCAAAGAAAATATTGATCGCGACAGGTATAGTAGCCTACCATCAAAGTGATATTTGGAGTGTACTGATAGAATGATAGGTGGGTACCCTCTTGTTCCAAAGACGGTACCAGGGGCTGAGCTTGGAATTACGAGCGATGGCTTTTTTGACCTTGAAATGCTCCCTAAACGGGTTGCTCTCGTTGGGGCCGGGTATATTGCTGTAGAGCTGGCAGGAATCTTCAATGCTCTAGGATCGGAGACACATTTGTTTATTCGTGGGGAAACAGTTTTGCGCAAATTTGACCCTATGATTCAGGAGGTCCTCACCAATCACTACGAAAAAATCGGCATCCGTATCCACAGGGGGTCACGAGAATTTAACAAAATTGAAAGAACAGGCTCCGGGTCACTTCTTATCCATGTTGATGCAAACGAACAACAATTGGAGGTCGACACGCTACTATGGGCGATAGGTAGAGTGCCTCTAATTGAGGGCCTCGGTTTGGAGAAGGTTGGTGTCGAGACTGATAGTCTTGGCATGGTAAAGGTTGATGAGTATCAGAATACAAAAGTTGATAACATATATGCACTTGGTGACGTATGCGGGAAGGTGGAGCTAACACCCGGTAAGTTTGACTGATTGGAGTTACATATTTTACTGGCGATTTATTCTGACAACGGTGCATGTTAAAAGTCGCGATTGCTGCTGGAAGGAAGTTAGCCGAGAGGCTATTTGGACCTCAAGAATTTTCGACAAGAAAACTAGACTACGAAAATATTCCATCAGTCGTATTTGCTCATCCAGAAATCGGCGCCATTGGGATGACAGAACCGGAGGCAAGGGCAAAATATGGAGATGCAGCTGTCAAGATTTACAAGACTTCTTTTGTAGCAATGTATTATGCAATGCTGGAAACCAAGGGCCCAACATCTTACAAGCTCGTTTGTGTTGGTCCTGAGGAACGAGTAGTCGGGCTGCACATCATTGGTCTTGGAAGTGCGGAAATGCTTCAAGGTTTCGGTGTTGCGATGAAGATGGGAGCAACGAAAGCGGACTTTGACAATTGTGTGGCTATTCATCCAACAAGCGCCGAGGAGCTGGTAAGTATAATCAAGTGTCCTCGCTGCAGAGATTGATACTTGAGCCAGAAGCCCCGCTAATGATGTTGCGTGTGTGCTTATGTGTAGGTTACGATGGTATGAGCACATGAATGGCCATGGCGATATGCCCATATATACGGCCTAAAACGGGGTTAGTGCTAGAGTTGGCTGGCGAATGGGTTACGAGACTGTTAGCAGATTGTCGCGTCATACGTAAGTGGCTCTGCTGGTTGGTGGCGTTTCCTCTTTTCTCCGAGATTGAGGCGTAGTGTTTTGCAGATTTTGGTGTTTGCTGCCGGTTGTGTGTTGCGTTGTGCCAAGAAGCGTTTCTCGATTGATTAGGGCTTTCCCGCTCAGTTTAGGGCTCCCCCAACGAGATAGAGAAATAAAATAATAAAATGACAACCTTTTTGTTTAGAATATTAGAGTCCGAAACGATATACGGGTGGAGTAATAATGCTCGAAAACTTTTACACAAAGTCAAAAGATAGACATTTTGATATACCATGCTACGGATCTGTTGTTACCACTGTTGATGTTGTAAAATGTCGGTTAGATGGTGATGATAAAATGCTGTTGACTGCTTTCCATCTGTCTGCCAACCGTTCGTCCCACCGGCTTGCGTGCGTTGATTGTTTGACCGATTCGGGTTAGCGACGACGACGAGTCAAACAACCACTCCTCGAAACCCCATCCCACACAAAAATTCGATCCCGAAATTTGGCCCTCAACTCTCGTCATTCCTCCCACATCTTCATCCTCAGCGACACCAAAAATACCAAGAATACAGCACATCAACATATTCTGTAAGCCGAAGGCTTGCCCTCTGTTATACCCACATACCAATTTCACAAACGATACACCCTAAACTTGGCGACTAACTAAACTACTCCCCCCCTCCAGTCTTGCGATAGACCTCAACTTATCTTCAATGGCCACCGCTGAACTTGCCGTTTCCTATGCTGCGCTCATCTTGGCGGATGAGCAGCTTGATATCACTGTGTGTACAAACTTACCTCTCATCGTTCTTCAAGTTCATGTTGATTTTGTCATTATCAACTAAAACAGTCTATCTAACTCCAACATGGTACTTCAACTTCTAGGCCGAGAAATTGCAGACACTTCTAAAGGCAGCTTCTGTTGATATCGAGCCAATCTGGACGTCTCTATTTGCCAAGGTTCGCTTTTATAGCTGGGAGATATTTGAGCTTAGATTGTTGTCAAATCTGACCCTTGCTTTTAGGCGCTAGACGGAAAAGATGTTAAAGATTTATTATTAAACGTTGGCTCGGGGGGTGGTGCTGCCACTGCTGGCGGTGCCCCTGCTGCTGCCGGCGGTGCAGCTGCCGCGGCAGAAGAGACAAAGGAAGAAGCGAAAGAAGAAGAAAAAGAGGTAGGTCGATCTTTCAAAATATTTGCAGCTGCGTGTCTGAGATGAGTTTTATTAACGCTGCGCAAACTACTAGGAATCGGACGAGGATATGGGCTTCGGTCTTTTCGATTGAGTGTCGTACCTACTCCTCTGTATGCAATCTTCCATTTCTATCATGCATTCTTTGTTTCTGGTCCATACATATGGACAGATTATACGTACTCTACGGCGTTGTATCACCCTTTTGAATGTCCGCTGAACCCTGTAATTATGCTAAAATGTTTTTTTTTTTTTTCCTCTTTGTTGCTTCTTCCATTCACACGGATACTTCCGTCTAGACGAATATTCGCGCCTACGTTCTTTTACTCAGAAATTTGAAAGACTAGGTGTCTACAAGAGCTATATTTGCTCAAAAAAGAGAGAGAAAAGGGAGGATTTCGTCTCTTCCCGGTATTCTATGAAAAATATCATAAATGAGAGCAACTAGCTGATATTTTCTAAACCGATCCTAGCCTAAAGACATGGATTTCTTCAAACCCTTGGTGGATTACTGGACCTCCGCCGTGACTTGTGTTTTTGAAGTCGGCCGTAATAAACAAATTGGCCGAAAATGACAAAATCTTGGACTAAAGTCCCAATCGACCCAAGGAGCCAAGGTATATTATTTAATAAATAGGTCCTCTCCAACGAATGGCTTAAAATCTATAAGTTAAATACTATTAGCATCAACAAAACGAAACAATCTTCTGTGAAACACCAACTCACACTCGCTCCATATGTTACATTACCAATGGTCGATAGGATGAAAAATAGTATAGATAGACCGCTGCAAGACTGGCGCTTGGCATTTGTATAGATCTGGGGAAGGCGAGCCCTAGTAAAGCTGTCAATATGGTATTTCGGGTTGAACAAACTAAGAGGGTGTGCATACGTGAGATAAAAAAAGCTACTTGCGTATCCAAGTACGAGGGCGCCCAAAGGTGCTTTGGAATCAGGCATATCGTCTGGAGGGCTCCACGCTCCCGCTTTCCAGGCAATGAACCAACCAGCGAAACCAACGACAACAACGACAACAACCGAAAGTATATTTCTGATGGCTTCTTTATCAGACCTTTCACCCGAAAAAGCTTGTGATAGGCTATCTCTCCGCTGTGGAGGACGTGGTGATGAGCTGGAACCAAGTAATGGTTCAGTCACGCTCGAATTCTGCCTTTCACTAAGGCTGTTGGACCTATGCTTTCGGGGACGATAATAGCTGTAGTATAGAACCTGCCCTAGCATGAGAGAATCGATGAGGCAGAAATAAAGGCCTATTCCAATGACCGTGGGGAGAAGACTAGCCCATATGGCCCCTATATGTTTCCTCTCTTAGATACCCACGCATTCATTTGTTATTTGGGGTATCCCGTAAAATTGTTACCTATGAGGTTGCAAACGTCACCCAGGAGCCATATTACCAAGAACCAAAAACTCAAAGCCTCGGTGCTTTGGTTCTGAAAGTTTTCCCAGAGCTGAGGGACCTATGATCGTAACACCAAGGATGTTAGTGATTAACAAATAAAACTTTGACAAAAAATAGGTAGGACGCGAAGGCTACAATCAAAAATATCCATGCTGCTAAAGATACGCTTCCGAATATGCCGCTCAGAGCCTCATTGATAGGGAGCTGCATCGTAGCAGAATATTGGATTGCAAGGCCTTAAGGGCAGGGACAATGAATGCGAAGCAATTCAATGATGAAGAGGTTGGTTGGCTTGGCAGAAAGGCTTTGAAAGAAATCGTTGGAGTCTCGCTCGCCCGACAGGAAACGGATGCCAAGACTCGTGGAGCCTGGTTGAGCACATGCATGCATGCATGTGCACGCCACACGCGCCAGGGACAGCAGCTCGTCCGCCACGAAAAATGACATCATGGGGACAGTTGAGTAAAGTTAGAGTGTTCTATAATGTGTTTAATTTTCGAGTTATAGATCATCAGAGAATATTTGAGTGCTAGCTCACTTACGTAAGTATTGCAAGACTCAGGTGCCTCATTTTTCTGCCTCGTTTAGTTCACGCCTGCGCTAGGTACAAATTGGAGCATTCTACTTGAGTTCTACGGATACTTAATTATTTAAGGGCTTGCTCGTCGTTGAAAAATTCGGCTGTGTTTGACTTATTTCCCTTGAATATATACATAGCACGCCTTGTATTTACTACCCTTCCTCAGTTTGACACCTTAATTCGTGACAAATCTCATAACATTCCTCCAGCAGACCGTTAACGGCTCCTTGGCCCTCGGGCTGTTACGTTGAGAATGTTTGATAAGCTAGCGGTTTTCTTCGATACACATCAAAAACTTACTATTTCGTTGCCGACATAAAATTTACCGTCTTTCTATATACAATTCATACAATTTGTTAATAGCTGTCTCAACAGTATAGGAATTTAGGAAGGATATGTGGGATAAGGAGATAAAATACCCTTAGGTTATCAATTGAAGCGAGCTGTATAAAGAGACTTCAGGTTAATGTCGAAGAATTCACAACCCATCGAGAACGTATGATAGGGAACACTTATTGATTGAGAATGGAAAGAGTTCCCTTGGAGAAGATATCCCTCCAGAGCGCTGGACTTCTAAAAGGCATTTTTTGAGCGTTGATAATTGGTTAAAAATTGGCTGTAAGGACTCGCTGATTGGTTTCGATGTATATAATAGTTCGTAGATTAGAGCGTATGATTTACGCAGCAGGTACAGGAGGAACTACTCGAGTTAGCGTGCAAACAGCATTTGGGGGTTGAGAATGATATTGAAATCAACCTTTTGTCCGTCTTCAGGTGATATATTACTATCATTTGGGTCTACAAATCTATCGTTCACTCGATGGCTATCGATAAGCCGGAGATGCTGTAGAAGGTCGAATAAGTCGGTTTCTCTTGACCAGACCTGAGTTAGTTGCAGCTGTTCGAGTCTTCCTTTAATTCCAACTAGTTGTCCATGTATTTCGTGAAACACTGGATCAACTTGAAGGGATTTGTTGACTATCGAGTCCGCTATGAACTTGCATTTTCCCAGAAGCTCATTTACAAACTCCTGACCCTTAGGTATACTTCCATCTGGCGCTAGGAAACTTCCATTGACACGTGTTGATTCTACTTCTGATATTTTGTCCTGGAGTTCCTTTATTTCTGAAAATACTACCTGTTGAAGAGTGTCAGCGAGAAAATAGTAGACTCATTAGACCCTTGTTTGTAGTTGGGGCTATTTACCTTTGGTCTCGAACCCACTGCGGTTATTTGGCGAATCAATGATACAAGTTTCTCGTATACTGGATCCAAATAATGGGAAAGGCCATCCAAATTACGTGTTACGGTAACTAAAGATTGGCGGCAGTTCTCCAGTTGAAACTTGAAGAAGTCTATCCACATTGGGCTATATGTCTCTTCGCCTTGTTCAATGATACGGTCAATCTCTTCAAACTTAGCTTCGAGGGTTGCTAGATCGTGGCGTGAATAAATCCCGGCATTCATGAGGTGGCCAAGGAGAATCTATTTTGTGATGTATTGGACGTAAGTTTTTTTTAATCTTCTTGTTACCTTACCACCCAAAATTGATTTTGAAGAAAGATAGACAGCCTACCCTTATCACCACCAAAACGGAATACCTAATTGATTTTCAGTTAGACTAATCTTTCTAGAGTCTCTTAGTAAGAACGAAAGGGGGAGATCAAAATCCAATATATGAAATATCATATTTAAAGGGGCTTGGTGTTCTTACAAGGCAGGTACTTCGTTATTCTTGCCAATGGTCATATAGCACAAAGACAGGAGGAGTAGTAGTTCCTCCAAGGCTTGGCTCTCTACAAAAGAGTCAGTAACGATATCCATATATCTTCATACAGCTGATCGAAGCACCTGGAGACTTATCGGAGGCTCGAGCGGGCAACACTAAATCTCCATTTATTCTAGACAGGTCGCGGGGCTGCACGGCAACCTCGGTATCTAGCGAACAAAATATTGCCTCAATGTCCGAGGCCTTGATGTAGTGATCTCTGTCATTTTTTAATCTATTCAATCGGGAAATGATGCCATGGAGTTTCTGAAGATCGATGCAAGCGTTGCTGTCCTGTGCGGTTGTGATGTCAATAAGTTTGTTCTGTACCTGTGTAAATGTGCGCTTGAGCGCGAACTCATGGTCTGGATCTTTTACAGTTTTCTGGTTCTGTTCCTGCATTTTTGCAAAGGCTACGGGGTATGATGAGTATATACGAGCCAGGTTGCTTAGATAATTCTGCGTGGTACGAAACGGAAGTGCATGAAATTACATCGATATTGTCCGGACTTGATGGAGATGGATTGGTTGCAATGTTGTAGATGCTGACTTATGTGTGCATGGTCAACGTAAATTGATTAACTTTGTGAGCGGATTGGTTGACTCGTACGCAACACATTGAAACATTCCAGTCTGCCGAGCTAAATCGGCATTGCATGATTTTGACATAGCGGAATTAGACTGCAGGTCTACATCCATGGTTAGACTTTGGGTCGCGTGGTGCCAAATTAACAATCAGAGGCGTTAACAATGAAATATAATTACTACGTAGTACGGGCTCACAAATTCGCTAGAGCCAGGCTCAGCTGCTCGAAGCATATAATTGATAATGAAGTAAGCAACCAATCGAGCTTAGAGTAATAGAACATAGGGAACCCAACAAATCAACCAGCATTGGACAAAAGCTAGCTAACTAAGTACTTAAGTATTTGGAAAAAGCACGGTCGATCTTGCGAATGCTTTGAGCGACAGGAGAATCCGGTCTAATGTCTTGAAACCGACTAAGTTAGGATAATTACGGGCGTACACAGTCTGGTACACTGAAACTAAATGCATGAAGATATCCGGTAGTATGTATTCTTAGACTTCCTGTGTAGGCGTGGGAAAGGGGCAGGTGTCTTCGATTCTCTGAATACTATTTACCTTGCTCTAGCTGAACTAATTCAAATCCTAACCAGTCTATGATAGTGAAAGCGTGGGGATCATCCGATCAAAACCAACCCTCCAGCGGATGATGTCCTCTGCATTTTGTTTATCGCTCCCATGTGCACGCTCATAACCTTCGTTCAAAGACTTTACGATCCCAGCTTCGAGATGCCTCAATGCAAGTCTAGGAGTAGTTACTTCAAGCGGTGTACTTAGTACCCATCTTTCATCAAAGAGATTCGCAATCTTGCTCCACAGTGGCGAGGGCAATGTGCTCCATTCAGGGACATTCTCTGGGATATCCGGTGGTTGGAAGCACAGATAATTTCCCTCAAAGATGACTAATTTTTGGCTAGGGAGAATAGCAATATCATCACATTGAGGATCCTACAATAAAGGTATACTTTTAAGGCTCTTATATTGATGAAAGAGAGAAGAAAGAAAGAAAGCTAGGGGAGTGAGGGATGTTTTGGATCTTCTCATACCTTGACAGCATGGTCAAAACTCGGTGCGTAAAAGATTGAGGAGACTGGCTCTTTCAGCCTCTCAACTAACTGATATAATCCCTTTACATCAAATGTAAACGGAGCACCCCTTCGTCGATGTGCCTCTGCGGAAACAGGAAACGAATCAAGAACCTTCCTCGAAAGGTGAAATCCATCCATTCCTATGACACAGGCAATAGCGAATCCATACTGGAGCTGCGCCATTCCTAGAATAGTAATGCACTAAGGTCAGGCACTTCAATTGAAAAGTTAGGAAGCGAATAGAAGTAACTGAAAAATTGAATCTGGAATCCAGGCTTAGCTCCGCAGCTGCAGCTGCAGGCCCCAAGTGTAAACCGTGGGATTCGTGGTAGACTACTTAAAGTATGCGGTATTGATGATAATTTGACATTTTGGCTACAGATATAGGATAAGAGCTATTGAAGTACAAATAATTAAGCAGCTGGCAGGTGTATAGTGGAAGTTACCATTTATTTTCTCAGCTAAAGAATTTGAGAATGTTGTTTTGCCTGGTTGCGATGTATGGAAGCCCTCGGGCCCCGGAATATTACTATTTAGTTTGGATAACAGGATCGGATCGAGATGTGAATACATAAGTATAGGCATGGTTATAAATGATTGAGTACCCACCTGAACCTGGAATCCCAGATACAGATATCAAGTAGCGACGAGAACCTGGGGCTTCGAGACAATTCTGGAGTGCGAGATGCGCCAATTCATCGACGGTCGCCATTGCATTCGTACTCTTGGGCTAGAATTATGGTTAACGAATACTAAATACGCGTATACGGTGGGTATTGTATGCTTAAGTAAGTACATATTTGCATACTTATGTAAATATATCCGTGTTTGATGGACTCTCGACTGGGCGACTGCGTTGATTAATCCCATTAACTGGCTGGTTCGTCGCGTGCGCAAAAGGAGCGCGCGACCTAGCCTGCTCTTTGTTGTAACCAAGTATAGTATTTATTTAATTGGTGCAACCACAATGAACGAAACCCCACTACCAAAGGAGTTCAAGGGGCCTGGACAGCATTTCGACAATTGTAACAAAGTTCTTGGTTCGTTCGGAACCACTCAGAGGGATCAATTCCTTCCATCGCCGCGTTATACATCTTACTAGCTCTTCAATCACAGCACCATTATACTATCAGCTGCAGCCATGCAGCTAACCCGCCTCACGTTTTTGGCCATTGCAGCCATATTCCATTTCGCTTACATATGGTCGATATTCGACATTTACTTCGTTTCGCCAATTGTCCATGGGATGCGCCACCACTCAAGTGGCATCGAAGCTCCAGCAAAGCGTTTATTTCTCATTGTTGGTTTGTTGAAATCCTACCACCTTCGAGACCTATCATTCTGCTTATCATCGTTTCTGAACATCCTCAAACTCCTTCTGTCGTTATTATCTGGTGTTTTTTTATGTACTGATCCGAGATCCCTACAATCGGACACCTTAGGTGATGGTCTCCGTGCCGATAAATGCTTCCAATCCCACACTCCGCCGTTCCTCCAAGATGGGGATGATGCGGAACCCAGGCCGCTCGCCCCCTTTCTTCGGTCTCGAATACTTCACGAAGGCAGTTTTGGGGTTTCCCATACACGGATGCCTACAGAATCTCGCCCTGGGCATGTGGCATTAATCGCAGGGCTTTATGAAGATGTCTCTGCAGTTACCACCGGTTGGAAGCTGAACCCAGTCAATTTTGATAGTGTTTTCAACCAGAGTAGGCACACTTGGAGCTGGGGATCCCCAGATATTCTCCCAATGTTCAAAGAGGGTGCAATCCCAGGAAGAATCGACGCCTTTACTTACTCAGAAGAAGATGAAGACTGGACGGCAGATGCAACAATGCTGGATACATGGGTCTTCGACCACGTCAACGATTTCTTTGCGCAGGCTGCGAGTGATCCCAAGCTCCGGGCTGCCGTTCATGCCGACAAGATTGTATTCTTCCTTCATTTGCTCGGATTAGATACGTCCGGTCATGCTTATCGACCATATTCCCAAGAGTATCTAAGAAATCTTGAAATTGTTGATCAGGGTGTTGAACGACTCGTTCAGATGGTCAACAACTTTTACGATAATGACGGGAAAACGGCCTGGGTTTTTACCGCTGATCATGGAATGTCTGATTGGGGTTCTCACGGTGATGGACATCCTGATAATACAAGAACACCGCTGATTGCTTGGGGGGCCGGTATCCGAAAACCGGATGTTACTCACACCGGCGTCGCACAAGGTCATGATTTATTCTCGAGTGATTGGAATTTAGACCACGTAAAGCGAGTAGACGTAGATCAGGCTGATGTCGCAGCTTTGATGGCACATTTAGTTGGACTTGATTACCCTGCGAACTCTGTGGGGGTTCTTCCTCTTGATTATTTGGATGCTACGGATAGAGCAAAAGCTCAGTCTATCTTTGCAAATGCCCTTGAAATTTTGGAGATGTTTAAAGTCAAGGAAGGTACGTATCACTATCAACCAACCTCAACTATGCTTAGTATCCTATATTATCAAAATTATAGCTATAAAGTTGAAACCGGGGCTAATAGCTTTCAAAAATAGCAACTAAAATGGCCACTCAAATCAACTTTGTCCCATTTGCCCCGTTGCATGATGGACCGAATTCAAATAGATCTAGGATAGCAAGTATCCGTGCCCTAATTGAATCTGAGGATTATAGTACAGCGATAAACCATTGCAAATCGTTGATATCCGATTCACTTCAGGGATTAAGATACATGCAGACGTAAGTTATCGGATGTTTCACAATATTGATAATAATTTTTTGGTGTTTAATAACTTCTTGCATAGGTATGACTGGTTGTTCTTAAGAACTTTAGTGACTCTAGGGTATCTCGGGTGGATATTATTCGCTTTGGCTTTCGTGATCCAGCAGCACTTCCTGCAGAAACCAGCTGGTAGTGAATGGTCGATAGGAGCCTTTATAGGTTTCTTAAGTTTGCTGATTGGGGTCTTTGCCTTAATGTACTTACAACATAGCCCCTGGACCTATTATATATACGCCTTCGCTCCAATATTCTTCTGGTGGCAAGTATGGGTTTCTCGGGATTCGTTTACCATTGGCCTCCCTCTACTTGCACAGGGCCATGGAAAACAACGAACTACTCGACTTGTAATCGAAAGTTTGGGATTCCTCACGATTTTAGAAGCAATTGTAAGTTGCGATTCGCATTTCCAAGTCTCGGGTACTGATTACTACTTGCACAGGTATACGGTTATTTCCAGCGAATAGTTTTCACAATATGCTTTGTACTCGCGACTACTTGGCCATTATTACACGGCCGTGATTTTGTGAAGCAAAACGTATATACCGTTGCGTTCTGGATGATTTCGTGCTTATCAATGAGTGTCTTTACGGTGCTGCCAGTCATTAAAGTCGAGAGTTTAGTACAAATGTCAGCTGTTATTTTTCCCCCTCACAAAAAGCAACCACTGAAAATCATCAAGTCATGCGGCAGGATTCCTAATGCTTGCGGCTGGTATCGGTTATACTATGCAAGGTCACCGTATATTCCACCCTCATGAGCAAAAATTCCTCCGGGCTTTTCATGGGTTGTATATGCAATCCTTGTTGGGTTTTCAGGTAAAGCCAATCCATCTTAATAATTGAGGTGGTCGGATTTTAATATAGTAACAGTGTGGGTTGATTGGGTTGTCCATGATTGTGACTCATGGGAGTGTTGAATCCCTTCGCTCTAAACAAGGTCTTCCATTTGGGAATAGGGTTTTAGGATGGTCAATTCTTGGTAAGTATTCTAACAACTATGGAATCAATAGTCCTGGTAACTGATCGAATTTAAAGGAATATCATTAATTACCCTGCTACTGCATGGATTCTCACCACTGGGTCATTACCAACATCGACTTATGGTCCTTTTCTTGACGTTTTCACCTGCTTTTATAATACTAACCATCTCGTATGAGGGGTTATTCTACGTCGCTTTCTGCGCAATGCTTGCGTCTTGGGTGCAAATGGAGTATACCCTTCACCGATCCGCCAGCAAGACGGAAGATAGGAAAAAAAACTACAACAATGGCATAAGACCATTAGTTCTTGGAGACAACCGCATCGCCCTCTTCTTTTTCTTCTTCATCCAAGCTGGATTCTTTGGAACTGGAAATGTAGCTTCGCTTAGCTCTTTCTCTCTTGAATCTGTCACTCGGCTTATTCCTGTTTTCAATCCTTTCGCTATGGGGGCCCTCCTCATTTTTAAGTTGCTAATCCCCTTCGTTATTATATCAGCAAATCTTGGAATCTTGAATAGGATCCTCCGCGTGCCGCCATCAGCTTTGTTCATGATTGTCATGTCTATAAGTGACATCCTCACATTGAACTTCTTCTACATGGTTAAAGACGAGGGTAGCTGGCTAGATATCGGTACAACGATAAGTCATTTCGTTATCGCCAGCCTCCTCTGCGTCTTTGTAGCTATTCTCGAGCTCCTGAGCGAGCTTCTTGTCGGCGATGTGACTGTCGGCGAAGCTGATGAGAAAGTTGATTGAATCAATTTAATCGACTATAGCTTGTATATACTATTCGGGGGTGGGATGAAAAGATTTCGGTTGAGTTCATTTTCTTTATTGTTTTTATTTATCGGTAATCCTTTGGCATATCAGAGAGTCGCGAAAACGAATGGAAGTAATGGCTGAGATGTGAATTCGGCATTAGTCACAAAGTGGTCAGCCTGGGTTCTTAAACTTGACAAACCTTAAAAACAGTTAGTTTAGCCTTGGGTATTTCCATATCTAGGGCTTCCAAATCATGATATAATGATTCTCGATGATAATTTTAACTGGGGAAGAATGAGAAAAAATAAAATAGCGGAGAAAGGTACGAAATCAGTGGTAAGACCGCAAAGGCGGTAATTAGAATGGTTAAATTAATTAACCGTAGCATTTAATATTTTTCCATGGTCTCCACCAAAACGTGTGGACCAGTGCCAGTTATTGATATAAAAAGGCTCGCCGTCATTGTAGTATTTGTTTTCGTTCGTAGTCAACGATCAGAGGTATCCGTTCTTTTCGACAATCGACGATTTCTTGGCATTTCCAAATTGTCTGCTTGGAGAGCAAGGCTATTCGTGGTTGCAAAAGAGCTAAGGATCCCATCGTCGTCATCATTCCGGCGATTATTGTTAGCATGGGCCCGACTAAAGGCCGAGCCCTTGCTGTGTGTAGGATTTGGGCGTTTGTTGATATGTGATGTGAGCTCAATGAAGTCATTAGTCGTCTTGTTGACCCAATTTGTTCTTGCACTCGCGGCGACTCTTCGAACAAATCCCTCGATAGCCGCACCTATGACTTCTAGACTTTCAAGTGCGTCTGTAGTAGCATCGTTTCCAAGCCGTGTGTGTCCTCGAAGCATGATGTCATTACTAATATCTGGAATTCGAGGACCTGATGCAGCAGGGGGTTCGACTGTGGCAGGTGGGAAATGAGAAAGCTTTGGCCGTGCTAGCCTAACTATTTCGACGACTCCTATTGGGTCTATTTGGATAAATGAGTGATGCCTATCGGAAGGAAGGAGCTCTGGCCTGGATATCGTGCTTTCGGCGGCCATACGCGAATGACTGGCGGCTTTGCCTTTACGATCTTCGGATATCGTATCATCCATGGAGTATTCGACTTGGGGCAAAATTGGGACGCCTTTAACAGCACAGTCGCAGACAGGAAGATATAATCGTGAGCGCATTTGTATGCTATCATTTGGCCACAGCCTGTTGGCCTTACGGAGGGCGGCAGGTTCAATATCGTATATCAAAAGAACACCTGCGAGTGTGTCTGTTGGCTGAACTTTATGAACGTAGACCAATACGTCCTCATTTTCTCGTGAATCCTTAGAAGGTTCTGCATCAACTGAGATTGATGAGCGTCTCTTCCAGAGATCGTGTCTAGTAGCGGTAGTGGCGACGGATGATTTATTGTCTGCAAGAAGAGCGGCTCTTAGACGCTGTTTCTTTTGCTCTTCCAGTATTACTGGAGTTCCAGAGGGCCCCCATTCCGATTCTTCCGAGCTCTTGTTGAGGTATCGAGAGGTATGGTGAGTATGGCTGCGTGGTTTACCTCGGTTATGATTTTGACGGCGAGATATAATCATCTCCTCGGATGCCATATCGGAAATTCTTTCGGAAAGACCATATTCGGCAGCAGAGGAGTCCGAAGTCGAGAAAAGATTGATATAAACCTATTCGTCTATATAAACCAAGTCCCTAAGGATAAAACAGGTATAAAGAACGCCTCTAGTGCAACGAGAGAGTGCGAGATCAACTGGAGGACGGGCGAGGTGGTGTTAGGGTCAGCTGAAGCACGAGAATGACAATTCGAAGCGGGATTAAGTTACTTGAGTTGCTGTTACTTACCTAAGCAAGAGCATTTAAGTTGGGCAAGCCTTCTATGATAAGTGGCGAGTACTGCAAGTATAGATACTCAAGTGTGTATATATGCGCCTGATGGGTTTATTGAATTTAATTATTGTATGGGCGACGACTATAGTTTAGGTGGTCTGCTTCGGTAGCCTCAGCACACTGCACAAATGAGCCGCTCTCGCATTTTATATAATCCAGTTGTTATAATGAGCTCACCCAAATCAATCGACACTTAATTCATTTTCTGACTACCAGACTATTTTCTGACTTCGAGGCTAGTATATAAGTAAGTACTTACGTAGAGCTTTAGTTGTTAGCCTAGGAACTAAAGAAAGGACAGCAAGCTGTTGTAGCTGCAAGTGGGGCCAAGCTTAGCCGTTTCTCGCTTATTTTCCCACCCCGAAGCAACAGCAACCACCTTGAACATCATCTCTCGTAATCATAAAACTTCTTCATTATCACCTTCCATCTCGACCACGAAAATACTACAATATGACTGTTATCAAAAAGAAATCCAACGCGACCGCACGCGCCGCTGAGTCTGGTGTTCGGTTTCATTGCGATGTTTGCTCTGCTGACATCTCATCAACTGTTTGTCTACCTCTAATGACCCCTACCAGAATCCGAGAAACGGATGAAGAGAGAAAATTGACATGTTTTCCCGCGGCCGCTGACCCTCAGGGCGTAGGTTCGAATCCGCTGTGCTGATCCGTCCTGTCCCGAATTCGACCTTTGCGTTTCTTGTTTTTCTGAAGGGAAAACCTGTGGAAACCACCGTCCAGCTACACATTCTTATTGCGTTATCGAGCAGCATTCAATCCCTATTTTCGATGAAGATTGGGGCGCTGATGAAGAATTGCTCCTTTTGGAAGGAGCAGAGACCTACGGTCTCGGTTCATGGTCCGATATAGCTGATCATATCGGAGGTGGTCGAGAGAAAGATGAGGTACGAGATCATTATTACAAGACTTACATAGAGTCTGTCAAATTCCCACTCCCCGAGCTTGCCGATCCTGCAACTTCAGGAGGGCTAGATAACATCCCTCGGGAGGAATTTCAAGCTCGCAAGAAGAGGCGGATCGAGACAAGGAAAGCAGCTGCCGCCAATGCGTTACCATTGGCACCGAAAAAGAAACCCACAGCAAGTGTGCCCGCTTGTCATGAAGTCCAAGGGTACATGCCTGGGAGAATGGAGTTCGAAGTTGAATATGAAAATGAAGCGGAGACAACAGTGAAAGATATGTATTTTGACCCTGGAGACGGCATCAATTCAGCAACAGGACAGGTGGAGCCAGAGATCGATCTAAAACTCACTGTGATGGACATCTACAACCATCGACTGACACAGAGGGTCGAAAGAAAAAAAGTCATATTTGAGCATGCCCTCCTTGAATATAAGAAAAACCAAGCAATCGAAAAGCGGCGCAGTAAGGAAGAAAAAGAGCTCCTCAACAAAGCCAAACCATTTGCGAGGATAATGAACCACCAAGACTATACATCGTTCGCAGATGACCTACAGAAGGAATTGAGTCTAAGACAAGCCATCCTGACGCTGCAAGAGTGGAGGAGATACGGTATAAGAAACCTAGATAAAGGGGCAAAGTACGAACTCGAGAAAGCGCACCGGGTATGAACCAACAGCTATATTTGCATTCCCTCAATCCTTCACCTCCTTCCCCTCATTCCTATTCTTTATTTTGGTCGCCACCCAAGACTGTTGGCATCTCTTCTGAGTGTGTCTTTTCTTTCATTTTCTTCAATATTATTACCATTAGTTTTTCTCGGAAACGAAAGACTAAGCAGAAAGGGAAGACCGAGAAGAGGAGAGAGAAAAACAATAGTAGTAGATGACATGATATCGATTGCTTGTTTCCATATTCAAGTTAGTAATCTGTTTAACATATCCCTTGAATATAGACAAACATCCTAAAGCAACCTGGCACTCAGAACGACCGTTCTGGCCATCGTGTCAATGCTAAAAGCACCGGGTCCCTTGAAGGGCCAATTCTATCGTCACCGCATCTACTTCATCCTGGCGCCTTGAAAAATCTAAATATCTCAATCTCGAACCCAACATCTGCACCAATTGCGACCAGCTCTCACTCACAGGGTATTGATGAGATTGCGGAGACCAAAGGTAACTCTGCAGCACCTAGTCGAAAAGTGAATGCTGCGAGTGCAGTTCTAAGCCAACCAGCGACTTTCACCCCACTTGCTCTCAACAATGAGAACGCACCTGATCTTCACCTTTTAACGGAGGAAGAGAAGCGATTATGTAGTTTGCTGGGAATCTATCCTAAACCGTATCTGGTGATGAAAGATCTTCTATTTAAAGAGGCTATGCGACAAGGAGGTGTGCTGAAAAAGAAACAAGCGAAGGAGATATGCAAAATCGACGTTGCAAAGGTATCCAAGATTCATGACTTTTTTGTCGCTTCAGGCTGGATTGGCAAAACCTAGAAGTATATGACGATAACTTGATGAGGCATATTTTAGAGAACGACTTTTTCTTCTTCTTCTTCTTCTTCTTCTTCTTCTTCTTCTTCTTCTTTTTATTTTACTTATTCTATTTTCGTCTTAGAAGCTTGGGGTAGAATCAAGGATATTTAAATCTCTATGTATATATGTACGCACATGAAACAATGCCCGGCCAATGACACGACGCAAAAAGTAGAAAAAAAGAAAATTTATAATGGCCAGTTCAGAGACTGAAGAGTAGAGACTAGAAAGGCTGTGGATAGTGTCAGATTTATATTAGAAATGGATAGGTCGTAAACACGGAAGAGGTTGCCATACATTGTCCGATGGAGGGATCTCACGAATCCAGTAGGACCCGAAGACTGGGATTTTTTGTAGGATATCTTTTCTCACACGAGGTATCCCTTCAGCGAAGAAAAGGGCGGTGAAGAGAGCTACCCCACCAAAGGCACCCGTCGTAACGCCTCTGTAAGAAGTTTGAGGGCTTGGTTAGCATGAAGAACGGTGCGAATTGCAGCAGGAGAGGTGGGGCAAGGTTCCAACATACAGGCGAGTAAGAGACTTGACGGTCCAGGAGCCGATGCGCGGTCCATTCTTGAGTCTAATGGGCAGCAAGAGATTTATGCGTCAATTAATGATTGATCGGATGGGTTTCAAGGCGAGGTGGGCTTGCGGGTGGGCTTACTTGGGGCCGTAAGGGCTCCGATACTGGCAGCGTAGATACGGTTAGCGAGTCATGTTGTTTTCCGTGAATTGGGATTGAAACTCACTACCGTTGACATATTAGAGTGCGGTGATGATAGGCGAGGGTGATATTCTAAGCCTAATGTTAAGAATGAGGATTTGGCGATGTTGTCGGATAGCCGGCGTCGGGGAACAGCTGAGCACGAGAAGCGGAGGGGGGAGGACGAGGACGAGGAGGGTGGAAGTTGTGGTTCGGCTCGGGGAAAAATCTGCCTGTCCTGATTGGTCCCAATCAAATTCTTCCGCCCTTGGCTATGCTGCCCTCGGCAATGACGACAAGAACCTGACAATTCCTCCAAAGAAAATAACATACACTAAAATATCGAAGAGATTAAATTTGAGAACATACAATATGCATCAGCAATCTGGCGCCAAAAATCGATAAGCTACGCAGCTCAGGATATCTCAAGAGCTCGAATACTCTTCTTCCACACTGCACCCCGTCGTGCCTCCATCACTTCAAGCCTGCTGCACCCGCCGGACGGGTATGACGGCACTATAGAAAACCGCCGAAACAAATCAAACATCTCGATTCCGACTGCGAGAGAAAGAGGGCATATCCACATGTCATGCCATCAAACCGCCCATTCCTCGCCAGTCTCTTCGTGGCATTCCGGGCCCATTCGGCCTTGCAGAAACCTGCGACATCCGTACAATCGGCGGCTTCTTCCTCCGTCCCTTCCGCTTCCTCATCTTCCTCCCCTCCTGCCGTTTCGCCGGTATCCCCCTCTCCCGGAGTAGGCGGTAGTGTTGTAATATCACCGACGAGATCCAACATCCCATGCTCACCACCGGGTCCTCAACAGAGCCCGCCTCAATCAATTTCAAACACCCGACAGCATTCACCTAGCCGGCGACGGAGAAGTTCATCGAGTTCGACGGAAGGCATGATGAATGGGTTGACAGGAGAGAAATGGTGGATAGGAGGAAGAGCAGGTGATGGTCAGGCCCGTTTCTATCAGCTGCAGCCCGTGTACGTTTCTTTCCCCTCCCATTCTTCCTCCCGGGATTTGGGACAACTTTCCTTTTAAGAGAAAAAAAGAAAGAAATAAAGAAAAAGAAAAGAAGAAAAAGAAGAAAAGAGGGAAGCCGAATCTTCGACGGGACTATAGACTTACGGCTTATTCGGGGTGTTGATTAGACGACATAGATCACTTGATAGGCTCAGTTTAGACCGTCTGTCTCTATGACTAAGATTTTCTGCAGATATATATATATATATATATATGTGTGTATGTATACTCGAGTCCTTATCCAACACGGATGATATTCATATATGAGTTTATCATAAGTTGATTATTCTCTGTGTCTTCAAGACGCCGCCTAGACGCCGAATCGGAAGGCGAGCCAAAAAAAAAAAAAAAAAAAAAAGTAGAAAGATACTAGCAGCGCTCGGTCAGTTTCTTAGTGTGACGATTCGCTTCAACGGACTTTATTGGAACTTCTGAAATATGCCATCGCGGTTCCTTCCGATCTCTGTGGTTTTTATTTCCAAGGATGAGATGCCATCTCCTGCTCATCATCACTAATCTATAGCCGCTCTGCTATGATATGCTGTGTAGTGCTACTGCTACGACTGTCATAGCTACCACGGCCGACCACTGTTATTGAATTAGCATTACTATTGCCCTTTTGCAAGCGCTTCTTATTTTTATTTATTTATTTTTACTGGCAGTTTGTTGTACCGTAGTGCATGGGCTCTTGTTGTTTTTATCAGGCAAATTTGTTCTCAGCTCGGTGTATTATATTTAATTATTGAGTACTGGTTATCCCCTGTGAGTGATCGGATCGTATTTATATGTGTAAACTGTACGTGTACATGTATGAGATTGGTATCGTTATCTATCGTGATGTATGCCTATAAACAAGTACTCGATAAGTACTTATGTATAGGGCAATGTCTAAGTGAGTATACTTATTTAATGATACTCCAGTGATAATGATGATAATAACAATCGGAACAATGCGTTGTCGTTTTATTCCCACCAAATAAACCCCGTCCGCCTGCTGCCTGCCCGCCTGCCCTGCCCAGTCCCCAGTCTATTCCCCAGTCCCCAGTCCCCCTTCCCTTCCTTCTTCTTGCTCCGAACACCATCATCGTCTGCCTACACCACCACCACCACCACCACCACCAACACCCTCCTCTTCCTCCTCCCTCCTCTTCCTCCTCCTCCTCCTCCGCCATCCTTTCCTCCTACACTCCCCAACATATCATCGCGTATCATCATACCCGAGGTCATATAACTACTTACTTACCTGAGTCTATAGATCCATTCATACTTTGCCCTCCCCTCTCCCCCGGGCTTGTTCCCATCGTTCAATACCGCCGTTGCCGCCGCTTTCTCTCCGTCATCAATCACCATCATCACCAAAAACACGAAAACCCAATCTGTATTACTTAATCATTATTATCACGGCTTCTTTGTTTCACACGCCCTCTTCCTCCTTCTCCTCTTTCCTCCCTCTTCTTCGTTGCTATCGATCGCTTCAGCCCTCCCTTTTTAAGCGCCCTCTTCTGCTTTCATTATTTCTTCTTTCACTTCTTCATCTTATTCTTATCCGTATCATCATAATCGTTGCCATAATCATATTCCTCGACTTTTTCTATCCGACTAAACTATAACACTTATATATACCTCGCGTCGCGTCTGCGAGGTTCCGACTGATTTTATCGTTTCTCTTCCAGACCAGTCGGCTACGCTTTTGTTTTCGGTCCGTGCAAAAGTACTAGACCAACTATAAACCTTAATTAGCTGTCGCCTCCTTGTTGCGTCAGGTTAGGTGTTCCGGCCTTCTCTTCCACTCGAGTCCCGCTTGCTCGTCCTTGTCAATTCAGTCCTTCCGCCTCTCCCAATCTACCTAGAACACCTTCCACTCATATACATAAATACTCAGTATATCGATCTGAGTATCTGCAAGTCGGAAATACCTATTCCTTTTTATCTTCCTAAATATTTCCCTTTATTTTACCTCTTTCATTCTTCCCGTCATCACCACAACTACCAAACTGAAAATATTCAAAACTAGCTACTCTGTGGTCGCTGTTATTAGAATTCTCCTTCAAACCCCTCCCTTCCTCGCTTTCAATACTACTTTAGATATATATATATATCAAAGTCCTTCCAGTATACTGGGACTAGCTCTCCACCGAATCCACTCCTTCGAACCCGCTCACCCTCTCAGCCAGCCTTCCTGCAAACCCGAAGATACTTCTGGACTCCTCGCGCCAGCTTATTGGTGCGATGGGCCAGGGGTCCTCGTCAACACGATGTCCAACCACTGGGGCTTTACGAACATCGCAGCTTCCCTCCCCTAGTTACGATATGTCAAACACTGAGGAACAACAGCCTCCTTATTCCTCTGCTCTAGCCGATACCGCCGTTACTCCTTCACGGAGGCGCTCTTTTTCCCCCGATCCCGATAGTATTGACTCTCGAAGAAGCAACAGAATCCGACGACGTATTTCCAGATTCGTATCTTCCAACATCACTGGTGACAATGCCTCTAGTCGAGAATCCGTACGCCCTCCTAGCTCCGTCGATACCTTTGCGGAACCCGCTGCTCAGAATCCTTCGACTTTCGCCCCACGTGTGAGGCTATCACGAATTCGAACTGGCATCCTAAGCCGACGTAGATCGTCCAATGTCACTAACTTGGAAGGTTCCCGACGTGAGAGACCATTCTCTATGATCACTCCTCGATTAGGATCACTCCCTCTTCACATACCGCGGGAAACGGGCTCTTTGGACCTACCTCAGACTCTACCTTTGCAATCACCAATAAACCCGGAACCGGCTTCTGATATACTCTCCGAGCTCCCCATCTTAACCGAACCAGAATTTCGGACAACAGAACCATTACTCGTTGATCACCAGCCCGAAGCCCTGCGATCGGATAGAAGTTTTGGGAACGATTTTTTCGGCCCCCGGCGCAACATATCTAATTCACGGAGCCTTCGTCCACGAAGAACACACACCGCCACGGAATCGTTCGGTTCCATTGCGGAGGGCTCTCAAGCACCTTCCGAGTCACCCTCAGCTACCCCACTCACTTCGTCCACTCAGCCTCGGACTGGTTATAGATCGTCGCGCGGGAGTGGTGCCTCTCATTCTCCCCGCCTCGGGCGATCTGGAGAGGACCAAGCAGCAGTACTTTCGAGGTTGCTGTCTGTCGCCGCCGCAGCCACGGCGGCCTCTCTGGTAGGAAGTAATGCCCAAGCCTTCTCGGATGCTAGAGACGTTTCTGGAGATGGCGTAGACGGAAGTTTCGATTCCTTTTTACGCGCCCTTCAAAATGGTCGGCTCGCCTCAGCGCTGAGGAATGGGGGGACATCCGACTCACTAAACCCCGAAACCTCCGATGACATCATATCAACCGGTTCTATAGGCCCTCTGAACTTCTTTAGAATGTTTAGATTTGGACCGACATCTACAAATACAACAGATTCTGCTTCTCCCGATCCTCCTGCCTCAGGCTCCGGCGGGGAGCAGAACCGGATGATCCCTGTAATCATCGTTGGGATCAGATCTGTTAATCCTCGGGAGGTAAATACTCGTGATGGTCGGCCGTCACCGCCGTTCCTTGATGCTTTACCTTCGGCGCCGATTATAAACGATGGTAGTACCAGACCTGGAGGGATGCATCTCAGTCATTCCGATGCGGCAACCCGGCCGCATAGTTTTCCCGTCTTAGATGACACGGGGCAGCGTGAGAGCGATACCTCAGATTCGATAACCCACTCAATATCCGGTGCGGAGTCTTCGACTTTATCTGATCTCAGGTCAACCAGACGGCCACGATCTTTTAATGCTGTACCGTCCGACTCGTCGACCACTTTTAGTGAAGCATCCGAGTGGACAGCAAACAGTACATCCTCTAATGATTCCCGTCGCTCATTCCCGTCGCAAGTTTCAAGTGACAATCTGCCTTCTCGGTCTGCTAGCCCTGATTCAACCCGTCAGCCGTCCGAAGGTACTCGAAGCTGGATTATCTATGTTTTAGGCGGAAGTTACCCGGAAAACCATCCGATCCTCACAACGCCATCCCTATTCACAGATGTGAGTTTCTTCCTCATCATTATAGGAGACCCTTTCCCATGTTAGCCTCGGGCAAAAGAAAATGGAGATTAACAGTTGCTTCAGACCCCTACCTACGAAGACATGATGCTGCTATCGTCACTGATCGCGCCTGTCAAACCGCCAGTCGCTTCCCGAGAAGATGTAGAATCTGCAGGCGGTCTCTTCACGGTGCATGTGGAAGGCGCAACAGAGAATAGCGGCTTTGATGAAAATACCACAGTTATTCGATTGAACCCTGGAGAGCGATGTTTAGTTTGTCTGAGTGATTTTGAAAGCGGTGAAATATCTCGGCAGCTAGTAAAATGTCAACATGTTTTCCATAAAGATTGCATCGATGAGGTTTGTGATTTTCATATAATTTTTGCTTTTATAGGCTTGACTGACTTGCTTCTTGACAGTGGCTTACAACCGGGCGTAACTCTTGCCCCTTATGCCGGGGAAAGGGCGTGGAGGAAGGATCTGTGGAAGAGGATCGTTTAACGGAGGGGGGAACAACGGCGACGGCCTCATGATTTTGTGGAAAAACACAAAACAAATATTAACTTTGGGGGAGGTCGTTACTCCTGCACCTTTAGTGTTTCGCGCCTCGGAATTGGAATTCGATATTACGTCACTAGAATAGAAACTTCGTCTCTAGAACACCTATTGGATTTGAGTTACATATACATCATTATCAGTTGGCGTCTTTGTGTCTTGGTTTGGTTTTCATTCTTATTTCATTTTTCTTTCTCTTTTTCCCCCTTTTGTTTTGCTTTGCTTTTCTGGTCTTTGTCCTTGGCATCTGTCCTTCTCCTCTTTTTATCCCAAGTTTAGCCATGCGACAGTTCTCCTTTTGGTTCTTATACGTTCTAATAAACCGAGAGTATTTCCAAATTATTTATCTTTTATCGAAAGATATTTCTTTTTCGGTCCATTAGTGACCAGAGAACTATTACCTTTTTATTTTCATTTTGCCCCGTTCTGGTTTAGCTGAAGTTATTTATTCCCCTCTTGCAATAGCCCAGGGTCATTATTAATATAATCGAATCACAACCAATCAATCGCTGGTATGCACCGGGTTTGCAAAGTCCACAAATTACACGTTTTAACGAAGCCAAAAAGGGAATAATGAATTATTCCAAACATATGTAAGCAGCAGGGAGCTTAATTGGTGTTGGCTGAGCCTGCCTCCCTCCCTTGTTCTTGTTGTGGAGTGGGTTCTCAACGTGGATGGATTTGGGGGCTGAGTCCTTTTGGGGGGAACCGAACCAACGGTCGCTAATAATAGCATCCAAAACCACCATCGACATCACCATCACCATTCCCTCTTCGAGCATCTGCATCGAGAAACTATTTCTGCACGCACGTTGACATTTGTCATTGAAAAAATAACACGCGAGGTAACGTGCATGTACACCCGTCCGGAGAACATGTATACTACGCACGCCCATTCTCATCCATCTTGATTGCTGGATCAGTGAATCGCTCGCCAGCATGCATATCCGGATATTTCATGCCAATTGTGACGTATGCTTCCGTGATGGTAAGTAGCCTCAAGACCAGGCGGTAAGATCAGAGGAAATAAGCTTTTGGGTGTCGTCGGTCCGGCTCTGATACTGACCATGGTGCGGCTGTAAACAAATATCGACGCACGATCGTAGTTCCCTCTCGGTTCGAGCAGAGAAGGACCCTAGCCCTTATTCTCTTGGGAGAGCCAAGGAGAAAATAAGCAATACAGACGGCGTCGACCGAACCCCCGACCAAAAAAAACCTCCACCCGGGGTTCGCTTAGAGAATGGACAAAGCAAGAGGAAAGAGAGCTGTGGCGTATTTCCATAATTATCAACATTCCCAGTCGGCGGAGCTGCACGGATTCCCCTTCGAGAAGGATTCTGCGAATAGCGATGGAAACTTGGGGAAAAAATAAACCACGCTTGTCTCTCCTCGGTTTAGTCTAGGAAATAGCCGATTCGACCATCATCCGCTGCAGCCTTAAACCATATGTCTATCTCTGGACAGCGTTGAACTGCAGGCACTGCCCATCAATTCTCTAATTGTTCCATCCTCAGATACTCGCATCTATCCAGGGGTGAAAAGTGGTCCCCGGAAGGGGAACCACAGCGGCGGGTTTGGTACCTTGGGCAGGTTTAGACGAATGCGAGAGAGATTCCACTAGCTCCTCCAGTTTTCCGTTACACTGACCCGATTCCTGGTCACTCATTTTTGCAAATAGGTACATACCGCATCAACGCCGCTGCCACCAGTCATGGCGCCGCTGACGCCGCAAATATGCTTGTCTCATCTACCACCTATCACGGCCGCTGGACCCGTACCTGGGATGCAATCGTGCATACACCCGATCCCAGATTGGCTTCTGCCCTAGCATAACATTAATATATATATCAACCACCATATCCCCTCAATAGACAGTTCACAATGCAATCATCGCGCTGACATCACCGACAAGTAAAATACCATTCTTATTTATACTTTCGTTTCTCGCCTTACGTTTATCACGTACTTGGATCTCTCGTTTCTAGCTTCGATTCATACGGCATTTCTCCACGACCTTCTGCTTCTACCCTCGTTGTTTCCCCGCATCAACATATTTGCGCAACCTTCGCTATATTACAAAAATTCTGTTCCCATTAGCCATCCGACAGCCGATTTTCATATTCGCACATCAATCCGCCGCTATACCGCTAGCCAAAGACATTGTCATCTGAGGATAGTAAAGGCCTTTTTTTCTTCTTTGAATTGACCAGCAGCAATCTGCGAACGAGGGCAGATTGAACGGGAGCATCGCCCCAAGACCACTCGCAAGGACCAGGGAGTCGGGTGTGGAAAGAAAGAAAGAAATAAACCAAAGAAAGAAAGAAAAGAGGGATGACGGAGACAGTTACTTGCTACGCTTTGCCAGCCGAAGAATATATTCACTCGTTCCCGAAATACTCCACAATTATTTACGATCATAAATCTTTCTCAATGGATCAAGGTTCCGCGCATAGATGGCAAAAGGCCGAGATCAAACTAGACCTCGGTGGATCTGGAGAGCCACCTAAGCATCGGAGAACAAGATCAGGTTGTTTTACTTGCCGCGCTCGCCGAGTTAAGGTAGATACTCCCAATGCTCATGGCTTTAAAACATATCCTTATGGAGTCCGCTCGATTGACCACCCTTTCTCATCTTGCAGTGTGATGAAGCACGCCCTATCTGTGACCGTAAGTCTAGTTCTCAAGTATTGGAAGCAGAATCACTCAAAATGCTAACCATTCGACTAGGTTGTGCCAAAGGCGGACGACAATGTACATTCCCAGATACGACATCTAACCCAAAGGTTTCAAGATCGAAGAGAAAACAATCAAACCTCAGCTCTAGTTCTATAAACGTCCATGAACAAAGTCCCTCCCCAGACGATGCCGAGTCGGATACCTGCTTCTCCGACGCACATTCTATCGATTTCCGATATCTAAGCGCATACCCACTTGATTCTTCGAATCCAGCTTTATCCGCCCCAGGATCAGCACGATCTCAGCGAAGCCTGAGTCCTATTGCAATGCCATACAACGGCGAAACGTACACAGAATCACAGTACCCACTTTATATTCATGATAGTCGCTCCGACTCGATAATTGGTAGTGTACCTCTTGAGGGCTCGCTGACCGATTTGACCACTCCTTCCTCCATCGGCGATACGGATATTGATTTTTGGCTTCAATACCATCAACAAAACATCACGTTTCGCCATTATTTATTAAAGAGTGACGCATCGAATTTCTTCTCCAATACCTTACTATCATATGCAATGCAAAATGATGCCCTCCTATATTCCGTTGTCGCGTTTGCGGCATATCACTTTTTTATCAACCAGAGGACCGTAGAACGAAATAATGATAAAACTTCTTCATCCTACGCCGAAACCTTCTTCGAATACCACAACCGAGCAATTGTAGCATTACGAGAATCGTTTCAGGAGAATCTCCCTCCTGATGTTTTCACTCTTTTGACTGTCCTTCAGCTTGCTACTCTTGAAGAGTACCTCGGAGACTGGTCAAATCTGATCGAACACCGAAAAGGCGCATTCATGATTCTGGAATCTTTATTTTCTCCTCAGTCTATTTTGGATACCACCGAAGGCTATCCCATTTTCTCGTGGTTTACTAGAATTGATGTTAGTGTTTCAATGATGGCGGGCCTACAAACGATTTTGGATTCGGAATGGTATGATGCGGCGTATACATCTTGCCAGGCGCAGCTTGCTCAACAGCCGGATAGCATTTATTGGTTAACTCTAAATGCAGAATCTCGCTGCCGACAGATCACGATGCAAGTTGTCAACGTATTATACGCACGATTTAACGGATTCTGCGACTACGAGTCTTACGACAATGTCATGGTTTCTGCCCTGAAGGATATCAATACATTCTGGGAGCAATTTTCCGATTTATCTTCGGTGCTTGGGTTTGAGGGCGATTCTACGACAGAGATAGATATGGGCTATGTGTTTGCTGAAATCCACGCATTGGGCATGTTGATTCATCACCAACGTAGTGTGCTGTACGGGTTTGATAAAGAGTACATGTCAACCCGTTGCACTCTGATATACGAGCTCGTGGAGAAGACGACGACGAATTACAGCGCCCGCGGGTCTTTGTTGCCCTTCCAACTGTCCCTTGCTATGGCAGCGGCATTCAACCCCGAGGACGACCTGAAATCATTTTTTCTTTCTCGTTTTCATGCGATGGAACAACTTGGGTAAGTTTAGCATGCATGTCGACAACGTTGGATTGCTTTTGCTTACGATATTGTACTAGATTTATATACCCAATACCGTTCAGAACACTTCTCTCAAAGCTTTGGAACGAGCCATCAATTCGTTTTGAATGGCTATCTACGAATGTAGACCGTCGGATAAAAAGACATAGTTCAGCGGTAAATATATTGACAGCTATTCGGGCACTTGCTGAAGATAGAAATGAAGAAATGAACTTTTCATATAATCAACAGAGCACACAACTGATGCGAAACTTGTTCTCCTTTGCTGATCTTCAAGCATAGGGGGGTTTTTTTTCCCTCTTCCCTCTCCCTTTCTTCCCCTCTTTCTTTCTTTCTTTCTCTCTATTTTTCCAGTACTTCTCTCCTGCGTCCCTTGTTTTATGTAATTTTTCCACAGCACATTGTATTTTATTTCAGTAAGAGGTTTTATCTCTCTGGTATGTGTCTTCTCGTTGCTTACTTCCTTATTTTCGATACCTAGGCTTTGTCTAGATTGTATTAAATCGGACGAATATGGCGTTCTTTTTTTCTCCTCCTTTTCTTTCTTTCTTCCTTTCTTTTATGCTGCATGGGTACACACGGCGTTTGATTGGTCTGTAATTATAGTCAATAGTTTTGACGTACACCATTCGGATCCATATTCTGATTGTGTACTCCGAATAATATAATGGTAATCCATAAGGACTCTACTGGAGTACTAGGAACTTTTGCTAATCAGCATTTTGCACTACATAACCATGTAACGGCTAAAGAAAGTAACTACGTAAGTACTTAAGTTTTCTGATTACCAAAGTTAATTTCTGCATCAGACGGGACATTTTAGATGGTTTTCTCTCTCACCTGGGAATTAACCCGAAAATATAATTTTGTAGTCATCAAGCAAGTAAAGAAACGCCTAATTGAATACTGACTGACTTCTTACTTAAGCTTAAAAACATATATTTGAGGCCTTCAACTGTGCTTTGAAATGTAGAAAGGGGGAAAAAAAATTAAGAAAAATTAGAACACGACCACAGTGGAACTCGAATCCACAACCTCTGCTTTAGGAGAGCAACGCGCTACCATTGCGCCATGCGGCCAATCTGCGGGAAGACCAAAATTTGGGTCCGAAAACCTCAATATAAATCATGTAACTATAAAGCCCTTCAAATCACACCTGAATCTGGTTGTTTCCTCTCAGCCATGCTCGCATGATAATAATACTTCTCATAGAATAACTGATTTTGCGTGTCCAGTATTTTATAAAGTTCAACAAACACTACCGTATACGAAGTATAAATATTTACTCCCCAATACCCTACACTAACCGCATGGAAACTTACATGTTTCGCAATTTGCCAAAAATTAAAAACTAACTGTAATATTCAGTCATAAATAAAGGCAAAGATCTTTAGCCAGATATATATTCTAACCAACATAAAGTGTTCCACGACTTTGGCTTCTGGACTAACATTTCGGGATCCGGAACGGTCCCAACTATAGGTAATCTGAGCTTGACCTTTCTCGTTAAATTTAGAAGCTAAAACAAGCAATCGACGATATTCCAAGAGGTGGCGCAAATCCACCTGCATACCAAACAATCATATTCAGCCAGTGTCCTCAGAAATGCATTGTCACAGCTCTTCCAGCAAGTTAAAATTTGCTACGAAATATAAACCCGGCAAATGAAGAGAAAAGATATAAAAAAAAAGGAATATGCCATAGAAAGATAGATCTGACAAGAAAAAGTTTAGGGAACAGCCTAATATAGTACTCTATAAAACAACCAAAAGCCAACCCATCAAATATACGTCTTCAACCCTGAACACTTCCATTGCCGAGATACTGATCTTGAATACTCATATTGCCGGGATTTGGGCCTTTCATTCCTGTTGGTGGCTGGTAGCTCCATCCGTGAAATAATTCCTGAACACTCTCTGAAAGATGCCCCGACGGATCCATAACACTGTCAGCAGCAAGTTCCCCTGTGAACTCCTCAGAGAAATTGACGGTGTCGAGAGCATTCTCCTATAGATTGGTCGGCCAATTTTATTAGAAACCGGTGCACCGATTGAAAAAAAAGGTTGAATACGTACCACAACTGGTTTAAATGTCGGTTGAATTTTCTTCTGGACCAATCGTTTCCAATCAACTGTCTCAAAGAACTTGTGGCCTTTGATGTCCGCCGCTCCTCCAGCACCCAGTCGCTTTGTAGGGTCTCTGTTTAAAAGTTTCTCCAAGAGGTCTCGTGCGTCAGGTGGTACAATTTCAGGTCCAGGGAACAGCAAAGGGTCTTGCAGGATTTTGCGATACATTTCGTTTGTGTTTTCGTCGTAAAATGGCGGCAGCCCTGTCAGCATTTCATAGAGCAAGACGCCGAGCGTCCACCAGTCCACAGTTTTTGTGTAACCCTGAGATATCAGTAACTCAGGAGCGATGTATTCGGGAGTGCCGCAAAACGCTGTATTCTATTAGAAATCAAGAAGTGCATGGTCTCAGAAAGTGTATCCATACTATTTGTTTTATCATCCTCCTTCATGTTCAATTTGCAAAGCCCAAAATCGCACAATGCAATATGCCCTGTGTAGTCAAGCAAGATATTTTCGGGTTTCAGATCCCGATAGATGACGTTGAATCCATGTAAACATTCTAGAGCACATAAGAGTTCTGCAGTGTAGAATCTAGAACGGTTGATGTCAAATCGCCCCTCCCTTTGAAGATGGTGGAAGAGTTCACCACCATTCACAAACGCTAGCACCAAATATAGTTTCTCAGGCGACTGGAATGAAAATTTCAGCGGAACAATGAACGGGTTGTCGATTTGCGCAAGGACCGTCCTTTCGGCGAGAGTGTGCGTAACCTCAGATCTGTTTATAATATGATGTTTTCGGATAGTTTTGAGAGCATAGATACGGTTGGTGTCTTTCTTTCTATAGCCCGCGACAGCCAAGTATTAGCAACAAAATCTAAAGGGGTAAGGGAGAAGAGTGGCTTGTTTGCCTTAGGCCGGGATACTTGCCTAACTTGCATGACTTTGCCAAAACTTCCCTTCCCAACAACCTTGAGCAAATCAAAGTCTTCAATTGTGAGAGGTTTGTTCTACAAATAAAGGGAGCGAGTTAGTAGACATTGAGATGCTGGGGAACGGAAAAGCTTGTACCGTATTCGCAACGTAATGGAGCCCGATTCTGACGCTACCACCACCAAATCCGAGATTGACCCACTCAATACCGGCAAGGCCCGATTGGGAAGCTGTCTGTGACGACGATTTCGACTTTGAAGAGGCAGTTTGTTGGGCTGCTTCCTCAAATCGAGGTTGAACTTTACAACTGCCTACAAGTATATCGTTTTCTCTATTGTTGCCAGTGCTTAATGGGTTTCGGAGGTAAAGTTGCACTGTAAGGTCTGTCTCTCGAGAGACATCAAATTTATATTGATTGTGCGGTGGGTCGTAGATCGGCGCCGTCGGCGCCGAAGACTTCGGAGAAGCAGTAATAAACACCTCACATTTGTCGAATTCGACGACACAATATGGTAAATATCTGGGATGAATTCCCACGACATGGGTATAACCGGTTCCGGGCCGGGAGGAAGCTGTGCCTGGCCGAGAGCTAGAGGCCACCGAGCTCGCCATCCGAGCTTGCGAGGAAGCAGGCCGCATAGAACTCATCGATCCTGCAACACCAGCCCCGAGGCTAGATGGCGCGGTTTGGTTATTGGGAAGTGTTAGCCCCTTAGCTTCATAGAGCGTGAACACAAGCAAGCCCGGCTTGACCGTGGATGTGACTTGGTTGTCTCCTGTCATTGCTGAGTCAATCGATGAAGGTGTCGGTGTTGTTTTGAGAGATGTCGGCGTGATTGTAGAGGTAGACGACGATCTGGAGGCGGTAGAACTGGACGGGGTAGAGAGATGGGTCTCCTTTAATTCTGGCGGACAGGTTAGTTGGCGGGAGAGAAAAAGGAGTCTTTATGAGATAGAGGTAAACGAGTAAATACAATAAATGAAAGTGAGAAGGGGAGAAGGGGTAAAAACTAGGGGAAGGGAGCTACGAGAGGAGGCAAGAATGGGGAGCTGCCCGGGGGTTCGGATGTGAGCTGAACCCCTGACTTGCATTTTGGAGGGGCTTGACAGAGCGGAGAAAGGCATAACTTACTTTTGGTGAGTTTCCACGACATGGCTAGAGAGGCTGGTTTGCGATTGGCCGGGTGGGTGGTTTGCACCAATTGCAAGCAAAGGTTGAAGTTCTAGGAAGAATGCAGCAGAGCGAGCGACCTCGACTCGAAGGTCGCTTGGTTTCTCAAGAAGAGTAGATCTAGCCGGAAATCTAGGAGACCCTTCCTCTTGGCACGTATTTATGAATATATGAAGACACAGGCGAGTATATATCCGAAAGTAATTTGTTAGGTATGTTTATTTTCGAAAATGCGAAGGAGGTTCTATATATGAGTTGACCGAAAAGTGCGGTTGATTTATCGCAGATGCAAGGAGCTTGAATTTCGTTCTACCAGCGCAAAAATAGCGTTTTTGGGGATGACCAGAAGGAGGAGAAGGGGACGAAAAGGAAAAGAGGGGGATGATTGTTGACAAAGATAGGGAGAGGTTCTATCTCCTAGGTTATTTCGAAGAGGTACAACTGGCGGCGAACGCAACAATGAAGTCAGGCAAGCAAAGCAAAAGGCCAGCCAGGGGACAGAAGAAGCGAAGAGGTTACGATTGGTGGTGGTTGATGATTGTTGAATGACGAGGTAGTAGTTATAAGCGGTAGGGCGATGGCCACTGGGAGGTGGTTAGCTGATGGATCCGGATGATGGCTGCTTGATGGCGATGATGAGTACAAGAAAGAGCGAACTTGGTGGTCGTAGGTGATCGGGCGCTTCTGTGTTGCTTCGTCTGCGTCTGCGACCGCGATGGCGGAGAAGGGCGAGGAGATGATGATGATGATGATGAAAAGAAAAAGAATATCACGACGATGGAGGAGGAGGAAGTAGAAGAGGAGGAGGGAGATACAACTGGAAACAACACATTGATGCCTTTTATTGATATTGATGTGATATTGTCGTAGAAAAAACTTGGTAAGTATCTGTGTGCTTAAGTAAGTAGTCTAAAGGAATATATAAAATATAAAAACCTTTAGGTTCTCGAATTTAGCAAGTAGATACTTACGTATTTATGATTTGAGTTTACTCAATGCAAGAAGATATCGAGCGCCTACTTCACGGTATACATACCTAAATCCTTTAGATGATAAAAGATGGCAGAGTATGCTTAAAAGGGGAATCGAGTTACTGGACTGGGCAAATGAATTTACTCGGGCCTCAACATGACACCTGTTTACCCACTCTATGCGCTACCCAAGCTTTAGTGCTGGTGTTGCTACGTCCATATAGCTGTATCTCCACTCCCCATGCACCTTCAATGCATCTGTAAAGGGGTTTATAGACAGTAAATGCATATTTACAGTTGATTCGATGTTATATACAACTTAACCTACGCGGGGCGGCAGTTACTCAAGTATACAAGGTCATATGTACATGGAAGTAGCTTCTTTCTCAGAAAGAGAAACAAAAAATGATACACGTGTAAAGAATGCTACAATCCTCAATTATATACAGGCTGGTTTCTAGGAATATACTCAGAGATAATTAACTCGAGCCTTTTCCTTGGTCACCGCTCAAAAAGCTGATCAAATTGACCAACCGGCGGTCTAGATCCTGCGCGTTTGGAAATTTACCCCGCGAGTCCGTGAGTGAGGGAGTACTAGGTGAGGTGGATCTAGAGGTAAGAGTCTTTGAACCCTCGTGTGCTTTCTTGGTTTCTTCAAAAGTACGCATTCGTACACTATGCCTCTCCATCGTATCTACTACCAACTCCCGCAAAAACTGGGTTGGAGCGATCCTATCGAGTTCGATCAATATCTTACCCCTCTGATCGAGAGCGGCAGACATTGGCACGACATTGATCACACGAGAAACCGAGTAGATGTTATCTTTCGCTACAGCAGTTGTCATTTCATGTTGAGCGAATTGAACGATGCCTCCTATAACATAGTACATCCGCTTTCTGCTGGAGTGCAGATCTTTGCCGTCAATTTTGTAAAGTAGCCTTGCCGGAACCTCTCTGTCTTGGTTGGGCCCACGCTCTGGGTGGTTTTCCAGATAGGAAGAATCGAGCGTATAGTACAGACCGCCCGAGGGGTGGACCCTCATGGGTATTTGCTTCAAAGGAATTTGGAGAAAATTATGGATTACATTATAACTTTGTATTGGATCAGATCGAAGAGACTTGAGGCGTTCACTGAGGGGAGTGACGGAGAAGTTTGGAAGGGATCTCCGTTGAAGGGAGGAGTCAGAGGTGGCGATTTCCTCGGGCTGAGTATTGAGGGAGAGTGATTGATCTTGTTGATCGGCTGCCGTATCAGTGTCAGTTGCGGCCGATGAGAATTGCGGCGCTGGCGGTGGTTTTGGAAGCCGGTCAAACCACTTTTCCGCAAAGTCTTCAAACTCGCGCCGTCTGGGAACAAGTTTTTCGGAGACGAAGGTCTTTAGCTCTCCCGGGGTCATAGCTTGAACAGACTTCTCCCGGTAGCCCCAAACGGGTTCAGAAACGTTGGCGGAGAAAGTCTGAGGGGAATTTCCGTTTCGAGAGGAGGAAGATGCAGTGATATCAAAGTAGAAGGAAGAGGTGAAACGGTTGGCTTTGGCGTCAGAGATCCCAACAGGGATGTCCATCTCCTGCCACTTTTTGAGGGTTAGGACGGTATCGTGAGAAGACTCGATCTTAGTCATGTGTTCCATAGTGTCGATGTTGTTGTATCTAATGTAGGTGCTCTCGACTTTGCGGGGGATGGGGCGTTTTAGGCCCCAGTCGCCTCTGCGGCGAGACGATTCGGGTGTGGTGATAGCTTGGTGGGTAGGATGTGGGAGACGGTAGAATTGGGTGTCGGAGAGGGTATGGCTCAAGGGAGGAGGCATAGCCATGAGGCGGGATTGACGGATCAAGTTGGCAGTCGGCCCGAGGCTTTTGGAAGTCATGTTTTGTCTTTTTATTTTTTATTTTTATTTTTATTTGATTATTTAATTATTTTGGTCCGCTGAGGTGGGTATCTTTTGAGGGTGAAAAGTGAGTGTACTTGATGGCTCGTTATTGTGCAGTCGAATATCTTGCACGACAGTGCAGTTGGTTTGGATGGAGTTTGAAGTTATAGTTGAACCTCCATGACACTATATAATTGTTGATTGATCGATTAGATAGTATCGCGCGATATTGACGAGGAAGATTTATCAGTTTATCCAAACCTGTAAGAGTTAATTGAATCGAAAGCTATATGCAAGAATTTGCGAGAGAATAAATTAAATAAATAGCTGTATGAAGGTGTACCGGCCTGTTCGGTCTAGTTTTCTGTATATACAAAAAAAAAAAAAAAAAAAAAAAAAAAGGTTGAAGTGCGCCACATGGATGACGTCTTCAAGTTGGATGTGGCTGAGGCGATAATCTCAATTCCAGCAAATGTTTGTCTGTTGATGATGTGTTGCGTTGTCGAGTTGTTGAGTTGGCTCAAGCTGGCGGGCTTTTTAACGTTGCAAGGAGGGTTTGCTGAGGCTAGCTTTTGAAGTCTGGCTCGCTGCAAGACCAGGCTCTTTAATTTAATTTTAGGAACAAGTTCCGGCCAGCCCCGGCCAGCTCTGGCGGGGCCGCATTGGGGACTGCAATGGGCCCAGTGGGGCGGGCGCAGTCATCGCCGCACCCACCGTGGTTACATGTACTGCATGGACTCGCGCTAGCACGGATGCAGAAGTCGAAGGACAAGCTTAGTTTGTAACAGCGTCCAAAGAAATTGGTAGGCTCCTTTTTTTTTTTTTCCTTCTCCCTTTCGCATCCCGGTTTAATTTCCATTAATAACCATTGGATTGCGGTAGGTGCACGCTGCTGTTGCTTCATTCCAAGCTGCGACTAAGAGATGGCTGCTGCTGCTGTTACCCGCAAACAACAACACAAGCAAGCAAGCAACACCACACATCCCTTGTTCGTTTTCGCTCTCGTTCTTCTCAGTTCTTTCGTCCCGTCTCGCAGCCTCCCCTTTCCACCCCCATCAATCTCACATCCCTCACCCTCTCAACCTCCACCTCATCATCATCACCACAACCACCGTCACCAATCTCCTTATTCTCCTTGGATCCTCGATAATTGACTCCAATATATAACCATAGTATCAAAGAAGCAATTATTATAAGTTCCGTCTTATTTACGCCAAACCGAAAACCTTCCATAAATCTTCGTAACAACCAACAGCACATCCGCTGGCACCAACCTTCTCCCTTTCTTGTATGGTCGTCGCCACCGTCGCCACCGTCCTCCGTTCATCATCATGAACTCCAACAACTGGCCCAAGGACATCTCGGTCCGATATGACAGCCTCCGAGAAAATATATCCGGCCTCAAACCCTGGAACAGAAGACTTCTATTTCTCCTGCCCCCCTTACTCATCTTCTCATGGGTCATCTTCCTCTTCAACCCTCTCAACGCTGGTTCCGCCGCTCTCGACTCTCAAATTATCGAAAGTCCCGTCGAAGACAACTCGTCACCCTCATCACCGCCGATATTTACTTCCATCGTATTAGATGCTAATGTCCCTTCTCCCTCTCCCGTCCCTGATCTCACTCTCGGCAATGGATTCGTCCAACAACAATCCGAGGTCCTCACCTTTAACAAATCCAAAGTTGCCCTTCTTATTGAAGATCGCCCCCTCGGTCAGCTCGCACCCCTTATGCTGCACATGATGAACGTCGTGCCCCCAGATTGGGTTTTTAGGTTCTATGGCTCTCAAAGTTCTATCGATCATCTCAACCATTCCTTACCAATCCAGATGTGGGAGCGCCTCGGAAAGTTAACTATGGAACTGGTTCCCAGCAACCTTACCCTTCACGGGCAGCAGGAATTGAGCAGGACCTTTACAAACCTTTGGTTCTACGAAACCCTCCTAGCCCCTGCCGAATATCTTCTCGTCTTCCAGACCGATAGTGTCATGTGTGCAAATAGCGGCATGAATTTGAACGACTGGCTGCATTTTGACTGGGTCGGCGCCCCCTGGTAAGATTGAATCACCTCTCTTTCATATAGCCCTCAGCAAATATGTAGCTGACCTACCCATTTTTCTATGAAATAGGACCAAGGATGCCAAATACGGTGGCAACGGCGGCTTGTCTCTTAGAAGAGTTAAGCCTATCATTGAGTTGCTAAAGACACAGTCGCGTCCTGATGGCCACCCAGAGCTGGAAGACCTTTGGCTTTGTAACCGACTAGCAGCGATGCCTGGTGTAAATATGGCTAATGGTTCAATCGAGGCACAATTCTCAGTCGAAGCCGTCTGGCACGAACGTCCTATGGGGTAAGGCTAAATAAAATCAAAACTCAAGATAATCACTGCTCAAACATGTGCTGACTGGCTTGGGGCTTCGGTATAGATATCATACCGGCTGGTCCGGAGCTCGACTTCCAGGAGATGTATGGGGAACAGCAGAAAAGCGAAAGCACATTTACGAATATTGTCCGGAAATGAAGATGACGATTGCCATGAAGCTTGAGCGAGAAGGATGTGATCAGAAGATGAAACGAGATGAAGAATCGGCTTGGAATGATATTGCTGCGTTTTAAATGCTTATATCGGAGAATTATGGTTTGTTTTCATTTGGCCTTTCCTCTGCGTGTACTGAGTTTACCTTTGGCCATTCAAGCACTCGAGTACTTCTTTGCGCATATATACAAGTATCTTTATTCTACACTGTCCCCGGCATCGTGCTATGTCAATTTTCCACTGTTCCTCTTTTGAGTGGGGGTGGCTTTTCCTTCAATGTATTTTTATAGGGATATTTCATTCAGGTTTACTTTCCTAATATCTTTCCTCTATTTTCAACATCACAAGCATTTTGTCATCTTTTGTACTTTAATTTCTTTATTTATTTCCGACTGGTATTCTAAAGTATTACACCTCCAATAGAGCTAGATATTTGCGCAATATCAAAATATATTTCTCCTCAATCTTGTTGTTCGCCCTCGATTTCTCCTGTGGCTCATCCACATTCCAAGCGATTAAGGTGCAATGTGACACCGGAATATACTTCTTCCCTTTGGTTACAAACAGAAAGAAGTTAAATGAGACTTAGCGACAGTCCACTTGTGCCAAATGAAAGTGAGACGGGTCTTCGGCTGGTGCGCCAATGACGACGGGGCGGGGATGCTTGGCTTCCCAAGCGGGCTAAAGCCGCTGCGCGGTGACATCAGGACACCCACCTGCCCAACCAAAGGACACTCGAGCGGCGGGCCTAGAACACTCGCCGCCCCGAGATATCCTTCAGGCACGGCACGGTTTTTTTTTTTTTTTGTTTAATCTAAACAAACCAGGTCACGACGATTGTTCAAGAGGAGGGGGAGAGAAGTCATGTAAAAGACGGATGTACGAGAATGGAGAGAGGAAAGAACAGAAAATCCCAAAAGCAGAGACCTGAGCTGAGCTGGGCTGAACATGACCGGGCCCAAAATTTAAATACAACCGCATGCAACCACCATCGTCACATCTCTTCCCTTTTTCACTTCCCCTCCTTCTCGCCGGCTCGGATCGTCTCTTGATTCTGTTGTCTCTCTTCTTCTCCCCTATCCTTCATCTTCCCCTCCTCTCTCGCTAATACATATACAGCATCAAATTCAGGTGGTATGGTTAACCACAAGGAGCAATTATTATTGATTGGTCCTACGTGTGCGTTCTTTTCGAATTCGATATCAAAGTAGAGATATCATAAAACTGCCTCTTATTTACAAATAGGGAGAATATATATATTTTAAGAAAATATAGTAAAATAAAATAAAATAAGAGCCCAAACTCTCATTCATCCGAACACACAATCCTAAACAATATATACATACGTTCCCCGCGATATTACACCTTGCGAACAACTTCAACTGCCAAAAAAAAAAAAAAAAAAAAAAAATGAGCACCAGTGCCATTGCTGGTACTAGCTCCGATGCCGGTGCCGGCTCGAGCGCTGGTCTGAACGCCGCCATGGAAAAGACATTCATCACCATGCATGATTTAAGTTCCGGTATGCCGTCGTCCAAACCTCAGCTACCTACAACTCCTTGAGAATACAAGCTATTCTCCGAATGTGTATGTATGTAAGTAACTAACATTCTTCGACCAGAGGCTCGAATCGTGTATGCGTCAGCTTCTGTTGCAGATGTGCTTGGATACCCGCCCGAAGAAGTCGTTGGGCTCTCATGCTTCGACTTTTTTCACCCGGACGAGCTCCCTTTTGCGAGAAAAGTGCACACCCGTGGCATACATCTTGACAGAGCCGCCGTTCTTGTTTACTGTCGAGTTAAGCACAAGGACGGCAGCTTCATCCATTGCGAGACCATCTTTAGCGTCGTCTACGACGTCTTTGTTGCGGCGACTACTCTTCACGTTCAGACCAGTAAAAGCCAAGGTCTGTCCCTTGTCTCCATTTCCGCCCGGGGTTTCGTTGGTATCTGTCAATTTTAACACACACTCTCACTCTAGGCCGAGCTCTGACAGCTCCTGTTATTCGAAGGGTTTTCTCATCTTCACCGAATGATCCACGCTATCATATGCTTACCCACCTATCTACAAAGTTTCGCATGGGAAATCCCGAAAACATCGAGACTCACGAACCGAGAGTCGCGTTGATCCTGAACCGATTTACTAGAACCTTAACAGTCTTATACGCTTCCCATGCTACATCCTCTATATTTGGCATATCCCCTGGAGTTTTAACGGGCAAGAGCTTTTTTGAGTGTATCGATGAGAATTGTCTTCAAGATGCCGTTGACGCCCTGGAGCGAGCCAAGGAAAACGACTCGATAGCGTACTTGCGATTCCAATGGAGAGATCCTATAAATGGCGCCGCCGCCGCCGTAGCAGTTCCTGCAGCCGAGGGACCGGATATATCACCGACCGCTCTACCTCGCCGCCCTTTGAGGCGATCGCAAAGGATCAGTTCTCAGGCGAAGAGAAAACTCGAGGTGGATGACTCGGATGCAAGTCTTGCTTCATCTAGTAGGCCAGCTAAGCGTCGTGGTGCGGTCGGCAGAACCGAAGCTTTATTCACAGATGAAACCGGGCCGTCAAGATCTGATCCGAGTAGTAGTTCCGCTCGACCACTAGTTCCGGACACTTCCACACGAGAGCCTGATCAAGCTATTCCTGAAATCAGAGAGGTGGAAGCCGTAGTTTCGTGCACATCTGACGGACTGGTGGTCATCCTTCGACAGGCAAGACCGCTTATTCCAAAACCATTGCACAATATTCCCAACGGCATTTTTGCATCTCCTTGGGCACCGGTGCCCTTGGTTCCAGTCGAAAACGCGTCCAACAAGACTCGGGAGATCAGCTTTATGGAGGCAATCCGGGAAGTGGCTGTCTTCGCTTGGAGCTTACGGCAGCTTGGTGGAGAGATAGTTGCAAATCCGGATGGCGAAAACTCGCCTGCACTAGATGATAACAAACTTGAGGCAGGAGCTTCGAATAAAGGGAAGGCTAAAGCTCAAGGGGGTGAGGGGATCGAAGAAGCTCCGGCCGTGAAACAACAAGAGTCTTCGCCTTCAACCTCGGATCCAAAGGAGAAAGCTCCGAAACGTGAGGCAAGAGGGCGTCAGAAGAACAATAACCGAAAACCACCTCGTCGTTGACAAATGGGTGGTGAAAAGGAGGAAGGAAAGAGCCCAAGAGAGCATAGAGTAATCGGAGGATTTTATAATCACAGGCATACATACTTTTATAGTTGTGTGCTTATCTCCGCAATGATGGTTTTTGCATCTTATATAGATAGCAGCATATCGTTTGTTTGCGTTTAAGTCTTTTCTTTTTCTTCAAATTTTAGGGACTACTTCATTTTATTCCTAGCTATATATTAGAATGCATAGCGTAACCAAAGATGTTTTATTCAGAGAGCGTTCGGAATTAACACCATTTAACGATTGACAATATCACTTGAGTTAGTACCATCTCTTTGTGGATTATATACACTATACGCTTCGAAGGATAATATGCGTATCGTGAAAATGCGCGGGGAAGCGCTAGGGTGGCCACGCGCAGAGGCATTTTGCATGTGATGCAAATGCGAACGCGGGCCATTCGCCTGAAACTAACCGGCGCGCACACATGAAATATGACGAAAAGAAACTGAGACTGAGCAAGCTTGTTGGCCGTGGCCTACGATTTGGGCAAGGGTGCCATGCCCGATGCCACGGTTTGTGGGGAAGAGGTCAGAAATTCAGAGAGCGGCCAGCCGAGGCACAAAAAGTCCCGGCTACCTGCTGCAAGCGGCTGCACGAAGCATGCGAAGATGGAAGGCACACGCTGATTTAAATTCAACCACGAGAAGCCCGAGGAATAGAGGGCATTTCCTCTCCTAGCCATCCATCCGTCTCAATCTTCTTTCTTTCGATTCATCTTCTCTCGTCTTATTTCGTTCCTTAATACATTCCTTAGTGCTCGTTCGACACGTCCGCAGGAAAGATCAACCAGAATCCCGAGCAACTTTGGTGGTATCTTTTCCGTTAATTCATACGAATCAATCACCTCCTCCAATAACATCACCGTCATCAAGCTCTAGACAAATCTGATCACCCAATATGACTGGGAAAGAACTGCGGTTTGATAACAAAGTTGTCGTTGTCACCGGGGCTGGTGGAGGTCTCGGAAAGGCATACGCCCTCTTTTTCGCATCTCGTGGTGCTAGTGTTGTTGTGAATGACCTGGGAGGCTCTTTCAAGGGCGAAGGTGCATCAACAAAGGTACGTTTCTTGTATTTAATTCCGGCAGGTTTCTTCCCTCTATTACTATTACTTTTTTTTCTTTCTTTTTTTCTTTCTTTCAAATCTACCATTCTCACTCCTTCGGTTTTATTTTTCACTCGGTGCTCTAACCAAAACCCTTATAGGCCGCCGATGTTGTCGTTGAAGAAATCAAGGCTGCCGGTGGTAAAGCCGTAGCCAACTACGATTCTGTGGAACATGGAGACAAAATCATTGAAACAGCAGTTAAAAATTTCGGTACCGTCCATGTCCTGATCAACAATGCCGGAATTCTTCGCGATATTTCTTTCAAGAACATGAAGGACACCGATTGGGATCTGATAATAAAGGTGCATGTCGATGGCTCTTATAAGGTATTTCGCCACATGAAACTAAAAGAACGTACCATCAACGCCTGCTAATATTCGTGGGAACTAAACAGTGCGCTAAAGCTGCGTGGCCATATTTCAGAAAGCAAAAATACGGAAGAATAATAAATACTGCCTCCGCCGCCGGTTTATTTGGAAGCTTTGGCCAATGCAACTATTCTGGTAATTCTTAGCCAGTTCCAGAAACTAACTCCACGATGTTACTAACTTCGAAACAATCCTAGCTGCGAAACTTGCTCTTGTTGGTTTCAGTGAAACTCTTGCTAAAGAAGGTGGAAAATACAACATATTTTGCAATGCAATCGCTCCTATTGCTGCATCTCGCATGACACAAACCGTGATGCCTGAGGAAGTCCTTGCAAACCTAAAACCTGATTGGATTGTTCCAGTGGTTGCATATCTGGTCCATGAATCTAACGAGCATGAGAATGGAGGTATCTTCGAAGCCGGTGCAGGGCACGTCGCCAAATTGCGATGGGAAAGATCGAAAGGCGCCGTTTATAAGACCGACAACACGTTGACACCTGGTGCCATCTTGAAAAAATGGGACCAAATTAAAGACTTCTCTTTACCATCGTATCCAGACGGACCGGCGGATTTCATGGATCTCCTTGAACAGTCCAAATCAATTGGACCCAACGAGCAGGGCCCTGCTGTCAGCTTTAAAGATAAGGTGGTATTGGTAACCGGTGCGGGTGGTGGGTGAGTACATATGGCATGTTAAACGCACTTTACTATATAACAACCTATACTGATACAAATATCCTACTACTAGTCTTGGTCGAGCCTACGCGTTGCTCTTCGCCAAGCTTGGCGCGAAAGTCGTTGTCAATGACTTAATTAACCCGGATAACACTGTGAACGAAATCCGCGCGGCTGGAGGTACTGCTATTGGGAACAAGAGCTCAGTAGAAGATGGCGATGCTGTCGTCAAGGCTTGTGTCGACGCCTTTGGCACCGTTCACATTGTTATCAATAACGCCGGTATTCTTCGCGACAAATCGTTCCAAGGAATGACCGATGAACAATGGAAGATTGTTATGGACGTCCATCTCCGTGGAACTTACAAGGTTACAAAAGCCGCTTGGCCTATCATGCTAGGCCAAAAATATGGCAGAATCGTCAATACAACATCTACCAGTGGCATATACGGTAATTTCGGCCAAGCGAATTACGCCGCCGCAAAATTAGGTATCCTAGGCTTTTCACGTGCCTTGGCAAGAGAAGGACAAAAGTACAACATCTTTGTAAACACCATTGCTCCTAATGCTGGTACAAACATGACCCGTACAGTTATGCCAGAGGAAATTGTGCAGGCTCTTAAGCCTGATTACATTGCTCCTCTCGTGGCTCTCCTCTCCTCGGACCAATGCCCTGAGCCAACCGGTGGTCTTTACGAAGTCGGATCCGGTTGGGTTGGAAAGACTAGATGGCAGCGAACTAGTGGTCACGGATTCCCTATTGATCAAAAATTGACCCCAGAAGCCGTCTCCGCTGAGTGGCAAAAGATTGTTAATTTCGACGACGGCCGTGCAGATCATCCTGAGTCATCGCAGGACGGTCTTTCGTCAATCATGAAGAACCTGTCCAACAAATCGGGAGCGAAACCCAAAGGTGATTCCGATGATCCAGATTATTTGAAAAATATCGAAGCCGCCAAAGCCGCCAAAGCTACAGGATCAGAGTTTATATTCGATGATAAAGACGTTATCCTTTATAACCTTGGTCTCGGCGCAAAGAGGACCGATCTCAACCTCATTTATGAAGGGTCGGACAAATTTGAAGTTCTTCCCACATTTGGTGTTATTCCGCCCTTCAATGCGGAATCTCCCTACAGCCTTGACGATATTGTCCCGAATTTCTCTCCAATGATGCTACTTCACGGTGAGCAGTATCTTGAAATCAAGAAATACCCAATTCCAACATCTGCCAAACTTGTCAGTTACCCTAAACTAGTGGAAGTCATTGATAAGGGGGCTGCTGCCGTTGTAGTAGCAGGTGTGACCACTAAGGATTCTGCTACTGGCGAGGATTTGTTTTACAACGAGTCTTCCATTTTCATAAGAGGATCTGGCGGTTTCGGAGGTAGTTCAAAAGGCTCAGATCGCGGAGCCGCGACTGCCGCAAACAAGCCACCTGCACGAAAACCCGATTTTGTTGTGGAAGAAAAGACCACAGAAGACCAGGCGGCTTTGTATAGACTGTCTGGTGATCGAAACCCACTCCACATCGACCCCGAGTTCTCCAAAGTTGGCGGGTTTAAAACACCAATTCTCCACGGCCTTTGTTTCTTTGGCGTTTCTGGAAAGCACATTTACAACAAATATGGACAGTTTAAGAACATCAAAGTTAGATTTGCGGGTACTGTCATCCCAGGGCAAACTTTAAGGACAGAAATGTGGAGAGAGGGAAATAAGATCATTTACCAGGTGGTTGTGGTTGAAACGGGCAAGCTGGCCATCTCTAACGCCGCGGTTGAGTTGGTGAACTCTTCTCAAAGCAAATTGTAAATTAGCGTCTTTTTATTTGGGATGTACTAGCTATTTGAGCTACATTTAATCTAAGATTTTGCTTTTGCCCACATATTGCTTATATTGATTTGTGATCGATTCACCACTGTGACACGGAACTCTAAGACCAATTCGATATACAAGTATTTATAACAGCGCAGCAAACAGAAGTGCAGCAAATATCTGTGATAACCAAGACATATTTGAGTAATTCAAAGGCAGGCTTGACACGAGACCAAGTGATTCCGAACAGTTTTGGCCAAAGCATCTGCAGGAGAAAAAATCCAGATCCCTAGATTACAACAACACTATAGTGAATCAAATTCGATGTATAGTTCTAACAATTGAATCACTGAATCTTCAACGAGTAGTTTAATTGATTCGAGCTGATCAGGCAAGGTGTGCGAGTCTGCTATAGATCCCTTCGCACTTGATTTTAAAGTGTATCCTGCAATAACCTGGTGATTCGGCGGTCTCCAACCGGCGCTGTCAGAGTTCTTCGAGAGCCATTCAGCTTGTGCTCTTTCACCCGCCACTTTCAAAACTAAAGATTCGTCCTCTTGGACATATAGATCGCATTTGTCGCACTCGACGCAAGATGTACCCGGTACCTGACGAAAATGCTGACAAAAATGTTTGTATCCAACGCCCTTGAGATCCACTCGGCAGACGTAACACATCACATAACCACAAACGCATGTAAGTTTATTACAACCATCCGATTTGACGAATGAGGTACCACAAGAAGGACACTATTGAATCTGGGTATCAGTGCTCTATAGATTTCGGGAGGAAAAAATCAAGTCATTCGAAATACCGTTCGTTTGATCGCAGCAGCCATGGCATTCTCCACACACAGCCTCAAGGCCTCCGCTTCATTTTCGAAACACTTATGGAAAGCCTTCCACTCCTTCCCACAATTCCGACAGCTCTTCCTTCCGCAAATGGAAGAAGAGTTCCGACAGTGGAACATTTGACCTCGTCTTGTCTCATACTGGTTCTTAACAGCCTTGTTGACCAACACAGATATGACGGTTTCAATGTAAACAGGTTCATTTGCAGCGAAGGCCTGAAATAGATAGACGCAGCTGACTGCAAAAACCAGGCCTAATAAGAGTATAATGACAATCCAGACACTAGCAGAAGCTAGAAACAATGTCAGTGCGGCTGATGCGTAAGCCGCTCCCCTGCGAAGGCTCCAAGGAGGAATTTCATCAACCTCGGCATACGTGCAAAATGGACACTTCGCAATCGGCATCGCACAACATGCTATATCGTCTTCAATAAATTTGTCTTCCATGGCTCGTAGCATTTCTTCCGGCAACACTTGGGACATTAGATTTAGGGGCAAATATCCATCGCATGGTGGATCAGCTATCGATGAAAGACATCTGATGGATCCCTTTTCTTTGACCAGACTTGTTGTTTGACCATAAAGCCCCTCCTTTGCAGCATTTGTAACGCAGTTATGACAGAACAAATGACCTTGACAACATGCTGCCATCATTTCGAAAGTGTAGTCGCCAAAACAACATTCACATTCGAGGAGACCTTTGATTTCCTCGTACTGTTTTTCGTTGAGAGCCTGTGCAATAGCAAGATCGGATATGGCTTGTTCGACCCGTCCGGGCCTTCCTAATTCCCACAATTCTTCATCAAGTTCTTGTGAACCGGTTGGTCCAAGTTTAGGAACGGCCCTCGGTTCGTCCGACTTAGGACGCAGGAAGATCCATGATGTGATTTTGTGCCGCCACGACTTTCTATTTATATCCACTAGTATCGTCCTCGATTTGGTGTAGTGGTTATTATTCTCGGCCATAACGGCAAGGATGGTTGACCTCGATAGGCTCTTGAATTCCTTCCGTCTGTTGGTATGGAGGTGGTATTAGTCTTGGGAGGTAAAATAGTAAGTGGTAGGTGATATGGGTAAGAATGAAAAACACATACAAGTTGAATTCGGCGGCTTTGACATATTCCCTGCTGCGAAATCTCTCCCAAGGCTGCATTTTGACGTCGTTTCCAGTCCGTGGCTTCAGTTTACGTCCCATCTGAGACTGCTCGAGGAGCATCTTTAGTTGTTCAGATAGTTCAACATGTTCTTGGAACTTTGCGTTAATTCGATAGCGGAGGTCAGCAACGTCAGCTTCCGGGAAAACTTCGTGAAGGACGTCGAGGCACTGGTTTCTGGTGGCGCGCGGGGTTGAGGGATTGGGAGTTTGTTTTATGGTGGTCATAACGATGGACCTATGTCTTGGAATAGCAGTCTCTATGTGACGTCTGCCACTTGCATTTGGTGAGGAGAGGTTGGGTTGATCTGTTAAAGGGTACTTATATGTGCCGGATGGGCTGTTAATAGCTTCGAGCCAACATTACGTTGAGGGCGTGGGCGTCTATGTCGACAGGCGATGGTTCCGCAAAGTTTGCATGTTTAAGCACCTAGACAGCTGGGAGACGAAGGGAAAAACACCAAGAGTGAGAAGAGAAGCGATAGAAAAGAGTAGAGCCGAGAGACGTTAACGGAACGAGAGAACAAAAGCGTCCCGGTAGAAAATAGGAAGGATTATGAGATGCAACAAGGCTGAGTTGGTGTGCGCTGCTTAGCTGTCGTTGACTCGCAACTAGCTCAAGTCTGGCTCACTGCGAGACCAGCTCTGCGCCTGTTTCACGCCAAGAATCTTAGAAGAGAATACAACAAAAACAACAACAAAGCAGCGACCAAAGCATACAACCGAGACAATATGCTCGTGTTTTCTTTGACTCTCTTTCTCTATCTCCTCGTTGAGATCGAATTAGGAAGTCTGACTCACTGCGAGACCGATTAAGACTGCAATGACTGCATCAGCTGCAAGTAAAAATCTACCCCGCGGGTCCTCTTGAAGTTCATTTCATCTCGAAAAATTGGCGGAAGCACGGCAATGAGCCGTTCATCACGGCCTCTTTCAAGCATTGGATTGTATGTAAAATACGGTCCGTCATCGTCTTCATTCTCGTCTTCTTCATCCTCACCATCGAGCTGCAGTTTGAAATGGAGAGCTTTGAGTTTTGTGGGCGCTTTAGCGAGTTCTTCGCGTCAATTTGGGGAAGATACCAAACACACCTCCGTTTTTACCTGTCGAAAGACAGTCATATTCAATACCGCCATCTTCATCGGTCTTCACGTTCAGAACAAGCAGACCGCAAAGGTCTGAGTAAAGATTGTCTTTGTGATGCGAGAATTCTTTTGTATGTCCGACGACCGCGCCGGTGGTCTTTGTATTATTTAAGGGCGTTTTTGTGCTATTCCTAGCCGTCTCTAACTTGGCACTTAGAATGGCATGATCTTGTAAAAGTCGCTCTATTTTATGTTCCATCAACGATTGTTGCTCTTCGAGTTCCCGGATACGCCTGTCTTTTTCTTGTAGCTGCTGGAAATTTATTACGCGCGATTTGAGCTCTGATTTTAAATTTTCGATTATCCGTTGCGAGGCTAACGCTCCATGCACTCAGCGATGGCAAACATAAGAGTGTATTAGCCTAGTGAATTTATAACTACCTTTGTCTTGATTCTGTAAAGCCTGTATTTGTTCATCTTGGATCAAATCTGCCTCTTCAGTCTTAAGATACCGAAGCTTTTCATATCTTATTCTCAGCTGTGCCAGTTCCTCAACCACGGCATCTACATCGACGTTTTTTGATTCTTTTCGCTGTCTCGCTTTCGCTGTTTTATCATTTGCAGAGGCCGTAAGTTTGTTCTCTTCGTTTGAGAACATGATAGAATCACAGTCTTCAGATATAGAACCAGGGTCTTCGACGACCTGCGTTTCCGGAATCTCGAGACTCTGTCCGGCGGTTTTCCTCCCTCTGCCCGAAGGGTTGCTAGGTCGTGTAGTCGGAGCGATGGGATTCTTTGTCAGTTTCGAGCCACCGATCGGTGCTGCGATCGCCTCACTACCCTCGCCTGGGTCGTGCAGTTTATTTTTATTCTTTGGTTGCTTTTTCTGGCCGGTTTTGGGTTTCCCTGCACCAACCGAAGGAACGAGGTGATCTTGCTGGAGTTTGGAACCAGCCACGCCTGTGTTAGCATGTTTTTTGGAAACCGTTTCAGCTATCAAGGGCGGTATATCGTCTCGATCAAAGGTTGCCTGAGAGCTGGCTGCTGAAGTTTGCTTGCGAGGACGGCCTCTGGTTTTCTTGATAGTTGAAGTTTCGATTGAAGCTGCGCGGTTTCCAGCTGGTGGATACAGACAACGGATATCAGCATGTATCGGGGAAACGTGTGAAAAACAAAGGAGAAGGGGACGGCATAATGAAAGACGGGCATTGATAAAGTAGAGGCTGGGGTACTCTAATTCACGAACCCGTGTCAATCTCTTCCTCAGAGGACGAGACAATGTGAGAAGCGAGAGTCTGCTTGGTAGCTTTCTTTGGAGGCATACTGGTCGTCTGCGATTGTTGAAACGATTGATATATAGCAGATGGTGGATGCCAAGGGTATGACTGGTAATGGCAAGCTGTGAGAGAGATTCGCGATCGTTTTGGTTCGGTGGGTCGATCGGTGGGTCGGTTCGTTTGATTGTTTTGCGTTTGATATAAAAGCTTCGTGTCCGTCTCGCTCCTTCTTTTGCTGTCTCTGTCGCTGTCGCTGTCGTTATTATTGTTGTTGTTATTGTTATTGTTGTCGTCGTTTGCGGTTGTTTCGGGTAGTCTGGTACTTGTGTGTTTCGGGGATGTGGCTGTGATCACCTAATTAGCTAGTCGCCACATGATGGATGAATAGCCTATCGATAGGATTACAATCGATTGAGTGATTATAATATTTATAAGCTACGTGAAATTAGGTATAAGGCTTAGATAAACCGGGCGAGCGAGGGCCCCGCCACTCAGGTTAGTACTTGAAGTACCTGTATACTTGAGTCCTTAGCTAGTCGCAAGTAAACTTGATAACGCTGCGTAGATGGATGCATACCAGAGCGATAGTTGGCTGGTTTTTAATTTTTGCATTGCACCTCAGCTTGGCTTTGGATTGAGCTTAGCTTCCCTGGTAAAACTGAAGCATCCTCATCATCCTCATCCTCATCATCATCACCATCACCATCACAATCGCTATCGACGGCAGATTGAGGACGAAATTACTCGAGTGGTTACTTCTATATCTTGTCCTGAAGCACTCGAGTAGAATACTCAAGGTGCCCAAAGGCACACAAGTGGCTATACATACGTCCTCGCTGTCGTCGTCATCAATTATCAACATCAAACATCAGCATCACCGTGCGCCAACACCATCATCATCCCTCATCCTCATCCTCATCCTCACCACTACCACCACCATCAACACTACACCCTATTTTACTTTTCTCTTACATTGAAGTTATAGCAGAAACTCCCTTCGATACTATTAATTGCACCGCTTTCGTTTAGTTACTTTTTGTATATTTTAATTCCATTTTTATGACAGCGGCTGGGTAAGCACGGCAGAAAGTGTTCGCCCCACAAATTCCTGTCACCCTCGTCCTCCCCCCCTCTCCCCCCCTCTTCTTCTTCCTCTCACACAGACATATCCCACCATGTCGGCCTCACCGCCACCTTACACTGTTTGTGCCCTTTTCGACTACGCTTCTCCTCACGAGGATGACCTCAATTTTGCCACCGGCCAGAAAATAAAGGTTACCGAGGAAGAGGGTGCCGATTGGCTTCATGGGGAATATCGCGACGACCAAGGCGTCTTGAAACAAGGCTTGTTCCCCAAGAATTATGTCGAGCGAGTCCCAGAACCGGAGGCCCCGAAGCTTCCTCCAGTTCCCATCCGTCCTCAACATGACGAGCTAAAAAAGCCCATCCCGCCCACAAGCCCCATCGCGGAGTCCACCAAGGTGCGCAATGAATCCGTAAAACCCGCACCTCACAAGCAGATCGACCCCCCCGCTCCAATCGAGCCGGAACCTCCTAGGGATAATACTATCGTTCGAAAATCATCCGCTCCTGTTCGAACCAAATCAGAAAACTCGCCCTCTGCAGCTCCCGCTGTTCCCGCTGCCACAAAAGCCGTCGTTTCTCCCACCGCGGCTACTTCTGAAGCAGATGACAAGCCAGTGGGATCCTTTCGGGATCGCATCGCAGCCTTCAATAGATCGACCGCAGCCCCAATCGCCCCCACTTCCCACGGTCAGCCTAGATCCTCTAGCTTTATCAAAAAGCCATTTGTACCGCCACCTCCTTCAAAAACCTATGTTCCACCTGTACAACAACATGCCGAACCCCGTCGAGAACCAGAATCTCGACCAACCCTACGGGATCCTCCCGTCAACAAGCAAGAAGAGAGTACCTCGGATGATCAGCCAAAGGTTTCCAGTTTGAAGGATAGAATCGCCATGCTACAGAGTGTGCAACTCAACCCCATGGCAGGGGGGAAACCTAAGAAACCACCAAAGCCTCCTCCGAAAAAGAAAGATGATATGATCCCAAAGCCGGATCCACAAGAAACCGGACCTACCATTGAAAATCCCGTCGAAATTGAAGCTGCTGGTATAACGCCGTCCCCGTTCTATTGTACCAATGTTTATATCACACGGCCTAATTTTATATATGTTGCAATTACTAGTTCCGAGACCCAGCATCGAAGCAGACACAGCTATCAAAGAAAGTGCTAAAGATGACTCGAGTGCTGCTAAAGAAGCTGAGTCGACCCCGAAGTCTTTGGTGGTCTTACAGGAAGACATGGATCAAGAAAAGGACAATAAAGCCAACGTTGATCGACAAGAGACCGTGAACGACGATGCTACGTTGCCGCATAAAGAGAATAACGAGGAGATGAAGAAAGAGGACGGGCAAGAGGCCGAGGAGGGTGATGCAGGGGAGGAAGACGAGGAAGTAGACCCAGAAATCGCTCGTAGGCTTGCTTTACGGGAGCGTATGATGAAAATGTCGGGCGGGATGGGCATGTATGGTATGGTGATGGGAGGACCAGCCCCGACACCTTATAGAGCACCAAAACCACCAAAACCCGAACCACTGAGCGTCGAGAACGAGCAATCGGGTACTCCAGCGCATCCTCCAGAGCAGTATCGAATGATGATTCCAATTCTCCCAATGACTAAACCGCCCCCGCCTCCTGTCCAGACACAACCTTCCCCTGACTCTGACGCTGATGACAATCCTTCAATTCATTCCCCGGGGCCGAAACACGAATCAGACACGGATTCGCCTGTGAAAGATGCTCCCACCGAGGATGAGAGTGTTCTATCGGAACCCCACCCTCGAAAAGCATCCAGACCATCCCTCGAAAGTGAAGGTGAGTTGGCCGGTTGCTCGTAGAAGTACGCGAAAGCTTAGTAATAATACTAACGATTCCTAGCCGACGAGCCAGTAATACTATCGAATGTTATAAGTATGGTCTTTTATTCTGCTTGTAGATTTCATTCTAAGATTTCTGTTCTAACGGGATAAATGATTTGGTTGAATAGCTCGGGATTCTCGTCCACCACCCCCACCACCCCCATCAATACCACCAGGAAGCGCGGGCAAATCATCTGTTGGGGGCATGAATACTACGGAAGGGTCGGAGAGTGATGATGAAATGTCTGGCGATGATCCTAGAGCTACGCTGGCAGGCCCGATCCATCAAGACCCTCCCAATATCCCACAGCGACCGATGTCTGGAGTACCATTACCACCGCTTCCTCCCCAGCGTCCCGATCCGTTGGATATAAACTCTGCGAAACGCACATCTGTAATCGGTTCTCCACCCCTCTTACCAGATAGCCCTTCAACGCCAATGAATGTCAAGAGGGCGAGTTATATCAGCAGGGGAGGACAAATGCCCCCAATACCTGGGCTTGGAGCAACCTCTAGCAAATCATCTCAATTGCCACCAACACCTGCATCTCGTGGACCGCCGCCGCCACCGCCCGTCGCACCTCCCCCCATAAGACGTTCAACGGACGACATGGGTCAAACCCAGAGAATGCTTAACCCCCAAGATGACGACGAAGATAACGATGAAGAAGTCACCGAGTATGAAGGAGACATTGATACTGAGCTCGATGATAACAAAGAACCATTCAAAGATGCTTTAGGTTCACATGGAAGCGCCAAACGTAGTGAGGAAATTGCCGAGCACAGTGATGAGACCCCTCTTCCATCACCCCCACAAGTTGCACCTCCCCCACCTCGCCAAGCGCCTGGTCTTCCACCACCACCTCCGCCGCCCTCATCTTCTCCTCCTAGAGATAACAACTATAGCATTCCCCCTCCCCCTCCCCCCCCTCCTACTAGTCCTCCTAAGCGAGAAGCATCCATCAGGCCCATATCCTATTTAAAAGCACCGCCAACATTTCCAGAAGAAGAAGAAGAAGAAGAAGAAGAAGAAGAGGAGGAGGAAGAGGAGGAGGAGGAGGAAGGCAAGGATATTGATGATACAAGTGACGTTCAAGCAGGACCATCTCGTATGGGTCATCCGAGGCTATCCGAGGATGGTCGCCCAAGGCCTTCCGTTGGTTCTAGACGATCTGTAGATTTAAGTCGGAGCATGAACGAACATTTGTTCCTAGCTCGCGACGAAGATCTAGGCGCATCGACAAACTGGTGGACGCAACAAAATACCCCCCCACCTGTATTCCAAAATCGAGGAAAGGATCTATACTATGAGATAGAAGATACCACCACTAGCAAACGAGGAGGAAGGGCACACATCACGCGGGATGTCTATGTACTTTTCCCCGACTACTCGCAGACCGTGATTACAGCGCGATTTGATAGGGACAATCCGGCGAACGCAAACTTGGAACAAAGGCACGAGCCTCCTCCGCAACCCTTCCGACAGGACAAGCTCGAGGCGGCATGGAGTAACTTCGGCAAGGCTGTATTCGAAGGTGCCAAATCTTTTGAGAATAAAGTGGTTGGTGACGGGAATCCCGCAGCGCTGCCAGCTGAGCTGATCAGGGGGTTGTCTGACGCTCTTCCCCCAGTGGGCACGAAATCTTATGGTATTTCTGTGTATCAAAATCTTGGGAATGCCACAATCCAACAACTAGACGAGATTCGTCCCGGAGATATCATCACTTTCCGAAACGCGAAGTTTCAAGGTCACAAAGGAGGCTTGCATCAAAAGTACAACTTGGATCTATCCAAAACTGATCACGTCGGGGTAGTTTACGATTGGGATGGGACGAAGAAGAAGATCCGAATCTTTGAACAGGGACGAGAAAGTAAAAAGGTCAAAATGGAAAGCTTCAGAATCGGAGATCTCAGGAGTGGTGAAGTAAAGATTTGGCGCATTGTCGGGAAGAATTGGGTGAGCTGGTAGTCAGACGGCAAAGAGCTAGTAGTATGCTGCTGTTTTGTTCGAAGCGCTAATTTAGTTGTCCGCGTGTATAAATACGAAGAAGAGGGAGGGTTGTCCGTTGAATGAGCAGATATCATGCCCCTAAATATTCCATATTCACATCTAATTATATTATCCGAATACCGAACATGCGGCTCGTTGACACCGAGAGACTGACTACCTATGCGAGTAATCGGTAGGTACTTAAGTATTTGAACTGTTACTGAGGTGCATCTCGACAAGGTCGGTGACGAAAAGCCTGTATACGTAAGTGCATACAAACAAATTTAAAGGCATCGAATAGACTTCGAGCTAGCTTCTTGCCTTCGAGATCCAATTAAGGAATTAGCTAGGTTACCGCGTATACTTGAGTAAATACTTACCTAAGCACTTGGTCAGCAACGTCCACCTAGGAAACAGAGACGCCAGTTCAATTATGAAACCTCATGGATTGCATTACAATGAGTCGCTCCCACGATCGCTCGTCGAATTATACGGCTTTGTGGTTCCGCCAGCGCGTCCATCTAAAATATATAACAGTTTGGCTATTCCAATACACGCCGGGTACTAGTATGAGCTGGTGAGACCAAAATAATGTTCCAGAGAACCAAAATTTCGAAACGGAGCAGGTTAGGCGCTGCTTGAGAGCCACGGGAGGCCCTGTACGGCACCTTACTTGGGAATATTCATTGCCACGCCCATGTACCATGCGCACATGGAGTACTTGGGTACGTGATCGCTTACCTTTACGTTTGGTGCCTAGCAGGTACATGTACTTACTTGGTAAAGCATGCATGCAGCGTCGTTTGGACCACTGACACCACCTCTTCCTGTCGTCTTGAATTTCCTCCTTATACGTGATCACGAACCACCCTCCATCCGAAATATTTCGTAGCGAACACACAAATCATCAAACAAAAGACACTGGTAGCTACTGCAATTCTAACTCTGATATCGATCGCTCCAACGTTTGGCGGGTTGCTAACTCTACGGGTTGCCTATGATGCACACAACCGGACCAGAATACCTTCCGTCGCCTCCTCAAACTCCATCGCCGTTCAGTTCAGCGTCTAGACAGCATGAATCGACCTGGTACGTGTGCCACACGAAATACATCCTCTCGGACTGTACTATATAGAATCTGCCGAACCGCGCGTTGTCCCTTTATACCCAGTGGCCTCAACTGATACATTCAACTTGCCAGGCTCCCAAACCCGGCATGCAGGTTTCCCCCCGCAGCCATCTTCCACGATCAGAAACTCCTCCGGACCATCGAATAATCTCATATCGAGAATGCCGCCGAACAGCAAACTAGGTTCGGAACTGTCCATCACCACACTCACAATATACAAACTCAGAGGTAAAGAGAGGAGGAAGGCTGACCTTGAATTCTATCTGGGTGCGAAGCGTCGGCAGGATGGGCATTCCCTCCACCACAGCAGCAGCAGCAGCAGCAGCCAAATTCATCACTCGGTGGTTTCGGTCAACCCTTAGCCAATTCCTCGCAACCTGCCACCCCATTCGATATATCGTATGTACAATGTTCCCTACGAACGAAACTTCAAATACGATAAGGGCTGCTAGATATATTCTATTTTTCTAAAGATGCACTCACGGATTGTTGACTGATGCTTTTATGCTGCTGTTATTATTGTTCCCTTTAGCTAATGCATCGACATATATCCGAAAAATCGGACGTAGTGAATTTCCCGTACTAGGCACTGGCGGTGCTCACCAGAGTTCCAATCAAGGATGGGGACGAGCAAGCACCCAATCACCAAGTCAAAACCAAGGGCGGCAGACACAGGATGAATTATACCAGAGCACCCATGTCATGGACGAGTTTGGAATGCAGAGGGTCGGTGGCCAGAATCAAGGAAATGGCCCAAGTAGGAACCCTCGGCTGGGGAGCAATGAGGATTTCCCGGCCCTTCCAAGTTCAGGCTCATTGGGTGGTGATGGGCTGAACGAGCGAAAGGGCAACTTTTTGTTGGGCCAGAATGGCTCACACCTCGACATTCTATCGCCGTCCGATTCTCAACGACAATCATTTCTAAATGGTGGGCTTGGGTCCTCGGGTTTGCAGACGAGCGTCGGGCGGCAGCAGGGTACAAGCAGCGGCGGGAGAGGCCAGAATTTGAACGGTGGGTGACTGAGATCTAAGTATAAGTTCATTTGCACAAACTGATCTTGCGACTGCACAAGCCCGTTTGAGTTGAATATTTTATTTTCATTTATCTTTGTTCTGTCTTTTTCCAAGATGATGAGCTTATGGCGAAGCAAGCTACCTTTTCTTTTCCCTTTATTTCATTATTTCTTTTTTTGTCCCTCTAATCCATCCGTTTTCCTCGCGTGTGCACCATTTCTAGCAAAATTGAAGGGAAGAGAAAAAACTGACGTTTTGGCGCACGTACGCCCTGCGCGCCCCGGAAACAGCAAGCCAGAGGCTATCGCCGATTAGTATGATGGACCATCACCAAACTCACCACCTTCCACTCTCCCTCCAACAGCAGTCGCAACAGCAGCAAAATCCACACCCTTCCCTCCAACAAACCACTCCATCAACCCCCGCAGAACTATCGCCAGAGAGCAATCGAAAGGTTTGTCTTCACATGTCCTCTTCATCTTCATAACTTTGTTTTTCTTTGCTAGTAGTGCTGACTATAAACTATTACCTTTTTTGGGGGGGTTTATCTGCTCTTTTAAAGGCAAAAACTGGCTCGGGATCAATCGGCCCTCCACTTAGCAGTACGCCGACGGCAACGGCCAGCATATCGGCAACAATGCCTCAAAACACAAGTAATCGGCAGCAACAGCACTTGCTACAGCAGGCTTCTGCTTCAATTGGAGGTCTGAGCTCCCAGCCCGATCACCAATCTGACCAACAACCCTTAAGATATTCTTCAACGCCACCGGATACCGAACCGAGTGAATCCTCGGGCCGCAGTGATATCGACAGATTTGGTTTGAACGGTCTTCTGCCGCTAATACGCAACGAAGACCTCGATATGGCGCTACTCGCGCTAGGAACCGACCTGACCCAGCTAGGCCTAGAATTAAACCAACCCGAGTACGGCTCGATCTTTCTTAACACAACTAATCATGTGAAGCAAGGCTCCCGAATACCTTCTGGGCCTCCTTGATTACAGTCTGCCATATACATATAACTTGCTCAACGTCCTTGTGCTAACTTAGGCTCGGCTCCTATCATGTAGACAACCTCTTAGCTCAACGTTTGCGTCTCCCTGGTCTGATCAGCAAGTTCGCGCCGCTGAGCCGGACTTTAAGCTACCGCAATGCTACTCAGTCATGAATACCCAACCACTACAGTCAAAAGTTCGAAATTTTTCCGACGAAACACTCTTTTACATATTTTATACCATGCCGAAAGACCTCATGCAGGAGATTGTCGCGCAAGAGCTGTAAGAGTCTTCCGAGAAGCTACACGGCTCGTGAACAACGTAGTTTCGGAGACTGATCGTATACCATAGGACCCAAAGAAATTGGCGGTACCACAAGGAGCTTCAAGTTTGGTTGACAAAAGTCCCAGGGAATGAGCCGTCACAAATAGTACAAGGTCGATTTGAGAAGGGTGTCTACATTTTTTTCGAGCCTACTCTATGGGAACGTCAGCAGGTACGCAAAATCAGTCCAACATCATATTATAAAGAGGGAAAAATGCAGGATACTAATTTATTTCCTTTGGTTGTGAATCTTTAGAAGGAATTTGTGCTTGAATATGCGGCTCTCGATCAGAGTCGGATGACACTCCCCTAGACATCATCTAGAAGTCATTTTTGCATTCATTTGGCCCTGTATTTTATTTCAATCCATGAGGTGTCTTTTCGCCTTTGTTTTTAACTCTGTTTTCGGCACTGCTTCGACCTTATGCAGAAACTTTTGAATAGCGATATCCATGTTTACCCCCCCCCCGATAGTCTCTTATTGGTTCTATCATCTATCAGCATATCAACTTTTCCCTCTCTTCGGTCCTTTGTTGTTTTGGTTCTCGTACCCTACAGAGTCTCGGCGTTACGAAGGCTTCAGATTGATTCTATTTGTTGATGTCGCCATCGTTCATGCATGGCGTTTTAAGTATATCTACTTATCGAAAGCACCGGTAGCCCAGTGTGCGCATGCACACGCAACATCATGCTGAGAACGAAATCAAGCGCAACGGAAATAGTAGAGGTACGTGAAAGCAAAACGCCCGTCATTGCGGCATATTTGGTAGAAGGCTTGGTGTATGGAACAAGATTTAATTTAACATAATCAAGCAAGTAAGGAATTGCTTAGGTAAATATAAATAAGAAGAGGGCAAGAATACTGGTTAAACTGCTACAGCCGGTAAGTGGGCCACAGAAGAAGGATATATTTTTGGGGCTCATTCGAAGCAATCGCTGTGATTCAGACCAAACCGCAGGAACCCTTTAAACAATACCCCTGCATGCGCTGCATTATCTATTTGCTGTGCAAGGTACGAGATAGCGCGGTGATGCGATCTCTTATCATGGCTACGGCTGCGGGTTTGCCATCCGACATCGCATGCAATCCCTTTAAGGCTTTCTTTAATTCCCCATTACCAAATAAACCCCACCGATACTGTCAACATGTTCCTACCGCCCTCAACCAATTAGTAGTCAAACTCACTTGCGTGTTTCTCATGCCACGTACCATCCCGGTTTTCTTCCTTCCATCTCACAGAAACCAAATAGCGATGCGACCATTAAAATAAAAGCATTCTTCACACACTCTCTTAGCGCCTCCGTATCAAGCAGTCTAGCTTGAAGCTACGGGTTGCCCTTTCAATTTTCACTCTCGAGTCCCCCAATGCAGCAACCAGATATTTACGCCGTCACTGGCCGAGCAAAAGCTACTCCCCGAGATGCGCGATTATTAGAACGCGTTTCGGCCGATGTTGTCTCTGCGGCGGTAGCTGCGGTAGCCGTTGCACCCGTACGTTAACCTCCATGCATCACAACATCTTGTTATCAGTGATATTACTCTAACGTGTCGAGTTGTTGCAAAGGCGATTTGCATGATTGATAAGTACGTGTGCATGTTTAATCCAAGTATTCTCTGATATCCACTACGTCTAGAAGGCCCCCTTGATAAAAAAAATAAAATAAAATAATAAACTTCACTTCAAATTTACCAAAGGCTTGAACATTTACTTCTATAATGGGGTCGGCAGTGGCAACTTGATAACAACTGCCAGAGCACTCAACGACAAACGAATCTGACATTCTTCTTGTTGATCCTGAAGGAGCATCGTTGAAAATGCAAGTGGTAAAAGAAATTTGATCGAATCTTTGAGGTGAGTTAAGGTTTTGCTAGTTACTGTTCTCGAGGATCCTAGAGAATCTGTGACCTCAGCAAGGTATATATCTTTAAATATTGATCTAACACCCTCTTTTTTTTTTTTTTTTCACAGAGATTCTATAGCACAGTTACTCAAAAGACCCCAGAGGTTTTTTATTTCTCGAACTTTTGGTTTAGTTGCGGTGAGCATAATCATCTAGCATCCCGCATCTGATGGCACGAACAAGGGCTAATCCCTGGCATTTTCAAATGCCTTGATTATATCCCAGATGGTATACGCTGGCACGTATCTAGTAGCAAATACGACCGACACATTTCTATCCCACAAGAAAGGAAATGATAATATTACTAAGGTTACAGCAGGAACCGAAAAGTTCGCCGCTACTTCGAGGTATTTGTTTTGTTAAACTTGAATGAGATGCGATCTTCAGATACACTTTACTGGTGCTGACAAAGAATAAAATCAGTACCAATATCATATTGACCCTAGTCAAAGACCGAAACTTCGCTCGAATGTTTGGAACCGGGGTTTCGAAGGTCGTCCCATTGCCCTCGTACGCCTTATTTTGTGCTAGGGATTGTTTAACCATCCTATTTTCCTTTAACTTACCTCCAGTTCTCTCCAAGGCTCTCCCAGACAACATTTTAGGGATGAGCGCATTATCAACTGCTCAGATCCTAGCTCCCGCCAGTACGTTTTTTTTCTTTGCTGATCAGAAACCAAAAAGTAGTCCTTTGGGTGCAAGAGAAGAGATTTAATATGAGACGAGGCAAGAGTAACATTGTCCATATGTGAACCACAACTTACTCCTCTGATATATTTGGGAATAGGTTGTCAATTTTTCTCAACTCCTCTACATTTACTTGGACTGGATCTATATAACCGAAGTGGTAGATTTGGGGCTAGAGATCGATTCCAAGCGGTCAGTGTGAACTACTTGAAGAGTTCACTTGCAAGGATGTAAGTGCCATAACATGTGACAATTTTTCAGAACATCAATAACATTTTTGGATCTTTCAATCAGCTGCCGGATCGTGCCTGCTTTTGGTATCGGAGGAGTGTTGAATTCGAAGTGCCGATATTTCATGATGCAAAATATTGAATCGAAGATGATGAGTGAAAACGATTTCAAGACTAGTGAAAATATCCTACTTCGTTAATCCAGCTATTGGGAATAGACTGTATTATCCGCAGGGAGCACCCATGTATATATAGTAATGAGAGAGAGTTATTCCGCGGTTTATCTGGAATAACAATGGAAAACACTCAATGTACTGCTAGCATCAAGAATTCGTTCACGTTTTATGAAAGCGAGCTGTGGTTGCTCGCATAGAATTACAGCCGGGAAATATTTTTGTTTAGTGCACCCTGTTGAATGGGTTCTAGCAGCTATTTCAGGACGAGATTGCGGTATAAAAAAGTAGAGACAAAAAAAAAAACCTCAAAACGTATGTATCAAGATCGAGCTAGGGACCTTGAAGGACCTCTTACAACTCAGAACTTAGCCGACAGGGGATTCCATCTGCAGCTCTATTGTCGACAAGCTTTCGCAAGCCAAAATCGAAACCTCAAAAGGTGGAAGCCCTGAAAAGAAAGGGAAAAAAAAACGCCACAGCTTCTAGAAAACCTTTCGGGATCCACAGATGAGCAAGGACCACCGTGCATCCTCGTCCAGTTTGCAACATCGCATGCAGGGCTCTCCGAGCTCCTTCACATGCGGACAGGGATGCGATGATGCGAGTTTGTGATGGGGACTTTTCGGTGGAGTTTCATGTGCTGAAATCGGTCATCAGAGCGGCGCGGCGGGCGTCCCACATACGAGAGAACAATCAATTGAACCGACCTACCGATTGGACTGAAATGGGTCAGATATCGGCCATGGGTTCAAAAATGGTAACGATGGATGGATGAATGGATGGATGGAGGGGTGTGGGAAGATGTTTGTGCGGTAAATTCCCCGAGGGGTTAATGTACGGTTATCTTGCATCGATTGATCAGGGCGAGGAGACGAACCAATTAATTTTAGCACATTCTCGATACTCTGTGTGCAAGAAAGCAGGGAAAGTCCAGCAAGTTCTCACGCATCTCACGCGGGGAGAGAAATAGACGTTCTTGATCTCGATACGCCCCTTTTAGATAGTTCCAGGAGAACCGAGCGGCTCGAGTTCTTCTGGGTTGTAACTGTCGTGATATAAGACAGACTTGACCTCGAGACGACGGCGAGCCCAGTGCACTGCGGACGGACGGGCGACGAGTATAACACTCACGAACCAAGTGGACTCTCATGATTACTGACCAACAGTCTCAATGGGCCTATTTTCTCCATCTCGTATTCTTCCAGCCCATCCATCAATCAATCAGTCTAGCTATCAATCAGCCAGTCAGGTCTTTGACATGTGCTTGTGGCCTCCCGGAAAAACTCCTGGCCCAAACCTGAACCTACATTAGCCGTGGGGTCGGTTCGTTTCGTGGAGGTGAGTTTTTCCGAGGCGACTTTTGAGATATCAAAAGTCGCAGCTTGCTCCGGCTAAAGCCAGCGGCTAAACCACACCCCGCAACACATTCTCACATTCCCCATCCAACCAACCTTCGACCAACCTGTTTCCCGGCCCGAAATCCCTTCGCGCTCTCTCACGAATTCGCAGACCAGCTGGGTGACAAAGGGGAACCTGCTTGGGCTGCAGTGGGGCATTCTCGGCTGGACCCAAATTGCTCGCTGACCTGACATCCGATGCGTCCGTGCATGCAATCAGCCCGTAAAATTGCCCCATCCGTGAGCCTCAAACCGAAGCTGTGCACTTGCTCCGGAGCTTCTTTCATCATGATCTGGGCGTGGGGGCCCCTTTTGCCCACCCGTTGGCTCCGTTGGTACTTTGGGCTCGCATGGTTTGGAGATTCATTCGGGTTACACATGCTGCCGTGGATTCGGACTCTGCAATTTCAATCTTATTTTCATCGCCTCCAAATTTGCAAACTTGCCGCAAAAACTCGTCCGTGATACCAGCCTAAAGAGCCGGCCTAGCAATTTGAGAATATCCATGGCTATCTATCTGCTGATTGGGGCGCTCACAAATACAACCCGACCACGTGCCCGCATCTTTTGGACGACTCGTGAGATATCATCTCCTTCTCTGACGCTAATACGAAAGCTCCTTATCTTAGCGGCCACCATCCCAAGAGCAAATAATTCGGAGCAAGACTCTTTATCTCAGTTGAGTCGACGCCTGAACCGTTGATATACAGAGACAACCGAGCCATGTCTACGAACGTGTACCTTGGGCAAGCATGCAAAACGGTGGGGATTCGCAAACAAACAGAACCTTATCACGGATCCAGACCTGGCGTGTACCCCGCAGTTTCCAAAAAAAAAAGAGACAAAAAGATTCATGAAAACCGCGGGTTCGAAATCGAAAGGAAAAGAAAAGAAAAAAGGGAACAAGTCAAATCGCGGGCCAGGTAAGCTTAATCTAGGTTTTAAGCGGTAAATTAAAGAACCCCCAGACCAACCAGATTGATGGATACCTGCCAAGTTTTATGGGGAAATAAGCTGGTGGTGTCCTCGATGCTTTCTGCTTCAGGAGAGAAGGCGGGGGCGACGATGGATAGGTGTGGGGGGTTTCCTTCTAAAAGACAGACGATTGAAGGACTCGACGAAGAGTCGTTGATGATGGGCTTGGACAAAGATAAAGCGAAAATGCTGATGTAAGGACAAATCTCGGAGCACGAAAGTGACCCTGGTCACGCTTCTACCACACCTATTTTTTTCTACGTTTGCACGCGTCGTGGTGCTCCCTCTGATTCGTTTGCATTACATTCCGCTGCGCTCTCTCTCAACCTCTGCCTCTTCTTGATCGAGCAGATTGAGAGATGAAAGAAAAGTGTGGGGTGAATGTGAGGTAAGAAGAAAGAAGGAAACTCGGCAAGATAATATCACTAGAAAATGATGTGATTTTTTTTTTTCAGTCCCGCTCGGTGGCACCTCAGTATTTTGTCTATCTCAAGCTCGTCATCTCGTCACCTACCTCGTCGCCCCTTTCTTCGCTTTAGCGGGGGGTCAAGCGGGAGAAGAAGAAAGTCACCTTTATAAATTTGGTTACCCTAATGTCGATGATGGAGTCCTGCCATCCTGAATGGTCGCATTGCTTCCAACAAGGCCTAAGGATTCGGGCCAGCTCAAGGCGAGCATGCGATGAAAAGCTAAATGTGGGGTTTCTGATGGTTTATATCCGAAGTAAGGAACCTCCTTTTTCCTATTTTATCTTGAGCCTCGAACGAACTCGTTGATGGGAGATAGAGAACGAACGACACTGAAATTGTTTCCCCACACTCTTTCTTGGTGGAGACTGGGAGATCTCATCAAGATTGGAGGCCTTCAACGATAATTTATGTACCCTTTGCCCGTTGGAGAAGAGTACGCCCATCCATCGAGGCATGCATGTGGCATGTGCGGACACCCCCAACTTCTGTTCTTAGGAACTCCGCAAACGAAGGCGATATGATCGTTTTGCTTTGTCGTCGTTTCATCTCACTTTTGCGATCTCACCGACCAGGCTCCTCCCCACCCTCACTTGTGCCTACTCAGTACCTATGTGTATGTACGTCCTCTCCTCCTCTCCTTCCTCTCTCCTCTCGGAGGCCGAAAAATAGAGCCCGGGTGCTAACAATGTCTGGATGGATGCAGGTCTGGATATGAACGGGTGTTCTCTTTGGGTGGAGGTCCCCCCTTCCTTTCCATGACATGACGGTGCCCCAACCTTAAAATAAAAAAGAAACTCTTAACCTTCTTCACCCCGACACCACCGCACGCACCTCAGAGGAAGGAACAAGAAGGAAAGGAAAAGCAAAGGGGGAAAAAGAAAGTAAAAGAAGCGGGTGCAACATGTGCTTTTCGTAGGGCACATCTTCCTGTCGTCTGCTCCGTTGATTGATTAATTATTGTCCGGGGCAGAGGAACGAACGGTACCCCCATCTTTTTGTTTTCTTCTTTTCATTTCTTTCTCTTTTCTTATTCCTCACTCCCTCTTTTTTTTCTTTCTTGGTTCACCTTTTTTTTTTTTTTTTTTTCCTTTTCTTTTCCCATCCCATCCTTTTCTTGCATCCGCACCAATTATACAGACATACCTACCTCCATCCAGACAGACTGCCCCCATCCTCTCTTTCATTTTTCTCGCTCCTCCTTCGCCGCTCACTCCGTCCTCAAGGTGTTCGTCGTCCCTGCTGCTGCCTCCCACACCCTGCCCACTCCTCCCATCATACTATTCCTCCTTCCCACCCCCCATCGCCCACCCGTCGCATTACCGTTATAACCATATAAAGAAAGCTTCTTCCCCAGCTTTTCTCTCTCGCCTCCCTCCCTCCTTCCCACTTTTCTTTTTCCCATCTTTTGATCAGCCTACCCGAAACTTTCTTGTGGGGAAACAAACTCAGAGTTGAAATCGAAATCGAAGGACTAAAGGAAGCGACGTAGCATAAAAGTTTTCACTCTTATATATACATATACAGAGAATACAAGGGAAAGGAAGCAATGTGCTTAGGCGACTAACAGCATCGCACCAGAACACAACTCTCATACTAAGATCGCCGCATACACCTAACATTTTTCCTGCTGCTAAACCGACGGCTTTAGCTTCTCAACAAAATTTCAATATTATGGCTGCTGCTGGAGCGTCATTGTTCACCCCGATCATCGAGACCGGGGTTGCTGCACAACCCAGCACCAGAATCTCCAATCTAGCCCAGATAATGGAAGACCACGACTCAGCAAAACCTCAGGCCGAGGAAATGCCTCGGCCTTATAAGTGTCCCATCTGCAGCAGATGTTTTCATCGTCTCGAGCACCAGACCCGCCATATCAGAACACATACTGGCGAGAAGCCTCATGCCTGTACCTTTCCTGGCTGTTCAAAACGATTCAGCCGGTCCGACGAATTGACTCGACATTCCAGAATTCATAACAATCCAAACTCGCGAAGGAGCAACAAGAATAGCACCCAACACCATCCTTCCCTCGCCCAGCAGCAGCTTGAGTCTAGGACCTCGCCGAACGCCATGACTCCCTCAGCCATGATGCCCCCACCACCAAGACACGGCTCCAAGTCAGCTCCATCCTCGATCGTAGCTTCACCAAACGTTTCGCCTCCACATTCTCATTATTCGCATCATGGGTCCCCTCTAGGAAATCCTCTTCCTGGCTTCGGGAGGGTTTCTAATGCCGCTTCTCAGGGTCCTTTAGACATGAGCTTGTTGGCTGCCGCCGCTTCTAGAGAACTAGAACGAGAGCGTTTTGGTTCCGGCTCATACCTTGCTCCTCACCTTTACAATCATTCGAGACTGGCTCCTCTTGCGCCCATATCTCAGCAAATGGACACCTCTTCTTCGATGTCAAGATCGCATTCCCACGATGACGAAAACCCTTATCTCGCCCACAGAGCCGCAAAACGCTCTAGACCCACATCTCCCATCTCGACTGCACCCTCCTCTCCTACATTTTCTCACGACTCCTGTTCTCCGACTCCTGAACATACCCCTCTCGCAACGCCTGCTCATTCACCAAGACTGTACCCCAGAGAATTGGAGTATGGCTCTGGTCTGCAACTCCCAAGCATCCGCCTGCTCTCATTGCGACCTATGCCAGCTCTAGCCCCGATGGATATCGCAGACCCTTACTCCACTACAAATACTCCGTCCATCACTCCAACTACATCTGCTCTTCGCTTGACCGACATCATAAGCAAGAGCGAAGGAGCTCAAAGAAAGCTCCCGATCCCATCGGTACCCCGAGTCACTGTTCACGATTTACTCAATGGCAACGGCGGTGGGTTTTCATCCGGTAGCTCCTCTGCGGCTGGATCCGTTGCTGGAGGCGATCTCTCTGATCGATTATAATCCAATTCCGGAATCTCAGTTTCTCACGATTGTGAATTACGATCTTTTTTAATATAACCCTATTTTATCTTATCATTATTCGTATTATTACTTTCAGACATATTTCGGAGTCATCTCATTGTTTCACGGCCCTTGCTTGTAATTGATGATAGATTTGTCTTTTTTTCCCCTTATCCTTGAAATCCTATCTGCTTCATTTTCCGTATTCCCTGGCCCTCGCTGGGAAATAAGTTGAACGAATTGTTGATGGCGACGATTCTTCTTGAACAAGTTGTGTTCCTTTCTGCTCAGCATCTAGACTATTGCTCATCTTTGTTGGTGTATTTTTGCAGGAAAGCATAGTTTTTTTTGTTTTAGATACTGGAAGTTTCTTCTGGAAATTTTTATGGTCTTTCTGACCTCTTATATCATTTCGCTCCCTCTTATGGAAATCACCTCTCCATCCCTCTACTTTTCTGTTTCCGTTGTTCTCAACATTTTTCCCATGGCGCAAATTTTTCTTTGTCGGGTTACATTTATTTGGGGTACGGGTTCATTGGGTTATACAATTTATTTATATAGAAGGAGGGAGCCATCTTTTTTATCAACATACATATTCATATTATCTTTAACACATGTGTATCCACTTTTGTTTCCAGATTTTGCACAAATAGAACTATAATATACATGTACCGGCGCCTTTTGTTATTGGTTTCGAATGAATCACTGCTATAATACCACTCTGCTTGCTCTTATCCCTCGAGATGGTGTCGTTTTCTGACTTTGCGGTCGTGTATCTTTTCTCAATTTAATTCTACGACAAGTTTACGACGTCTATTATCCTCTACTTAAGAACCACTGCACGTGCAATTATTTCTTCCCCTCACCAGCTTCTTCTTTTCTCGATTCCTTCAGGTGGACCGAAACCAAAACCCCAAAAAATACTTTATTTTTTTTAGTCTTCTTATCTGCATCATGCATGTACCCAAATCCTCTTGTAACCAGGAGGTTTAGTATTTAGCCCAGCATCGATACCCCAGATTATTTTTGCCTACCAATCCAATTTCAAATTTCGAAATTTTCGTCCGTGATAAGAAGAGCGCCAGAGCTCTCGTACTAGCTGGCGAGTAGCTGCCAATTCAGTACGTAACAAAAAGCACATGTCTGGTCAAAACAGAACCAACGACCGGACTACGCCGCAAGCGTGGTTTTTTTTTTTTTTTCTCGCTCACGCTTGTAATAATAATCACTGAGGGCTTGCAGTACTACTCAAGATAATGATTTTTATTTCTATTCTCGTTCAAACCAGGGTTGGCCAACAAGGGAAATAGCTTATCCCCACACCCCTCTGAGCGCGTGCGAATTGTGGGAAATTTCACGATGGAGAAAATCACCCCGCTTTACAAAGTCTTACCCCGAGAAACTCGGAAAACGGACACCATCTGGAGGTTTCAAGTAATGGTTTGCTTATTGATTCGCGCTAATTAAGTAAACGATATAGGAAGGCTTTAGTTAATAATTAGATGATTTCCCCCCCTTTTTTCTCTACAACTTACGACCTTTCTGAAGAGATAAGCGTCGAGAAAGGGAAAAAAGAGAAGAAGCACAAAGCGCTGCGCGCTGCACGCTGCACGCAAGTGTAAAACACACCAAGCACCTATTATCTCGGGTGAGTGCCCCTTCAAGTACACCATGGTATTCTGTTGGTGTCTTCCCGTCTTAGATGTCTCGCCGCTCTGTGACGGTTAATCGAAATTTGCAAAACACACTTTGGAACATGGTATGAATTCTGCTAAAATAAATTCGAAAGGGAGCGGGAACATTAAGAAGACTAGCTAAGGCCACTAGCAGAGAGCCGACTCGGGATAAAATTCGATGAAACCAGTGTTGAAGATCCTCTGAACCAGCTCCTCCCGCAAGGTGAAGAAGGTCGCCCTGAAGCGAGAATCCGGGGCCCCCGCATGCATGGATGTTTTGCGAGTCGGGATCGTTTATATCAAAAAAAGGAAAAATATAAATAAAATTGATGAAATCAAAGAGGAAAACGTCAAATTGAGTACCTTTAGTACCACGCATTCTAATATTTTTCACGGGGGTCCTCTGACTGGATTCTCGAGGAGGGGCTTATCAGCTCACGACCGCCAGCAGGCTTTCATTCGGCTTCGAAACCCTCGCGGTTTGTAGCAACATAGTTATCTCGTAATTGACTTACGCTTCGAGAAGGTGTTCCCGCATGAACAACTCAGATAATAGGAATAATCTTTTTGCATTAAACATATCTCATCTTTGCAAGTTACTTCTCTATCGTCATGGATGCGTCTCCTTTCTCTTTCTTGTAGGTAAGTGATCTGGTACGTACCCATATTAGATGCTTGTTCATGTACGTAGCACCCCCAAACACTGCAACAGGAGCTCGACAAATTTGCTGGGATGTTCCAGCTCCAAGCAAACAAGCTCCAGCAAGTTCAGCTGTGGTGTGCTTAGCCCGGCTAAAAGAAAAAAAAAAAAAAGCACTTGCGAAAATGCGAAAGAAAGGACTGAAGAAAAGGTATCGAAATAGTAACATGAAATTTTCAGGCTAAAAGCTGTGTCTTGTCTCTTATCTCTCAGCACAACTATTATTGCAAATTGCAATTAATTTTATGATGGTGTGATCCTCTCGCAATAGGCTGCAAAATGGTGAAATTCGCCGCTTTGATGCTCCAGCTTGTGCGATGCGATAAGCCAGTCGCCATTTTTTTTTTTTTTTTTTTTTTTTTTATTACTGCGCTGCTTGGTTTACCGCTGTCTCGGGGCTATGGAGCTTCCTCGGCATCTCGTAGGAATCCAGCCGGATCATACCCTTATACCCCGAGACGAAGACTACCCGCCGCCGAATGCTTTGAATGAAGGGAAGGGAAAGTGCCGCCGAAACCTGGAACAGGAAAGTCGAATAAAATTAAACTGAGAGAGTTCCCTTCAAGCCGAAAATGTTATCGAAGGGGAATCTCGGAATTCGGGTTGCGCGCTAGCTCATTTCTAGCGAACGACGAACATTTCTCGGAACCACAATGCCACCACTTCGTGTCTATCATACCAAGGAGAAAAAAAATTCGGTTCGGCTGACAAGGTACTTTCTCTATGCTGACATGCGCAGTCTCCGGGAAATGAATTGATGCTTGTGAAAGGGAGGAAAAAAAGGAGAAGACTTCAGCCCTTAGAAGACGTCATCCTCACTTTCCCCGTCCGAGTCAGGCACGATCGTTCTTCCGAACTTCTGGGGAATTTCCGGTTCAACGGCATTCGCCTCAACCCTTTCTGGCTGAGACCCCAATGTATGCGCCTCTCTTGCTTGACTGAGCACTGGGAACAACATTGCCCCAGCTCCAATTGAAGTGCCAGGAAATTTAATTAGATCAACCGTGTCTGATGAACAGTCGTCACCACTGGCATCTTCAACGGCGAAATTTCCACATTCCTCATCGTTAGATTTACTGCCCCCGGTGTCTGTGCTGCGTTTTCGTTTCAGATGTCCAATGTGTGGGCCATTTAGCTCGAGTTCCTCCTCTTCGTTATCCGAGAAGCCTTCGTAGTATCCCTCTTCCGAGTTGTGTCCCGAAGCGGCGAAAGACTCGACCATTGAAATCGCACCAGTCATCGCATTGAAATTCTGCTGTTTCTCATCTTCAACGCCATGCTAATAATCGTTAGCCTTGAGTCCCAAACCATTCTTGCATGTTCTATCCGAAATTCTAGCGAAGATATATCCTGGCCCTAGTTTAAACGAAAAAAAAAAAAAAATTGAACTTTTCTAGAAAGAAAGAAGAATAGGGACCAACCTTGGTAATTCTAATCACAAAGAATTGGTCTGGGCGGCTTAGGTTCGTATTCTGTATGTCTATACCGCCTGATTTGAGTACGAAGACGAACCGGAGAAGTCTTTTAGCCATCGGCGGATCTGTTTTCGGTACATGTTTTCGGAGCATCAGCACCCGATGGTGAAAGGCGTGAGACCAGGTATGATTCGATGAATCTACATGTCATTTAGCATCCGTTGGATGAAAATTTATGGGCAATGTTATCGGTGCTTACTGACGGAGGGTGCCAATTCCAAGGGGCCGCCCCCTATGACGGACCTTGTAGCTAGTTGGTTTAGAACAACTGTCTAGGTAATACGGTAAAATCGGCACCTGTCAGCAATCACTATGCAAGAGATATAAATAATATCTCGAACGTGGGGGAAGAAGAGAACACACGGCGACCATCCTTGAGGCTGAGAAACGCTGCAGGCGGTTGGCGATATCCGCCACGAGCCTGCCACGTTTATCAATTTGTTTCTCGTGAGCATCTTTATTTTTCGTGGCTTTAGTAAACAATGCCTGAGGATTGTCTGAAGCTGGCGGGAACTCCTTTGCGAAAAGCAGCGATATATTATCGATGACCACCAACGAAATATCTTGCGACGACTCAACCGTCATGTGTGTTATAATCGCAAAAAGGTGTGACAAGGACGACACCTGATAACGAATTATCGAAGAAGATTTATGCTGTGAATTTTTCTCTGCTAATAGAGCTTCCAATCGCGATGTCGGACACTGCGTCAAAGTGTCTAGAACTCAAGTGTTTAGAATATATGCGTCGTATATGCTTTGGATAAAGAATGAATTTACCAATCCAGCAAACTCGATCACCTTTGATGACGGCATCGGTTACTAATTGAAGTCTTATTTGTCGGGTTCAAGAAGTTTTAGAAAGGCTCTTTCGTGAGTAATATCATTCTTCTGAAAGAAAACATACGCGATGGCCGTCTTTCCCGCGCCAGGGGGGCCGCATAATTCAACTAGTTTGCCTTTTTCGAGGCCATTCCCATCCCAGGATCTGTCGAGGGCTTCACTCCCAGTGGTGAAGCCTCCACGGTCGCCATCAAGCTGCGTTGCTAGAGCCGCGGCAGCAGATCGTGTGGGTAACCGGTCTGCGGGGGTCTTGTCAGCACGTCCTGATGTGTTAGATTAAGCATCTGGAGAAGTGATACGTCGAGTGTAATCCACTGAGCTAGGTGGATCCATGTCGCCTTTGATCTTTTCAACCATCAATTTCGATCTCCGGCGTGGAGGGAGTTTCGTGACATCTCGTTCGTCGCAACTGAGCTCGCTGTGGAATCACGTTTGCTGAACCCCCAAAAATTAAAAAATAAAGATGCATTACTAGCCAAGCAACAAAAAAAAAAATCTCTCATGATATCGAGATATCGATGCGCCGTTATAGAATTACAATAATTGTAAGCCAGATTTCAGTGCATTTGCAATATGTCCTATTGAAAATATTCTAGTTCTGTAACTATCCCAACCAAATATGGTTTTCAAATCTGCGAGCAGGAGAAAAGCGACAAATCGAATAGGAAACTTTTCTTTGGACATCCAAGGTTTTTTGTTTTTTGATTCACCAGATCACTCCTGGTGCAATTTCTAATTTCTACACGGATCTTGAGCTTGCAGCGGAATGAGAATCAAAGGCCTCTCATAGAACATGGATACATATCACTACCACTTCAAAAAACATGCTTTATTCTTCTTTAGAAAATTTGGAAACGAGTGAAGGGTAAATAGTTCACACGTATGCTATAATTCAAAAAAGGGAAAGAAAGTCGGCGTATGAGTGGGAAAGAAATTGATTATGATGACGCTAGCGACCTAGAAACTGAATTTAGGTGTACTTATACCGGATGTTGATGCCGCTCTCGGAGTTACGTTTTTCCTTCTGTACCAGGTCGTAAAATCTTGTAACTGATATCGTACTTTCTTCGAGTCCCTGGAGACAATAGATCTATATTTACCTCTTTAGTTCCTGTCGTAAAGCCAAGGGAATAAGGAAGATCTTACTGCTGGAAGTTGTTTAGAAACTTCTGTCTTTCCTGATCAGACACCGATCCGGGTGGTAACTGAGCAACAGTCTTTGCAACCCACCCAATCGTCTCCTCAGGGAGTAAGTCGATCAGTGTCATCAAGACCCCGGAGCTATCTGGAACGCAATCTCGTGGAAATGAATACATCAATCCGCTCAGTATACGGATAGTAAGTATCTCTCCTTGAGATCTAGTGATATTCAGGACTGCTTGTCTAATGTGTGGAGGGTTTTCGGGTGAGTCGTAACGAGAGGTAGGCGGAGTGGCAGTGCCATAGACGAGAAGATCGCGGAGGAAATGTAAAACAGCGATAAGAGGTTCGTTTTGCTCCAGAACTAGACATGCTAGGGCCGCCTTCATGCTTGCCTCCAAGATGCTGGGGCCACCTTCATGCATGGGTTCAAGTGATATTATCTGCAGAGGATGGAACATGATCGCGTCCTGCATGAGCCTGAAAAAGTCCTCGATTACTGTAGTTGTTAAAAATTAGTTTCGCTTCATTTTTCGAGTTTTTTCTTCGGACTTACAGTCTGGAATTTCTTTCGGTTGTTCTTCGGTAAGTATCTTGAACATGGTCAGGCACTGCTGTCGCAAGAACTGATATACTGCTGCCCGCGTATTTTGATCGACAAACTCTTCATCGCTGAATTCTCTGATAACAGAGCCGGTGACCCACAAAAAGCATCCTTGCTTGGATTTCTGAAAGCAAGCGACAAGCTTCTCTGCTAGTGATGGTAGTAACGGTAGCATTGAGATTCGATAAGAGATTAGGAGTGTACGGTAGAATTTGGATACTCGTTCACAGATTGCAGGGTGTGCAATGAAATTCTCCAGGATCGTCGTCACTACAGGAAATACTTCAGCCCAAAAACGAACCATCGGGTTCTCTTTATCGGCTTCAACATTAGGACGCACGATAGCCGCAAACGTGGTGAGTAGGGACACGGTTTCTTGAGACTATAGTTAGTGGAATATTCGGAAATGGGTGTGCCACAGAACCTTATATCTACCTGATAATTCTCGAACGGATTCCTTGTCCCTAGCATTGTTGGCTTTTTCCATCAATCTTGTTGTGATGGGTCCACAGAAAAGCCTTAAGGCGTCATATATTTTCTCAATTGGTTGAGCAGCGACAACGTGAGCAACGCCATCTGTTACTTCCTCCAGACTCTGGCTTGGTAAACTGGCGCTCACTTGTTCGTAAAAAGTATGCAACTGATCAATTTGCCCGACAAGAAGCTGGTGGCAATCTTGGCAAAAGTACCGAAGTGCCATAGCCGCAGCGCGCATGACATCTTTGTCACTATGCGCAAATCCGTTGGTAATATATTGCAACTGGGGCTCTAGATATTCTGGATGTTTCGCCGTCCATTCAGTATATCGTCCAAGGACAAGAGTGGCAGCGAATCTGACTTTGGGATGCTCGGGAAGCTGGATGAGAAGGCTCATTATTTGAGGTAGGACCTCTGCTTCGTCATTCGGAACCATCCTTCCCATAGCTCGCATACTGAATAACGGCGCTTCTAAAGCTTGCCAATTCGGAACGGGGTTCTGGGCTGACGGTGTCCCGGCAACATAAGATGTCATATATTGTCCCACGAGCGCATATGCCTTTGCCAAGCAGTCCCGTGCACCCAAAACCTCGCAACAGTCTTTTAGGACGTCACCCATCTTGTGTCTGAACTCTCTGAATCGTTCCTCCTGCTCACGATCTCCATCGAAGAGATCAGCTTCGTTGCCTGAGTCGGGTGTCGGGTATTTCAAATGCCCAATCATCACATCCACCAAACTTGCAAATAAATCCGCTAATTGGACTCTTGCTTCTATGTAATTCTCCAGCACAAGATAATTTTTCAAATCAAACCAAAAGTTAAAGGTTAAACCGATAACTTCTTGCTCTTTATCCCTAGCCGAACATTCGAGGATTGATTCGACAAGTGGCCGGAATTCAGTGGGCATTCTTGCGATAAGGATGACCCACGCCTCTCCTGCTTCTGCAAATAATTTTGTGAAACCTCGGAGCTGTTCGATGTCGTTTTCAGCTGCCGGTGCTATCGCGGATTGCAATTTCAGAATACGAGGGAATAAGATATTAATTGTGTCCAAATTCTCGTCATCGCGCGTTTCTGCAAACATTGCACATAGGCAGTCGATTGCGGAGTCGAAGGCCGCGTCTGATGAAAGAGAGCTGATTGTGCTGTCGAGTAGAGGTGAGGTTACGATAGTCAAAACGGGAATTTCACGCAACCATGAAGTAAGACATGATGTGAGAAGTGGTTCCTGGCAAGCCGTGGGAACAGATTGAGAGTATTGAATCAGAATGGACATGACTTTATCGGTGTTGTCCTCTAGGAGTTCCTTAGCTCGAGCATCCAATTCATCATCCTAAATATTGAACACCGGGTTAACATCACCTGGGCTTACTAAACCACGGTTTAGTTCCAAACTTACTGTCATCCGAATTCTCCGACCTTCTGTGACTTCTTCAGGCAGAACTTTAAGGAACTCCAGTAAACAGACGCTCCCATCAGCGTCAGTTCCAAGTTGCTCGATAACGAGTTCTAAAACATTCTTCCACTCGGTCATCTGTATTGCAAGTATCGCAAGGCAAACATTCAGTTGAGTTCTAATGATCCTGTTCTTTTTTTCAGATCTGAACTCCTGGAGTAATGAAAGTATTGTGTCTCTAAGTTCTCCAAGCGCTGTTCTTGGGAGCTGGTGCAAATCATAAATTATCTATATTGATTTGCAAGGCTGATATTAGTAAAACCATTCCCCTTATATATACAAAATGTCGTCGAATCTCTTACCTTTCCCTTGAGAGTAGTTGCGGCGAATAACTTGACATCTAGCGGCAGCTCTGCCGATTTAAGCATGGTGAAGGTAAGGCTCCATGCTCCTGACTGTTGTGTAGAGAAACGACCACCAAGAAAAGTAGCGGAATCGTTTAATCAGTTTCCGATCTCATTGTTTTTGGTAAGTTGAGTATCCGTCGTCCGTCCAGAACTTTAGTTTTATAACACATAACGCCTGACAGATGTGCATAATTTGCGGAACGACGATCCTACCGGCGAGCTGAACGTGTATGTATATTCGCAGGTGCAAGAAAATGGGGAGGAGCTTGTTACTATGGGTGGAGGAAGGTGAGGAGATTGTGGGTTTAAAAGAAAGGAGAAAAAAAAGAAGCAGGAAAGCGCGAAGATCTTGAGCCAGGAAACATAACACTGTCCGAACTGCTGGTTGCGGAATTTCAGCGACTGAAATTGTTCTTTTTTTCATATACTTTTCATATATGATTTGGATCATCAGATCCTTTACTGATAGATAGATGCAGAAGTGCCAAGGCAAAAAAGTTTCGAGAGTGGACTGATCAGGATGGCTTGACTGGACTGGACGGAACTGGACTGGAGAGCAGAGGAGAGGTTGTGCGAAAGGACCCACCGATTTCTGAAATGCCTCGAGATATTCGTTGGCTTGGAACTTCTGTGCTCGATCGGCATGACCCTGCATGGTTGCAAGGGCCTGAAGGATTGGAGCTAGATCCGGAATTGTGGTAGTAGCCATGATGCTCGTTTTTGGATTCGAAATGCTCGCAACTGGAGCGGAGAGGAGGACGGACGGGAGAGAACAAGGAAGGGGACTGGGCTGGGGGATCAAATCAGAGGGAGAAGGCCGTTATTGCCTCTTCCGCTTTGTTTGCCAGGAGGGAGGGGTTTCCCGATAGTGCCCCGATATAGATATTATGCGTCCCCGCCTTTTGTCGCTATCTAAAAAGATCTCGGCTGTTAAGAGCGTGAGTGCTGCGTTTTTCGTACCCCTCTTGAACGTGCCTATTTCTGTCGCAGGATGGACAGGAGAGGAAAGATAGGAAACGAGACCGAGGATGAAGTGTAAGTGCTTAAGCAAATATACCGATGGGGTGAAAGTGGTTGATGATTGTGATGATGGTGATGAAACTTGAGGGGTTGTATCAGAGATATGATTGTCTGTCTTGCTGGTCCGAGTGGGATGAAGTCAGAGGTTGGCTGTGGCGTAGGTGGTGGGGGCAAACCAGCAGGGTGCCTGGTCTGCAGTGCGGTGTGGTGTTGCGGTGTGGCTTGGCCGTGTGTTTAATCCTTCCCTTAAAATATCGAAATGCTTGGTCGCAGTTGTCGACTCAATCTCTCGCATCGCAAACCTCTCACTCGCCCTGCTTCCCGTATCGTCCTCGTCGTCGGTAGAGCTCCGCTGTTGGACTAAGGATAATATCTATAATCCCGCCCGATCTTCTAGGCTGTCGTAATCGATATCTACGCCCCAATTCCACAGTTATCATAGCATCATCCTCTCGATCACGAGCAAGATCACGTACGGGAAGGCCTCGGACATCCCTGCGACTCATCCACTCACTCGCATCCCCATCCAAGTCACCGTTGACTAAATATATAAGAAAATGACCGGCAGAGGAGGTGGCGGTGGTGGAGGCCGAAAGGTTCTTCTACCTCCCATCAATTTCATTTTCAAACTTCTCCAGACACACGCGACTGTCCAGATATGTACGTGACTCTCTCTCTCTCTCTCTCGTGCTTGAAATCGTGGGCGTGTGTCTACCACGACGCGGATGTTCACAGCTAACGTGTGATGTTGGCTATCTCGTAGGGTTGTACGAACAACTTCAGACGCGTATAGAAGGAAAAATTAGGGTCCGTCATCTCCACGAGCCTCAATTGTGTCCATAAACCCAACTGATACTTTTCATCTGCAGGGTTTCGATGAATTTATGAACTTAGTCGTCGACGATGCAATTGAAATCAGATTAGCGACAAAGACAGAGGATGAAACCCGTCGGGAACTTGGTATGCTCCATTCTTGACTTCCATCATTTATCTTCTTTTGAACTAAGATTTATTAGGTCGTATTTTACTCAAAGGCGACAATGTCACTTGTATCGCCTGCGCCTCGCTCAATTAAGGTCACACTGTAAACTTGAATCAAAGAAGGAGGGAGTCAGGAGAGGATCGGTGCAGCGGCTAAAAACCACGCGACTATCAAATCGCAATCCGAGTGGGATATAGGTGTACAAATAAATACTCTTGGGAATGTTTAGCATACCAGGCACGATAGCCATCTAAGAATAATAGTTTCTCTGCGGTGCTGATCGCTAAGAAATGGAAGATAAGAAAGAACCATTTGTTAGCAAGATAAATCATATCAATTGGCCTTCGGTGGGACCCTCGGATTGCTGTCGACGAATCAAAGAACCACTGCCGACCATAATCATATCCAACGGCCAATCCTTGTCACCAGTAGGAACCTCTTTGTCAACATTCAGGAGTTGCTCTTTGAGCGCGACACCAACTGAAGGTGAGGTTAGAGTTAGAATGAAACACATCGCGGGAAGGCTAAGGTAAGCTCTGCGTACCTGTGAAAGGCATCTTCCCACCGCTCTGCTCGCTGTACCTCTTTAGAAAGTAATCGTAATATCCTTTCCCGTGGCCTAGCCGCCTGCAATCGCTGTCAAACGCGACCCCTGGTAATATGATCAGGTCCAGGCCGCTACCATCAACTTTGAGGTCATCGATACAATTCCGGCGAGTTTCTAAAGATTTTTTGGTGGGAGTTGGGATCCCCCAGCTGTTGCGTTTTAAGCTATTGTAGTCGTCCAGTGAATCCAACGACACCATATCCATGATTGAAGGTTTAGGCTCCTCATCTTGAGAGGTATTTTGGAGTGATCTATGTGTGAACGGAATGAAGACGTGTTTGCCTTGGGATTAAGTAGAGCTTTATCAGCCATGGGTGCTTGCTTGAGAGAGGACTTCTAGATCAGTATATATATCTATACCTCTGTCGAATGCATCACGAACAATTGCGTTTGTGTCGATTTCCCCGGTAGACATGGAGAGGTACACGCTGACATTCTGTGCCTGCTGATACTCTGGCAAGCTAGTCAAGAGCTCGAATACAATGCGTGCTTGTATCAAAAAGTTAACCATTAGCAAGCAGCGAAGCTCAGAGTTCCCGCACAGACTATACGCTGCTGGTGCGGGAAGACTAACATTGTTCTTGAATGGTCGTTGTGTCTAATGCCTCGAGTTTTTTAGATATGGAAACCCGCAGGTTTCGTTTGGCGTTGCGGAGCGTCTCGTTGGTGGACATTCTTTTGCTGATGAAGGAGAGGGGTGATAGCGGCATTGTCCTATCTCGTTGCATCAGGCTTTATTAAAACGAGAGCAATGACCCGGGCATCGATAAGCCTATCTGTAGAAGAACTTAAGTATCTATACTAAGGCTGCCTCCATTTAATACGATATAATACGGTAAAGTATATTAATATTGCTGCTTGCCAAGCCGGGAACTTTAAAAAAAAAAGAAGGCGTGCGCAGAGGTTCCACCGGCTGCGACGTAACAGCCTTCTGTCTTTAAATTTAGTCCGAGAAAGTCAGGGGAGAGACTGGAAGAGACTGGACATCGCTGCTGGGCCAATGCCCGCTTGGCAACCTCGTCGTTGATTCTGTTACTTTTTCGCTTTCGACGAACCTCACGTTTCTCCATTATCACAACATCAACAACCCTCACAATTTCTCAAGAAGAGTCAATCGCATCAACCTGCAGAGCTACAAACACCGATATACATACAAGCCGAGATAGTTCTTGTCACATCTAATTTGATCCGACTACCATGCGAACCGAGCTTGCCGCGGCGCTGCTGCTATTCGGTTCCTCCACCATCGCGGGAAACGTCACTGCCCTACAAGGAACTTGGACCTCAAAGTCGGACACCGTCGTGACTGGCCCGGTACTTTTTCCCCGTTCTGTTTTTTTTTTAGCATGCGATCTTTTTTCTCAGGAATTTGCTTATACCCTTTTTTTTTAGGCTTTCTACGATCCCGTCGGCGAAAAATTTCTTGAACCAAGACTACCCGGCACGGCCTTTTCGTTTACCAATGATGGATATTTCGAAGAATCAATATACACCGTAGTTGGCAATCGTGAGTATACCTTTTCAAATCGGACTCTCTATCCCATTTAAATCGAAATTCTAACATAAACCTATCTCACAGCTACAAACCCCGAATGTCCCACCGCGCTGATAATCTGGCAACATGGGAAATACACTCTGTACAGTAACGGTTCCTTGGTATTGTTCCCATATGCCTCCGATGGTCGGAAATTATGGTCCGATCCATGTACATCGCAAACATCGGTATATACAAGATATAACCAAACGGAGTTATACAAGGTATGCCAATATTTTTCTTCATCGCAGGATCAATTGAGCTGACCATTCGAATATTTGCGTCGAAAATAGTCTTGGGAGATTGTACTAGACGCTTATCGTGGTCAATACCGCCTCAACTTGTTCAGGTTCGACGGATCTCCTATGAACCCCCTCTACTTGACATACAACCCTCCTCAGATGCTCCCAACCACAACCTTGAATCCCGTAACGACCACAACAGCAACCGGAACAGTAACACCGACCACAGCATCCAAGATTAAAAGGTCTCTCATGGAAATCCAAGCTTCGTTACCGGAAGCGACCGCGAACCTCGATTTTTGGTGGTATATTGCCGTGGGGATGACCATTATCGGTGGGTTTGGTTGGTATTTTGTGTAAAAGGTATCATTTGGTTGGTGATCACTCGACGAGGATATACTTTTACTTGTAAACAGATATCGGATATTCACTTGGCGTGTTCCCCTTCCCCGTTTTAGTCGGCATGTGTTATGGATCTCTTGTTACTATTATTTTCCTTTGTTCTGCATTTTTGCCGTAATGTCGCGTTCTCTGGTTTTGGTATTGCATTTTACATTGGGGGCTGCTTTGCATGTTATACTCAGCGTTTTTCATCTTGCTTTCATCTGTTGACCATGTAGTTTATAGAATGTCTAATACATCTAATACGACATTATTCTAGCCTAGTAATAATATCATCTTAGCCAAAAGTTACATAGGAAATAGACGATCGCAATATCCCAACTCATTTGTATCTCGAACCTCGTCCTTTGGATGGCGAGATATTACCCTCTGCTTCATCGTCCTCCTCGTCATCATCCTCACTGTAATGTACTGAATGAAAATCTGCAACTGGAGTTCTCGGATGGTCTTCACGTTGTGATTGGAAAGGCGTTAGCTGGGGGCTCAAAGCAACTTTCGGTCGAGGTTTGAATGGATCCTCTTCTAATTCCTCCCGCGACCAGGTCGGATTGGGAAGTGTACGCTGTGGCCGCACGGGTGCGGGTGTGTCCACCGAAGTTGAGATATGTGCGAGCATCTTTGTCAATAGTTAGTATGATTTGTGCTGAAGTTTAGGCGATAAGTGATAGGTTTTGATACCTTCTCAACCATATAATCGTCCACTGAATCCTCCTCCTCATACGACTTTCGCTGGCGTCCTCTTTTTGGGAAATTTGTGTCGCCTGGAGATTCTATACTACGAGGACTTTCCGGGGATTGCGGATCCGACGCAGTCGCATCCCCCGGGCTATCCTCTGGATCCTCGCTTGGCTCTATCGACTTAGGAGGGGGGGGAGGGCTTCTTAACCGGGGCTTCGGTGATGGTTTAACTTCTAGCTCAGGTGGGGCTGTCGTTATTATTTTGGGTGGTGGCTCTTCCGCAACCGTGGGTGCTATGGTAGGTAGACTCGGTGGTACAGCTTTTTGTAAAATATTCGGGTAATTGACATCAACAGGAAGATGGGCGGTCAATAAGCTAAGAGCCTCTTCTTCAGTCATGTCCTTGACAGGACGCTCTTGTTTGGGTTCTTGCTGCGGTGGAGTTGGCCCCTCGTCCTCGCTCCCATTGTCACCGTACGTAGTCGTATAGGACAGGGTGCCCAACTTGCGCCTAGAAACTCGAATAGTTTGCAGCTCTTTCCTCATACTGTTGAATAACTTTCCATATTCATCTTCTGTGGATGGGATGGGTAGTTGGGCCCCTTCCTGGAGTGAGAAGGCGCTTGCATGAAGATTCTATGAAGGAATTAGGGACTCCCATAAAACGCTATATGAGAGGTCACAATACCTGATGTTTATTGAAACCAATGCCGAATCCGCCACCAACATCGGCTGCAAAGCTTACTTTCTTCACAGATGATAGCTTTTTAGACCCCGACCTTTCCCGTAGAAACCGATCACTATATTCGGCCCACCGTAACAATCGGTTTTCGTGAACCTTCAGTGCAGTTTCCAAATCTCCAAGTACGGTACTAGTATCATTTGTCGAACTAGGTTTTCCAAATGAGCCGGTTTTGAGCAACTGCTGAAATGCTGCGTTGGACCATAGCTCTTGCTCAGAAGAGCTGTCGCGATCTGGTAATAAAAGTCGGTAAACACTCTGGTCTCCAACCCAGTTCTTCTCCCATATAGAGGTGATGTCTTTCTCCTTGGTATTAAGCTTCACTCTCGATTCACGTGCGAGTTCGGTAGCTTGCTCTCTGTCAGAGACAGATTGATCCCGCTCCTCGAGTCTCCGCGAAGCTAAGAACCACTTTTTCTTATCGACAAACCGTCGTTGGAGGATGTTCTTGAGAGAGGTTTGATATGCAAGATTTAGAACGGTTGTAGTTTCCAGGTCTGGCTGTGCCGTTAGGGCTTCTTCAAATGCTGCATCCATCCTATTCATTAGTATTCCAACTGTTACAAGATTTATATCCATTGCATTACATGCGATCAATAGTACCTTTGGAGTTTTTGAGGGCTTCGTTATGATCCCTCTCCACGACTTTCTTCAGTGCCATAGTCGACAATGAGAGTAGTAGCTCTTCATATCGTTCTCCATGGCACTCATCAAACATGCTCTTCCGAATGATGGCCGTATTGTGTAGAGCTCCGGTTTTCTTTAGATCATTTAGCCAATTGATGGCTGCGGCGCGAAAAATTTTGGATTGTGCTGGCTCGTAGATTGGCCATGATCCTGCAAATCTCTAAAGACATCAATAGCGACAGAAAGATCATTAGAATAAATTCTTCCAACTCAGGACTGTTCAGACGGCTGAAAACCGCAGTAGGTCGGTGCTAAAAACAACTAGGATGGTAACTGTACCGATTTGGACTCGACGGGGTCATATCGATCAAAGATGTGGTGTGCGATGTGTTCGAATGCTTTGCTCTTGTTCTTTCCCAGAGAGAATGTCTCTTCGTTTATGGCTAGATCCGAGAGGACGGGAAGATCTAGAAGGCGGAGGTTCGTGAGAAGGAGGGTGACAGGAGTGGTATCTGACTGTGTTCTCATCGTGGCGCGCGTCGTGAAGGAGGTTGTCGTCTCAAAGGCGTTGGCTCGCTTCGTTTAGCCGTCCATCGGAAGGACGATCCTAGCTAGCCATGACGTACAAAATATAAATACCCTGCCGACATGTCCAACAGCAATTCCCTCGAATCCCATTCATCAAATCCATCTCCAGCCTTTCTCTCGTCTCTCTGGCAAGTCAACCACCGTAGCTTGGGTTACCAATTACCATGACTCTCCAGCCAGGGCCTGGTGGTAAGTTTTTCGAAATCAGATATCAATATTCGAGCATATATTACATCGTGGCACGCTAACTTCCAGCTTGCATATAGTTGTTGACGACAGGGACGCCTGGTCCGTTTCCAAAGGTGCCTGGTACATCCAGCCCCAAAATCCTGCATTCCACAAAACCCCTTCCAAATCCATTACTAACAATTTAGAGCAACACAGCTCTAAATCCTTTACCTACACCACCAACGGGCTCTACGAGTTCTCCAATTGCGTTCCTTCATGTCATCGAGCGCCTGAAGACAAACGCTAGAGAGGGTTGGAAGAGGCATGGGTTGCTACATGGAGGTAGCTATGCTTCGGAACAGTCCTGACAGTTGCAATTATCTAATTTGCATTATCATTGAAAATGTAGAGAGCATAGCGGACCACATGTACCGCATGTCAGTGATCACAATGCTTTGTCCGGATCCTTCTATCAAGAAGGATAAGTGCGTCAAGATGGCCATCGTTCACGACATGGCCGAGAGCCTCGTCGGTGATATCACACCCCTCGACGGTGTACCAAAACGTCCGTTAGCCGATATTTCAAGACCATGAAACTTAGAATCACTAGCTAAAATTTGTATACAATAACTAGCCGAAAAACACCGTCGCGAACTTGAGACAATGGAGTATCTTACGAAAACTCTACTAGCACCGATATCAAAGCCAATTGCTGACGAATTCATGGAACTTTGGATGGAATACGAAACCGGGCAAACCCAAGAAGCAATTTTTGTCAAAGATGGTACCTATGCTCTAATCAAAGCTTTCGGTTTTCTTTTGTAAAACTTATTTTTTCCCCTAGTTGATCGTTACGAGCTTATCCTCCAAACAATGGAATATGAAAATACCCACAAGCTAGACTTGGGGGAATTCCTCCATGTTGCCGAGGGCGTAAAAACGCCATTTATGAAAGACTGGGTAGCTGAAGCTGTTGCTCAAAGGAATAAGGCCCTCAGCATCTCTCACGGGGTTGCTAATTAGTGGAAACGATCCTATCACAACTATTCCAGTTATTTCAAGAAATGGTTCAAGCGGCACACGGTGTTCTTTGCAATCACTGATGTTCTTTTCTTTGGAGTACTTTTGTTAGGTTTTCTCCTCGTTCATCCTGGGCTGGGCGTAAAGACAAATATCCTTGAAGAACGGGCGGCACTCGGCATTGCTTTCATTCGCGTAGACATGGATAAAGGACAAGGTTACAGCGGAGTTCTGGATCGAAATTCGTTTTTGAGAAAATTTGCATTTCGTGTACGAGAACTCTTTCAGTTCAAGAGTGTGTTCAATAGCATACAATAATCGGTGTTCCAACTTGTTCTCTATAAAATCCTTCAAATTCTTCCTTGAAACGAGTTAGGCTACGTGGTTATCTAAATCTTTGGGTATTTTCACCAAACATATATGTCTTTTCTCCCTTGGATATGCAGTCTATTTGCGAGTAACTATTTAGGCTCACGCCTTACTGTTTGCGTCTTTCTGCTTTTGTTCTTCTTGTTTCTTCACCAAAGCTTCAAAGCGTGCCAATCGCCAACCCTGACCGTACCGTAATTCTATGAAAAGGAGCGGATAGCACAACAGACAGATCAGACCCCAGAATGTAAACGTCCATCCGATACCGATATTGGTCAGCATTAAATTTATGACTGCGCTACTAACGGCGCCAAACATACACCGCATTAAATTACCAGCGGCAGTTGCAGTCGCAGGAGCGTTTGGATAAAGATCGATAAGGAAAACCGAGAGAACCTAAGGTTAATTAGCCCCGGATAAAAGATAAGACAGCGATTGAGGGATGTTGCAGAGCACGTGTTACTTACATTAACAACGCTGATCATACAGCCACCAATGATGAGTTGTAGTACCAATGGAGCAGCGACATGCTATATATGTATGCCAGGAACTTCTTAGCAATAGAGTAAACAAGATTTTATATGGGTGATGCAGCTAGTCTTACCGGCTTTGTGTGTAGACACCAACCATACGATATCACCGATGCGATAACAAGCGACATGGCCCACCATATTGACTTTAATCTCGCCTCCTCTAATGGAAATTTTGTCATGTCTTCAAGTTTTTTTCGATCAACCGTGATGCCGTACTTTTTCGCAGTTGCATGGAAGTCTCTATCAACAATTTTACCATTGACAATGCTACCTAGAATCCCACCGGTACCAAAGGCAAGAAAGCACAGACCAACTTGCAGCTCGTTGTATCCATAAATTTGTGAAAACAACTGCGGCAAGCTCGCCATGACAGCATAGAACGCAGCGTAATATATACTCATCACGAGTAAAATTAAGAAAACATCTTTATTGAGTATAATCATGATACTCCCGAGCGGATTGGGAATCATATCCCGCTTCCTTCGCTTGATTTTTGCAGGTGCTTCTGCACTTTGACTAGCAGATGGACTCACAAGTTTGTTCAAGACGGCACGGTTCAATCGAGGCGGTGGGATGCTCCCGTTTCCGACAACCTTGCGGTTCGTCTCCGGCAAACCCAAGACTAAAAGGACGAGGGTGACTCCAGCAAATATTACAAGAAACCAAAAGATCCATCTCCAACCTGCCGCCTCAGCGATGGCGCCACCGATAACAGGTCCTAGAGCGGGTGAAGAGAGCGGGAATGCGTTGACTGCACCCATGTATGCACCTCTTTCACCAGAAGTAGTGAAGTCTGCTAGTGTACCGAATCCAATCGCAACAGTGCCTAGGTATCCCATCACGTCAGTAAATTGTAATTTTACAAAGGAATAAAAAGGCTTTCTCAATTTATATAGACAATATTGGCATTGGAGGGCTTACCTGAACTGCCACCAGATTGCAACATTCTCAGTACAAGCAATGCTGGCAGACTGTTCTGCAAGGCCAATCCGATGTTGGCACCGATATAAATGATAAATGTAATGAGGAAGACAGGTCGTCTACCAAGAGAATCAGACAGTCCGCCTGTAAGAGTGGGTGCGATGGCTTGGAAGATGAGATAGGTTGTCAATGACAAGTTGACCTCGGTTGTGGATATTTTTAGTTCCCTCTGGATAGGTTGCAGGGCGGGGAGGTATACAGTGGAACTGAAAGGTGAGAAGAAAGCAGAGATGGTGAGAAGGCCTGCGATCCATTTTTTCTGCTTCGAGGTGAATATAGAGTAAGGGGCTTCTGCTTCTTGCTCCTTTACCTGAGTTTCCTGGCGTTCAGTAGTAATATTATTGCCTCGCCCTTCTATTTCATGTTCGGCTGCTTCCTCTCGTTTCTCATTTTCTATCTCTTCGCTCATATTTTTATGTATAAATGAAATGAGCGTAAGATAGAATCGAGTATGTTTTTTTTTAAAAAAAAAAAACTCGATCTTTTGGTAAGCTATATATAAGATCTTATTAAACAGCAAGTAAAATATTGCGTTGACAGTGTGGTCGAAACCAAAACGTGTATTTGACTTCTGCAACAACCTTCTCGCGTGCGAAAAAAAGGGTGTCTAGATTAAAAATGTGAAATTGAACTTGAATTAAAAATGCACCGACGAAATCAGTGCTATGCCAAAGGAAAGCAGGTGAAGAATCTTTAATGATTGGAAAAAAAAAAAAGAACAGAATATTTATTATTATAAGGCAAGCGCAAACCAGTCTGTTTTATTTTGAATTATGGCCGCTCGGCCGGGGCGGACTTAGTCAGTAGGGAAGACTATCGCCGCCAAGCGGATATCGGATGCTCAAATTCAGGTATCAATGTTAGCCACTCTTAGCGTTTCATCAGAATTGTAGCACACCGCATTGCACCGCCATTATCATTACTATTGTTGCTATTGTGCGTGGGAGTATTGTATTCCCAATTCGGTTTCCTGCGTTGGTGTTCTCCTGCCCGCCTGCTCTCCAAATTAACGCCACACCACCGGGGATAACGAGCCGCACGACTGACAACATCCGAAAAGCTTCGCATCCACCCCGAGGTCACCCGTCAAGTAAACCTCAAAGATGGCCTCCCTTTCGTCGTACAAGGAACGGAACTTCCTAGCAGTTATCGGAGATGAGGTAAATTTTCTTCAGCGTCTCTTCCTCCTCGTATATTCTTCCATACTAATGACGTCGCTTGATTTCTCAGGACACCGTCACCGGGCTTCTGCTTGCAGGCATTGGCGTGAGTTTGCTTTACCGTTACCTAAATACGATCTCATTTATTCCGAATTCTAAAACTTATCACGATTACCTAACAGCATGTAACCACCGGAGCCAACGCTACTCGCAACTTTCTCATCGTCGACCCCAAGACCGAGACCGAAAAGATCGAAAAGTCCTTTGATGAGCTGACCAGTCGTAAGGACATCGGCATTCTACTCATCAACCAGCATGTACGTCACACTCAACCGACGGCCCATCACAACCGTTTTCCGCTGGCGACAAACTGCCATATAGCGGCTAGATTTCGGAGGTTGCTTTATTTAGGAAAAGGTTGCTGATAATAGTCTGTAGGTTGCGGAGAAGATCAGATATAAAATCGACACATATACTGCTGCGTTTCCGGCAGTGCTTGAAATCCCATCGAAGGATCACCCGTACGACCCTGAGAAAGACAGCGTGCTGAAGAGGGTTAGGAGACTTTTCGGCGAATAGATCAGATGCCTTTGATCTTAGTTGGACGGTCTTTGTTGTTATTTTGCTTGGATTTTATACATCAAGATGGGGTTGCAGGGCGGATCTAATATAAATGACCTTGGATACGGATTTCCCCCCACTATTATCATAAATTCAATACATTGCCCTATTACTCATTTTATAAGGGGTTTTATTTGGTGTCCGAGTAACGATAGATCAGAGGTTAGATTTTAATATCGACATCTGGAGATGTCATCTTGTAACTTTCACTTAGATTCAACTTGAAATTGGTGACCCCATATTCAGAGCCGATATCAATCAGATAATTTCATATATAATCTGGTATTACTATCATGTTACCCATCAAAAAAGGGAATGCCAAAAAGCCAAAAGCTAAAAAACAAGGTTCTACATGCTAAAAAACGTACGTAAAACAAACTGGCTACCGCACTTCTGTTATACATTGAAAAAAAAAAAAAAAGAAAAAAGAAACCTAGCACGGAGGCATTTGATTGATATGACGAGATAAAAATGAAAAAAAAAAAAAAAGTTAGAGGCAATTTGAAATAGAGCCTAAGGGGTATGAGTATGAAAGCGCTCTCTCGATCCTTTCAACTATATATTTCATCGTGGGTTCCCTGGACCGGTTGGAAGGACGGAAAGGGGCCTGTTCATAGATGCTAGTGACCAAACTCCCATTTCAAAGATTCGTCCGTGGTTGTGATTTACTACACGTTTATTTTCGACCAAAAGTAATTTCCGTATGTAGGCAAGTGACTAGTTCCTTCTTGCCTGTGGTGTAAAGATGCGCCGAGACAACAAATTTACCCTAACACACAGTGTCGCCTTAGTTTATACATGGAACTATTTAATCAAGGAAAACTGGGAAGAATTCTTACGGGTGGGATCTGAGCTGGGAGATCTTGATCTTTGATGACCTCTAGGTGACCTGGTTCGATAGGACAGCTGACGGTGACATTCGCCTGCGACAAAAGGTCGCAAAAGTCGAAATCTTTTTTGATAAGCCTGATAACACCGAGCTTGACTTCTACGGCGAGGACAGCGCCTTCTTCGATACGCTGCTTGACGTCACCGGAAACTTCGAGGTGTAAACTCTTGCCACTACAGTTCAGGTTAGTTGAAACGAGCATATTAGAAAATCAATACACAAAGAAATTGAGAAAGATTGATAGAAATTGAACTAACACAACGGGTGGATTTGGGTCGATGGAAATACGCTCGATATCCACAAGATCGTTCTTTGGATTGTAGTTGGCTTCAACACAATATGTGATGGGCGAGCCGCCGGGAATTGTTGGAACAGTGGCTGGCGAGATCATGGGAGACTGATCGTTGAGACCAGACATCAAGTTGATAGATAACGCAGAGGCAGAGGCGGCAGTGGCCAGCACGGATAGCAAGTTGGTGACCTTCATGGTGATAGAGTCTCGGAGGAGAACCGGGTGGCGATTTGGAGGATTATATTCCGGCGGAAAAGCGAAAGGGGCCCGGGCGGCTTGAAGTAGAGAAAGAGTTCCCTGAGTCGTGGAATAACTACCTTGAACAAAGACGGGGGTGTAGAAGGACGGTCGCAGCGAACAGGTGGACTTAAAGGAAGAGAGCGTGGTGAGGAGAGAAGAAGGTGGAAGGAAGGCAGGGCGGGTTGGCTGTGAAGATGAAGCGGTAATAATGATGATGATGAAATTAACGGCTGTTCCTGTTCCTGTTAGAAGAAGAGCACCTGCCGCAGCACAGCCAAATTTGGGTGACCAGCCATTTCTTTGGACAGGCTGCCAAGCGAACCAGCCCGGGCAATGTGACCAACCAACGACAGCAAGGAATTCCTCCCGCCGCCTGGCCAAAATGAAAAAAGGTTAGTTGCTCCAGCAAGATTCAGCGGTTTCAGCGGATTCAGCAACCAGGCCAGTCTGATATGTACATGTATTCGACGACGACATTCATGATGGAATGCGTGATATTGATTGGTGACGGTGATGATGCTGCGGAATCGTCCGAGATTCGGTCTGGGCGGCGTATCGTTTTGCTGACTAACAAATATTCCGTGAACATCATCCTCATCATCTTTATCACCAAAGGATGCATCATCTCCAAACAACGCTCTATTCTATCCATCATCACCCGTGCTTGCTTTCTCTCTGAGGACTGTTTTCAGCAGCTACCTTGAATCTTTACTATCCTATTGGAATATTCGATGACCGAATTTTATGATGCACAGTCCTGGTTTTTATTGGCACGGTCGGTCTCTGGCATGTGCCTCCAAGCTAACGTCCAGATGAAATAATTTCATATGCCAGAATAACCTGTGAATTTCGAGAAGAAACTCCCAGAATACTAGTTATACATGATACGGACATTCGTGAATACAGCGGCAGGGAAGAATAGCATCATCGTATCAACAATCAACAGGGCATCGTTCACAAGTTGACAAGGGCAAGGATTCTCTCCCAGTTTACGCACTTCAGTCACTGAGTCCATGCATGACACTATCCTCAAAGTGGTTTGGGCCGATGCACGTTCGCAAAGATGGTGCACTCGTTTCGATAGAAACCTCTTATCGGCACTTCTCCCCTCACATGATGCAAAAAAAAAAAAAAAAGGAAAATATGAAGACGAAACACAAAGTAAAGCACAAGAAAGTCGAGCTTCTTGGCCTAGGACTGAGCAAGATAGCCGCTAAGAGGAAACAACTCGCGAAGAATACTTGCTTACTTACTTACTTGAATTATCAAATATTTTATTCCATCTACCCTTAACCTTCAAAGCCTAAACCTTGAACACAGAAAGCCCCCAAGAGGAGTAATCTTGGACCATACTTTGTTGACTTGCTGTCCCACAGATAAACACCGTATCTCCACTACTAACTGTCTCCAGAGAGGAGAGGGTGGGTACTGACGGGAAGAAGACGAAGAAGCTCCTCAAGGCTATCGTTCTGCTAGAACTGCCCAATTAAAGACGGAAGAGAAGACACCCTCTTCTGTGTGAAAACCAACAAAAAATGTCGTCGGCAAGGGGTGGAGATATTGGGCGGAGCCTCGGAATGAGAAGATACAACTGAAAAATACGTCAGACTTTTCCCACAACCACCTTCAGGCTCGTTGCTGCTTCTGATCGCGACTTTGTTTTGGACCCTTTCCCGGCCAGTTTTTATTCTTTTCAATTTTATAATTGCACAATCACCACCACCACCACCCTAATCATCATCATATCGACCGAACCTTGCTCCCTGCTGGAGAAGAAGATGTCCGAAACGACGAGAACCCGTAGCTGCAGCAAAAAAGTCACAAAATCACGCAAGACTCTTTAGAGTCTTGGAGACTGCGGTGAATATCTGGCGAATGTGATTCTGGGTAAGGAGATAAAAAGAAACAGGAGGGAAAGAGAAAGGTCGCATGCGAATCCTCGGTCGTCGATGCCGCATCGAAGCATCGCTATGGGTGGAGCAAGAGAGCGATGTGAGAAGCAAAAGGTGTTGTGTGAAACAACACAACAACGCAGTAGTCAAACACCGGGCAAACACTTCCTGATGCAGTCGAGCGAGCAAACCAAACCAAAAGAAAACAACCAGGTGGGCCCAGTTTCTGTCCCCCGTCCGTTCGTTTCCCCTTCCCATTTTTCCCTCTTTTCTGCTTTTGATTTATTGTTATTATTGTTTTGGCGAGACCGCTGGAAATGGCCATTTCGTTTCGCTCGCTGGTCTTTTACTCGGGGAAGTGGTGAGATACGCCAAAAGGCCCTTAGCTGTCTGTCTGCCCGAGGTGGTGTGTATGGATGTCTGTCGTTGGGCTGGTTCAATCAATACACCATACAATAATAATAATAAATAATAATAACAGCCAGCCAGACAGACAGACCTGACCAGACTGACAGGAGAATACGGCCCAGCCCGAGTACCAATACCTCCAGAATCCAGTAGGGACGGACATTGCATATTATCATGTACGGAAGAAGGAGAAGAGCAAGACGGAAGGGACATTGAATTTTTTTTTATTGTTGCATTGCCCTTTTCACCTTTTTTCCCCTTCTCGCTCACTCGCCTGGCTGACTGGACCGACTTTGACTGACTGACTAAGAGAAAGAGAAAGGCCCTCCCTCCTCCTCTCCCCCCAAGCAAAGCTTCCCACCCCCCCATCCACCCTACCATTCATCCACCCATCCATCCATTCATTCTCTTCCTTTCCACCCTTCATCACCGCCGTCACAACCATCTTCCGATCTTATCCTCCCCCTTTCCACAATCACCTAACCTGCTCGTCACCTTCTCGCTCTCCGTTCAAACTATACTTGTCTGTCAACAACCGCTTCCGCTTTTCAAACCGATAACCAATCTCCTGCCATCGCTCGTCTGTCTCGCCTGCCGCTGGTCTGCTTCCCCCCCCCGCGACTGTTTTTGTTTCCTCCCTGTCTCGACGTCTCTCTCTCGCCACCTTTACTCCCTTCTTTCTCGCTCTTGGCCTACCTTCTATTCCGATCCCATCTTGATCACACATTGACTTGTAGTCTCTGTTACCATATAGGCCCTTTTTCTTTCTTGGTTCCCGCTTCTTGGTGCTCCTTATCGATCAGATCCAGTTTGGTGATCTCTTTGTTTTGATCCGAGTCAGCCCTCACCTTCTTCAGCGACTCTTCCGCACAGACTTTATCGACATCCAAACAGTAAACCATCGCCACGAAATCAAAAAAAGGACGTCTCATTCCGAAAACCTCAGTGTTCCCATTTCTCTGGATTCGACGGCTATAGTCAGTGTTATCTTCTTCAGCGACTCGCCTGCCTTTGTTTTGACCAACTACGACAAAAACTTGCTCTTCCTCTCTTTCGTTCGTAATCACCACAAACCCCTTATTTTCCATCTCTCCTCACTCTCTCATCGACCCAACCGTCCTTTTTTTGGTGTTATCGATATCTTCTCATTCGTGACACCTCAGTCTAATACCCTAGTCTTGAGGATGATCATCCGGTTAATACACCTATAAACCCTATCTTCCTTTTCTATCGTGTTTATCTGCGAAAAGGACTTCATCTTAAGCTAGAATGAATGAGGTTCTTACGAATGGCTCGCGTCCATCTCCCACTCCCTCGATCCCGGCGTCTTCTAGGACTCTCGCCCCCTCTATCGATCTCCCAAATGTCGATACGGAGAGCGAAATCCGGTGTTTCTGCGGATACGACCAAGATGACGGCTTCACTATCCAATGTGACAAGTGTCAACACTGGCAGCACGGCAGCTGTGTCAAGATAAATCCTAAGAATGTTCCCGACACGTTTATCTGCTACTACTGCGAAATCCGAGACCTCCACCAGTCCGATGTCAAGAGAGCCAAGGATCTTCAGTCAAAACGGATAGAAGTCGAGGGAAGGAAAACCCAAGCTCAACCAAAACGCTCAGCTGGCACTTCTAATCGCAAACGGGAAACTAACGGCTCAGGACATGCGCGAAGTTATTCGGAAAGTACCTCCCTCAAACCTCAAAGCCCCAAAGATCACGCAACTGGAAAGAATAGAGGGAGGCAGAGGCCCATATCAACCCAAAACCATACAAATCTCCCAGATACTTCAGCATCTCCAGACGAGCACTCGCCGACGGGCAAAAGCCCAAGCGTCGAGCGAGACCTCGCCTCAGACTCCGAAGTTCCACCCTCAGTCTATACAAAAGAATACAGCCCAATATCTTGCAACACTGTCGTTTCTCCAGAAGTTGATAGCAAGATCAAATTATGGACACATGATGCCCAGGACCGTACTAAAAGTGCGATAGCAGCCACAGATTCTTCAGCACCGTGTACTCCAAAACGATACTCCACCTCCGAATTCCACGAACTGATCCCCTCTGGGCACACCGTGCGGTGGGTTTCTTCACCCGAAGAGTTGTCATCACTCGGATTGCCACTCATTCGTCTGGTGTCCGATACTCCGTCAAAGGTGGATCAGTTTGTCATCGAGTACGTGGGAGAAATCGGTTCTAAAACCGGCTACATTCAAGATCCCTTGAACCAGTACCAGAGAATCCGTCACCCGAAAGCATTTGTCTTGTTCCACCCTCAACTCCCGCTATACATTGATGCAAGGAGATGTGGTTCCGAGGCAAGATTCGTTAGAAGGAGTTGCCGTCCGAATCTGACCTTCGAGACCATGATTATCGACAGCAGGGATTTGAGATTCGCTCTCTACACCAATCAACCGATCGAGCGGGGTACGGAATTAACGATAGGCTGGGAATGGGACTCTGCGCTTCCATTCCACAGTTTGCTCGAGGGAGCCTCGCTTGAAGACCTCGCACCTGAGCAACTGCAGAAAATGTCAACATGGGCTGAAGTCATCACAACAACAGTGGGCGAATGCGCTTGTGCCGATCGAGAAATGTGTATAATAGCACGCTTGAAGGGAGACTCCCCGGTCGGAAAATCCAAAAAGTCCTCCAAGTCGGGGACTAAGCGTCGCTGGCGAGAAATGCAGGACTCCAATCCCTCTGGTCGGGATGGTAGCCCCGAAAAACATGACCCTGAAAGCAAATACAAAAGACGTTCTTCCAGTACATCATCCCATCGAAAATCCGAAAGTAGAGACCGAACGCCTACATCTTTAATATCTGGTGATATCACTCAAAGCAGTGTCATCACCGATCAAAATTCATCGGCTCGGGAGGCTCGAAAAATGAAGGAAACGATCAATCTCATCGAAAAGCTAACCAATCCTGATTCTTCACACAACAGGGGCAAGCGAGTGAAACGATCAGGGCAAGCGTCTTCGACCCAATCAGCTTTGCCTTCCGTCATCGCGGATCCCCCAGAAAAGCAGTCCAAGACGGCTGATGACCAATCATCGGCTCTTACAGTGTCGAACGGTGTCCAGAATCCCTTGCTCCCCGATGCCGTTCACCCTCCACAAAGCAGCCTAAAGACGGTTCAAGTCAATGGGATATCGCCTCCAAAAGCTAAGCCGAAGACATCTTACGTAGATGGAGGAGTGCAAACCGACACAGATTTCGTTGCTCGTCTTCCGACCCACTCCTTGCCTACAAGCCGAAAAATGAGGATTCTCGCCCAGTTTAGGGCACAGAGTCAACAGCGGGAAGTAGCCTTGAAAAAACAGCTCTCTATCGTCAAAGAAGAAGAATCGCCACCGAGGGAGATCAAGTCTGAACCTGACAAAGATATCATCATGAGCGATGCAGATACTGTCAGCGAAGCTTCTTCTCCTCTTAAACAGACAATCCTTGATGTCAAAACCCCAAATCTTTCGCCGACTGGGAGCCCCGAGATGACGGTTGACATTTCCACCACGGGTCCACAGCCAATGTCTGTGGATAGCGAGGCTCCCAACTATCGTGCCCCGTTCTACAATTCGATTGAAAGCGAAAGCCCAAAAAAGATTCTTGGGCTTCATGTTCAACTGCCGCTGACCCCATTATTCCCTAATACGCCCACAACGCCCGCCTTACAAGGAACATCCAAACCACCATTCCCAACGCCCTCCGGCTCCGCTGCCTCTCCTTCGTCGCCATTTCAGCCCCAAACGCCTAGTGGATCGGTCACGACAACTGGACTCCCGGCCTCTCTACCAACGCCTCCGCCCGCCCCACTTGCTATCACTACGACGGCTCCTACTGCTCGTAAAAAGATGAGCCTAAGTGACTATAGTGCGCGCAAAAAAGCAGAGTCAGCAGAAAAGGACAAGGCTGTTATTCCCGCGAATAGCACTCTGCACACCATCTTAGATGTTGAAACCGAGGCGAATGGTGTTAGAACAGCAGCTTTGGTAGATGGAGCAATGGATGTGGACCCTCCACATACATTTTCTAATGTTTCGACAAACGGGGTCAACCAAGCCTAGGTGAGGTTCGGGTTGTGATGCTTTCGAAGGCGGCGTTTTTCTTGTCAGATTTGCTCTCTTTCTTTATCGTTTCCTTTTTGTTTTTGAATGAGCCTTTAGATACCTTTAACGGTGGCTGGGAGTTTCTTGGAGTTCTCGTAGTCTTTTTTTTGTTTTGGGCGGTTCTCTTTAGCTGATACCTTGCTCTGGGCTTGCCTTTTTCTGTTTCTTCTCCTGGGACTATTACTATACGATATTTATTCCCCGTGTTCTTCCTTTTCAAGCTGACTCTTGGAGACAACTTTTGCTTTCTTCCTGTCATCCTCTTTCTTTACTTCTATGGAACATTCCTCATGTCTCAAGTATCTTCATGTTGGGCTTTGCATATCTCGTTTTACGGCTGGGGCGTCACAAAACTTCCAAAAAGCTACCGATTTTTACTTTTTACCTTTTTTTTTTTTTACCTCTACCCCGTTACTCCTTTTACTTCTACAACAAATTCTCTTTTCCCTCCATTTCTTGTAAATTCACACCTTTTCTCTTTTAACAGCTTGCCGAATGGCATGTGGAAATAAACAGCTAGAATCTCTCAGCAACCTTTTCTTTTTGGTCACACTTGATTATTTGGCGTAGTAGCGACAAAACAGAGCTTGTAGCGATTAGCAAACGTCATGACTTTTTTTTCCCCTTTATCTTAATTAAAAAAGGCTATGTTTAAGGAACATGTGAACAGCATGGTGTAAGAGTAATGATGGAATGTAAATAATTACTTTTTAATATACTTTTATGCTGTAACGGAGTATTTTTTGAATTGGCCGACGAAAAATCAATGTGCAATATTGGTTCGCGGAAGAGTTTCCACAAGATCTTTAATGTCGAAAAATTCAAGCAGCTGCAAACTGATTTACCAACAAACATGGAAGAGTAGAGTTTACAAAAAAAAAAAAGAAGTCAAAATTTCTTTTCAGCATTTAATTTTCCATCACCGCTACTTACACCCGCCCCCAATGACTAGCTGGAAAAATAAACGGAGAAGAGTGAGTGAGCGATCGAGACGAGATTACTATTCTGTTTCATAAGGTAAGGAGAAAAGGGAGATAGAAAAAAAAGAATAACAGATTACAAGGCCCCATGGAAATAATAGCGAGCGGGAAACAGCTCATGCAAAACACCGTAACATTCAAAGAACGCGACAAAACAAAGCGAAAAGGAAAGAAGATTCAAAGATTCAAAGATTCGTCATCAATTTAGTTTCCAGCCTTCTTGTAAGCTTCGTCTATCTCAGCCTTGTACTTTTCAGTCAAACCCTTTCTGTTGAGTTTCATGGCAGCGGTCAGAAGGCCCTATATTCGAAAAAGTAACAAAAACCATGTTAGTCTCTCCTGTATCACGAAAATCATTTGTAGTACTTGAGGAGAAATGTTCCTCTTGCAAGTATGCAATATGGGACGAATACGGGGTGCAAGATGGTCACTTACGCTCTGTGGGGTCCATTCCTCGTCAGCAATCACGACACCGTCGATAATTTCGATGCCAGCGAGTCCTCCTCTCTTTCCAACTGTGACAAGATCCTTCAAAACAGCGGCTTGAATCTTTGCGTTGTGGGCGATACCCTCCAATTCCGTAGTATCAACACTGAGCTGCTGAGCGAGATGCTTGATGTTGGCTTCATGGGGTTGGATAAGAGCGACGGGTTTCGCCTTCTGCGGATCAGCGTAGATGCAAATGTTGGCAACATATGCGCAGGACCTGTAGACGGACTCAAGCTATATTGCGTAAAAATTAGCACCATATTTTATAACCACGCAGAAAAAAAGAGTCAATATCGATGTACCTTCTCAAGGGCAATGTACTCTCCATGAAGTGTTTTGACCAAATTCTTCTTTCTGTCGATGATCTTTAAGTGACCTTCAGGAGTCCATTCACCAACATCACCAGTCTTGAACCACCCGTCTGCAGTGTAGGCTTCGCTGGTTTCCTTCTCGTTGTTGTAATATTTTTCCGTAACAGCAGGTCCACGGATCCAGATTTCACCTTGTGGTGGGGTACTGGCAGTAGAGTATCCAGCATCAGCGTAGTCGACGAGCTTGATTTCGACGGCTCCAACGGGTGCCCCTAGGGTAGTGTTAGACCACTGATAGGGGTTCATGATACAACCGTTGCTAAAATTTACACGATGTTAACATCTTAAGTAATTTGCGAGTATATCAGTTTTGAGGAACCTTACGCGCAAGTCTCAGTCAAACCATAACCGATAATCATTGGAGCGATAGCCATAGAAATGAAATGTTGGGTCTCCTTAGAGAGAGGGCCACCGCCGTTGAAGCAAACTCTGAGTCTGCCACCGGTAGCTTCACGGATCTTGCTGAATACGATAGCGTCGAGAAGGGATGTTCCCGGGATTCCAGTGTTCAAAAGGAACGATTTAGCCGACATAGCGCCCCAGAAGAGCTTCTGGCGGATTGCGGGTTGCTGCTTCACACGAATCTCGATACCCTTTTTAACTGTTTCCCAAACTTGTGGCACACCAACAAGGATGGTTGGCTTCAATTCGCGAATATCACCAGCGCAGTTCTTCATCGATGCATCAGTAAGGGTTCTAATCGAACCATAACCCATGGTGCCACCCCAGTAGAGCACGACATTCTCAAATGCGAATTCGAGGATGTGAGCTAGTGGGAGATATGTGAGGAGGGTGTCTTCTCCACCAACAAAATCACCAACGGCGGTGTGAATACCCGCAACTATTCATTGCGTAGAATTTAGTAATAAATTACAAGATTGGCGGATGTACGGAAATTTCTACTTACTACTGGCAATAACGTTGGACTGTTTGATGTAGACACCCTTTGGAGTACCGGTAGAGCCAGAGGTATACATGATGCAAGCAAGGTCTGAGGGTTCGGAAGGGTTTGGCTCAACAGGATGTGCCTGGCCTTTAGCCTTGACGTCTTCCCACGAAATGATCGTGAGGTGTGGATGGGCTTCTTCGAGCTTCTTTTTGTGCTCCTCATTTGGAGCGCCATCAGCGTCGTTGTAGATAATTAGGGTGACCTCTTTGGCAGATTTTAAAGGTTCGATGAGGTTGTTCAAGAGGTGGGCATCGAGAACGACAGCTTTGGCACCAGTCTCAACGAGAGCGTGAGTGAGACCGGACTGGCCGAGAGTGTCATAGGCAGTTGTGATGGCCATTCCCTGTGACATGGCAGCTGCGCAATATTAGCTACCATTTTATCTTGTTAGGGTCCCCAAAGTTAGAGCAACGTACCGTGAGCGCTCGACAACCATTGCATACTAAATTCGCCGAAGTATTAGCTTTACCAATTTCAACCCTTTCCACGAACCTTAGGTAACCGGATTATGTTTTGTTTAATTCTCTGGGAGATATTTGTAACTAACCTTGTGGCAGCGTATATTTGTATCCTGTCACCCTTTTGCAGACCAAGAGCAACGAGACCGCTAGCGAGGTCCTTACAGAGCTGGTGGTATTGGGAGTATGTGATGAACTCATATGGTGCCTTTTCGAAATACGACCACTCCTTTGGAACCTCTGTTTCTTTGCCGTCGATGACTTTCTTGAGCATCTTGGTTTCCTTATGCATCTTGATCAACTTCCTTGAGCCGACGCATCTGATGTCCGCATATTTTGTAGCGCCTCTCGCGACGATGTCCCAAATGGTGTTAACATCGGCGGATGGGCGCTCCCAGATTCCCTCCTTGGCAGCAGGATGTCTACGAGGAATGCCTTCTCCTTCGACCTTTTCGACGCCGGGGACCTCAACAGAGAATGGTGGTCTCGCGGTCTGAATGGGGTACAGAGTTCCTCCCTTCATGATGGATGTACTGTTTGGTTGCTAACCGGAAACTTTTCACTGATGTTTTTAGCAAGAATCTACGACCTTTCGGACTTTCGTGTTTCTGTGTAGTGAAAGACGCTAGATGGAGTTAGCAGGAGTCGCCTTGCGATAATTTAAACAGGTGTTCAAGACACGAAACGAAGGAGATGCGTTAACAACGCGCGAAAGCACCCGCGGAGCAACCAAACGAACGAGAATGACGTCGGTGGTGTTCCCCGGAGGCGATCCCACCGAATGAAAGCAGCAAGACGAGGAGAAAGATGAGGGTTTATTACAACTGGGACAGAGTACTAGCACAGGCTACCTTGGAATGAGCTCAAAGGTTTGAATGTGAGCAGGGAGCTTTGAGGATTTCGAAGGGATGGGAAGGAGAGAAGAGAGGGATAGAAGACCGGGCAGGTGTAGCTGCCGGTTAGGCTTTTTGTTGGGAGGTGATGAGCAAAGCGAGCAGGCGAGCAGCAGGTAGGTGTGAGTACGACACACTCTCTCCCACTGGTCGGGTCAAGCAGGAGCTGGAAACAAGCGGAAGGAGGGAGAAGAGACGGAATGTGCCTTCGTCGCGGAACAGGTATAAGCAGAAGCAGAAGCAAAGAAGAGCAGAGCAAAGCCTTTGGGGAGACACGCCTTGAGAGGATAAGACTCCGGTTGCGAACGGATTGCGACGACTTTCTCACCAAGACATTCTTGGAGCATCGATATCAAATGACTACTTGCGTACCAAGCAGACTCAAAGGATGGATGTACGATCCGGGGTAGATGGGAAGGTGAAATGGTACCTTTCTCGGAACAAAACAGCTTGGAAGGTGGAGCAGCAAGGGAAAGGGCTGGGTGGGAAGCGAGGTCTGTGCATTCACCTCTGATAAGAGTTATATATATATATATATAAGAGAAGCGTCGTCTATAACAACGGCAGAAGGATTTGAAAGGGAATATATATAGAAACGACCGGGTAATAGGGACCAACAGATGGATCTATAGAGGAACTTATCGGACGTAGAGAATCTGGTGGCTGGGCGTACAGAGAGGCTCTTTTTGAGGTTAAATATCGAAGAAAAGGATTTGTGTTCTCGCCTTATTCGATCCGTCACCTCTCTTTGTCCTCCGCCGTTTTCTTTCAGCTCACTGATTAATGATTCCGTCTAATGTTCGCCCCAGCAGTAATCGCTCGCTCGATTATGCATGCGAGAGTGGTGGCAGTCGCTGATTGCGGTGGGCATTCTTGCACCGCCCTCTAACCTCCGCTGGAATAGCTCAGGCTAAGAAACTGGCAGGCTGGGGTGGTTCTTGGCGGGGTGTTTTGAAGTTACGTGATTCTCTTGATTTACCTTCAAAAGATAATATAGTATATCTTGGAAATGTCCTGGCGTCAATTTGTCGTCGAAGCTGAAAAGGAATGAATGGCGACCGGATATTCGGGTGGGGTCAGACGACTTTTCGCTGCTTTTCGTTGGCAAGCCGTTTTGTCAGATAAATTATTATAAATTACAAGGTTAAGTACTGAAGGATGCCCTCAAAGGAGTGTAGATGGAGATGTTATTATGTTGCCAGTCTTCCAGAAGGCCTTCTGGGCGAGGATCCAGCTGGTATAAGAACTCCCATCTTGGTGCATGGGTACTGTGATTCCAGAAGCCCGAGTGCCCATGATATCGAATTGGCAAACCGAGGCCCCAAGCTCTCCGCGCCATTTTTCCTCCCTTCCAGAAGAAGCTATGCAGGAAAGATGAATGTGATCCTTCCGTATTGAACTTTTTTTTAAAACACGGTTACACTTGAAAGCGCTATACCGTACGAAGAATACCGAGAAAAAGATATACCTGCTCTGGAAGGGGATGCGTCGGGAATTAAAATTCAAAACCGTTCAAATTTGCACGGAGCAGGTCGCCAGAAGAATATAAAATGACAGGCATATGCTAAAAGACCAGACCTGCATGCATACCGAGGCTCAACACTTGACCCCTTAACAAATTGACATAAAATAAGAATAAAATATTAGAAAACTCTGCGATAGTCGAAATCATTGAAGACCTGTCTCTCGCCTATTTTTCGCTTCTGAGCAGGTGGATAAGCCTTCTCCATCCTGTGGCCGCATTCCCGCACTCACACTAAATTGCAATGAATAGCACACCCGACCTGACGTCAAGCGTCTTCTTCCTGAGCTCGCTCGTCCTCCAAACCATCAAGGAGAAAAGGATACCTTGGACTCTTGATTGTTAGGGTCGGACGCAAAGAATTATCAAATATAGAAGAACAACAATGACAGGGCTAATTTCGCTCCTTCAAGACGAAGAAATACAAGACCCGGATGAAGGTTAGTTTTATTCTTTGTCCGTTTTCCTGATAGGTTCAGAAATACCGAATTGGCTAACGATATCATTGAAAAGAATGTTTTATCCTCTTTTCCAGCAAGCCGGATAACAGGGTATGTGAAACGTCCTTTTTGAGGCAACCTCGGCACCCACTACAAGTTGAAGAAATCCTCGCAAAGAAATAGAGAATTTAATATGCTTTTTTTTTTTTTTTTTTTTTTTTGGAAATAGGATTTGGGATTTGTTAGTCGCACAGACTCTACAGTTTCAGTGACGATCAATTCTCATGATTTTACCATTCACCAGGCCCCGTCTCTTCTCACTTCGACAAGGGAAACGGGCACTACGGGCGCCGTTCTCTGGAAGGTCACACCCCTCCTGGCCGCCTGGATGACCCATCCATCAAATATTGTTACAAAACACATCTTGAAGAATACTTCCACTGTGGTTGAATTGGGAGCAGGAACATCAGGCGTTCTCGCTCTTTCGTTTTCGTCTTTCGTCTCCAAGTATTTCGCCACAGATCAGGATTATTGCCTTAAGCTCTTACGCAAAAATTTATCAGAAAATAGTTCTAGCTCCGAAGTATCCACTCAAAGTAAAGGAAGGCCTAGTGCGAGCAAAAGAAGTAAACGCACTACGGAAACATCTCAGGCTAGAGAAAAGATTACAATACTCCCCCTCGATTGGCAATTGACGGAAGTCTCTTCGATCCCCGACTTGAAGGATAAAATTATCAATTTGATCATTGCCGCGGATTGCATTTATAATGAAAGTTTGGTGGATCCTTTGGTTGACACTATGGTTGATTTAAGCAAATTGAACAAGGACGAAAGTGATAAGGATCATGAAAGCGATACCCTAGTTCTCATTGCGCAAGAATTAAGATCTCCGGATGTTCTCGAAGCTTTCCTGAAAGCTTTCCACGCCAAGTTCAGAGTGTGGCGCCTGCCTGACAAGTTGTTCAAAGACTGTGGCGATGGAGGTAGGGGTCTTCTAGAAGGTAGTGGCTACGTTGTACATATTGGAATTCTAAGGTAGCGAATAACGGTTTTGATATAACGTGACACGGAATGGTGCGAAAGGGGAATGTTAAACTAAATGCAGTATCGTGCGCACCTAGCATCTCTCGGTCATGTCAGGGCTCCGTTCTAGCTAAGGAAGCTCAAATTCAGCCGTAGTTACCCGCGATTTCTCCAACGTTCCCGAGCTTCTAAAACTCGTGGTTTGGTTTATTTTGTGTTATACAACATATACCCTAAATATCCAAGAAAAAGCGATCATTTGTCGCCAAAGCAGGTGCACTGGCTTTACCTGTCGCATGGAAATCAATCGAGCAACATGAGGCCATCAATTGCATTTTCAGCAGTTGTGTGTGGTAGATACAACTGCCGCGGGCTCTTTAGGCGCATTCATGTTCCGTTACCTTTACGTGCCACTTTTCTCCAAGGTGCCAGGTACCAAAGCACTGCACCAGCGAAATCCCAGCCTCTGGCTGGTATTCGAGTGCTCGACTTGACTAGAGTGCTTGCTGGGGTAAATAGAGCAGCCGAGTATTCCAACAAAATCAACTCATTTTCTAACCAGCTTGTAGCCTTATTGTACACAAATCTTAGGCGATCTAGGGTTAGTCGACTATGAAATCGTGTTACCTCTTTGGGCAGGTATCTGACGCCAGATGGATAGTGCCGATGTTATCAAAGTAGAACATGTAACTCGAGGAGACGATACTCGAGCCTGGGGGCCTCCCTACGCACCACGCAAGGACGGCAAACCTGGACCCGGGGAAAGTGCTTATTTCTTGGCAGTCAGTCCTTCTCATTCCTCTATTAAATCTTAGAAATACACAAACTAATCATAAATAGCTGAAATGTAGGTGAATCGGTTAGTATGAACATTTCTAATCAAAGAGAAAACCATTCCTGACCTTCCTTCCAAAGCAACAAACGGTCTCTGGCTCTGGATTTCAAAGCACCAGATGGACAAGCCATAGTCAAAAACCTCGCAAAAACGAGTGACATACTTGTTGAAAATTATCTCCCAGGGACCCTAGCAAAATATGGTCTCGATTATGAGAGTCTACAGTCTCAAAACGAAGGGTTAATATATGCTAGCATCACAGGCTATGGTCAGACAGGTCCGTATAGTGACCGAGCCGGATATGATGTCATGGTTGAAGCGTTAGTCATTTGATAGCCCTTTATAGTCTAGAACGCAAAAGAATTCACTGACACGAGATATAGAGAGATGGGGTTAATGCATATAACAGGAGAGCGTGGTGGTGCTCCCGTTAAAGTTGGAGTGGCGGTTACCGGTAGGTTTTATTTCTGCTATTCGAAGGGTGCTATCATAGTAATGGGAGTATGTACTCTGTTGAATAGACTTAACTACCGGTTTATATACGTCAAATGCCATTCTAGCCGCCCTCCTTTCTCGTAATTTCTCCAAGCAAGGGCAGCATATCGACATGTCACTATCAGACTGTCAAGTGGCAACGCTCGCGAATATCGCCTCTTCCGTCCTCATATCCGGGAAACGGGACGGGGGCAGATGGGGTACTGCGCATCCCAGTATTGTACCCTATGAAGCGTTTCCGACCTCCGACGGGAGTATTTTACTAGGAGGTGGGAATGACAAGTTATACGGAATATTGTGCAAGAGAATCGGATTTCCAGAATGGGCTGTCGATGAAAGATTTGTGACCAACGCCAAGAGAGTGGAATATCGGCACACTTTGGTCCCGATGATTGGGGAAGAAACCAAGAAAAAGACCACTCAAGTAAGCTCCGAAATACAAAATAGAGCGATCATAATATAGGGACTGCGGTTAACTTTGATAAAGGAATGGTTGGAAATATTTGAAGGCAGCGGAATGCCTTATGCCGCCGTGAACGATGTTCATGATACCTTAACACACGAGCATGGTACGTGAATATGGTAGAATAAACCTGTTTGAGAGTGATACTAATATTCGCAGTTTTGGCTCGAGGAATGGTGCAAGAAGTCCATCATGAAACCTGCGGACCCGTTAAACTTGTCAATACTCCCTTCAAATTCTCAAATGCCGAAGCATCGATTCGAAATGCTCCACCTACACTAGGCCAAGATACAAACGATATTCTTGAAGAACTCGGCTTTTCGGCAAATCAGATCGAAGATTTAAGAACCGACGGAGTGGTTGCTTAATATTAGATAGTTTAATAGAGTATGCTTCTATGCAAATAAATCTACTGGTAAATTTCAAGTTTTGTCGATAGAATCGCTTTACAGGAGATCTATATACTTCCAGCGTCATCTTCATCTCCCGGTTCCCATCCTCGTTGAGAATCTAGCGGCGACCATTCTTCCTGAAATTCTTCTTCTTCTACAATCTTTTGATTCTGCTCTAGCCGCGTATTGGCTTCACCTTGGTAGTTTCCAGATAAATGGTTAGAATACGCTTCCCAATCCGATGTACCAACATTTTCAAATGGCGCCTCCTGGTCTACTTGATGTAAGTCACCATAAGATGGAGTTCCTAACTGAACGTCATACGTAGAAGGCATTATATGCTGACTCTCTCCCAACGAATCCTGAAAATTGGCGGTATGGTCACCCCCAAACATGTTCATCACCATCTCAAAATAATAGTTTTGTATGTTTTGATTCTGATTCTCTCGACCCCACGGGCCCATATTTTCAAACCGACTATCGGCAATGTCTTCGGGGGAAGCTTCTAGTCTTACACCGTCATGGACTGAATTTCCCGGATAAACTTCTTCTTCAATCATAGTAGCTTCCTCTTTCGCAGGCATACCGTCATTATCTAGCTGGCGCTTCCCATAGACTCTTTCCATTACGGTCTGCCATCTCTCAGATATCTGATCGAAAGAACCCTCAGGCGGATTTTTGAATAACTCATCGAGAAGCGCCATCTGATTCTCAAGATTCTCAACAGTAGTCATCGGTTGCTGTCGACCGAGTTCTCGCGCCATCATAGCAACCATCGGAGCGAGAGGTGTGACTTTGAGCGCCTCTAGGTCCGGGGACGCTAGTAGAGGTTCATCCGAAACGTTCGAATATGCCTCATATTCGTTGCGGATATCGCAAGCCATTCCATTTATCGCCTGTGCAGCATCTTCTAGGTTATCAAAATCTTCGGATATTACAACCCATTCGCCTCTCTCATGGTATAATAGACGGTTTTGGTGCACATCATAAACCGACCCTTCCGGGTCCATCATCTGCAGCATCGGGTCATTCTGCTCGAGTGCCTTCCACGATCCGATAGGCGTTATGAGATCGATGAATACGAGATCCGCAAGCTGCACACCCTCTACGTCAGATCTCCATCTTATGACCAGATCTGGTTTTCCAGTGCAATCTACTCCTTTCCATAATGCAATTCCGTATATTTCGTAGTCGGTGTTCGTTTGTACACTCTGCGATACCCCATTTATTACGCTGACCGATAATACATCCTTTCCTGGGCCATTTCCAGGACCAGATTGACAGTAGGTTACATCGATGGGAGAGGCGAATGGATTTGAATAAGGATATGTTCTTATGAGGAGGTCCGGCGCCTGCGCGATCTGGAACGCAAGCACAAAGGCTTGTGCTAGTCTTGCTAAAAGAAGAAGAGAGGATATGACGACGGGATGATTCGATACCTGCCCCATCTTGACGATTGATTGGATTATCGAACACGATCGTGTGGCATGCATGCCACAATTGAATCTCTTTGCCATTTTGGGCTTTATGTCAGCGTTAATTCACGTGTATTCGAGGGGAATATCTCTCCATTGTATGCAAAAGAAACGTGCGAAAACTCGCGCGGCAGGCAGGAACAGTTGGAATATTTGCGTCGCCCAATAGAAATTACTATCGAGGCTTCAAGTGATATTATCGTTGTAACAATATTATATAGAGGTAAAATGCTGCTCATAAACGCCCCTCAAAACGCCACAAACACCCGATATACATTACAGATCCAACATTTCCTCCATCTTGATACCTCGCAGGAGAACAACCGTGTTGCCATCCACGCAGGTGTCTCCAATCTTCTCTCCAAAGCTGAGCAACCTACCGCTTTCCACATGGAATACCCTTAGCTTCTTCTCGTCATCTGCAGATTGATTGTTCACGTTTGCGATTTGTAGATGTTTCGCTGTGATATCCATGACCCTTCCCACGCTCCACTCCTTGTTGTAAAATAAAGTCCCTTCCGGTAGCTTTGCAGATGTAGACTTAGCCTCCGCTTGAGTGTAAAGATAGATCCGCTTCTCCTGTGGAACCTTATCGTCACCCTTTGCCTCTCTTTTCATCTTGTTCATTTCTGCCAGCCGAGCGGCTACGCTCTTCTGCTTTTGTGTTATTGGAGTTGCCTTAATGTCTTTCAGCTTGGAACTGCCGCTGCTCGCCCAAAGTTTAAACTTGCTCAATGCCGTTTGCTTCTTATCCTGCTCGGCTATCGCTGCCGCGTTTCTTATCGGTTTACAGTTGTGTTGATCCGGTAGTCTATGCGGTAGACAAAATTGCTTTCGACAGGCGGGACAAGCCACACCTATCATTTTGGGAGTGTTGATTACTGTTTTACAGCCGTCGTTGGCGCATGGTCCCGGCGTCGAAGATGATCCTAGGCGGACACTGGCGCCGGAGACCATGGAGGTCGGCTTGCTGTTCAGGGAGTTTTGACGCCGCCGCCTCGCCCATTCGCCTTCCTTTGGACACGCGTGTGCTGTTTCGGTGCGGTGATCGAGGCAATATGTGCTATATATGATGGGAAGAATATTAGATCCGTTTCTTTTCCAGTGATACGAGGACTCTTGTATACGCGCGCTTAAGGATTTGCGAGAAGGATTTTGAAGGGCATCCGTACTCTTTCTAAACCCCATCCCGCCGTGTGAATTAAAACCTACCCTTCACAGCTGCCACATTTAAAGGGTAGAAAATCGAGTTGGTGGCAAGAGGGCACCTCGCAGTGCTTGCCTATGGCTGTTACATCGCCGGAGGAATCCATGATGGGAGAGCTGCTATCGTTTTCGTCTGTGGGGACTATGGCCTTTCCTTTGCCTTTGATATCTGTGGTGAACGCCATGATGAAGCACAGGTTACTTTGCGAGCTTTATAGGTGCGAATAGAGTCTCGGGAGGGCCGCGTAAGTGCCCGCTTTGTAATAGTGAGCAAGAGAGAGTGAGAGGTTGTCTATCCCGGAGAGGGTAATAGTTTCGAAGCGTGAATGTTCGACAGCCTTCTGGAACGTATTACCGACTGGAGTCGTCCCGATCACGTGAGCGAGTCCGCTTAGTCACGAGAGCGAGCTGTATAAATAGAATATGAAGGAGTGTTTAGATACGCTTTAATGGGGGCATGCCAGCATTCAAGCTTGGGTAGTTCAGTGGCAGAATTCTCGCTTCGGGTTGATCACCCGCTGGTGTCAAACACAAGTCTGAAGTGTGAGAGGTCGTGGGTTCAACTCCCACCTCAAGCCCTCTTTTTTACTTTTTGATCCGTCTGTGTAGATACTACGCGGTGGGATCTTCTTTTTATAAGAGAATATAAGAATATCGTGTACATGCCAAAAAAAAGGAGAATATACAAAAAAGGCAAATAAACTTTTACGCCATACTACTCCCATCCCATCTATATCGTACATTATTACATATTTTATATTCTTATTGCGCGAGGGTCTCTCCAGCAGCGAAATCAATCGCTTGCATGCCTCCCTCGGGCATGACGCGAACCGCACCTGCTTTAACAAGCTGTGGAGAAGAAATACTGTTAGCAGCGAATCAACTTTTTAGGAAGGGAGGGAGCGGGGAAACATACAGCAGTTTGTAGGTCGTCAAGCAAATCTTCACAATCTTCGATACCCACACACAATCTAATCAAGTCCTCGGCAAGGTTGCGCTCCTTGCGTGTTTTGGCGTCAATGGAAGCATGAGACATGCGTGTGGGCACTAGAAAAGTATCAATTATCATCTTGAACTTGGAAAAAGAAAAAGTGATACTTACTGCTGATGAGAGAATTGACGCAGCCAAAGCTAACACTGATGGCCCACAGCCTGGTGGCCTCAACAATCTTTTCACTAATGTCTACATCTCCGGTCTCGAAACTCAGAACGGCACCGGCGCCACGAGCCATGCTCCAATGAAGATCGTATTGAGGGTGGCTTCTCAACCCGGGATATCTGACTTTGAAGCCAATGTCTTCGAGGAAAGTGGCAATCCTCATGGCATTGGCTTGTTGCTTTTCCATACGTACACCAAGCGTCTTGACCCCACGCATCAGCAGCCATGAGTCGAAGGGACTCAAGCCACAGCCGCTAGCATTGATGGTAAAGTAGAGCTTTTCACCAAGGGGGAGACTGTTGACAGCTATGACACCAGCCATAAGATCGTGATGGCCGGACAGGTATTTGGTTCCACTCTCGTAAACAATGTCAGCACCAAGGTCGAGTGGGTTTTGGAGAAGAGGCGACAACATGGTGTTGTCGACAGCGACGAGAGCGGCAGGGTTGATTTCATGCGCCAGACGAGCGATCGAGGGGATGTCGACGATCTTGATCAGAGGGTTGGTGGGAGTTTCGAGTAGGACGAGTTTTGTCTTGTCGTTCACATAACCTCTGACGTTCTCAGGATTGGTGGTATCGATGTGATGAACGACGATATCGCCGTGAGTGCTGAGATATTTCAAAAGGCGGTTGGTACCGCCGTAAAGATCATCGCCAGCGATGACTTCGTCGCCTGGTCTGAGTAGGCGGGAGATGACATCCATGGCAGCCATACCGGAAGACACGGTGAGACAACGGTTGGCAGACATGATTTTGGCGAGGTGCTTCTCGAGGTGAGAGCGGGTGGGGTTCCCGGAGCGAGTGTAGTCATATTCAGAGCCCCCAGCGCCGGAAGATTGTTTGAAAGTAGCCGTCTAAGCAAAAAAACCAATAACAAGAAATGAGTGCAATGTAAATTTGTCATGGAGAAGAGAGAGGTCGTACCTGATATATGGGCATGGAGGAAGCGTTGTATTGGTCGCCATGTTCGGTATAAACCAATTCGGTGGCGAGAGCGTAACGTCTTCCATTTCGCGGGGTAGAGGGAGCTGGAGAAGGTGGAAGGTTGTTCCCATCAATGTCCAGCTTGCCCAAGGCTTTGCCCAGGTCGGAGGTCGGAGGAGTGGTCATGATTATGGCCGGTCTTGATGTCTGTACGTATGAATGTCTGTCTGCAGCGTGCGACACAGGGCACGAGACACAATAAGATTGACTGCGGCTTCCCACGTATGAGCGGGTCGCGGGAGATATTATTGATCCTACGAGTAGCCGGTCAGTGTGCTTTCGATTATATAGATAGGATTATATGCTCCAGAGGCGAATTGAACTTACCAGGAGAGAGTCTCAAAACGAGGAGATTAGAAATAGACGCAGTTGCAATGGAATGGTTGGATTGGAGTTGAAGGAGGACGAGGATGAATGAGCCGACGTCGGATAAAAGCCAACCGAGAATCCAACAAGCACGCAATCAGACATAACTCACTAGCACATATCACCTTGATCAGTGCTTATATACATACTTAAGCATATACATATATATAAATATATATATTATATCACTGGCTAACTATTCTCCATCGAGAATAGAAGACGATAAAACAATTTCAATATAACCCCATCACCTGATCTCGGGCAGGGTGATATAAATAATAATAATAATACCCGCGAGAAAGGGCAGTTCGGATGTCGTACCGCACGCAGCCTGCAGCCAAAGGACCAACTAGCTCCGATGCAACAGCCAATGCAATGCGACGGACGGCAGCTCCAATCGAGCTTGCCAAACATCTGGCCACTAAATTCCAACCATCAAAAACATAGCCGCTATCTCGACCTCATCGACCGTCACTATCATCGTCACTATCATCGTCACTATCACCATCGTATCTCTCCATCCAGCGCCCGCGTGTGAGAGTGTGTGGAAAAAAGTTTGAGATGCGACAACCTCCACGATGAGATTCTTCCACCCCGTCTCGGACTTCCTGCTGCCTGTCGCATGTTGCCTCGTCGCCGGCGCTCTCGCTGTCTCAACCTCGTCCGAAGACTTCAAAGCCGCCACTTACGCCCCCGGCGACTCTGTCCCCGTGTCTTGTCTCAACAGGACCTTGTACGTCTTTTTAACCTCGCGTTATATATATATTTTTGAAATATCTTACTAACATTTCCCCAGGGAGGCCGGCGAACACGTGCTCGATGAACACGGCATCCTTCAATATATCCCATTTCTCACTTGCAGCGAGACCGGTCGGCCCCTCGAGTTCAAATACCTCTCTGAAGATCCAATAAACTGTACGGTCAAATCGATAACCGCGGATGTCTTTCACCTATGGGAGTTTTACATCCACAACGACTCGCCTCTCGCCTGTCGCGTGCCTGCACGGCCCCAGACAGGCGACCGGCGCATCACTGGTGACGTAGGCGTAGAAGCAGGAGAGTGGATCCCATTTGGTAAGCTTCCCTCCACGTCTGGTGAATGAAATAGTACTTGTTCGCTCATGTTGATATGCTCTTAGTCATTTCCCTTATCGGCAAGCTTGATCTGTCACATCTGCACATCTCGACCACTCTCAACGTCATCATGCATACTGGCGTCTTGACCAAAGCAAACTCTGAACTCCTCTACCCTGGTACCATCGACTCCGCTACCGCCTACTCTGTCTCCCCGAACGTCGGATCCACTCGTATAATAATTGGCGACAACCTCCCGCTTCGATTCAAGATCAGATGGTACACTGGCACCGACTTACCGCTCTCCGACTCTGCCGTTAACGACTGGGGGAAGAATAGATGCTACGGAGAGCACGTCACATTATCCACGTTCATGTATTGTATTTTAACTGCTATATGCACCACCATCGGCTGCACAGCGTGGTTCTTGGGTTTCGAATTCCCCAAGAGACTCAGGAGAGTGAGAGTTGGTGGTGTCGCTGGCAGCGGCTACGCCCTTGGAAACAATGGTTATGCTTCTGTACCCAATGGCTCGCCGGCTCCGGGGGGAGGTTGGTACACAAAGAAGGATTGAATCATCTTAGCGTGTTTTTTTTGGAACGATTTTTGCATTGTATCATATACTCAATTAAATTACGATTTCATCTACCGGAACACCCGCTCGCAAAATAAAAAAAAAAAAAAAAAGACCAAAACAAGCAGAGAAAGGACACATTATCAAAATTTAAGTCTATTCAGCGACCTCTCCTTCAGCGGGCTGTCTCCATTCACTCTCTTTCGCTTTAGTGAGAGCACTTCACTCCTCAGCGCTGAATTCTCAGCCTCCAATTCTCGCACGTACTGCTCGATCTCTACATCGCGTGCTCGGTCATTTTCATCGTTCGATTCTGCGATAAAAGCATTGTTAGTAAAAGATATCCTCAGAGTATTTATGTATCTGTAGCATATTCTCACCTAGTATAGTCCTTTTGAGCATGTCAAGTTTCCTGTCAACGTGTTCCTCCCGACATTCGGCATCTTCTTCCAGCTTGTTGAGCATCATACGCTGCATCAGGCGTATTCGTTGTTCCATATCATTAGAAACTTCTTCTCGGACTGCTCTCTCAATCTCCAGACACCTCGCCTTGGCTTCTTCTCGCTCCCTCTCCGCCTCGATTCTCCTTTGATTGAGCAATCTTTCCATTTCGACCCTGCTCTCCTCGGCTTCTTTCAGCTGAAGCTGCAGCATGGCAATCATGCTCGTGGCATCCTGGGACATTGCTGACTCGGGTCGCTCGTCTGTGGTGATTTCCAATGCGCTTCCCTGACTACACTGGCTGATCTGGCTGGTGGCACTAACATTCCTGCTACCGTTCAGCACTTGCATAGGAGGTCGCAGGTTTACAGAGCTCTTCGCTAAAGCGGAATACTTTAACATTTGACTTGTCGCGTTAAAGTCGCCCGCCGGGTCTGCTGTCACAATGATACTAGCGATCTGAGGGTCTGCCGCTGGATTGTAGCTGTTGGTGAAGAGGAGTTCCGTTAACTTTGATTGCCTGTATGGGATTTTTGCTGGGTGTCCCGATGATTGTTGCGTGGATAGTTCGAGGCATTGTCCAAGAAACATCAGAGATTTGTTTATATGGCCACCCTCCGCGAGACGGTCGCCAGCCGTCTTTGCATTCCTGGCCCGTTCCGAGCCTGCTAAATCGACAATTGTAAATGTTGACTCCTTCATTCTTGTCGATCCGTCAAGCTTGCTCTTCTTCATTTTCTTTAGTTCTAATGAAATAAAACAATGAGAGCGAGAGCTCTTGTCATTGCTCACGGTTTCGCCATGGGAACGCTGATATTGGCCGACGCCGAGGACCTGTAGGGCTTCGTACAAATCGGTAACCATGACTTTACGCAACCCGGTAACGACCTTTCGGTCACCACTCGATCTCGTGCTTTTGAATAAAAGCGCCTTTCGGCGCGCTGCACTTGAGGGTGCCAGTAGATCGAAAATCTTATCGTTGTATACCTCATATATGGACATCAGAATAGCGTACTTGGTAGACGAGGAAGCGTTACATTTCACGACGTGAGAATCAACGGGTGGTTTCGTGGGGCACGAGTTCGGCTTTGGTATTTGGTACGGCTCGACCACGGCTGTCACCTTGCTCATGAACGCCGTGCTGTCCATAATTTCAGCTTCAGCGTCGTTGCACTGTGCGATTTGCGACTCCGACATCTGTTTTGCCGTTAGCGATTACTCCTATTAGAGAGAGAGAATACGGCCGTACCAAGGCGATTTTATCGCCTAGAGATCTGAACAAGACATCGAGCGACATTTGCGTCATTCCTCTTTGTTGCCTGCTTCCGAGGATTGTATGTGTCTATGTGAATTCGATTAGTATTAAGTTAGCACAAATACGAATTGGCTTTTTCGAAGCCGTTACCTTTCCGCTGCCGGTGACGCCTAGCGTTGCCAGCATGCCGTCCCTTCCATCTTTTATCACGGGTGTCAATATCGGTGCTACTATGTGTTTGAATATATCCGCCTGGTTGCTCGCCTCCTCGAAGACTTCCGTAAAACTGAAGGTTTCGATTTTCTGCGAGCGGTGGTTGGAAGGCGGGTGAATTGTGACTTGGGTTTTCGTTCCGCTCTCTATATCCTCGTCTGAAGCTGTTGGGGACGGTGGGAGAACCGTTAGGAAAGGCTCTTCGATAGACGAGTTCGAATGCGGTGGTCGCAGCCGTAAGAAGACTTGAAATGCATGTGAGCCTTCCATTTTGCAGACTAGTTTTGTGGTTGATTGAAATGATGGTTCTTTTTGTTTGTCCAAATGCGACCAGATGCTTCTTTATAAGGGATGCGTTATCGAAACTGAATCTGAGAAGGTGAGAAAGGACGGATGACCGGGGGCGGACAGATATGAGATAAGTTGGAGTCGAGGGAGAAGGGAAGGTGCCACAGACGCCGGCATTTGTTTACCCATCGCGGTTCACTCGCCCCGTGTTGCAATCAAGCCCGCATCACCACAGCAACCCCCGAGGTGTCTCCCGATATGGCAACTCGGCGCTGTCAAACATTTCTGCGAGGCACCACACGGCCAACGCGATGAGCTCTCCGTCATCGAAGCTCCACAGCAGCGCCGCAGCTCTGCGAGGATGAGGACTGCATCTTCTTCCCTCCTTCAAGATGGATTCTTCAGCCGGTGACAAGAAGCCGCCCAAGCCTTCCTCTTACACAATCCCCGTGAGCACAGGCCATGAAGACCTCCTCCACGGCGTAGCCTACGGTGTGTTCAACCTACATCGACTTAACGTAGCACTTTTCTCACACTCCTTCTAATGCATTTACAATTAAAAATATAGATTTCTATGGCCAACGGGTAGCAACATGCTCCTCCGACCAGCGCATCAAAGTATTTGACGCCACGGAAGACGGCGAATGGAAAGAAAACGATGCATGGCGGCCGCACGACGCAAGCATCTCCAAAATCGCTTGGGCCCACCCGTGCTTCGGTCAGATCCTCGCCTCGTGCTCCTTTGACCGCACCGTCAAGATTTTTGAAGAGCAAGAGTCAGAGCCCAAGAATAGCGGCAGGCGGTGGAAGCCCATGTTCCGCATGATCGGGGATACCAGAGGCGCCATTTGCGATATATCCTTCGCGCCAGCAGCGGTAGGGCTCAAGCTCGCTTACATTTCATCAGATGGGATGGTGCAGGTGCAAGAAGCTATAGAAACACACACAGTCTCGCGGTGGACATCCGTGGATGAATTCAGAGTCGTCCCCTCGACGCCGCCCAGGGAAGCGGAAACTTCATTCTGCTTGAGCTACTGTCCGAGCAGGTGGGGTGGAGAGCAATTGCTCGTCGGGGCGATGGATAGGGTTAGGATTTACAGACACGATAGCAACGGCAAGTTTCAGCCGGCGGAGGAGCTTCGTGGGCACAAGGGGTTGGTGAGGGATGTGAGCTGGGCTCCCAACTTGGGTCGCAGCTATCACCTTATCGCTACGGCGTGCAAAGATGGACAGGTTCGGATTTTTAGACTGACCGATCCGCGTATGACGTTTTCGCCAAAGGGTACCCAGCAGCCGAGATCGGGCTCGAAGGATGTAAACGAGGATATAGGCGAGAAATCACATTTCAGCGGGCTGACGCGGGAGATGTCCAGCCTCTCGATTGGAGGTGGGCGTGGCGGGATGAATACGACCAGTTTTCCGGGTGTTGGTGGCGGGGGCCTCCCACTTTCACAAGCAAACTCGTTCGAAAAGGCAGAGGATGCAATGGGAGTTCTCAGCTTGGAAGAACAGGAAAGTCGAGAGCTGTCCGGTTTCTTCGTGGAAGAAATCGCTGGCTTCACTGAGCACGGGCGGGAGGTCTGGAGGGTGGATTGGAACCCATCTGGAACAGTCTTGAGCAGTGCCGGGGACGATGGCAAGATTCGACTGTGGAGGGCGGACAGGACCATGAGATGGAAGTGCATGTCAGTTATGGGAACCGGATGGAAACCAACTAGACGAAGTGAAGACGACGACGACGACTAAATTAAATTAAAATAGAAAAGCAGGACGGTTCCTAATAGTAACGTAAATATAGACAATTTAATGCCCCGGGGAAACATATCTCTTTTAAACCCAATGATATTATAGATTATCAACGACTCCGTCAAAGTGTCCTATCCTTTTTATTCATACAGGTTTGTCTACGCCCTTTCTTCTAGCCAATGAAAACAGAGAGGAAACCCCGGTATGCATTTCATCCAAAAACAGAATAAAAGAGTAAGGATTTTATGGAGCGAACAACCCAGAGAATTATATTATACGGACGACGGCGGTGATGCCTCTACGCACGGCAAAAGTGGGAAGAATGTGAAAAGGGAAAGCATGAGAGGATAACAAAACAGTAAAATATTTTTTTGTTCATCAAAACGAGGAATATAAGAAAGAAGGAAAAGTCCTCAGCCTCCTCTATTTCTTGGCCGGAGCCTTCTCGTCATCGTCATCTTCATCGTCTTCGGGTTCCTCACCATCGTTTTCACCTTCAGCCTCCTCATCGAACTCTTCTTCTTCTTCTTCGAGATCCTCTTCCTCCTCATCATCTTCTTGTAACTCGGCCTCTTCGTCACCGTTTGCCTCTGTCTTTCGTCGCTTCACTTTCGGGACATCCTTCGCGGGTCCGTCATCCTCGCTACATGGTACGAAATCGTGTTAGTGTGGATTCCCAATCGATAGCAGATAGGTGGCCTAGCACGAAAGCGGATTGGGTCCAAAAAACACGAGTGAATGGATGCATGCATGGGTGAATGGTGGGGGGAAGAAGGGAAGAAGGAAGGAAAGAAGAAAGCAGGGAAAATTCGGGAAAAGAGAAAGAACGTAACGTACCCTTCCTCGTCCTCTTCTTCTTCCTCTTCTTCACTGTTTCACGCACACAACCCACCACCACCAACAAGTTAGTCAAAGATTAAATTTAAAAGGGATCCTTGCTGCAAAACTCTGTAATGCAAGAAATGCAGCCAAAATCTTGTAAAGGGAGAAGAAGAATGATTTTAAAACCGGCGTGGTGAATTTGCGTACTCTTCGTCGTATTCCTCGTCACTACCTCCATCTGTCGAGACGTATCTAAAAGGAAAAAAAAAGAAAAAAAAAGAAAAATATCCAGTTAGCACCAGAGACAAAGAAGAAGAGAGGGAAAATTCCCATCTTTTCAAAACGGACAATTATCTGATCAAGCGGGGAAAGTGTTACAGCCCGAATTTCCACAGGCCTGTGCTTCTGCAAACTGCGTTACTGCCTGCCTGCCTACTGCTAAGTTCGAATGGCAGAGGGAAACAAACGGGCGAATAGGAGGGACGAAAATTCCTCATCTCGCAAGGATCCAGTGCCAGTGCAATGGTTAAGTAGCAGGAAAGAAACGGACTGCTGGAAAAGCCGAGATGATGTATAGTTGGAAAAAAGGACTATTGGGAGGTTACATATACGTACTCTTCTTCCTCCTCGCTGTCATCGGACGGAAGGGCTTGAAGCTCCTCTTCCTCCTCGTCGTCTTGCTTTCTCTTGCGAGCAGACATGATTCTTTGTTTTCGTTGACTGGTTTATAAAGAGAAGGTGTAACTTTTATATGTTTACTCTTTTATGCCTGCGTGTTTGTTCCGCGGGCAGCTGGGCGGGCTTTTCGCGATTGAATTGGATTGAATTGAATGTGGGCGGGTTTGCAGAGGTGGGAAAAATGAAAGGGCGTTTTGTACGTCCGTCTATCGAAACCCCCAATTTCGCATAGAAATCTGGAGGGAACAAGAAAAGGCTGAAAAGAAAGGACAGAGTTTATTTGCAAAAGCGAAGAACGAAAAAAAAAAAAATTCTAAAAGGGATTCAAAAAGGTAAAGTTCGAAGAAGCGCGAGCGTCTGGGAGAGCGAGAGGGTTTTAAATATATAAGAATAACAACAGTATATCGCCGGATAATAAGGCCCTTCAGAACAGAGAAATTATGGGCGGGATCCCAGAGCTTTTTATATCATCAAGCTAGCAGCAGTCCCAATACTGATCTGATCACTTCCTCTCGCTCGCTCTTTCTCGCTCCAACTCCCGCTCGCCTGCTTGCCCGTCTGCTAATTAATAGTAGCTATCCCGTCCAAAAGAAACAAAGAAAAGAAAACTCGGTACCCCAATGAGCGTGTGGGTGTGGTGGTGCCAACGGCCTGGTGGCTGCTACCCTCCCCTCGTCCTCGTTCTTTCCTCTTGCTCTTCTTCGTCCACCCTCTGCCTGCTCTCCCCTCCCCCTCCCTCACCCATTCCCTTCCCTTTTCCTTCTGTCGCCTTTTTTTTTTTTTTTTTTTTTTTCTCTTTCTTTCTCGCTACGCCTGGTTGAACTTCCCACCACCCTTTCTCTCCCACTTAGTAATATGCTATGGCAAAGGTAACCTATTCAGCGTGGGCGAGGTCGGGGAGCGTTGGATAGGATATACCTGGGGGCCAGTGTTAGATCTTGCTTTATTCGAGACCGCTAGCTACTCGACTAGAATCTACTAGTTTGCGGGGTCGCCCGTCCACGAGACGATGTGACTGGACAAGCTCGCAAATCGATTCAAAATCGAAGATTGTAGCAAGCTTGTTCAATTTTGTGATGCATCATGATGTTTCATAGATCGGATATGCACTGCCTTGTTTAAGCCGAAATATAGATGGGATGTACCCCAGGTTGTACTTGTGTACTCCGTCAAAAGTCCTTGATCTGATGTCCATTTCGAATGCTCGAATGCCCGTTGCGCTGCGCTGTTGGGATCAGAGCGTCGTCCAAGGTCAGCCAGTCAGCACACGATATCAGCCGGCGGCGGCGGCGGCGGAAAACACGAAACTCGCTGCCATGCGAAAAAAGGGGAAATTCCCCTTCGCCAGCCAATCGATTCGGCCTGTCCGGAAAACAGAAGAAAAGTTGGATTAATCCGGCGTGCATGTTTAGTTCTTCCATTGCAGCGAGCAGCGAACATCAGCAGCGTCTTTCGGAGCCTTGTTTGTCCTCCCCTTAGCAAGGAAAGCAAAGCAAAGCAGCGCCGTAACCTCCGAACCAGCCAACACAAGTTAGCCGAGGCTGGAACAAACATCCAACACTGCAACACACCCACATGCAGAGATGTTGCGATCGGACTGGGAGACATTTTGATAGCATGATGCTGACGGAACGAGACTAGGATGGTATTCAAATCACAAAGTTTATTATACTAGACTCCATGTATGATCGCATCGAGGAGGGTAAGTGTGATATACCGAGTGGAAGATAGGCCCATACTTAGACGGCCTGTACGTCGTACCAACCATACTGTGCTTCGAACACCCTCCATGTTCCTGGCATCCACACTGGTGTCGAAGCCGCCATTTCGGCCCCACCGTTCCAATAGTAATCCGGTGACCCTTTACAATAGTAGCAAAGACTCTCCTCATTGCGATGGTGATGATGGTGGCGGTTTTTTCCATATCGTTCGTGACGCTCTTTTCTGGATTCTCGGGCAGGTGATCTTAAGTACCCACGCCTCCTCGCCTGTCTTTCCTCTCGATGATATTTCATGCATTCTTTATGGGAGTCATGACTGTGGCTCGGGGGCAGGGAATATATCGAATTCAGGTCTGGTTCCTTCTGCTTCTTTCCCTTCTTCTTCTTCTTTCTCTCCCTTTTTGAATACACGTAGTCCCGTTGATTGGGTATGCTCCCCTGGCCATCTATTTTACTTTCCCAGTAAACCGGTATTATTCGATTAAGAGGAGAGATTTCCAAGAAATCTCCTACATCATCTTGACTTTCAATTGGAAACTTGGGAGGAGGCACCGATGGCGCAAGATTTTGCGATTCCCTTGACGATTTCAAGGGAGTTCGCGATTGACTTGAGAATGGGCTCCTATTCAGCGGTAGACTCTTTCGTCTGGGCATCTTAGGAGAGAGCCGAGGAGTAACAATATCGTCAGACGGGGTGGAATTGGAATACTTAAATGTCGGTACATTGAGCCACTTAGTCGTTCCCGCGACTTGAGGTGTGGCCTTCGAAAGATGTCTGTCAGACACGGTCCTCGACCTCGCTAGGACGTTAGCCGTCAATGGTTTAATCTTCTCCATGGGCATTGAAGCGGATCGAGGCGGGAACCGTGCCGCAACAGGATCATCATCCTCATCCTCATCTTCACAGGTATCGACATTCCACCTCGTCATCTTTTCATGCTCAGTCCAATCCTTCAGTCTTGTGAAAACGGGTAATCTGTCGCCTTCAGGCGCTCTCGTCTGTTCCTCGCTACTGATGACCGAAGGTTCCAGATTCTTAACTATGAGCGATTCCTCTTCTTCTTCTGTCACATTACCATCAGTTTTTTTGATAGACTGGCGCTTGCGACATATGGGTAGACATAATACGCTTTGGACTACCTTTAGAGCGTACTGTCGCCGTTGTGGGGGTGGGGAAAGCGAGCGCTGAGAGTTAGGTATGCGACGGTAATGAGAGTGTCTGACATTAAAGTCATTGACATAGTTGAAATAATTGGAGATTGGTGTTGGAATAGCAGTGCCAAGCGAGGTCTGCATGATTGGAAGCTAGTATACTGGGTATCGCTTTCGATGTTTTAGAGAGTGTTGATTGATGTTTCGCTATAACTTTTGAATAGATTAGACCATCCTGTAGAGAATGACTGATTGATTGACACGTAGGTAAAAGGATAGTATTAAGCTGGATTTGTTTCTGGTCGTACTTTGTAAGCAGCCGAATGTACAGTGAGTTGGCTAGATTGGAGAGAGCAGGATTAAGGAGGCCAAAGTGACCAAGACTTCCTCTCGTCCATTAGAGTCATCATGAGGGAAATAGAGAGGGGGGCTTGAGGCGGTAGCCAAGGTGTATTGTGACTTCTTTCTCGTTAATAAAAAACGTGGGATTTTTATAATTCCCACTCTAAATGGGTTTGCGGCTGATCACCATGTTTGCACAATCACACAAAGAACACTTTGGGAACACGGTTATCGGGTCAAAGAAAGAAGGAGAAGAATGATTAAATTGTATTCTCATCAACATATACTATTAAACTAGGGCGATTGTTGTGGGAGCATCTACGCACTGAGGTAGGGGAGTAGAAAGAATATAAGAAAAGTAAACAAGAAACGCCCCCAACGATCCATGTCCAATTTTTCGAAGGATACAAAACTTCATGAATGAAAACGATAAAGAAAGCGAAAAGGAAACTACCACTCTGGGTTTTTACTCCTCCCGGCACGGGGCACCCTTGCTGCTTCAACCTTGACGGGTCCCTTTCGGTACTTGGCCATATATCCAGTTCCCTCCAACCATGGGTACAGCTCCGATCTCTTGCTCTCGTATCTGTTAATTCTGTCCTCGTGCTGCATCGTCAAACCGATATCATCCAACCCGTTCACCAGACAGTGTTTCCTAAACTCCTCGACCTCAAACTTTGCGATAATGTCTCCATCCTCTGTTTTGATTTCCTGGTTCACCAGATCAACCTCAATCTCCTTCTTCTCCTCTGCCAACTTGGCGATCTTTTCAATCACAGCTTGGTCACCGATTGGGATCGGTAGCATGCCATTCTTAAACGTATTATTGAAAAAGATGTCCGCAAAACTAGGGGCGATGATGCACTTGATACCAAAGTCGAGAAGGGCCCAGGGAGCGTGTTCTCGGCTGGACCCGCAACCAAAGTTCGGCCCCGTGACAACCATGATCTTTGCCTGCCTGTAAGGCTCCTGGTTGAGCACGAACTCAGGGATCTCTTGCCGATTAGAGTTAGGAACATATCTCCATTGGTCGAAGAGAGCCACACCTAGGCCAGTTCTTTTGATGGTCTTAAGGTACTGTTTCGGGATGATGGCGTCCGTGTCGACATTGGCTCTCGCGAGAGGTGCGACGAAACCTTTAAGAGTGGTGAAGGGGGGGAATCCTGCAGCGGGTCCGGATGCGGTAGCGTCTTCCGAATGCAAGTTTTCGCCGACGGGCATATCCAAAGTTTTGTCATCGTAAGCTTCGTCGGTAGCCTCGTCCTGCTCGTGATCGGAACCAACGCTGACTTTAGGTTTGTCGGCTATGGCAAAACTTTCCTCGAATCCTTCGAGTTTGCGAATGTCGGCGAGATGACCAGTTACAGCCGCAGCCGCAGCCATAACTGGGGACATCAAATGGGTCCTACCGCCTGCACCCTGCCGTCCTTCGAAATTTCGATTGCTCGTGCTGGCGCACCTTTCCCTTGGTGCCAGAATGTCGGGATTCATGCCAAGACACATACTGCAACCTGCCTCCCTCCACTCAAACCCAGCATCGACGAAAATCTGATCAAGACCTTCTGCCTCGGCTTTCTTTTTGATCAAACCGGAGCCTGGTACAACCATGGCTCTCATGATATTTGATGCTATTTTTTTACCCTTGACAATCTTGGCGGCGGCTCGCAGATCCTCGATCCTCGAGTTTGTGCATGATCCGATGAACACCTTGTCAACCATGATCTCCTCCATCGGCGTGTTTGGCTCCAGTCCCATGTACTCCAAGGCCCTCTCGATACCGGCGCGCTTGGTGGCATCCTCATAGTCCTTCGGGTCCGGCACTTTGCCACTGATTGCGACCACGTCCTGCGGCGAGGTACCCCATGACACGGTCGGCGCGATGTCCTTGCTATCGATGTAGACTTCGATATCAAAATGGGCGTCGGCATCTGTTTTTAAGGATTTCCAGTACTTGATAGCAGCATCCCACTCTGGCGAATCGGACTTTGGAGCCAGTGGTCTGTTCTTGAGATACTCAAAGGTGATCTCATCTGGAGCGATCATACCCGCTCTAGCACCGCCCTCGATGGACATATTGCAGACCGACATTCTGGCTTCCATGCTCCAGCTGCGAACGGTGGAGCCGCAAAACTCGATAACGCAACCGGTGCCGCCAGCGGTGCCAATCTTGCCGATGGCGTGGAGAATGGCATCTTTAGACGTAACACCGGGGGCGAGGGGACCATCGATCTGGATCTTCATGTTTTTTGACTTTTTGGTGATGATTGTCTGAGTCGCGAGGACGTGCTCTACCTCGGACGTACCGATACCGAAGGCGAGGGCACCAAACGCTCCATGGGTGGAGGTATGGGAGTCACCGCAGACAACCGTGGTGCCGGGAAGGGTAAAGCCTTGCTCGGGCCCAATGACATGGACGATCCCCTGGCGGTCGTCGCTGAGGCCAAAATAGGTGAGATTGAATGCTTTGACGTTATCCTCAAGGGTCATGCATTGTAATCGGGAATCCTCCTCCTCGACGAAAGAGCTGACATTTTTATACCTGCGAGACGATTATATCAAAAACGAGTTAGGCAACACATTTTGACACAAAGGCCCCCCACCCTGCAACTGCGCTGCAAGTGCTGCGCACCCGGTTCCCCTTCCGACAGGGAAACGGGAAGGAAAAGAAAATCTTGAGACAAAAAAATGCGAAACTTACGATTTCCTACTTGATGTGGGAACGTTCTGCGAGGAGATATATTCCGTTAGAGACAGATTAAACAGATGTGGCGGAGAATAGATGGATGGATCAGTATGTAGCGGGGCGGTGGAAGGAATAATACATACATGATCAACCGTAGCGAGGGTGCAGTCTGGCCTTCGGACCGTCCGACTCGCATTTCTCAAACCTTCGAAAGCTTGCTTACATGTGCATGATTGCTGTCAGCTTTGGTACTTGTTACCAAGAATATATTGGATAATCAGTCACAGCTGCTGATGCGTGTGCTTACGGGAGATGTGACTTCGTGGACCAAATGTCGGTCAATGTAGAGCGTGGTCGACTTGTCATCGGTGAAGACAACATGGTCGTCAAATACCTGTCTCGTACGTCAGCGGTGTCTTTTTGTTTCCCATTTGAAAGGGAAGGCATGCATAACGGGTGTGAATATTACTTTGTCGTAGAGGGTTCTGGGGCCGTTCTCTAAGGAAGGCATGATTGGATATATTGGTATTGCGAAAGGCTTGGATGTCTACAAGAAATATTTATCGACGATGAGTGGTGATGATGATGATGATGATGATGATGTTGTTGTTGTTGTTGATGTCGTAGCTATTGACGATGGTGGCGATGGTAATCCAGAACGAAACGAGCCGGCTAGAAAAGGATCTCGATCGAGCACACTCCGACCTTACGGGGGTAGGTTATAAAGTAAGGTATTTTCTTGAGAGAATCGGAGACAATTCAAAAAAATATTCGGATAACCTTCGATGCCCTTTTAAGCCATTGGAATTCGAAGCTGGAACTCCTCGCATTCCTCAGAATGAGCATCCGAACTTCGGCGCAGCAACATTCTCTCCATCTTCACGAGCTCTACAGAGCTGAATCATCGCTAACCTCGTGCGAAGCAGCAAAAGAAGCAGCTGGATCCTGCTCTCGATGCCCAAAAGTCGACGGTTAGCAGCGCTCCAGTCCAATTTACTCGCCTGCCCCCTCCCCGCTAGCTGGCTGGCTAGTGCACCTCCGTCGAGCGAAAATCAAATCGCGGCGTTGGGATTGGTCAGGGCGGGCCATGTGCGCTGCCGATGTCGGCGGGAGGGAGGGCGAGCGAGTCTCTCGCTGGTTGCATCATCTCCAAAGTCTGCATGGGCGTCCGAATCCGGGGTACGCCAGGGCCACACAAGATCCGAATCTAAGCTGCATGCGGACTAGCTTCCGACGCCCCCATCCGCCGGCTGCCTTCAACGACATGTCCAACGCAATCTCTCGTCGTTATCTTTTTCTTAGCTCCTGGTGGAACAGCCATCGAGTCGTCCTGTCGTATGCTTGCACGATTTTGACTGGGGATCGAGGCGGACTTGAGCTGGAGGCCCTATTTACGCGTGCCTAGCAGCTGCGACATCGGAGGTCGATGGGGCGAGCATTGAGGAATTTCACACATGTGCATGTTGCATATCATGCGGAGATATATTTATCATGAAAAGTGAATTTAAACCGATTCAACTATGTCTACATTTTGTAACAAGAGGAGAAAAAAAAGAAGGAAAAAAGAAAAGAGGAATAACATGCACAACAAGTAATGATGGCGGAAATAATGATATAATAATAAAATGATAGTAATAATAGCACTCAAATACAGGAGAAATCCCAGCGAAGACGGAGCACTCGAGAAGACCTAAGAACAAATTGAAAGAAAAATCAAAAGACCCGTTGAAAAAAAGAACTTGTTTCGATATTACATCCATTAAACCCGAAAGAAATTTATCCAAAAAAAAGTCCGAAAATGTATGTCCCAAAGAGCGCCTAATGCACGAAAAGAGAAGGAAGTGAGGGGATGGGGGAAAGAAACATGGAGAGATCGATTGAAGCGGAAGAACCGTAGGGTCAGGGCGACGAGGGGTGGAAAGACGAGGAGAGGAAAAATAAGAATCCCTTCTTTTTGCAAGCCAAAATTGAAAATTTTTTCCCTTTATCCTTCGTGTATGCATATCATTAGGTATCATCATGATAATCAAATAGAAAAAGAAAAGAGGTGTGAGAGTAAAGGACGGGGAATGATAGAAAGGAGGAGAGAAGGTCGCACCTTCTGCGGAACTATTAAAACAGTCGTGAAAACGAAAGCCCATGGAAATACGACAATTTTATGCTAATATAGTAAATTCCCAATACAAATCTTGAAACAAGATTGTTGAATAAAATAGAAATGAAATGAAAACGATCGCATGCACAATTCCGTTGTAACTGCAATTGCGGCATGCTCCAATCGCTAAGAGGCAAAGCTAAACTTTCTAACAAAGAAAGAGGGGAAAAAAAAAGACAGAGGGAAACATAGAAAGTAGATGTATTGGTTACCACCTTCCAAATCGTTGACCATAGCATGGTGGTGCTGAGTCACGTGAACCGATAGGACCTTAGAGTAAACCAAAACCACATAGAATGTTCACAATGTAGGCAAACTGGGGTAGTGCTGGGAAGAAGATTCCGTAGAGTAGAGCTTGTCTGTTACGTGACTTCGTTGATACTCTACTCTTGGGGTATCGCGAGGCCAGCTTAGGCTGTTGTAAAGACCCTCAGTCTTCACTCGAGAGCGGCCACTGCTTGGGATATAGCCATATGTTGAGTCGCCGTAAGTGCTGCAACTAATGCCCATCGGTTGGTACCCTTTGAAGGCATCGTGAACGCCACCGGATATATAATATCCGTTGAATGGAGTATGGTTTGATGGGCGTGCATCATATGGGTGGTTGAGAGCTTGAGGGTAGTAAGTGTATGCGGGCTGTTCGCTTTCTCCGGACATGTGAACATAATGGTCGTGTTCCGAAGCTGTTCCAGGTAGAGATGTCTTTGCATAATACTGGTGATGATGGTCGCTTTGAAGTCCCGCCGGGGCATAGGCAGTGGCTGGCGTAGAGGGTTGTGTCCCAGATCCTTTTCCATCTGGTCCCGCGCTTGTAGGCCGATTGTGTTTTCTCTCGTCTACGTAGTGCCCAGGGCTGCGTCCTCGAACAACCATTGGAGCCGATACGCGTTTCGCTACGAGGACGAACGAAGATTCTTGGTCGCCGCTGATTATCTCAGCGTATAATTCCACGATAAGGTGATAGTACTGCTGCGCAGCACGACGTTTACCGTTGTTTGCCGTGGCGGATTTAAACTGTATCCGATCGTAAACCGCTTGGTTTAGCTGTTGAGGAAGATGGGAGTGAGAATACCCAGCATATTCATATTCTTTTAGCATCGTAGTTTGCGGTACGCCGCCCCCTCCAAACTGTGAGCCAGCCGCGGATTGTGGAACTAGCTTGATAAACCCCGGCTGCATTTGAGGTCCTTTATCCCGTTTAGGAGTATGCTGCACCAACTCAACCGCTTTTCCGCCGGCTCCTTCTACAGCCGCGCTGATTTTTACGGCGAAGCTATGAATGTGTTCCATCCCCAGATGTGTTTGAAGATAAATGGCACCACTTGGTTGAGGGTATAATGAGTACGAACACCCAACGGAGAAATAATTGCGTCGGTAGCAGGTCCAATCATTGTCAGATAAAAAGAAACCTTTGTCGACCCGAGCGTGTATCTCTGGTCTAATTATGTGGCCCTCTAGAGTCACGATTTTTTGCATAACCTCAGTGTCATGCAAAGGAGGGCCAGTTGCTTGATGACTGGGGGATCCGCTTGAGGTATCCATTGTAAGGGGAGGTAGGAGGTGTATAGACCCGTCAGATGAGTCAGAGAGAGGGGGAGATATTGCGCCAGAGGGTGACCGAGACGATCGATGTCTGGTAGTAATTGCTGGGAGTACCGGTAGCGTGGGATGGGTAGAGTGTTCGATAGACCGGTGATTTGAGTTATCCAAATGTGAGATATCGGTTCTTGCGAAGGAAGGAGATGGGGGTAAACCCATTGGCCGCGAAACTGTCGAATCCATCTGTGTAGCAGCAGGAGGACTGTAAATATATAAAATTCCAAAATGTCAGCAAAACTCCAGTCTTTTTTTTGCCTCCTAGTAACATTTTCAGAAAATGGCAACCATGGTTTCAATCCGATGCTGCTTAGGGAATGATCCAGGACAGAAATCGCAATCGTCGGATCTCCAGCGCCTCCGATATGCCAAACCTAGCCAAAGGATATCTAAAATTGTCTCTCTTCCTCATATGCTGATTCTTTCTTTCGTTTTTGATTTTTTCGGGCAGCTACAAGGATCGGAATAAAAGGTACATACCTCAGTGGTCGGCCTGCGTCATTCGTCAAACCGTACGGCATAACTATTCGTGAGAGGGCGGGTAGAGATGTATTCGACACAACGCCAGCATGGGATGCTGGGCTGGATGACGAGGAAATGGATGCTCGAGATTTCCCGTGAATGCTGACCGTCTCCGGTTCGGGATTCTTGGTATCAGAGGGAAGCGCTGTTGGAACAGCTGGACTAGAAACTTTGGTAACACCCGAAGTCAAATGGTCTTGTCTACTAGGGGTAGCTATCTGGATGTCCCTTGACGTTGACTGTGGCCTGGTGGGAGAATTCCGAGAAGAAAGTGTCAGCAAGTTCAGAGATCGAGAAATTGGAAAACTTTAAATGTTCAACCAAGGAGGCAAAGCCATGATATGCGTCTCACAACTTTTATAAACTTGAAAGTAATTTGGAGGGTCCCTGCTTGTTGTTGGAGTACAAGCCATAGAATCGTCGAAGCATGATTCCTTGCCTATTGCTAGTTTCGGATAGGAGGCTGCTCAAGTAAAGATGTATGCGATCCAAAACAATAGGATAACGTGCATGAGGAGAAGCTCGGGAAGTAGGGGGAAATTGACTAAAACATCTCCATTTTCTTCATCCAAGCTCCAGACGACGAAAAGGTGGACGCGATCGAGAGGAAGGCGATGTCTGCTCGAGTGTGAAGAGGAAGAAAAAGAAAAGGAAAAAGAAATTCAATGTGCGCTGGATATTTGGAAGAAGAAAAAAAGAGGAAAAAAGAAAAGGAAGCAGACAATTCGAAAGATGATGACCGCGTAGGCGGGAGTGACCAGGTAAACGAAGGGAGCCAGAGGTGACCAAAGCAAAAGCCAGAAGATGGAAGAGAAAAGGAAAAAAGAAAAACGAAAAAGGACAAAATCCTTGTATTGAAGGAAGGTACACACCTTTCATCATGCAGCTGTCCGCTCGGGGGCGATGTTTCGTCGGTTAAGGATATCTTCTCGATAAGAGATGGAGGAGGGTGGTCGGTCAAGGATTGTCCCGGCGTAACACCGAGATTCCGAGCTTCCCTGGGTTCTTCCGGGGAGAATGGGATTGCATTGGCAATTTCGACAGCCGTAGCTTCAGTTGGCTTTGAGGTGGAGGGTCCATTGGAAGTGCAGCCCGCCATGGCGGTCGGGTTCGTGATTCTACCGTTTGTTGATACATCGGTGCCTCGAACTTCGCTTCCTGAAGCAGTGGTTGAAGCTTGTATCGAGCCACGTTCGTTTAGTTCAGGCATCATTAAAAACTGCGGTCAGTATTGCAATATAGTTGGTTTAGTGTTGGTATCCGGTCCCTCTAACTTGACTGCCGTCTCAGTGCGCAATAGGCGATGCAATGCAGCTTTAAGACAGCAGGGAGACACGGCTTCCCGCAGCCTCGTGTTGAAGTAGATATATATATTTACTATCCTCGAGGATAAACGAGACCCCTTTCAGCGGCAGTGAGTGCCCGGGGATCGGTATACGTATTTTTCTGTAATGAATATTCTCGAAATCCTTGACCCGATCTTACAAAAACGAGAAGGCTTGTGAGAACGCAGCGCTTGAGATGAGATATTAGCCACAAATTACCAAACACATGTTCAAAGATTGCAGGGTGGCAGATAAAAGCGAAAGGGAAGCACCCAAAAAAATCTTGACGGCGTAGCGATAATCCTAGGGAGAGGACAAGTTCTTGAGATCTGCTCGTCGTCAACGGGTAACGAGCGTGATAATTCGCGAACAGATGTTGCGCACAGTGACTTGGCCTTGCATGAATCGAATTGATGGGTATAATAACAATAGTAGATAGGAGGGATAGAAGGGGTTTGGCGGGGACACAGTCCAATTCCCTGGGATCATAGTTTTTTTTTTTTTTTTTTGGATACAGAAAAGCTTTCCCAAAGCTGAGTCGCGGGAGGTAAACCTCCAGAACGGAATAGATTGATAGGTGACTTGGCTGTGTCGCCCTTGCCTTCTTCCAAACCGAAACACAGGGTTCTTTTTTTAATTTTTTGATTTTTAATTCTTTTTTCCCCCTCTGGTTTTTGTTTTTCTACTGTAAAGATTGAGGAGAGGTTGAGAGGTGCTAAGCAGAGCTGCTGGGAGGGAAAAAAAAAAAAAAAAAAACCTGCGGGAAGGCCCTGTTAAGAGGCGTAGGTATGGCTTGCAGAACCCAAGGCAGGGCGGGACGGATGGTGTCCTCGTTCGTTGAAAACAAGGTCATGCTCCTTTTCAAACAAGGCTGCGGGAAGGGTAACTTGCGAAGAGAGTGCAGTGCCGTCGCATTCGACGGATGATATTTGCTGTCTACTTTGGGTTTTCGAAGAGAGCGCTGAATACAAGTATCTCCTTGTTTTCCATAGACAGATAAGATACCCAGCAGCCGAGCTACGCCCAAGGATAAACATTTCCAACTCGTGCCGATATCGAGGACCATTTGGATTTATTTTATTTCATGTTTATTTTATTGTTGAATTATTCGTTTATTGCGTCCTTCCGAGAGGGTGTTCAAGGCTTGTTAAAATGGCGGTTTTTGGTTTGTGGGGTTGACACAAAGCAATTTCCAGGAAACAAAAAGAGATGAGATCTCTAGCATTGACGCACACCCGTGAATATTCCACGAGGCAGAAGTGGAGGAAGGCATAAATGTTTTGTGATCCCTGGAATGAAAGCTCGAGAGGAAGCAACTTACCGGCGAGCGTCTGCGAAGGACGAAGGAACACGTGATCTGCGGGTGAGATGGAAGTGGTTTGGATGAAGGGCCAATTAGGTAATCCGGCGGCGATGAGTGTCTGCTGCTGTACGAGTCGTGTTCTCAGCCCAAAGCCGAAGGTGGGAAGCCTGCTGGATTGGAACCAGGCCGGTTCTTCTACTCCTTCTTGGCAGAGGTCCCCGACAAGTCAAGAAGCTTCCACGGATCTTGCTCTAAGAAATAGTGCTGTTCATGTCAGAGAAGGTCGCGGAGGGTAAGAGATGAGCAGATGTTTGTTTGCACGAGTGGGTGCTGGCGACTACAGCCAAAGCAGAGGAAGACGGGGGGGGAGAAAGAAGGAAAAAGAGAAGGAGGACGAAAGAATGAAGAAAAGTTCCAACCACAGGGCGTCCCAGGGGCGATGGATGGTTGGTTGGTTGATTGGGTGTCGGAGGGAGGTCCAGTGAAGATGCAGCCGGGGAAGATAGATGACCACCACCACCACGACAGCTTTTGATCTCAGGGAGGTGGCACGGGCGGATAAGCTGTAAATAGGAATCCCAACGCCTCTATATTCTAAAAAATCGCCCTTGGTCTCGGTGAGAATATATTTCAGCTGGTTTCGATGGTCCGGGAGATATGGAGAAAGTCGATGTTTTGTAACTATGAGGTTGAAGTTGTTCTGTTGTGGAAATGTATGAATTGGAAGAGCGCTTTAATTTCTTGGGGAGAAAGATGGATTATGGGGATTTGAAAGAATTCAAACGGGTAGCAGCGATTAAGCTTAGCTGCCGACCAGCCAGCCACAAGCAGCCAAAACCAGCCAGCTATTAATTAAAACGACTTAGACCTAAGAAGGTAGAGGTTTTGTCTTGGTACATACGCGGTGTAGTGCAGCCATGGACTAATTAAGTGCAATTAGTCGATTTGCCCCGGCGGAGGGGAGCTTAACTCGATCGATTTTTGTTGCCGGGTTCCGAGGGGAAGGATGTCTTGACACCTGTCTGACTCGCGAACTCGTGCGTCCAGGCGGTCTTCTTCGGTCAATAATAATGGTAAGAACTTAAGTAAGTATATATCCAATTATTATATTGACAACCTCTGATGAATACGACATCCGATATAGTTAACGTTATAGTAACTTGTTTTCTTCGTGCACACTTGACATCAAACATCCACTGAATTATCCGTTATTATTATTATTAGTAGTAGTATTATTATCCTTACCATTATTTATCTAATTAATTTATAATTAGAGTTTTTCCCAGCCCGATCGCGCAGTTCCTTCTTTGTTACCAAGCCAGTCGGAATCCACGCGAGCACCCACGGAGACCTCGAGAACAGACTCGCAATGAACTAAAAAGAAGACCAAGGGAATTTGCCGCCTTGATTTGAGTATGCATGCCCAAACGAACGCCGGACGGATCCAGATGGTCAGTTAGTCGGTCAGTAGGTCAATCGCGGCGGCTGCCAAAGCAACGGGGGCGATGGAGACACAAGAGAGCTCATCGGATGGGGCTAGCTAAGTCGCCAGCCAGCCATATAGTTCCCTCAATTGCTCAAGCCTCTCCGAGCTAGTCGGCCCACAGGGTTTGTTTCTCATATTTGTGTGTGTGTGTGTAGGTGTGCGTGCGAGGTCAAGGTGCCTTTACGCGCATGCAGCTAACTGGGAAGACACACCACCACTACCACCACACCACTATCGGCGTGGCCTCACGGAGTCTTCCTCTACTCTGCGCGACCTTAGATAGCATCAGCGCTGACCAATATCGGTTCACGGATGCGATGCGACCTCTCTCGCAAGTTCGCATGGCGTAAGAGGCGGAGATATCTGCGTGGACTCGCTGCTTTAAGTACTTCCCAAGCGGACCCGCGCCGATTCCATCTGCGGCATTCCTGAGATGGGCTCTTCAAGTCCTCTCGCGATTTCCTACTTCACGATATCTTCTGCCATGGTATTTGACCGCTAGACTGGACCTCCTCTCTTCTGCTTGCTTTTTCTCAAATTTCCTTTTCCTTTCTGGTTTTGGACTTCCGTTTCCCGCTACGGGGGAAAACGAAGGGGGTGGTTTTAGCCTTGTGTAACGTGTAGGTCCCGGCACGCGATCGAAAATGGCAACCAACACAGCCGCTGCTCGGCCGCCAACAATCTGCAGCCCCCATTCACACACACCTACACACACACCACCAGCCACGACCACTCGACGGCCATGATTATCATGATGATGGTGATGATGACAAGAAACCAGCCGGAGACCAAGTTTATTTATTGCGTCTTTCGTTTCCCCCCGAGTGCATTCCGGGACCGATTCCCTATCCCCGGTGAGCGATTTTCTGGTGCGGTCTCAACCTGCCATTCGTCATCCTTGGGATGTCTCTGAGCTCCCCATGCGATTTGTCTGTCCTGTGCATCAACAGGTCAACATCACCACCACGATCTAGGTCAGCAGCAGCACCACCACCACGACACCACTCCATCTCAGCTCTTGCCTGCATCTCTAAATTATCTCTCTGGTCTCAATTCACGGGGAGGCTAGCCTTACCCCAAAGCAAAACAAATGAGAGACAGAAAGAGAATGGATGACGAGGTTCTGGATTCCCTGAGATACTTGTTTCTCTCAACATTCATACATGCCGTTTCAGGTCATCCGAGCGAGTCGGGAGCGAACAATACCGTTTTGTTTAAGCAAGTCTGAGGTGCTCTCTCACCTTCGACCTCTCGTGTGGAGAATACCGGCTGCTGCGTCTCTCACCATGAACCCCTCCTCGGAGCAGGGACTAGAATCCATGCCGGGTGCATCAATCTCTGGTGGCAACGCCTCACGTCTTCTCCATCGAGCTAGGGCCACGGCCCAGTACCGCACTCACACTAGTATATACTTAGTTGCTTCGAGTTCCTCACTTATTCATTTACCTACTCTTCGGTACTTAGGTAAGTGTTTAAGGTACTTGATTCCAAAGCACTAACATCACGGTATCGGTTAATAATTCCTTGGACCTCGTGTGAGATGCCAACAGCGAACAACACGGAATACCGCCGTATTTGTCTCAGCGTCGCCGGCTTGACCTACCCGACGCCACTGCATCGCTTCCCAAGACACCCTGACTCCATGTAAATGCAGCAGTCCCAGCCTCGGTACCTATTCTCTTTGAACGTACATCAATGTACAAAACCTCTGCGATCCTCTCGCGAAGGACGACAGAAAGACTTCGATGGAATGCTAGCATTTAATCCTGTATCTGCAATTTAAAAAGGAATAGGATGGTGATCAATTAGTAGACATAACGCAAGGACCTCTCGTCAACCGCAACCAAGGAAACATCTCGTTAATTATTGCATGATTGGCCCAACTAACATGACGATAATAAGGTTTTTGCTTTCTTTTTCCCTTTTTTTTTTTTTAGTTCAATTTAATCGTCATTTTGCACAAATTGCGAAGACAAGAACGAGTCTTACCTTCTCTGGTGCCTATCCGCCCGGCTAGAATATATTTATTCCTGACCTGAAATACGGAGATACGGAGCTGACACTTTTTTAACAGAAAATTCCTGGAAATTCATCTGTCACCCATTGACCCTTTTCCAGTCAGTACGACTCTGATGTTGAAACAATTGGTGGATTGACAAAATACTTGGCCTTCGGGGAATATTTCTCCCCCATGCTTCCCCCTTCTGATCCCACCACTTCGTTCAGCTACTAAATTACTCAATATTGACACGTTTCACGACTTTTGGATCTTGTAAAACCACGCGCAAACTCTAAAGGCCGATTTCATACTAGAATTTTATATGATAGCGGCCATACATGCCACCTGTTTGGCGTAGACGACCTATTTAATCTAGATGCCGGTCTTGTAGGACAAATGGGGACCTGTGGCTTGCTCTAATATCCTGAGCAAGGGATGCAGACCTCACAGTTGTCTGCAATCTGTTTGGACCGAAAGTTCGTTCCGTTCAATCTCTTCTTGGAGCAAAAACGTTAGACATGCAATAGTCACAAGATTCGACGCAGGTTCCTGCATTGTAACTTTCAGGTTACCCTCTTTGGAGATATATCTCTCAATTTAGTCTTTCGGAATCATCGACAACGTCTAATGTCGAGCGTACGATTATGAGGAGCCCACTTTCAGCCTTGCGAGCGACAATTCTCGCCACTGCATTCTGGCCTCAGAAGTTAGATTTCAGGGTAAAATCCTGATCTCTCGAGAAGGCCATGTGGTGGCTATCCATTCGCTTACCAACCCCCTCCATCGGTCGAGGTCAATGGTGGACAGAATTGTGGAGTGCTTTGTCTTACCCCTCTACTCTCCCTCCCTCCAGGCTATTTCTTTAAATCTCGCACGTCTCGACCCGCACATCTCATGTGATCGTGTTCCAGCTTCGCGGACAAGATGAGGCCTATGACCGGGGGGGTAGCAGAAGTTATAATTATAATCGACAAATATGCACTCTGTTGACGCACTCTTGATTGATGAGCATAAATGCACCCTCTACTAGCTTGCAAAGCCTAGGTTTTACGAGGGAGCAGATGCTTACTCTTATTCCCTCCTCTTTACACTTCATTCACGCCGAGAATTACGATCACGAAAACATTAAAACGAGAGCCATAAGCATCCTAGAGAACAGAAGCTCTTAGACGTAATCAAATCTCGTGGCCATCCAAGTCCGTTTCCGAGTTCCCCGCTGCGAGATTGATGCATAAGCCTGCATCTCTCCTTTTGGTTTTGTATTTTAGACACCCGCGCTATCCTTGCAACCAGCGCTCAAGTCTCAGAACGCTAAGGTCAAAGTCAACTTCTAACAAGGCTGGCATCTTATATGAGCGGTGGCTCACGGGTCTAGCCCGGAACCTTAGCTTTGGAGAGAGGGTAGAATTGCGGTGCCCCTAGTTTGGTTTCTTTCCTCCTCAGGAACCGCGGGCGGCCTGTGAGGCACGGATGGGTTCTTGTCTGGGGCCGCGGCACACTGACCATGTCGCCATGTACTTAGCCAGAGCGAGAACAGCGGCAGGCCCAAAGCTGCCAGCGAACCAATTCACATCTTCCATACCTCTCTGATGAGCTCCCCTTCCTCATCTAGCAAACCCAGGATATAGATGGACGCCTTGTGTTGCACGCAAAATTGCCTAACAGCATTCTTCGGAATCTTGCATTCTCGAAACGTTGATTTTCTGCGGCTACCCGTTTTACTTGGTTAGCAGGCGAACTCATCGAACTTGCTCTCGGAAGTGACTTCCGGAACCGGCCTTTTACCAGCTCATCGGGTCCCCAAAAAAGAACCATCGGTCGAGATTGAACGATATCACAAGTACCAAGTTTGCAGAGCAAGCTTCGGCGGGTAACAGAACAGTTTTATACAAACCCTGGCAACCCGCCTCTTCTGCTCTTCTGGAAATCGATATGCGTCTCTCGGGTAGTGCAGATGATCTATTCACGAAAGGAAGGAGGGTTCTGGGAGTGTAGGAATCCGACATTCCCTCACCTGGAATAAGCCTGCACCCTTGCATTACTAATTATCGTGTTAGGCGGCTGCATCGAAAATCCAGCAACGGCGAAACTTCAAGACGAGATTAAAGCCAACGGTAGACTTATCTCCGGCTACTGATACTGTGAATATCATCTCTTTTGAACTTGCTCCTCCTCGCGAGAATGCAGCAGCCCGTGCAGCTTCCACCATTTTGAAGAGTTCCTTCGTCGTAAATCGCTAAATTATTATTGCATTGCTTAATCTATGCGCTGTCCGCAGAGTGCAGTTGTCGAGATATCGACCAGAGAATGGCAAATAGGCTTCCTATTTGCTGAGAAAGCACGATTTCCCCGGTTTCAGCGCTCACTTAAACGTATTTTTCGAGGCGAAACTCATTGATCACCCTGAGCTCCTCGTCCTGGAGCCCGCACCAGGTCTTCCATCCATCCATCAGATTTCGGCTACGTAGAGTACAGCTAGAGTTACCATGGGAAGCAAGTGAAGCATCGTCTGGAACTCCGAAGAGTTGCTTTAATCGCCTGTAATTAATCCCAGCCTGACTTCATTTGATGCGGTATAAATGCAAGCCTCATGTTCCATCCTTATGCAATGCGAGAAACGTGTGCTTCCTCCAATTGCCTTGGTTTTTGTTTTTCCCGCAGAATTTATAACAATTTGCAATCCCTTGGACCCGATAGTTTGGGTCATATCCTCCCATATCTTCATGTTGTGTGAGGCGACCAAATCTTCAACGAAAATTACATTTTTATTTGTTTTTCATTCCAAATACTCTTCTGGCCCTTACTTCCACTCTGTGAGCTGGTATCCAAGACCATTATAATCCCGTTACATGAAAATAGATCATTTGGTGCGCTCTTCAATTTCCCCAAGAAGGAATCCCCAAGCTATCGTAGTCAGATGGGAAGATGTAATCTGATACCGGTCCGACATCCCCATACTTTCTAACTGGAGGCTTTGGACCCAATCGAGAGGTCCAACTGGCGGTTACTCATATACAGAGGCGTACCATGTGTAATGGTGCATTTCGAGATATCACTTGTTATTTTTGGGTTGCCATCTACCCTCCATATGCTTGATAAATACTGGGCATCCAGGATCCATATATATTCTCCGGCGATCGATCTGGGTGTTTCTAGCAAATTACAAATTTAGGTGTACAAATCGTTTGCCTCTGACTCTGTCCATTATTATTCTACGTTATTATCATTATTTGAATCAGCACCCTAAAACTATCAGAGGACGAGTATACTTTTGCCCTATTCTGTCATCTTACGAGAGGAAAGAAAATCAATTCTTAGCTTGCCAGTAGATCCCAGCTGTCACGAACACTTTGCCCCTGTTTCTCTTCATGTCTGCAGTTGTCCTTCCAATTTTTCTTTTGTTTCTTTCCAAAACCGCCACCGAAACTTGATCTTGCATATTCGTTGCTGTCGTGTCAACTTTCCTAGGCACACGTAGCATCCGAAAATCTTGTATTCGAGTGCTTGCACGCCTGTATTCATCGGGCTATCTTGCGATAGCTACTTGATGTCACTGTGAATCCAGTCAGGGGTTTTTTTTTCGGTGGTGAATGCGGTTCATGTGGTGCATGAGGGTTTCCATCCGTCACAAGAATGCGAGATCTGTTTTGCTGTAACTACACCGGACTTATCAAAAGTACTATCCGGACCGGTCTTTATTCTTTCCAATTGGCTGGAGGCTTTCTTCATTACCTAAGGGTGAAGGGTTCGATATCAATAGACAAGGGGAAAGCTAGAAAAAAAATAATAACATGGTATTTCGTGCATAGAAGATAAAACCCAAAAAATAGAATACAACCGAGACAAAAAGATGCTACGTAAAAAAAAAAGACGCATGCATGTAAACTGTCTATACATATCCTCCCGATTTCTTCCACTCCTCATGTGACATCACCCGATCTCTAAACTGATCAGCTGTATCCTCCGCGCTCCCTCCGTTTTCTTCATCGGCCTCGATGATCCGATCCTTCACAAAATCCGTCGGGGAAAGCGCGGACCCTATACTATCCACCTGTGATATTCTTCTCCCGTTCCCAGAATCTGGAAGAAGCCCGGGACTCGCAGTTGAATCTATGGATATGCGGCTGTACGTTTTCTTTGGCTTTTGCGGTAAATTATGCTCCAGGTATGGGTCCAAACAGTAATCGTTCTGGTCAAGCTGCCAGTCTCTTATATGGTGGATTTCAGCAGAGTCAACACTACCGTCACCTATGCAGACACGTGTTGCCCGCCGGCCACCAGTGGTGGTTCTTGGGAAGGCAGCTTGTGGCGGCAGTATACCTATCGTATCCAGAACGGCTGAATCACGGTGCGAACGAGATGCGTAGGCCTATTTTTGCCAGCATGCGGCAACGGTTAGATTGAGGGATTTAGACTGAAACTTGGAGGGATAAGCGTGTACGTACGGTGTGGAAACTGGTATTATCTGTTCTGCTCATGTTGCTACGATTGCCACCGACTATCGGGCTATTAGATGATATAAACTTTTTCACGGCATGCGAGATATCGAAACTATTGGCACCGGTGTCGCCCGCCAGAGTTTGCTGTTTCTCCGTTACATTCGTGGTAGCCGTTGTGTTCGTAAATTTGACCGGTTTCGATTTCGACTTGTTCGTTCCAAGTTGATCCGCAGACCCACCCTTCGTGTTCCATAATGTCGTGGATAATCCCGTTCCTACTGTATTCTTTATTCTCCTCGCAGTTCTTCCGATGAATGGCTTGAGCGCCGGTGCCGAAGCTGCTATAATTCCAAAGTTGTTTTCAACGGCAGCATATACCGCCAGTCTCCACGAACCCCCTAGGATCAAATCGAGTTAGCGGGTTCCCTCTTTTTGTGAGGGAAAATTACCCGATTGGATGGATATGACTTCTTACATGTTTTATCAGGGTCGTTGATAGCCAATGGAAGCTCTGCCAGTGCCAATATCGAAGCGATAGTCGCACTATTTCATGTCGGCGGAAAAATACAACATGAGCGATGATGCCTTTTGTGTTGTGGTTTTAACGTTGGTTGGTAAACTTACATAGCCCCACAACCGAATATACAAAATATCATAATCTTCTGTCGTTTTTCAACTTTCAAACCTGTGTTTCGATGAATACCATGTTAGTATAGATGTATGCTGAAATATGAATAAAGTTTGTTGTTTTTATCTATATCTTTTAACTAAACTTACCAAGAAGCATCCTAAGCGGCATGAACAATATCCAGACATTCGTAATCACGCTCAAAGAGAGTATGACATGCCAAAGGAAGACACGGTTGATACAATTCCCTCCAGTTTCGTACGGATTCCATTGTGTATCAACGGGTAAACAGGCGAATGCCAATGTGAGAGTAAATGCTATCATCATGGCTGCTACGAAGGCAAATGTGGCTTTTGTGGCGTTCCGAAAGCGGTTGCTACCTGGCAGTCGCATATAAAATGAGAGAATGGAAAGTTTGATGAGATTTAACGTTATCGGTTGGAGGATTACTTCGACGTATAGAAGCTGATGGTAGTGTTAGTAAATAACTTAGAATTTCTGTGCTCGAATAGTGCGGTATATATATGCCTTGAGGATGTAAACCAAGTCGTTATCTTCAACTTCACTGATATGACTTCCTTCTCCCTTGAAAGTTCCTAATAAAATAACATTCCGTATGAATATCGGAATACACATGATGACTTGCTAGCTAGAAAATTATGTTACCTGCAACTGCCAATGAAGTTCCCGCGATGTTACACGCCTTCGAGCTTATTAGTATAACTTTCACCCTCTACGCGAAAATTGTTTCTTCAAACCCTGGGACGAATAGTTCCAAAGATGTCGAGACAGAGAGGATTTCTATGGTCAAAAAGACATACCAAAGCTCCAAGAATCCACCAATCATCCATCCCAAAAAACCTGACCATCCGAACTCTCGTCCATATTCGCAATGTAACAATAATGATGGAAAATGCCAACAACACTAGTGGCACCGTCAAGATTTCCTTATTATCATTTGTAATGTGACCTGGGTGCACCTGAATATGCGAGATCCCTCGACGAAATACCTGTTAGCCAAAAATCTCCCGATTAACATAAAAATTCACGAAACCCCCCAAAAGGAAAATAAATAATCTTAGATGATAAGAAAATGGGTGTACATACGTACATGACTGGTGGGCGTTGTTGCTGCTGGCTGGTTCGTTTGGATAGCATGAGGTTCCGGTATTCCGAGCGTTGACGCTGACATGACCGAAATGGTTTCGGGGAAAGAGAAAAAAAAAATACAAAAGAAGATAGGTGGCCACGAGGGAGAGGGGCTAGTTGAAATATTCCTGTAACCTTAAAGCTTTGGAATGTACGATATGAATAACTTTGATATAAACGGAATAGTGCGATTTTGAAGTCCAGATCTTAGAATGGTGAAGCTTTTGACGAGGTATTAAAATGGAGCTGTGGTCACAGGGGACAAAATAGAAGAAATGCAAGCAATATAATTGAGTGATTTATGAACATACGTAAAATGAGATTTACTGGACTCTACGGGATGGTTTGAGCGGAGTGGTGCGTCGGTTATGGTTACGATTCGTTTGGTAGCTTCGAAATTGACGAAACGGAGGTCTTGAGATAAGAAAGATGCAATATCACGGGGCAATCTGATAATAAACTTGGAAAGGGTGGCTCTCATTTTAAATCACCTTGCAGCTGCAAATGGGTTAGGCTTGGTATTGAGATCCGGTAACCGGAGGTGGAGGGCTAGAATCATGATAACGAGCTGAGGCGGCGCCATAAAGATGCTCTCGAGGTATCCAGCAACCAGTCTCTCCATTCCGTTCCGCATATGGGAGATCTAATAGTTACCAGCCTATTGGTGGTAATATTACCGCATCAAATAATTAGACTAAACGGAATGCGTTGAGCGGCAGCAATGTTTCCAGTTCTTAAACATGGCCTCGTTCGTTTCATCGGCCCTCCTAGAATTATAATGCGGGTATGTGCAGGCTGCAAACGGAAATCCATGATATCCAGCCGCATTAGCGCAATCCGTGCATCTGACATCTCGTGGAGAACCGTTGGTAAATAGGCAGCATAGCACAGGCTAACGAAACCGGTTCCTGGGTCTCGATTTCGGTTAACCCCAATTCAGCTCTATCCGATATTCACTACGAAGGCTACGGCTTGTCGATACGCAATCATTTTTACTTTTTCGAGATAATCAGATTGATCAGTAATCGTGAATGATGTGGAAGACCGAAAAAATATACACCATAGCAAAAAAATCCCTCCATGCAAACATCACAACTATACAATTTAGGAAAAAAGATAACAAGGAGTATCTCGAGAGCGAGAGCGAGGTCGAGACCAAATTTAGGGGCAAAGAAACTTTTTGAGATCCGCTTCATGAATTAGTAAAATGTAAGCGACAACGAATATACACAGGTCTTAGAGAGGTTTATATTGTTATCAGGTTTCGTTACCAATAGTGATGGAATCGCTAGTGGGGTCAAAACTTGTTGCTGATAGACTTGTTCGGGTCCTACTGCGAACGTTTTGCGAATTCAACCTTCAAGATCAAGTGACCATAACCGACTATAAAAAAGATCAGCATCTAGCATAACTCAAACAGCGTTTTAGAGGGTTGTTGAACTTACAGCCGTCCATCTTTTCACACGCTCGCTGAGCATCCATCCTATCATGATAACTGACAAAAGCAAATCCTTTGGCACGACCAGTATCCCTATCCTTAGCCAAAAACACTCTGGTAACTCTTCCGAATCTCTCAAACATATCTCGAAGATCTTGCTCCTCAGCGAATTCGCTAAGGTTGGTAACACGAAGAGTCGCGAGGTCGTCACGTTCACGGTCGCGTCCGCCGCCAAAGGATGATGAAGCGCCGGTCTCCTTGCCTTTGTTTCGTAGATGCGGAGGAACGTAACTTCCGCCGACCTGTCCACCGCCAGCGTTGAGATCTGGCGAATCCGGTCGAGATTCATCAGGAGGAGCTTCTCCGACTGGAGCGAGAGTATCTTTGAATGGACATCTCGCGGTGAAATGGTCTCCCTGACAGATACGGCAGGAAACCTTCTTATCCTTCAATTGCGTCTTGAGAGCGCCGGTGGCTTCCTCTTCCTTCTCTGCAGATTTCCATTGCAAGCTAGGCTTAAAGATGATATTCTCTCCAACCGTTGTAGTCGATAGATCCGGCCCCGGTGGGTTTCCCTGCTCTCTGCCAAACTTAGCCCACTCTCTCCTCTCGGCGACACGCGGGTTTACACGCTCCTTGATGACGGAAATCTTGATCTTGCGGGTCGTTTTGATCTTCTTGCCGTTCTCGCCAAGTCTATAGGTTATTGTTGTTTTGGTGCCATCAGGGTTGTTGATGATTTGGTTCTGGGGGAGGGCGTTTGGGTCGTCAAACTCGTCCTCATCGGCCCACTCTCTCCTTTGCGATCTGTAGCAGATGATATAGTTAGATCAAGCTGTTATGGAGCTCTGATAGCCATCGTGGGCTTGGAGTGTAACATACGCCATGTTGTATTCTGTGTTTTTGAAGTTACTAGATGCGTGAATCCGTATCTATCGATAGTTGGGTCCTAAGTTGATATCGTCTATTCGTCGACGGTAGCTAGAAAGAAGGGAGATGATGCTCGTCGAGAGAGATATCTTATTGTCGTCGTCGTCTTCACCGTCGTCGTTGACTCACCTGCTTTGAAATTTTGAATTTTTTGGTTGCCACACCGCACAATCAATTCAAGTCACGTGACTGTATAGCAGCTCAGAAACAAACCGCACGCAACACAACGGATGTTGCAATACTTAAACTCGTATTCTCCCATATGCCCATACGAATATCGTATATCACGGGAATTATGGATTGCTATTCACCCAGATGTAATTTAATTTATCTGATGCTTACTCAATATGCTTTTCCTATTACATTCAGCTATCCCTGCCTCCAGATCGCATCTGCCATCTTGCACACTTTTGCCATCTCGTCGACATCATGCACTCGAACAATATCCGCCCCTCCGGCGACGCATGCAGTGATAGCAGCGCCGGTCCTATATTTGAACAAAACTTTAGTCACAATTCCGCTCAAAATTGAAACGAGTCATTTTGAAAAGACTCACCCCCATTGCCTCTCATCTGGTTTTTCAACTCCTGTAATATCACCGATAAACCTCTTCCTACTAGGGCCCACCAGCCAAGGTATCCCATTCAGGCCTTTCCTATCCCTCAATTTTGAAAAGTTTCTCAAAATCTCCAAATTATGTTCTTTATTCTTTGCAAATCCGATCCCCGGATCTAGAATGATCTTCCACCTCTTGATCCCAAGTTTCAAAGCTTTATCCAACGTTTCTTCCAGTTCTCTTCCAACTGTTTCTATTACTCCATCCGGATACTCCGCGAGCGACTCCATTGTTTGTGGCGTCCCCCTCATGTGCATTAAAACTATAGGAACGTCGAGTTCGATCGCAGTGTTGACCATCTCGGAATCTAATATCCCCCCAGAAATGTCATTGATAATATCCGCACCGGCTTCCACCGCCGCCCGCGCGACCGCTGCCCTAAAGGTATCGATTGATATTGTGACATTTCTAACTTTTTGATCGCTTGATGCTCGGATTGCTTTGATCGCTGGAACTACGCGCCTGGTTTCTTCTTCCTCTGAAACATCACTGGCGTTAGGCCGGGTTGACATACCACCCAGATCAACGATCGAGGCGCCCACTTTCACGGCCTTCGCGACTGTAGCTTCCACATTGTTAGCGTTGTGGATACCCCCGTCTGAGAAGGAATCTGGGGTGAGATTTATAATGGCCATGACGTGTGTTGGGCGGGTCGTGCTCGTCGGTTGGAGAGACGGGATGGATGGGGAGAGCAGAACTCGAGGGTAGACCGTTGAGTGACCGGGGAGAACGGATAGATGGGAGGCAAACGTCGTTGAGGTCTGAGGGTGAGGAAGGTTCGGGGCGATGTCGCAAAGGGGTCTCAAGACGAACTCCCTCTCGAGCATTGAGGCATGCGGGATAGAAAGTTCTGGCAGGGATACGATCTCGGTGCCGTATAGTAGAATATCAAGATCGATATTCCGAGGTCCCTTATCCACTAATTTTACTCTCCCAAACGAATTCTCGATGTCTTGAAGCACTTTGAGAAGCTCCATGGCGGAAAGAGTGGTCTGCGCCTGGCATACACCATTTAAAAATGTGTCCTGGTCTTCGACGTACATCGGCTTACTTTCGTAGAGGGATGATGTTCTGATGACTGTGATACCACGCCGGTTTAGTTCAGCGAGTGCATCTCGTATTAATCCGAATTTGTCGCCCAAGTTTGATCCGAAGGCGATAAAAACATCCTTGGCAGCATTTGCAGGCGTATTTAATGCCGGAATAGTCAAAGATTGAAAGTATGATCTATGTCTTGTAATTTCCACCTCTGAGGATTTCGCTAGAGCTAAGGCACTGGGCTTTTCGGCTCTAACAGTAGCAGAATCGACACCACAATCGACACAGAGTACCTTTGATATCCCGGTGACCAAAGCCTCGATTGTTTGGTATGATGATGCTTCCACATGTTCCACAACAGTGTCAGATATCTTTTTGAAGTCATAGATCGGCTTCTCAACGCTGTCGACACTATTTGAAAACTTTGCGGAGACAGGAGGCTTATATAGTACGAGGTTTACGATCACCTGTTGCCTTTCAAGTCTTTCACAGTCGTTGACCCCGATGATTGTAGCAACTCTCAAGTTTCTGATTAGTACTCTGTCCTGTGTTTCTCGAAGTCCATCTTTACGACGGACGATTTCAAGACCAGCAGCATCAGCTCTAAGGAGTGTCTTCGGTTGCTCGGCCTTGACGTAGACCCATTGACCACGAAGCGCATCCCCGAGGACGACGTTGGCGAGGGTTTCCGCAAGATGTTCCAAAGAATCAAAGGTGTTTTCTTGAATAACCCTTGTGGCCGCTTTACAAACCGTGCCATAGTTTATTGAATGTTCCAAATGGTCTGTTGAACCAGCCAAACCGACAGATGTCTTTATTCTCAGGCTCACGCTGAGCGGCTGAAGTTTTGGACGGTGCCATGCATCATGACCTGTTATTGCTGGTCTATAAGATAACACAATTGTGGTTTTTAAAATTAGATTCTCGCTCGTGGACGATCGAAATATTTTGATTTGAGACTTTTTTTTACTTACAATGTTAATTCATTAACGGCAATATAGTCAGAGACGTTCTCTAGCTGGAAGGACATTGTTTTCAAATCTATATAATGCCGTTTTTGAACCTGCCTTGGAGAAACGGACAAGAGGTTATTGTGATGATTGAGAGAAAACCTCGAAGGAGCGAAGACGAGTCCTACAAGGGTCGGACGTGTTTGATAGAGATGACGACGGGCAGCAAGGCACACAAAAGACCTCGCAGTTGACGACATGCGCTGGTTTTGATATGTAAATTGTGAGGGACAGGCAGTCAAGGATTAATTGATTATATTCTTATAGCTATCCTACTATTATTGTATTTTGTGGCTGGTCGCACAGGTGTCATGTCATCGAGACTTGCAATGTCGCGCCGACTGAGGGAGAAGATGCATCGTATGTCGCGCACAAGGGGCAGAGCAGGTGCAGCATTCGTTCACCGGGAATCTGATGTTGCATGTTGGAGTTTTCCTTTGCTCAGAATATTTTCTGCCAGAAGCGGCGGCTGCAGCTGCCAGCTCCCCTGCCGCTCGAATGGATGCAAACATCGACGAGACAACACAAGCCATCTACGTGAATGACAAAGACATACAAAATTTAAAGCTGCAACCGCTTCATTCTTTATAATATATCCTACGGTTTTACGGGAACCAGATCGCAACATCCGATATAGGAAATATGTCTACGGGTCTGGTTTGCCTGTATCACGACTAATTCAATCATATGATAAGATGGCAAGATCAAGATTAGATGCATAAAGATATCTCCACAAATGTTGATACGAATGAACACCCCCATTGCCGCCCCCGCACATTCGGCATCGGATAAAACTGACAGGAGGCATTAACTAGAAAGGCATTCGGTAGTAGTCGTGTCGTCGTAGGAGAGCTTACTAAAACATGAGAAGTTGGTAAGGATTGCATGGATGATGCATTTGTGTATCTGCCAGAGGATTCAACCTCGGTAATTAAATGGAAGGCAGCAAACCCGAATGGAAGCTGCCACGGTCCTTGGTTGTTACCCCATGCAAGGTCCACATGGACAAGGTGCAGGACAGAAATGCGGAGAGAAAGAGCTTGGGCTGTCGGACTGGGAGAAACGGGTTCAAATGGGGATAAAGTTGGCCCGAACATGTGAGAATTGATGCCTCGGTTGGCCCTGTTAACCTACCGCGCTCGCTGCTGCTCTTACCACCACGACGCCAGGCCCGTTTTTGGTTGGTGAGCCGAGAGAGAGTGAGACTGGGACTGGGACTGGGACTGAGAATGAGACCGCCGTCAGAGAGAGAGCAGGAAAGCATCAAGAAACACGACCGAATCCCGCTTTCATCCACCGCCGCTGCCCGGCTTCTTTCCAGCCCACACACGTCCAAACAATAAATATCTTCACGTCCTCCCCCCCAATCCTTACTTCTCCCTTCTTACCCTTTCATCTCTCTCTCCGCAGTTTTTTACACCTCAAAAGTTATATACCCGTGTAGATATATATACATTCACACATAACAAATATCTCTATCAAGATGTCGAGTATGTAATACCTGCCAACCTCGCCTTATTCTCCAGCCGCATAAAATATCATCACGAACCACAGTTTCATGTGCGCTAACAATGATCGTGTGCTTACCTCTACAGCCATCTCCACCCCAATCACAAAGCTTTTCGGCGTCAAGCACCCAGGTAAGCTCCCACCCAAAAAAACAAAAAAAAAACAAAAAAAAAAAAACAGTTTATGCAGCTATTGCTTTTCTCGTTCCCTTGCTAATTCGGTGACTTCTCGCTCTTTGCAGTCCTTTTGGCTGGTATGAACGTTGCCGCTGGTCCAAAACTCGCCGCTGCTGTCTCAAATGCCGGCGGTCTCGGTGTCATTGGTGGTGTCGGCTACTCGCCCGAGATGTTGCGCGAGCAGATCCAGGAGCTCAAGGGATTCCTCAACAAGCCAGACCTCCCGTTCGGTGTCGACTTGCTCTTGCCTCAAGTCGGTGGTAGCGCCAGAAAGACCAACTATGACTACACCAAGGGAAAGTTGGGCGAGCTCGTCGATATCGTTATTGCCGAGAAGGCTAGCGTTTTCGTCTCTGCCGTCGGTATCCCACCCAGATGGGTCGTTGACAAGCTCCACGCCGCCAAGATCCCATATATGAACATGATCGGTCACCCCAAGCACGTTAAGAAATGCCTCGAGGCTGGCTGCGACATCATCTGCGCTCAGGGTGGTGAAGGAGGGTAAGCAATAAAACATTCCCTAGTTTAGGCGTGTTATATCTCCGTAGTTATAGATCTCTAACCGTTGGCTTTTTTCTATTACTGCAGTGGTCACACCGGAGATGTTCCCACTTCCATCCTCATCCCAACCGTTGTCGAGCTCTGCAAGGGCAAGAAGTCTGAAATTACCGGCGAGGATGTTCTCGTTGTCGCTGCTGGTGGTATCTTCAACGGAAAGGGTCTCGCCTCCGCTCTCGCCATGGGTGCTTCCGCCGTCTGGGTCGGAACCCGCTTCATCCTTGCCGAGGAGGCTGGCGCACCAAAGGCTCACCAGGAGGCCGTCATCACATCAGGATACGAAGACAACGTCCGAACTATCATCTTCACTGGCCGTCCGATGCGTGTCAAGATGAACCCGTACATCAAGAACTGGGAAGAGAACCGAGCCGATGAGATCACAAAGCTCACAAAGCAGGGTATCATCCCAGTCGAGCACGATATCGAGCAACTCGACAAGGACGACAAGTTGGACGACGATACTATGGACTCTGCCAGACCGTTCTTGATGGGCAAGGTCGCCGCCGTCTGTAACGAGATCAAGCCAGCCAAGGCTATCGTTGAGGAGATGGTTGCCGAAGCTGTTCAGCAGATACAGAAGTCCAACTCGATGGTTGCCAAGTTGTAGATGCATTGCTGTCCTTTGAGCCTTTCCCTTCTTTCCTTTCGGGTATATTTTCCTCCGCCTTTATATATTTTATCTCCTTTTATTTTTATCTTAGCATAGTCCGGAGCTTTTGCTTTTTTTTTCCTACTTTCTTCTCAAGATTGTTCCTAGAGGCATGATATGATGTGTATTATAAAAGTAGCCATGGGATAGTGGAATACCAACTGGATTCTGAGTATGAATTAAACATTTGCCTTGTAATACCCTTGACCAAGTGATGATGCTATACCCAAATGCTGCAATGTATATGATAAAATCTGCGAACAGACTCTTTCGGCCTATATAGCGATAACTGGATGATTATTTCTAACTCAAACTATGATTCCCGCGGCCTCCTTAGCTCTGCTAACTGAGCGTCTATATCCTTATCCTTGGAAGAACCCTGGGTACCGGTCTCTTTCTCCACCACTGATATCCTTGGAATTAATTCTTTAAGTTTCTGCTTGTCCTGTTCTGTTGGCGTGAGACCGAAGGCCTCGGCTGCTCGGTCTGTCAGATATTCACCCACGAGACCGTAGGCGATGAGACCACCGCCCAAGGCGAATCGGGAGGACTTTGGTAGAGAATTGAACCATCTGTCATATATGGAATTAGAACTTATATCCTTAAAATCCTGGACATCGAAAACCTAAAGATTGGATAACCTACCGCCAGATTGCAGACATGATGTGATATTATATTGGAAAAATTTGAATACCACTGGGCCAGATACCGTTGGGAACTAGAAAATTCGATGAGTGCTAGGAGGTCATTCCCCGCTTCTTTATATTCATAGTGGTAGTAGCTAGTCGCGCGATGGACTACTTACATTCCACAGACAGCCCTCTCATCTGATTTTCAATTCCTCCCAATTCAATACCAGTGTATCATTGGTGGTAAGGTTAAGCTTAGTTTCCTGGCAGCGTCGGAGTTAGTCGGGCGTGCAGGCTGGCTAAGTAATCAAAACAACACATCTTTGCCAACGTTAAGCTGGCCTCCTAAATTCAGCTCCAGCGACATCTCTCTTCCTCTTCTTCTCACCTTCCCCAGCCAGTCGACCACGTCCCCTTCCAACCACCAATCAAACAATCAACTTCATCAATCGCATCGCTCTCACCATGGCCGCCCTCGCTGAGAAAGCCGAGTCCCAGAAGATCTTTGAGAAGCTCAAGTCAAAGCCTGCCAACAAGGTACATCCTCCCGTTCTCGTAATATATTGTTCCGCTATCGCCAAATCTAACACGTTGTTCTTCCCTTCACTTTGCAGGTCTGCTTCGACTGTGGCGGCAAGGCACCCACCTGGGCCTCGGTCCCATTCGGAATCTACCTCTGCCTCGACTGCTCGGCCGTTCATCGAAATCTCGGTGTCCACATATCCTTCGTTCGCTCTACCGTTCTTGACCGTATGTCCATCCTTGCTCTCTCTCCCTAGCATCTCCAGCTTGGCCCTTGCCACTCACACGCGAACTACCCACAGAATGGACCTGGGACCAACTCCGTCTTATGAAAGTCGGCGGCAACAAGGCGATACAAGAATTCTTCATCGATAATGGCGGTTCTGCTGCTCTTTCTGCCAAGGACGCCAAAGTAAAGTACACTTCCAACGCCGCAGACAAGTACAAGGTTGAGATCAAAAAGAGAGCTGCTGAAGATGCCAAACTGTATGCAATATCCTCCAATTTTACTAGCAGGACAACCTTGCTAAGCATAAACCTCACCTTCTCCTAGCTATCCTACCTTCGAGCTCGACGAAGGAAACATCGTTGTTACCAGCGAAGAACCAGAAGAGGATTTCTTCTCATCATGGGACAAACCAGCCATCAAACGACCATCGCCATCCCCTTCGCGAACCGGAACTCCCGTCAGCAGAAGCGCCTCCCCATTCCTGAACGCTAACGCGGCTGGCAACGGTACCAACCGACCGAAATCCCCTCTTGTTGCCGGCGCGAAATCTAGTACTCCAGCTGGTACACCGCCTGCGACTGCCGTTTCCAAAGCCGTTCCCGCTGCTGCTGCCACACGCGCAAAACCTGCTGCTAGCGCTGGGGGGGCGAAAGCACGTACTGGTGTTTTGTCAGGCAAGAAAGCGCAGAAGATTGGTGCTAAGAAGGTCGTCGCCTCCGACATCGACTTCGAAGCTGCTGAGAAGAAGGCCAAGGAAGAAGCGGAAAGGGTCGCCAAGTTAGGTTACGATCCTGAAGCTGAAGCTGTGGAGGAAGAAAAGGTGAAGAAAGGAAGCATTGCGAGCCCCGTACCGTTGTCTCCAACGAGAGGTGGCAATACAACAAGGGCAGACACTGAAAAGGCAACTGCACAAATGGCAAGATTGGGATTTGGACAGGTTGCAAGCGCCAAACCTGCTGCATCCGCTCCAGCCAAGAAGATGGGTGGATTCGGATCTACCGGTACACGACCTGTTGATGGTATGTACTACCTTCCACGATGATTAAGTTTCCACAGTTCAACAAGACTAATGTGTCCCGAATTAGATGACTCTGAACGCTATGCTCGTGATAAATTTGGTACCCAGAAGGGTATTTCATCCGACGAGTTCTTTGGCAGAAATGCATATGATCCTACCGCACAGGCTGAAGCCAAAACCCGTCTCCAGAACTTTGACGGCGCGACTGCCATTTCCTCGAATGCGTACTTTGGAAGAGAGGAAGAGGAAGACACCCGACCAACCAGTGGGGACTTCTCAAACCTCGAAGGAACCGCTCGAGATTTGGCTAGAAGGTTCGCGAGCACTGCAGGTGGTGATTTAGACGATATCTCCGCCATGGTGGGACAAGGTGTGGAGAAGGCGCAGGATCTTTTGAGATCTTATTTGCGGTGATGGAGAGGAAGAAGATGGCAAGATAGAATGGATGTTTGTTCTCTTCTCTCGTATTGTTTTACTTTACCATTAGCCATTAGGTTTTCCCGGAGGGCTTTTTTGTCTTCTTGATTTTATATATTCGGTGTGAAAATGAGACTGACGGTTTGCCCAAAAGTGTACGTTCTCTGCTTCGCTTCAATATGTAAATTTTTACTTGTTATATTTAGTTGTTTCTTTGGTTTCTCGCGCTCTTCTCTCCTGGTGTGTTTTGAAGTACAGCGTTTTTATTTTATTTTTCCAAGTTCTCTTTCTTTCTTTTGTTACTTTTTCATTGTCGAGTGCAGGAGCTTTTTTTTTTTTAGAGGACCAAAATATACGAATTTGTTCGCTTTAAACCAAAAGAATTATTCTTCAACTAGCTAAATTGGCGATACGAGCCTTGTATATAATATATTCAGCACCCTTCTATACGTTTCAAGCCTCTAAACATAGTGAAAAAAAACGTCGGGAATGTATTAAAACTTCTAATTAAAATCGCCAAGCGATAAAACTATAAGCGCTAGAAATATCATAAACTCAAGATGTAGAATTCAAGCAGTATACATAGAGAGACTCGGGGTATAACAATTGTAAACAAAAACAAGTAAAACTCTCTCCACGCGTAGACCGGGAACCTCGTATACTATCCTCCTTATCGATATCCACCATGCGTTAATTATGCCTTTTCGCCGATTTATGCAACCATGGCGGTATTGGTACTATCCGTGATATCAGAAACCCGGATTCCGTTGTTCAGGCTGGTGACACTATTTCGAAGTTCGGTAGGGCTAACCCAGCCCTTAGAGTTAGATACTTTGATACCATTTACCGAATATATCCTATGGCTGACCGTAGGATTATCCGGATCGTCCGTCCATAGTGTGTCGTCTTCATCGGTGCCGTTTTTGGTTATCGTGTTCACGGCTGCAGGGGGTTCCGTGTCAATTTGTCGGCTAGTGTCGGTATTTATATTTGTATCATCTACATGTTTGATAATCGGCTCTTCTAGGTCTCTTTCCTCTTGCTCGGAGTGTTTATTTGGAAGGGCAGTGTGGAGTTGTTTTATGGTTTCATGAATGTCAGGAGGGAAGAGAGATACTCCCGGGGCAAGTTTTTCGAGATCAAGGATCATGGAAATTAGTTTTTGATGGGTTAGGGTGTTTAGGTAGAGTATCTTATCATCTTGTGTTAAAGATTCCCCATCGTTCGCATTGATTGATGCACTGGTCCCGTTATCTCGGTATTCCGTGCTGCTAGTATTAGGAATAATAGTGGCAGTAGTGGTAGTGGTGATAGTAGAAGGAAGAGCAGGAGGAAGGGGGGGGCCACAATCTTTACAAAACCAACTCTTCTCTGCGACTCGCACGAACGAATCATCGATAACTGGGACGTGACAGCTCTGATGGTATGCCTGGTCGCATCCGTCGCAAAATACGATTTGGTCATCCGGCGTATCCGGCGTACGGAGGCAAACTGTACAACTCGCCTCCGGTTCGTCGGACGATGGGGTCGACGGGGAGATGTTATTTTCAGTAGCAGTAGTATTCAATTGTAATGACGCGGCTTTTCGGGCGTTAGGGTTGATTATTGTGCGTCCGGAAAGGGTTTTGAAACCGTCTTGGATGTAGTTTTCATCTGATGAGGAGTCCTGTTTATATATTATATCATATTGTACTGTTATTATTTTGCTTTGTTGGGAAGCTATTTTGGATTATTATGAGTCGGACGGTTAGTTTTATTTTACCTCGAAGACTTTCTTGTTTATTCTTATTACTTTTGATCTTCTACGTTGTCTTTTTTTGGTAGGTGGTGGGTATGATACTATTTGGTATGTGAATATAATTATATATTTCATGCATCACTCTAGTGAATTATGGGAAGTACCTACTGGTATGGTCTTCGGTCTCTTCAAGCTTTCGCTTTAAATTTTGCGGTTTCAATATAAGACGTAAACTTTTAGGTCCAGAGGGAGGCTTGTTCTCCGACAGGAGAGTTTCTTTAGGGGGTGTATATGCATCCGTGGAAATAGATGTCGGGGATGATGTCGTCGACCGTGATCGGTCTATTGGAGATGAAAGCTATATGTGTGTACAAAAGTTAGAAATCAGCAGACGAAATATCTCAGGTATGTGAAATATGCATACTTCTTCGTATTTGTCCCCCTTATCTTTTAGATTCGGTAGAGCTGCTGAAAAGCGCAGGGTGAGCTTTGGAACGGCGGCCATTTCTTATTTTTCTGAAGGCCAAGCCTCGCACCACCGTGCGTACATGCACCGAAGGTAAGGTTAAAATCTTGGCTTAAGCAAAGAGTGTCAGGACTCCATGGAGAGGGAGATAGTCAGCGGACTCCTTTGGAGGATCATTTCAATCGAATCGGAGAACGCGAATGGCTGAATTAAAATTCTGGGCGGCGGCCTTGTTGGAATTTGGACGCCGATGTGTTGACCCTTCGTCGCCTCGACGTCCTGATGATGCAGTTAACATGTATAAAAACCAATCAGTTAAAATTATATTAATTGGTTTGCTTAGGGTAATATCCAGTCTACAGCTTCTTATATTTCTACCGATAATTCGACACTGATAACGGTGGTCTTGTTCATTTGAGACGTTATATACATGTACGTTGCAACAGGCCGACTAGCTGGTATATACCAGAGCTCGCTCAACCCAAGCGAACTGAACAACGTCACCCGTTTCGTATCGGCCGCCAAAACACAACCACCACCAGCCATCTGCAGACCCTCGTAAACGCTTCTCCATCCACCACAAATACGACATCTCAGATGGTTCTACGGTAGCTCGCCCAGGGAAACCATCTCGCAGCCTTTAAATGGCCAACATCTCCGATGTCTTTAACAAACTCCTCGAAGGCCGCGACTCGGCGCCTATCAGAGGGCCCCGGTGGCACGTCCCCCAGGATGGCTTCATCAAGGAAGCTTACACCATCGTAAGACATCTCGTATAATCACCATCTTTATATTACACATAGCAGGGCACTCATAATTCTAATGTTACACCTAGAACTCTTCTATAATGAAGCTCGCCCAGTTCCTGCTCTCCATACGACAGGCATACCTCTCTACCGCTCGCGCACCCCGCCACATCTCCTCCCTCTCGTCCCGCCAACCCGACCGCCGCTACTTCACCGACAAGGAACGCGATGAGATTGACTTTGAGGCGAAGACTATGATTCGGCAATACATGCAAGTCATCTCCAACCTTGAAGACGCTGAGAAGACACGAGTAATGATCGAGAAGAAGACGAGGGATAAACGAAACCTCAGTCTGGGAAAGTGGATACGAGAATTACGGCGCGGTGACGAAATTGACGAGGAAGAAGAAAAGAGTAAATGGATGGCATTGCACAGGGAAGGTGTGCTGTGGCTATTGAAGAACCGGCTGGAAAAGCTCAGCGAGATTCAGAGGGAGCAGCAAGAGACCAGGTTGATGAGAGAGGTCGAGAAGAATAAAAGTATTCTGGAGAATGTGGCATTCGATAAATCACAAGGATTGGCCATCGGGAATGCGGCAGTTCAAGCTTCGAAAGCCGCACAAGTTGAAGCACAAGCTAAAGCTTATAAACGTTCACAGGCGGCAGCATCAGCAGCCCTGGAGGACGATGAAGGGAGAGATATCGAGCAAACTTTATCGGCGGACCAGTTGCAGATATTCGCAAAGGAGAACCAAGATATGGTTAAATTTTATGAAGACACTTTGGATCAAATCAGGTCAGCGGAGAGGTCGCTGATCGAGATATCGGAGATGCAGAATCGCATCGTTATGGATATCGCGGCGCAGACGGACCATATCGACCAATTGATGGCGGATTCAGTACAAACCGCGCAAAACATGGAAGCCGGGAACAAGCAGTTGAAGCAGGCAGCTCAGAGAAGTTCTCCAGCGAGATATGTCTTTCAGGCGTCAATCGGCTTTTGTGCTTTCCTTATTTTAGCGGATATGTTATCTTAAATTATATATTTTGCTACACCTCTTTCTCTTCTATTGCCCATGGAAAGGGTAGTTGATGTATAATATACCCAATTGCAACGTGGACACATAAGTTCATACACAGGTAGCCGAATGCCGAACAAGGCCCCCTGAGATCACGGATAAAAACACTTCAATCCTCGAGAAAGCCCCCTCGTCTAGAACCGCCACCGGACTCATAATGAGACTAAATATACTCCGGAATCCGGAGCCAAGGGCCGCCAAGAAACGTGGGCGAGAATATCCACTTATCCACCAAATTCGAAACGCAACCAATGTGGAATAGCGGATCCAATTTGGTCCACCAAAGGAGGTCAGGCTCCCCAAACTTTCGTTGATACTAATTAGTATTCGGGGTCATTTTAATCTTTTATCTCTCACTATCTGTCATGATCTTTTGGAATATAAACAATATATAAGAATGCCTCGAACTGTATTTTAACTTTAATAAACGGCCTAGAGTTTTTCTCGAGGCGTACAAGGACCCTTATCAGCGTCATCAAGCTGGTGTTAGATTAATTAAAACGGCATGCGCAAGATGCTCCTGAGGCCAACGCGAATCGTCTTCCTACTCGTCGCAGCGTACGGCTTGTACCTCCTCCACGAATTCCTCTTCTCCTCGAGCACCGAATCTCCAACAGGTCCGCGAGGCCCGCATTTCCATATCCCACCGTCGAGATTATCGATTCAGTATCCGTTCAAGAAGAATGGTATTGGGAAAGATGAGGCCAAAGCAGAAGCTGTCAAGAAGGTGATGGAGCGGACGTGGAGGTTGTATAAAGAGAAGGCTTGGGGGGCGGACGAAATCAGGCCTGGTAAATATAAAAAACATGAGAGACTCCTTATATTGGTGCGATATATGTTAATTGTGGCTATTTATTCTTGAATAGTTTCTGGAGAGCGCAAAAATACGAGGAATGGATGGGGTGCTTCAATCGTCGACTCGATGACCACGGCTGCGGTAATGGGGTTGACTGATGTGTACGAGAACCCTAAATTCCGTACATACGAATATACAACGGAGAATGGAATGGCTAAATATTTATATCGTAGGATAGATTCGCAGACCAGTACGATTGGGTGGTCAACCAGGTCGATTTCAGTCATGCAGAGGGTCTCGTGGATCCATTCGAGACGTAAGCTCAATACTCTGCTCACTCGAGCATGCTAACGTAGCGCGAGCCTGCTAACAGTATATATGGGGATATAATATAGAACCATCAGATACGTCGGAGCTCTAGTATCTGCTGTCGACCTCCTCGAAGCTAAAGTCATAAAAGCCCCGAGTAAATCATATCGCAAAGATATACTCCATCAAGCTCAAATCCTTGCCGATAAACTCGGTCCCGCATTCGATACTCCCACCGGGATGATGTGGCCTCGCGTTAACTTTGAAGAAAACAAAGGGGTGGACAGTGACGGTGGTCGCAAGGAGTCCACTTCAGTTCACCTGGCTAGAGCTGGCAGTCATTGGTTGGAGTATTCAACTCTATCACATTTGACGGGTAACCCGATATATCTCAAAAACTCGACGAAAGCGTGGGATTGGCTGGTGTACAACCGCAAGGAAGAAACGTGGCCGGGGATCATCGAGTACGTTGGACAGTCCATCTACCCTCATATATCTAAACTATTGTTAACGGTGATTCAATTATAGAAGCCCCAAATCAATCTGGACCGGAGCCTCGATGGGCAATACTCGAACCTTGGGAGCCCCCGACGACAGTCACTACGAATATCTTATCAAAGCTCACCTCCTCTGGCCGAACAAGTACTCCACAAAGCACCACGCCAAAAGATGGGTCCAAGCAATGGAGTCCGCCCATAAACACCTAGCCTCCAAATCCGCCAAAACCTCCCCGTCCAACATCTTCCTATTGTCCTTCTCCCGCCATCGTTACGAAAACTACATGGGCCACCTCGCCTGTTTCGCGGGTGGAAACCTCCTCCTCGGTGCCAAATACCTCTCGAGGCCCGATCTTTTCGAATTCGGCGAGGGTATAATTGCAGGTTGCCGCTACGCTTACGATGCCACTGATTCCCAGATCGGACCAGAAACATGGGGATGGGAGCCAGACGAGCCGAAGGAAGGCACTGCAGATTTTCAGAAACCCGTGACGGCGCCGCAGAAGGACTTTTTCAAGGCGAAGGGTATATGGCCTACCAATGTGAATTACCCGTTGCGGCCGGAGGTTGTGGAGAGTTATTTTTACGGTTGGAGGATCACGGGCGAGCAGAAGTATAGAGATTGGGCGTGGGATGCGTTTAATGCCATCGTTAAGGCGTCAGAGGCGGAGTGGGGGTATAGTGAGGTTTCGGATGTTACGAGACTGCGGATTGATAAGACTGATAACTTGTCGAATTCGTGTGAGAGTTTTTGGAGCGGTGAGTTCCCTTTCATCGTGATACGATTTTCGATGGATTCATGTTGACTGGTATATAGCTGAGACTTTGATGTATCTGTATTTGATATTCGCGGAGCCTGAGCTTTGCAGTTTGGATGAATGGGTATTTAATACTGGTATGTTTAGTATCAATTTCAGCATCAGTTCCTCTTTTACCTTATACTAACGGGCGGATGACTGACGTTGTTATAACCTCTCTAGAAGCTCATCCTTTGAGACGCCGGTTATAACAAATATATACCCAACGTAAGTATTTATATATATTAATCTCTGTCACTCTTCTTACTATAATTTTTGAATTTTCATTACCATACCCTTTTTAAACATTTTATATTGTCAAATCTTGTAACATCGAGCCAGAGACGAGTCTGCACTATAATCTTTCAATATGACGCAAATACGAAGGGAAAAGTCAAAAAAGACCTTGGGGGTTGTACTCGAATAGGTTGATATAAGATCCTAGATGCAATATAGGTATAAACATAAAACATTGGGAATCAGTAGACAAGAAAAGACAAGCGTAAATACAAGACATTAAATCGGAACACAGCGACGTGCCTGCTTACTCGCATATTCGGCATCGCCGCAATCCAGTATTCCTTCACAGAAGCGTAAACCCCATCCGCGCCGTCTTGGAAATCAGAACAAAAGGAAGAACCGTATAAAAAAAGGAAAAATAGAAATGATTAATTCATTTAATTTACATGAAGAACCACTGCGAGACCGTGCTTGCGTAGAGGATGGATGGATGATTTGAGTGACAAGACATTACGCACAGTTTCGCATCAGCATTAAGCATCAAAAGTTAACAAAAGGGGACATGAAAAGCGTGAAAAAACCACTGGGACGCCGAGGGGAATAGAAGAAGCATAGGCCACAATAAAATAAGAGATATAAAAGAAGGCAACTGTGATGCAATTTCCCCATTCTGTTGCCTGTACAAAAGAAGCATCCGAGAAGGCGTGTGACCTCCTTTAAACTGGTCCAGCATAGAAGAAATACGACGGAGCGAAGAAATATAACTTTTAAGAAACCCCCACGAAGGAAAAAGAACCCAAAGAACTACCGGGATGCATTATTCCCAATGGGAAACCGGAAGATGAAAGAAATAAATAAAGTTTGGACCAGAAACCAGGAAGATGCACCGCGTTTTGAGGTATCGTGGATACAAGAGCCGTAAAAATATGCAAGAAAAGAAGAAATATAACCGCGCAGAAAGCAGAAATGAAATCACAAAGAGGGTATAATTACGAGACGGATAGTACGAGCTTGGGATTCCGTTGTATTGCGGTGTTCAAATCGTGGTCGCTAATAATATCATAATATTCCGATGTTTGCTCGTCTCGATATTGGATGCACGCTAGTTTGGTGTCCAATCGCGTTTCTAATTTCTCTTGAAGACTGGCGAAAGGAATATCGATAGGCAAACGAATAGCAATCAAGTCATCTTGATAGTGAACTTTGACTTTCATGAATGTTCCACTCGCGCTGCCTCCAGAGATAGCTGTAATCGCGCTAAGATTGCTGTCGGCTCGGGCCATTTGCGGTGGTCTCATATCAGAATTGGATCTCATGTGAATCTCTCTCGGGTGGCCGTTGGTTGATGTGGGTGTTCGCATCTGGTGGGTTCGTTGGGCCGGTGGCGGAGATAATATCGAAGGATACGAGCCATTCCCTCGCATATTACTTGCAAGGTCTGCCCTTGAACCCTGTCGGGAAGGGGCTGGCGATGAATCGGATGAGACGTTGGATAAGTGAGAATCACGGTTTTGAGATGCCATGGATTGAGATGCTAAGGATTGATGCTGCTGTGCCACATATGTGGATCCAGAATACGTGGACTCGCGAATGCTGTCGGTTACATCAACATCGCCCTGCCTCGGGACGAACAGTTGTCGGACGAGTTCGCATCTGGAAATTTCCGGATCCATGCTGATTAACTTTTTGATGTAGTCGTCCAAACTTTGCCTTCGCTGAGAGGATAGACTGTCTGTTACGTAGTGAACCGGGCCGGGCATGTAAGGTAAAATGCGGGGTTCACCCGTGGTACCGGCTTCCCGAGGGAAAGCCTTTAGCAGAGCGATTTGAAAGTCGTAAAAGTCTTCGTAGAACCGACAGAGATGCCAGGTTCGGCCGTCTTCCATTTGGCACCTGACCAGATACCAGTATCTGCCGTTGTCATAGGCATAGCTTTCAACGGACGCGGCGACGGGAGCTAACAACGGCGCAGGTTGCTCTCCGAATTCAAACTTGCCGAGCGAGATGCTACTATTCTTATAGTTTGCAGCTTGGCGTTTCCATTCTTCGACTCGAGGAACCTGAGCTTTGGAGATGGCTTCTTCTTGGTTCTCGACAGGCAGGCCAGTAGCCATGTCTCTTATTTCGATGAAAGAAACCGGGATGAGGCCCGGGCCGCCGAGTCTTCCGATCGGCTTGGCGAGGAACCATTCAGAGTTGGATTGAGCGATAACGATTATTGCTTCACCGGCAGTCGCCTGTAGTTCGTCGGGTCTTTCGGCGTGGAAATCGTAAACGACAATACCGTAGAGTGGGCCGCCGGGCTTTGTGGAGATACTCTTTCGGGCTTTGTGACCACGTGTGAGAGAGTCGCTGAGAGTGCTGCTTCCAGAATAACCCGAGTCGTCGGTCTTGCGATTATCGCTTCCGGTGGAACCTTGGCTGTCTCTTCCGGTCTTGCCTACGATTTGGAAATGGCTGACAGGGACCATACCCTGTGCGTGAGTGATGGGGTTGACGGCCTCGTAGTAGTCTGGATCGTCATCATGGGAGACAACATGGAAGAAATCGCCTTTAGAGAAGGCTAGTTCGCCGGCGTGGACGGGTTTGTAGTCTCTGATCGCCTTGATGACCTGCGTGGCAGAAGAGAATCGGAAAGTGGTTAGAAAGGAATTTGTCGATCTCGCGACGCTTCTCGCAGTGAATAACATAGGAAGAGAATAAAAACCTTGAAAGAGGAAGAGGTGTCAGGCTCATTTACATTATTTTTCTTTGAGGACGTCGACTGAGGCGACTTTGGAGAAGCGCTAATGTGCTGTACATTCGTCCCTTTGTCGCTTTTGAGCGACCTTCGGAGTCCCTGGCGACAAAGCGCATGTCAGCACCGAAAACCAATAGAGAGAAATAATTCCCCGATAACTAGGTTCACATACCTTGATCATGTCGGACAGATAAGAGTGCCTTTTCAGAGGGGAGTCCAGGCTGGGCGGCAAGAGTGCGATGAGTGTCCGGTGGAAGGGAAAAGGTGAGGTTGTTGTGAGAGGAAAGTGGAGTGAGGAAGTGGAGGAGAGAGGAAAGGGTGGGCGATGATGTTGTTTGTTGGTCGAATTACAAAGTAAAAAAAAGAGCCCGAAAAGAAAAGAAAAAAAAAAAAAAAAAAAAAAGCCACAAGCGCCGACGGAACAATTCCCTCTCGTCGGAATGTGAAGAAGTATCTTTGAGGGGACGAAGCGGCGAAGAGATCGGGATCAGGGTATATATAGTATGGTATCTATCGGGCGTAGGAGTGGAAGGAGAAGGAGGATGAGGAGCAAGTATGATTGTTGAGAACGGCTTCCCCGGACGGTCGCGAGAGTGTCCAGCTCAGGTCAAGTCAAGTCACACTCCACTCTGCCTTGGGTATAGGTAAGTGCTTAGGTATAAGTGCAAAAGAGTTCTGGAGCGATTCAGCCTTTTAGTGCCCCCGCGCCTGTGACTAAATTTCCCGGCCCAGCAGAGACGATATTGGTGAGCACTGTGCTGGTAATATATCAAATTTCTGGATTTGACGTATTTTATCGGACGGTGGGCGAGAAAAAGAAAAGAAGGAAACAAGCAGGTGAGTCGGTTTCCTTGAAATGATTGATATTTGTATAAATATTGTATCCCAAGCCTATGTTTGAAGGATATGCTTTTTTGGTATATATTTATAAGTTGAGGACTGAAGTGGTTAGGATGAATTGCATGCGCATGAATCGGTGTCGACGGGTGAGACCCTTCCTTTTCTTTTTTCCCGGCTTGTGATCCTAGCTTTCTCGGATGATATGATATATTCGTGTCGGTCGAGGGGTAGGAAAACGGACGGAGTGTTCAATCTAAGGTTTCAGATTGAACTGTACAAGAAAAAAAGAGGCCCCCTTTTCGCTTTTCTTGTATGTTAATATATATTCTATTCCAGTCGATGATGACGATAGAGGGTAGCGATAAATAGTGGTGGCGGTGAAAAAATGTCTTTGTCGTCGTCGTCGTCCAAAGATGTCTTATATAACACTCGCTATTTGAGTTAAATAGTACTTGGTATATATATATCAGCAATTATTAGCATATACACACTAAGGTATATGCTTCTTAGCGCGGGTGTGAATTCGTAGACGTCGACGGAACAGTGTAGATAGACGGCTTTTGATTGATGGCGCTAGAATGAGTCCGGCGAAAATGGGCTTTCGGTGATAACTAGTGTCTCCTATCCGCTTGTATGAAAATGGGAGAATTAAGGGTAACAGAAAAAGGAATAGGAGAGGAGAGGTGGAGAGGTAGAAGAGGCAGAAGAAGATGGAGAGACGAATCGGTTGCGTTTGAAACGCGATCAACGACAACAGTGAGAATAATAATATATGAGACTCGTTCGTGACAGTCCGTCGGGCGTCGTCAAAATAAAAATATTATAAGGAAGGAAAAAAAGCGTGATCAAAAAGGGAAGAAGGAAGGGGAAAAGGGAAAAGAGAGGGAAGAGAAAAGACGAAGGAATCAAATTAATTGGGTGGAAGAAGGTTGTGTAATCTTAAAAAGCAGCAGATTCGCTCGGTCCCTGTCTGTCTGTCCGTCTGTCTGTCGGCAATATCAGCGAAGTAATATAAATAATTCAGGTGTGTTTAATATCCCCATGCGCATGCAATGCAGTGCCCTCCGCTGCGATATGATGGGTGTGTGCTATGTATAATTTTAATTTCAAAGTGCGCACTATCCTCATATCACCATCTCGCCGTGTAGCTTTAACAATCACCAATTTCGAATTCGACTTGTTACGGAAGGTGGGGGAGGAATAAGGACGGAGATGTCAACAGGCAATTGGGGATTCCTTCTGCCTGGCCGACTGACTATCTAATCCGATCTTTATATCCAGAGGAATGGATATCTCTGTCTTTTAGAGTGTTCAGTGTTATGTTATGTCTGTTGTCATCGAACACGCAAGGAATGCGAAATATCTTTATATTGCTCCCCTTCCAATCTCACTCCCACTTTCCTCTCTCTCTCTCTCTCTTCTTCTCACCGATGCCCTCCTTCTCATCGTACTGATAGATAACTATAGTACTATGCATAAGCACATACATGGCGCAGACGCTTCTTTGTTCCCCAGCTGAACTAACTGATCGATCAATACTGCAAATGTGTGTAGCTCGGGCGGTTGGAATCCTGCCAAATACTTCCCTGCGCCTGTTCCTGGCATGCTCCTTTCATCATCACCACCGTCACCTTCACCATTCTAGAAAATACATGCCTGACCTTTTTCTCGCCCTCCGACCCTGCCAGACGGATTGGATTTGGGATTGGACGGGCATGGATGCCATGGCTAATTCCAGCTGACGGCGCGGGAAGAACAAAAAAGAAAGCGAGACGCACACCCACCAATCGATCCAGTCCACTTTTAATCGATAATTTTTCCTGGGAGAACCAATGAGAACTGCCCTTGCAAGGTTCCCACGTTTTTTTCTCTTCAAATCCTTATACCTTACAAAGTACCTTTTTTTTTCCCGCAGGTGTGGAAAAAGGGATGTCTCGATACAAGAAAATGAGAACGGGACTAAGCCTCCGTTCGATTCGACATTCGATTCTCGGATCCAAAGATTCATCAGAGACATCTCTGCGTAACTTAGGCGCCCGAGAGACACCAGCTAACGATATTCACTATTAATAGTAGGAACTCTTCACCTTCTTCCTCTTTCGTTTCGTCCGAAGGAGTGCCTCTCAAAAGCCTCTATCGACTCCATTTTTATTTCTTGATGTATCGATAGCGGCAGAAGTACTAATAGTTCCCGTAAAGTATATTATTTTGGCGCCTTTGCCACCCAGAAGACCCTTCTTTTACACCTGCACAAGCTCAAAAAAAAAGCCCCAACAGTGGTACCCCGCCATGCATGCATTTTCATGCATGTGCCCCTCTTTCCTTCCTTCCCATGCCAGGTCTCACTTTTAGCTCGCGAGAGGTCCTGCTTGGTTAGTGCCCGACCTGCGAGCTTGCTGCTTGTTCGTCGACATGCTCTCCAAAAAAAAAAAAAAAAAAAATTCGGCTTCGAATACCTAAATGACCTCTTGTCCTGTGCCCCGTGCCCGTGGCTATTAATAATACCTTTGATGAGTCCGCGCTTCTGCTGACTATATCCTAGTCAATCGTGCTCTATTTCTGAACGATTCTTTTCTTCAACTGCGGCATCCATTGGCGGTAGCAGTGCTACTACATGCTATGCCTAGTCCTGCTATCACAGATGGACATTTGTGTTATTCGTATACGACCATCTCTTTGCATTTGTATACTGCCTCACAAACCGCAGGATGCCAGCCTCACCTGCACATCTGGTTTTCGTTCGAGGCTATAATGCTTGAAGTATTAACATCAAAGACCTACGAACATTCGCTCTTAAAAAACCAAATCACATGCGGGCTGTCTTGAGCAATGAAACGCTCGCTAAAACCAAACTTCAAACTTCAAAGGACGAGGACAAACAATCTATATCAACATACATCTAACACTTTGAGTGAAAAAATGTGACCTTGCAAAAATATATCGCTAACAATCGTTTCACCCCTCTGTTTCACATCGTAATGTTAGCATCGGAGTTATCCGCCCCCTCATCATCCGCATCCTCACTGTTAGGACTAGCTTTATCCTCAGGAAATTTGTCCGTGAGAGGACTCTTCGTATCCTTCGAGTCACTGCTCTTATTCCCACTCTCCTTCATCGAATCCTTCCCTGCCATGATCAGTTTCGCCACGTTTTGAGTATTTTGGTTGTTCTTTGTGTTTATTAGCCATTAACATTGTTTATAAGAATATAAAAAAAGAATAGAAGGAATAGATCAGACTTACCCAAATAATTCTAAACATTGAATTAACCTTCTGAAGCACATCTTTCCTTCCCACTCTCGTCATCTTGCGACCCAAATAGTCGTCAATCTTGCCATGTGCAGCTGCTAAAGCAACAGATGTATTAACCTGCTGTTGCTGCCCGGAGCTTGAGCTCTCACCACCCCCTTCGAGGAGATTGTGAAGGGACATCGGATTCTTGCTGCCAGCACTACCACCACCACCACCACCACCACCACTAACACTGTCTGCTTTAGGACTCCCTCCGCTGCCGCCACCACCGGCAAATTTAGCCACCAGATCCGGAACGACCTCCTGATACAATAGCGAATACGTATCCGTCAATAAATCATCGATAATCGCCGTCTTGGTTTGTCCCGTGTTCAACTTTTTCAAATCATAGGTATCCTTCAGCAACTCAAACGTCTTGCCCTTCTGATTGTCACCCTTCTCGAAATGCTCCTCCATCTTTTGCGAGTAGGTATTGAACTCATCATACGTGACATTCTCGTACACGGTCACCTCCATATTCTCCCCGACATCATTGACCTTCCTCAACACCTTCGCATACGTGATGACAACCTTATCCCACACATCAGGCTGCTTCCAGCAACCCCCCGCGGGCCCCTGTTTCTTCAACTTCTTCACCAGCCCTTCAAGCGTTGGTTTATCACTTGTCTCTCCGAGCATCTGAATCCAAAACATGAGGTACTGGTGAACGTACACGTAATGTCTCCCAGGACGTTCGTTCTCTGGCTTCCAGATAGTGTAGAGCTGGTTCTTGTGGGAGAAAAACGCAGACAGCTCTTTGTGTGCTTTATCCTGGTCTTCCACATCGTCGTACATTATCCTCGCCATCCTGTACGTCATCCTGTGGTGCCATTTCTGCTTGTCCAGTGCACGGATTTTATTGAGCAGCTCGTAGATTCCCTTGGCGAAGGTCACGAATGATGCCGGATCCTGCGGTACATCTTTGAGATTCTTTTGTAACCACGGGTTCGCATTGAGATGCTCGTACCCTTCTTGGATCTATATATAATTCCAAATTATGTCAGTAAAAGGTGTATGAAGGCGAAGAAAGTGAAGGTGAAGTGTGTTACAAACCGCGATATCGCCCGATTTGGCATACTTGTACACAGCTGCTACAAGTTTGTAATACGGTTCCAAGACCTGCTCTCCCCTCTCCCGCAGGGGAATCTGCGCGACCGAGTCCGCGAGGTAAGAGAGCACGACCTGCGCTTCCGCCTCCAATTTACCATAACACTTCGCAATCATATAGTAGTTTTTCCAATCCGTGGAGCCCTCCTTGACTGCACGCTTGAAGAGGAGTATTGCAAACTTCAGCGCGCTCTCAAGCGATACGTCCCCATGAATCCTCTGCGTGAAAACCCCGTCCGCACCGCTGCAATACCGTTCGTAGCCGTCCACGAGGAACGCTTCCCTCTCTAACGGCGGCCGGACAGCAGAGTATATTTGCATTGCAAAGTCGATGTACAATTGGCATTTGTTGGCCTTGGTCTCCTCCGTTTCCTCCTCATCTCCCTCTTCTTCGTCTTCACCTGATAACCCCAACGCCATAGCGTAGCATTGTATGATTTTTCGCTCAAGTGTAGCCAATTCCTCCCGCTTGGTGTTGATTTTCTCGGCGCCGTAGGTTACATCATCTTCGAATTGGAACTCATACGACTGCCCAAGACGATACCACGGTTCCCATTTTTGAAAGTTCCCGCAAACGAGGTTATACCGCAGATACTTTATCACATCGTCCACATCGTCCACATCTTGGTTCTGCGCCTTTTTTGCGAATTTATACCGCAGGAATAAAGACATGCCGTATTCGAAAAAAAAACCCTTCTCGGCAACCTTGGCATAGTCGGATCTTATCGAGACAAAGTTCGGGGTCGTGCCGCCGCGGAAGGAGGCATAGAAAGGAAGTGGGTTGATGGGTGACCCGATCGTTTCGTCGAGCATTTTGGTATTGTACGCGACGTCTTTATCCTTCTCGGATGGTGTCCCGATGACATCGACAAGAGTTTGCATAGCTTCCTTCATCGCACCTTTCAATCCGACCTGTGCGGACTTCTTCTTTTCCGCTAGTATCATGACGAACGGGAAAATCTTTAACGCGGTGTCGCGGTCTAATTTTACTGGGTCGCATTTATGATCCGCAAGGTCGTAAAAGTCCAAAGCGACGTCGAAGTTGTAGAGGCATTTAAGACATTGGACCAAGTCAGGCTCCGAGCCTTGTATCTCAAAGTCGAGTATATCTTTAAGAGCGATCTTGAGAAAAACACGATGGTGCAGCTTACAGAGATTGCGGATGCCAATCTCGGTATGTATTGCTGAGACGAGCCTGATACACTTTTCCTGCCAGACCGGTACCCCATCTTCTTCTTGTGGACCTTTGACTTTTGCTCGATATATCAAGTACATCATAGCCCAACAGTGGATGAGGAGTTTATTCATAGTCGTCGTTAGTAGTCGATAAGAGTGAAGGGTTGACTTGCTGATTTCGCCTGTCACCACGGCATCTTCGAAAAAGACATAAATGTGTAACAAACGGAGAATCTGTGGGATACAGTTCAGGGCGATACTTTGGAGTTCCGGCGTCAAACTATTCAGTTTCTGAGGATCACTGATTATTTCCTCCGCCATACCAGGCAGGGTTTCGTTCAACCAAAATATCGCGCGAAGTAGGATAAAGGTTCGATTTTCGATCGACTTCTCAGCGTAAGCTGGGTTGGTTAGTTCGTTGATAATGATTTTCATGCAAGTGATACGGCATCGCAAGACATTGACCGAATCTCCAAGGCGGTGATAAGCGTCTCTTAATTTCTGCCAGAGCGAAACCTTGACTTGAACGCTCGATGTCTCCAGAACTTTAGTCATCTCTTGGATGTTTTTGACTCCGTCTTCGTCAATATCATATTCTTCAATCCTGGGTTCAAGAATAATTTCAAGGTCTTCTATGACCTCGAAGGGATCCGTACTCTGGACGGCAGATGAGAATATATTGGCAAAAAAGTCCATCGTCTTGGCTTTTGATATCTCCCTATCAGCGCGCGCAACGGAAATTTCCGGCATGGACGCACTATTAGGAAGTTCGATGACTGGACATTCCAATCTTGCTAGCGTCTCTTTGAGGTCGTCGTAACATTCAAGCAGGAAGTCCCGAGACGGATTTGTGAAAGGAACAAGAACGGCATTAGCCCAGAGATATCGCAATGTTAGAGCATCCAAATTGATGTTTTGTTCCTCATCCCTGGCACGAAATCTCATGAGGTCTCCAACTAGCGTACCCCAACGAACGGCTTTTAACTTTAGAGGCGACGCATCGTTTGTAGACAGCTCTGTCGAATTTCTGTCTCTTTCACTAGAAGAAAGGTTATCCAGAGAGAGCTCAAACAGAGATTGTGCCACCTCCACCTCTCGATCAACCGAACCTTCTGGGAGGATTCCTTCATTTAGATCGTCTCGCAGTTTTTGAAATTGCCGCACGAGGTTCTCATTACAGTGATCTGCTATCGTGCGTACCACATCCTTGAGTGCTTCCGACCAAGAATACGCAGCGTATTTTGCGATCCCCTCGTTCGTACCAGAAGATAGTAACACTCTAGCAAAAGCGATACACAATTCTGGGATTTGTAATCTCTTGCTGTTCGACTTTTGGATCCATCGTCGAAGGCCATCATCAGCTGGCAAAGATGGTTTCCCAGATTGCGCGGTACTTGGAGCAGCTTGTGTGAAGCTTTGCAAACTCAAAATCTCTTCATCTGGCCTATTGTATGTCAATAGGTGTTCATATGACCTTCAGATTTACGCGTACTCACTTTTTAATGCCTTCGCCGTACAGTGCCACGTTGCCCTTCTCATCATCCCACTCGAGAAGAATACTTTTGAAGTCTCTAATATAAGTATCGCTGATTGAGCATCCGCTGTCGTCATCATCGTCCTTCTTACCATCTGGTTTAAGAAGAGAGGATGGGCCTAAAGAAATTCCAATTTCGGCAAAGAGCTCATTGGCCGTTTTGAACAACTTGTCTTCCATCGCTACAGCCTCTCTTGGAGTGATTTCTGGTGTGGCTGCAGCTGCGGCAGCTGCAGCATTAGATTCACGGTTCCTGACTCGTTTACTAGCCCGAGTGCTCCCCTCAACATCGACCGGTACCGCAGAGCCTTTCCTCTTGGCATTCGTAGAAGTACTTCTCCTACGAGCGGCTGTCGGTCGCTCTAGGTCCTGGTCATCAGCCATGGGGATATCACCGTCTGGTGAAAGTTTGACCCTAGATTCTGTCACCGGGGTGGGTGCGGGAACCTCGAGCTCCAAAGGCTCGCCCTCGAGTTGGATGACAACGGCGCGATCCGATGCAATATCGTCGTCCTGGATGCTCATGAGAAGGCGATCGAGTAGAGCTATACCAACCGCAGTCCAATTTTTCTTCCTCACTGTGATTATGTCATACTGGCCATCAAGATCTGTGCGTAATTTCATTTGAAATGAAGGTTTCAACCATGGATAGACGTCGAGGAAAACTTGGTATTTAGGATTCAAAGACTTATTCCCGACCTTCTCGATGGCCTTCGATCGCATTCCAATGTCGTCTGCGGTTTCCTTCAGTGTCTGTAATCAAATATCATTAGAGATAAAGACATCAGATGAAACAGAAGCTTATCGGACTAACATCTCGAAGTAAAAATGAAGCGTAAAGCTCCTCGGGGTTCATAGTCGTAGACTGGTTCAAGAGCGACTCAAAGCCCCTAGAGACAACGGCCTCGAGAGCGAACCGAGATAATCGCGACGAGTTTAATCGCTTAGCCAGCTTTGCAGCCTTTCGCCAAAGCGATTCGTCTTCAGCATCCCGGGCGAGAGCTTCCCCAAACCACTCTAGGGCTTGCGCGACAACTTTGTTTGCTTGCTCATCCGAGTAGTCGCCGATGTTTGCCCTCATCATGTCGAGTTTGAACTCGGCGTAACCTCTATACGCGAGGTATAGGATGTTTCGCAACCGTAGAGCCTAATATTCGGGAGATTAACGGGCCTGTACAAGTCGGAATATCGGGCGAAGGGAAAATGCGCGACACACATCTTCGGTTTGGTCTTGCTGGAAGATCTCGGAACGGAATAGTTCTTCGAATGTTTCGGCGGCGCTCTTCCATTCCTTCTCGCTGTGTAGTTTGAGAGCCTTCTGGTGCAACTTGAGTGCTTCTTCGATCTATTCCACCACCGACAGGGTACTAGTTAGTAGGGATGGGAGAAGGCCACGGAAGTGGGTGGTAGAACCTGAATCTCCTGCGTGTTATCGGCAACCTCTTCGTCTTCCGAATCTTCGAGGATGTTCAAGGCCGCCCATGTCGCCTATGGTCAGGGAAGACATTAGTACTGGATGTGTATAATCTACCGCCGATTGTCAGGCGCTTAATACCATGATTTGTGATATTTGTTAGATTGAAGGAAGTTGAGGTTGTATTGCGACGAGGATGGAGATGGCCAATATTGATACCGATTGACAAATATAGATGTATAAAAGTATATTATGTATGTAAGACACGCTCGCCTTCCACCGACGGCTAAAATTGTTTGGCGTGGAAGAGGCGCCGAGTGGTTGGTTGCTGGATAGTGTTCTTTGAAGGTTGAAGTTCCCAGGTGGGCAAAGTATCTATCTGGTGGTGTCGGTTGGTGTAGAGAGCTGTTTTCGGTGTCGCTGGGAAGACGCGTTCCCCGCTGCGATTCAATGCTCCCCGGTGACACATGCCCGGTACCCGAGATCATCAGGATAAGTGATAAAACGGCCGTTCCCGAGGAAAGGACGACCCCAGGTGCTATCCATCTCAACTCCCCGGTACATCCAGGCACAAGCACACTGCTATTAATACAAATAATACAAATTACAATCAGCCAAGTAACAAAATCCCCCACAGCCCTCGATCCCTCTTGCTCACGCTATCCATCGACTTCTTACCCTTTGATATCAGCCTTCGCCGCTACTCCTCCTCCCTCAGACGGGACATATTCCATCTTTCCGATTGTTTCTGTGTTTTCTACCAACCTCCCCAAACTACTCAAGCTTCAACGTTGCCAACCATGGTTCAGCCCGCGGTCCCAGAGTAAGATGATAGCTGCTAGACAGCCACCCTCCCATTCTAACCTTTCCATGCTGAGATAGTTTCTCTTCAAGGTTGGTCGAAGTCGACCTAGATGAGTGCTTAGACGCGCGAACAGAGTCCTTACTCACCTTACGCCAATTGGGGCCCCCGGATCTGGTTCATCTGGTAAAGGTCCAACCGAAAGGAACCCACAAAGAGGTGCGAAACATTCCCTGTCTGCCTCTACCTGCTATCTGAGCCTTTTCCAGCTTTCAATCGACTTTTTACAAGATGGAGATTCTCTGACTTACATTTTTTGGCTTATGGGTTGCTTTAGATTGGCACATACCATCATGTTACCGGCATAGATGCCTCATCATCAGCTTCCCTCGCTGCCTACATCAACACCTTAACATACACAATCGGAGAGAATCAGATATGGTTCGGAAAGCCGCAGACATGGAAAATCCAAGCTGGAACTTATTGGTACGATTCTGTTTAGTCACGATCTCTAGGATAGTTTTATGTTTCCAGCAACTAACACCTGTTGTTCGTCCAGCTGCTACAATGCCTTCTCGCGTGTCGACATGCGCGTCGATGTTAGCTTTCCGGGCAGCGTGGACGCTTATGCGGTCGACGAGCGTGGTGAAAGACGAGTCGCAACGGAAATACTATGGCTAGAAACCTATCTCTGCTCTGTGCTCCGAGCCTACGCATACGCCGATGACAGCGTCCAAACGAGAATTGTCGGCTGCCGTCGTTTCAACCCCATTACATCCACCGAGGCCGAACACAGATTCCTCGATGCCGCCGAGCGGCTTTTCGCTAAGGGCTGGCAGTTGGGATCCGATCCGGAAGTCCAAGTCCCAAATCTTGTCGCAAACCACCTTACCACGGGTATCCTAAAATACATACACACCACGGGGAGATATACGAGTGGAGTAAATCTATTCGAGAAATTACGGATAAAATATCCGGAAGTTGCCTCGCTACTGGCCAGGGTGCTGATCGACGCGGACGAGGAAGTCAAAGCTGTCCAGCTTCTATACGAGACTATCAAAGTGTTACCGCTAGACCACGCATTGCTCGATGTCCAGGCAGACTTTTGTCAAAGTAAAGGTCGAAGCGACTTGGCCTTGGAGTGCGCAAAGAGAGCTGTTAATTCCGCTCCCAGCGAGTTCACAACTTGGGCCAAGTTGGCAGAAATTTATATTGCCCTCGAGCAGTACGAAATGGCACTTTTAACACTGAACTCCTGTCCAATGTTCACGTATCAAGAGCGTGACTTTCCTCGGATGCCCCAACCGGCTAAAATGCATCTCCCAATCCTCCCCGAATCCATTATCGATGAGTCGCTCGACGAATATGATGTCAAACAAGATCCTGTAAGTGAACTACTATCATCTCATAGAAGGTCCAAAGCTGATTTGAAACTAGTTACCAGCTGCCTCTCTCAAAGGTACTTTTGCGAAAGCTTACAGTCTCCTGACAGAAATAGTCGCTCAGGTCGGCTGGGATACCCTGCTTAAATGCAGATCGAACGTCTTTGTCATGGAGGAAGAATACCGACACGAAAAGAACGCGAGTACGACGACAAACGCGAGCACTACAGCACTGCGAGGCAACAGCGTTGACGGTGAGAGGCAAACAGAAGATGGCGAAAAACCGAACGGTTCACAGGAGAAGCCGGCTGGGGAGGACGGAGTAACAAACGGTGTCGCCAGGCTGTCAGTCGCTGAATCAGAATCCGATGCCGATACCATGGTCGAGAAACCGGAACAGGCGACAGAACCTGTGCCCGCGGCGGCGAACAAAGATACCGAAGAAGAGGACGACGAAAAGACTTATACACAATTCCAAAATAAAAGGCTATGCGAACGCTGGCTGGATAACCTCTTTATGGTCTTGTACGAGGATCTTCGCGTGTATACGATATGGCGAAGCGAAATCCAAAAACAAAAAATGAAGAATTTGCCTGTGGAGAAGAGCGCGAGCGATTGGGAGATCCATGGCGAATTGGCAGACCGTTTACATCATAATAATGAAGCTGTTGAAGCCTACCGAAATTGCTTGAACATCCGATTCTCGAGCAAAGCGTTTAGGGGTTTGCTAGCAGCGCAAGAAAAGGCGAGAGATGTTAGAGGCGCACTCAACTGCATCATAAGGCTTACGGCTTGGAGTTATAGATGGTACTCAGAGGTAGGAGCCCTTTTTTTTCTTGTTAGGAAGTAACCATGCATCACATATACTAATTTAACCTACTTATAGTTCTCCCCAAGTCTACTAAACTCTGTCAGAAAATTAATCGCGGAGGAAGGGGCTATCAAGTTTAGAAGCGTGGTGCAGTCGACGAACCTGCCACAGCCGGCTCTGGACTTGACCCACCATTACTCTGAAATCTGTGTCGCATTCAGAAGCAGTGGGAGCGAGATGTAAATAAAAGATCTTTTGATTCTCAGCAAGCGAGTTTGAACCTTCGATGACCCTTTCTTTCGTTCTTTTACTATTTTTTACGTCCTGATATCTTTCCCATTTCTATTTCTGCACTCTTCTTATATTCATATGCTTGTTTGTTTGCTGGGGAAGAAAGGTGTGCATAACCGGATGGGGTAATATTTTATTTTTATTTTATCTTGCATCTGACATGTCGGAAATAAAATGTGAAGACTCGAAGCTGCCATGTCTCACCGAAATCCGCAGTACCTGACCACCTTGGAACCTGTGTTATTTAGTGCCTGTCATCTCGTAGTCTGTAGCAGAGTCGTGATATGATTTTGTACGGCAGACGAGCTCTTTCTGGAGGATTCCATGGCCTCCCCAGAAGAGCGCTCGTTTAACCCGGAACATGCTCCGCTTTGCCTTATCCGTACTAGTCCCATCAGTCTTTTTAACGTCGGCCCAGTCGCTGCTGCTTTTATCGATTGCCGAAAGAGTCCATATAAAATTTTCTGCGTCGGATTTTCCCACCTCCAAAATTTTTCTTCCCTCTTCTCCATCATTCATCATCCCGCTTTCACCCACCAATCCTCCCTCATAAAAACCCTCTCGCGTTCTCGATCCTCCTTTTAAAAGAAAACCTTTATTTCTTCCTGGAGAACAAATCGAACCTTTTCTTCTTAATACTCGGAAGGTCTTTTTCAATCTTTTAGTTACCAAGTTCTCTCGTTCTGTGTGTAACGAAAAGTCATATTACACTCTTTCTCTCTATCCTCCCGCCCCATCCATAAATACAAAATGCTTGCCGCCAGAGCAGCGAGATGCGTAAGTTTGCAGTTGCAATTCCTTTATATCCTGTCCAGCTTGCTAACTGGAATAAATTGGATAGCTCCCTCGAGGTGGCGCCGCCCGCATGTGGAATCAAACCCCACTAAGATCGTCGTTGAGCTCAGTCTACGCTAGACATCAGTCGACAGACCAGAAGGTTCAGGGTGCCGTTATTGGTATCGATCTTGGTAAGTTATTACGATCCTTTTTATCAGTATCTCGCACGTTTTTGTTAGATCATAGGATTCTGACCTCGTTACAATCCAGGAACAACCAACTCTGCCGTCTGTATTATGGAAGGAAAGACCCCAAGGATAATAGAAAACGCCGAGGGTTCGAGAACAACCCCATCCGTCGTCGGTTTCACCAACGATGGTGAGAGATTGGTCGGCATTTCTGCTAAGCGTCAGAGCATCGTCAACTCTGATGCTACAGTCTTTGCTACCAAGCGTCTTATTGGTAGAAAATTCACCGACTCCGAAGTCCAGAAGGACATCAAGGAGGTTCCTTTCAAGATTGTCCAGCACACCAATGGAGACGCCTGGGTTGAGGCTCGTGGCCAAAAGTACAGCCCTTCTCAGATTGGAGGTTTCATCCTCGGAAAGATGAAGGAAACAGCTGAAGGCTACCTCAGCAAACCTATCAAGAACGCTGTCGTCACTGTTCCAGCTTACTTCAACGACTCTCAACGTCAGGCCACCAAGGATGCCGGTCAGATTGCTGGTTTGAACGTTCTCCGTGTCGTCAACGAGCCTACTGCTGCCGCTTTGGCTTACGGTCTTGACAAAGACGCTGACAAGATTATTGCTGTCTACGATCTTGGTGGTGGTACCTTCGATGTCTCCATCCTCGAGATCCAAAAGGGTGTGTTTGAGGTCAAGTCTACCAACGGCGATACTCATCTCGGAGGAGAAGATTTCGATATTACCTTGGTTCGTCACCTCGTTGAGCAGTTCAAGAAAGAGCAGAACATCGATCTTTCCAAGGATCGCATGGCCATCCAGAGAATCCGTGAAGCCGCTGAGAAGGCCAAGATTGAGCTGTCTTCTAGCCCCACAACTGACATCAACCTTCCATTCATTACTGCCGATGCCAGCGGACCCAAGCACATCAACACCAAGCTCACCCGACCTCAGTTTGAGAAGCTTGTTGACCCGTTGGTGACCAAGACCATTGAGCCAGTCCGCAAAGCCCTCAAAGATGCCGGTCTCCAGGCTAAGGAGGTCCAAGAAGTTCTCCTCGTTGGTGGTATGACCCGTATGCCAAAGGTGATCGAGACTGTCAAGTCCCTCTTCGGACGTGACCCCGCCAAGTCCGTCAACCCAGATGAGGCTGTTGCTATTGGTGCCGCTATCCAGGGTGCCGTCCTTGCCGGTGAAGTCACTGACCTCCTCTTACTCGATGTTACCCCACTGTCCCTCGGTATCGAAACACTTGGAGGTGTCTTTACCCGTTTGATCAACCGAAACACTACTATCCCTACCAAGAAGTCCCAGGTCTTCTCCACCGCTGCTGACTTCCAGACCGCTGTCGAGATCAAGGTATACCAGGGAGAGCGTGAACTCGTCCGTGATAACAAGCTTTTGGGTAACTTCCAGTTGGTTGGTATCCCTCCAGCTCATCGTGGCGTTCCTCAGATCGAAGTCACTTTTGACATTGACGCTGACTCGATCGTTCACGTTCACGCCAAGGACAAGTCCACCAACAAGGATCAGTCCATCACCATCGCTTCCGGTTCTGGTTTGAGCGACAGCGAGATCCAGTCCATGGTTGACGATGCTGAGAAATATGCTGAGACCGACAAGGCTCGCAAGCACCTCATCGAGACTGCCAACCGTGCGGATAGCGTTATCAACGATACCGAGAAGGCCATGAAAGACTTTGCCGAGAAGCTCGACAAGGAAGAAGCTGAGAAGATCAGGGAGAAGATCACTGCTCTCCGTGAAGTCGTTTCCCAGTCTCAAGCTGGTGAAGGTAATCTCACTGGTGATGAGCTTAAGGCCAAGATTGACGACCTCCAGATGGCCAGCTTGACCCTCTTTGACAAGATGCACACAGCTGCTCGTGAGAAGGATAATAGCACCCCATCGGATGACTCTTCTTCCTCCTCTGGACCAACCGATGGCCAACAGCAACAACCAGGATCCGGCGAACAGAAGCAGTAAATCTGAAAAGTAAAAAAGTTAGCTGCTTTTTTTTTTTTGGGTTTCCACTTTTTCTCGCTGGATTTCTTGATGTTTTCTGTCACGCACTATACCCGCCGCATTATGCGTATCTACAATCACGCCCTTTTTTATATCTTCTTTCATTGTATTTCTATCTTCACCTATCGGTCATAATTGTTAAAGGATCCGGCATCTCCTTCTGAACAGGTGTTCATGCAGCATATCTCCCACCTCCCATTCGATAAGCAGCGCCCTCTCTCCGTTGATTCAAAGCAATATACCATTTTGCTAGCATCGGAGTATATATTATCACTTATTTGTCTGTATATAGAAACCAAAAAGTTTACTTTTCTTCCTTTTTGCACTCTTTACGAAGTTTAAAAGACTATTCCTCCCTTTTCTTCGCTTGTTTTATATATGTACTTTTTATTCCGTCTATGGGAAGGAGTTTGAGAGATTGCTTATAAATGAAATGTGTATATGGTTTGTTACCTCTCTCTTTTTCTTATTTCACGAGAAGCCAAAAAATCCTCAACTCCCCTTCGCCTTTTGCCTGTATAGACCCACTATTTGTTCTGTTTTTTCTACACTAAAAAAATTTAAAAAAAGAGAAAAAAAGGAATCTGTACATAGCATGAGGTGTTGAAGGGAGAAGGATGAAGGGAGCGGATTATTTTGGTGTGATGGTTGTGGTGTTAGATGAATTCAGACTCTCCGCTCTGAGAATTTAAACTTATGATTTTTTTATAAAAAATAATCTCCACAGTGTAATCCTTGATGAAGGCTTAATTGGCAAACTCGCTTGGGAAAATATTAAAAAAGTGATATCACTCTCTGATTTGCTGGATATCAAGGACTTATGCATCTGAGCAGACGTAAGTCAGGAAGAACTGGACAACCCCGGTGAAGGACGGGCGCCGCCAACGGGAACAAGGGCGCAAGGGTGCCCTGGCCAGTATTTCCTCCCCTTAGCGTTGAACGACCTGCCTGACAAGCCCGTTTTCTCCGCTACTTCTGGCGCTGTGGATTTTCATTTTAGATGATGGTTTTAAGGAAAAACAGGGAATCGAGTGTTTTTTGTTCTTCAAAATGCACATTTTGTTGTTCCATGTTTTAAGCTAGAGGACTAATTGAGAGGTCGCAATTAATACCAAACGTAACGGGCTTGTTCGGTATTTGAAGAAGGCTCGTGCATGTGCACAGCTTTGATGTTGTAATTTTAATATTTGGCGGCCGCGGGATGGCGAATTGGCAAGTGGGGACTATTTTGCCCTGCCCTTGTTCCCTTGTACGTAGGTACTTACGTTATATACGTTTTTGGTAACGGGCTTCTCCATCTCTGTGCAGAGAGATTCGGTTCTTTTGGCCCCTTCGAGTCTCAATCGGGTAATGAGGTTTATAGGTCAAGTCGTCCGGTTGACTCGCTGTGGGGCTGTTCCTTCGGTGGCAATATAACTTACATGAATGCGAAACCAAGAAAGCGGTACTGTTCGTTTTGGCTCGAGTGAACATGCTAGGCCATGGCCGAAAGCTATCGCCTGCATATACGAGCGAGAGTAATCTCTCGGTGTTATAGAGGTGGTGGTGATGATGGATATGAATATGGATATGGAAGTGGTAGTTGGTGGTGGTGGTGGTGGAGGAGGAGGTGCATGTGAGGCAGGAAGGACAACAACAACCTGATTGAGACGACTTCACCTGCTGCTTCTTCCTCCCTCGTCTGCTTCCTCTTCCTCTTGTTCTCAATCTCTTCTCCCTCTTCTTCCAACCTCCGTTCGTCCCGGCATTCCTTTCCTTCCTCTTTCTTCTACTTCCTCTGCCCACCTCCATTCGTCCTGTATATATTGTCATCCCCTCCATCTCTCGCCGTTGTGGATGGATTGCCCGGCATTGCTGCCCCGTCGCGATCCCATCCAACAAGCTCTTCCTCCATCTCAGTCATGACTGTCACCGATCCGTATGTCTCCTTCGACTCCCTGCCTTGCCATGTCCCGCTGCCGGACCTCCCCCGTAATTCCCTTACCAGTGGATATTTCAGCTCGCTAATCGTCGGCTTGTGAGCCATGGCTTTTTTTCTAGGACCGGCCGGACGACCACCTCGTTCGTCTCACAAACATCGCCTCCCGTCTTCTACAATGCACCCGTTCCTTACAAGTTCGTTCCCCACCATCCCACCATCCGTCATCGCCAGTCTTTCGGACTCGGATGCCTCTCCCTGCTTCTTTTTACTTTTTTCAATCACCTCCACTTCCATCGTTAAGATCTAGGCTTGCTCACTCTTGACGAGCACCCCGTGTGCTTGTCGTTTCGCTAGGCACTGGCAACTCCGTTCCCTCTTATGCTCGCCCCTCCCGAATGTTCTTTACTACCCGGTTGACGCTCGAATATATTCCCTAAATACCGCCACCAAAGAACGGAAACTCATCACTTTTCTCCCTTTTGAGCCGAGATGTATCAGTGCCAAGTACGGCTGGATATGTACCGGTGGTGTAGAAAATGGTCAAATAGCTGTCATAAAAGTGGCTGATAAGACGAGTTCGAGTTCGAGGGCCAACAGACGATCTTCAGTTATCCCCGACGGACCCGTAGATACCTTTGATGGTACAATCACGGACGACAAACACGCCTCGGAAGATGAAGAGCAGGAGCAGAGCTGGTGTCAGACGGAGTATATCCGGTTGGCGGAGTTGGGTGGGACCATAGTCAATTCTATCACAATGTACCGACCCGGAGAATCAAAACCTGATGGCGATGTTATCGCCATTATTACGTATGCGTCATTCTTTGTTCCCACTTTGGTTGAAAATAAGTTTCTAACGATTTTATTATCTCCAATGAAGTAACAATGATAAAACGGTTCGCCTCTTCTCGTTATCTAAATTTCGAGTCCTTACCACTCTAACCCTGCCGTTTCACACCAATCACGCCTCTGTCTCACCAGATGGCAAATACCTCGTGGTCGTCGGCGATTCGTCCAAGGTCTTTTTCTACAACCTCGCTACCCTCACATGCGACTCCCAACCCGATTATTCGTGGAAACTCTCCTCTAGCCCATCATACAGTGGGGGAGATGCGTTGATATCGACTGATTTCTCGCCTTGCTCGAAACTCTGTGCCGTTGCCTCACAGGATGGGTCCATCAGCGTATTTGACACTAGATTCTTCGAAAGAAACACCAACGCATCACCGATTACTCGGGTCATACAGTCCTCCCGCCCTCAAACCCAGGCTGGGGCCGTTCGTTGTGTGGTCTTCAGTCCGAGTCCTTGGGATCTCCTAGTATGGGCGGAACATACCGGCAGAATTACAATTACCGATTCCCGACAAGAGTTTGGTTCCTCTCAGACAATTCGCGTCAACATTGGTGGTGATAATGTAGAGCAAATCGAGCTATCGGGAGACCCTCTGTATCACGGCAGGCCAGCAACTTTCGGTAGCACCGATGAGGCAGAACTAGCGTTTGCGGCCGAGGAACAGGAAATTCACGATGAAATGTACGCCGCGGCGGCTCTGGACGAAGACGAAACTGCTCTTCCCACACAAACCCTAACTCGACCTCGGGAGGGGACATCAGCTTCGAGCCTTGGCAGAAACATCTATCTCCCACCCCTGGCCATGTTCCACGATGGGCAGGCTCATCCCACAGATGCGAGTTCACACTCGACGAGAAGGCCGTCAGGTACCGATACCCCGGCAGCTACAGCTGCAACGGCTGCTACCAATGACGCTGCAACATCTCCAACCTCTTCCCGTAATGGCAACAATCCATCAAGTTCGCTTACATTATCACGTTTGCAAGCCTCTTCTAACGCCCTTGCGCAACTAGAAGCACAATATCAACGATTGATCGCCCAGTTGACGACACCTCCTCCGAGACCACCTACTTCGGCTCCATCGAACTCCAACAATAACAACAGCAATGAGAATAGCGAGCCGACAACCTCGAGCGCTTCTCCATCCTCGCCTCTGACGGCTCGAAGACGATACTTAACATTACCTTCTGCCAACACGAATACGGGCACCAACGCCGACAACATTCTGCAATTTGAGAGCCGTTGGTATCGTGCCCGACAAAGACAGTGGAGATTGGAGTATCTACGCAGGAGAGCGAGAGAAGGAGGGGTTACATCTGGTGACGGGGTTGATAGCGCCATCAGCTCCATCGTTAGAAGTAGACGAGGAGACGGGGAATTGGATATCACAGGGCTCACGTGGAGCTGTGATGGGAAGAAATTGTAAGCTTTTCCACAACCGGATTATATGACAGTGAAGGTGGATGTAATGTGTGCTAACTTTCCGGCAGGTATGTTGCAACGACTAGCGGTATCGTGGAGTACGATGTTGCTCCGAGAAACGTCTTTCCAAAGTTCGATTTTCGTTGAATTTGGTAGACGTATTTTTTGAGCTATTTGTGGAAATATCTGCGTATCAGTAGCATCATGGTTCCAACTTTGCAGACAGCGTAGTCCTTTTGTCTATTCTCTTGATCAATCTTCTTTTAGCGCTCAAAAATTCTTGACTGTTATGCTTTGGATTCTTTTTCGATATCAGCTCTTTCCCTCGCTATATCTACCCATTCTGCTGTGTATCTTTGAAATATGCCTCCCCAGTCTGCCTACGATATCATGTCGGGTGTATTTTCTTATGTTTTTTTTTTTTTTTTTTTTTTTTGGAATGATGGCGAAGGTGTCTTTTCTTCTTTTTTGGAACCAAGGATTTTTTGGCTGCGATACGGCGAAAAGGGAGGAAATCAAATGAAACGGAGTGTATACTCTTGCTATTTAGGACTTCTGTGATATATTATAATTGTAGTGTTACCTGTAGGCTGTAATAACCGTTATCACCATCCTCCGGCGTCGAATGGAACTCGAGGGCTTGAGACCCTGGGAATCTGCAGTGCGGTGTTGTTGTGTTGTTGTGTTGTTGTGTTGTTGTGTTGTTGTGTTGTTGTGTTGTTGTGTTGTTGTGTTGTTGGACGTTGTAACGTTTGCCAATCAGCCAGGCACCGTCCACCGCTCCCACCTTCTCCTCCTTTCTCTTTGCCATCTTTTCCTTTCCTCCCTCCAGCCGTCTTCTTTGTCTCTCCTTCCGTCGACATCCTTCGCCTTTCATCATCACCGCCATCTTCGCCATCATCACCGTCGTCAGCACGACCACGACCAATCCTTCCGACGGTTCTTCTATTGATACCCTCATTGACATTCATCCCAGGACCTGTTCACAATGACAACACCACCATGGAGAGCAGCCGGCGGAACCGCCGTTCAACGTATGTTTTTCCTTTCCGCTCAGACTCATCCTCCTTCGACAACCTTACTGACCGTCACATCCTCCCTAGGCCCGGGATTTCACCCAGTCGCCGTTAGAAAGACACTTGGAAAGGCTTCCACAGTTCGTCACTCTCCTTACCCGCCAATACATCTTGGTACCAAATACTCACCCTCTTCCCAGCAGGCTTCGCAACCCCCGACGCAAGCTGCCCGTCGAACTCAGTTTCCCGACGCTCTCAAAGCATACGTAGCACGCACTTTTGAACACTGTCCCTCTGAAAACAAATCCGAGGTTGAAGTTGCTCTCAAGAAAATCATCACTGAAGCTTTCGAGAACCAGACCGTTTGGTCCATAGATTGGGCAACGCATCCGCTCCCCACCGCTGCCCGCCGAGCCAGCGTTGACTCTTCCGACATGATGGACATCTCTTCTGGCGACGAAGCCAGCCCTATCAGCCAACAACCTTCCGTCAACAAACTCAACAAGCTCGGCAAGGCACCCAACAACACCAACAACAATGTGAACAACAATAAGAGAAAGTTAGGTAGTAGAATCACAAGTGAACGAAACGAATCTGACCGAGAGGTCTCGCGACCTGATAAGAGGTCCAAGAAGCTCAATACCAGTGACTATTCATATGAAGGCCCCGATGCCTTCAAAAGACTTGACAGAAAGTACAAACGACACCAAACTACCAAGAATGTTTTCAGCCAGTACCATTCCATGCACTCCGCTTTGGATTCACCTGCATTCGCTCCCATAGTGGGGAGATCGACTACATTGGAGAAGAGGTATCTGAGATTAACATCAGCCCCTGACCCGGCTACCGTCCGGCCTCAGCACGTACTCGAAAAGACCTTGGAATTGCTCAAAACCAAGTGGAAGGCCGAAAATAACTACTCTTATATTTGTGATCAGTTCAAATCTTTACGCCAGGATCTGACCGTTCAACATCTCAAGAATGATTTTACTGTTAACGTCTACGAAATCCACGCCAGGATTGCTTTGGAGAAGGTAAGACATATCTCTCTATCAAAACCTCCACCATAAACCCCCACTAACATATCTTTTCTAGGGAGATCTGGGTGAGTATAACCAATGTCAGTCACAGTTAGCAAATCTTTATTCCGAAAGGATTCCCGGCGGCCATCCCCACGAGTTCAAGGCCTATCGAATTCTCTATTTGCTTTACACTTGCAACCGATCCGACATGAATGATATATTAGCAAGCTTAACCCCCGCAGAAAAACAAGACCGTGCCATCTTGCACGCGTTAGCCGTTCGAGGCGCCGTAGCCTCCGGCAACTTTCATCGGTTCTTTAGACTTTACCTTGATGCACCAAATATGGGAGGATATCTTATGGATTCCTTCATTGACAGACAGAGACTAGCTGCTCTTTCAGCAATCTGTAAATCGTGAGTACCTTCTCTTCTCTTGTTTATCTTTGAGCTCTGCTAACTACCTTGTCAATTCCAGATATCGTCCTGACGTCCCATTTCGCCATATTACTGAAGAATTGGGATTTGAAAATGATGCTGAATGTGAAGCGTTTCTCGTGAAACACAATGCTGGACAATTCATTAAAACCAAACAAACCACCAAGGGTGAAGGCGATGAACAGCAGATGGTTGACAAAGTCACCCTGGAAACTCAGAAAGCGATGACAACCTTTGAAGCTGCTAAAGCAGCAGCTTTCAAAAAGGTTGACATTAAGGGTCAAATATAATATGACTTCCGCTTAATATTTTCCTTGCGAGCTGTTTTCTGCATTTAGCCCTCCTTTCCAGTATCTTCGACCAAAATTCCGAATCATGGTAAGCTAACGAAAAACTAACCCTCCAACGATAACACGACGGTACCTTCGAAACTTTCGGCGCATTACGGTGTTTAAATCTCAAAATTTATGTTACATGTTGTTTTCTAGCTCTCTGGGTCTTACCTATGAGAACTAGGCAACCGTAACCATGTTTCTGAACATTCGAGACATAAACCTATATCTCTCTTTTAATACAATCATTTTCAAGTGCATATTCTCGTTTCTTCATTTCGCTCCCCTTTCCTTCCACAATCCTTCTTACTACTTCGCTCTACTCTCTCAAATGCCTTGAGCACACGACCCACCAAAGATACCGATTCATCATTAATAGTTCTTTGGGGTGTTCCTAAAAGGCATTCCTCGCAAAAAAAATTACCCTCTTCTATCACCGCCGAAAGAAAACACCACGCCACCCGAACCAAGAAAAATAAACCACAACAAAAGACCTTGACGAATTCGACTCAAAAACTATAACATAATACAACATTATTACGTTTTCAACGAAAGTTGGATATCGAACGGTTTTGTGAATATTTTCACGCTGGCGGATCGGTCTTCTTTATCTCCTATTATTTCCCCCGACCCATCAAACCCAACCTCACTATCTATCATTTTATTTGATATGCTTTTCCATCAATATATTTTGATTATATGGAAAGATTTTCCCCTTTTGCAAATATTACCCCCTGTTCATCACTTTATCGGCGTTCCAGGATGTTGCTTTCCTATTTCCCTCACTTCAGCGAGATTCTCCCCCATTTCCCATTTAGTTTTCCATCTAGTAGTTTTCTTTCTTCTGATACTGAATCGTATATTCTGATCAAGCTAAGCGTGGGGGCCGTTGAAACGCCCAATGTCAACTTGCAAGTCCCCTTTTGCTTGAAAAAAAAAAAATTTCAAAAAAAAATACTATTATTCTAAAGGTTGTTCCTATTATCATAACGTGATATCTATCCTGAGATGTACGAATTTCTGAAACGTAGCTAGCATGTGAACATGCATGCGACTTTCACATGAAATATCTGCACTCCTCTTTTCGAATTTTCACCTGTCCGTGCGGCTGATGGTGACAAGTCCAGGCCGAGTCTTCACACTCCATTTCAACTCACTGTAATATATGTGGTGATTTAGTATATGCAGTAAATTAAATGAGCTCTCTCACATTCAACTCTATCAAGTTAAAGAAGAATGAGAGGGAATAGAAAAAGAAGAGTGGATGTATATAAAATAGGGGATATTTTATATTTATATACATTGTATACCTTATCGAACCCACAATTTGATAGAGCAGATACGTATGTACGTAGGATACCTTGAAAAGGGAAAAGGCAAAAAAGAAGCATAAGGTTTCTTGTGCGTACGTAGCATTACATCCGTTCATAAAATCTCAGTAGCAGTATGATATCAGGAGCGGTACTCACTCGTACACCTCAGAACATTCGAAAAGCACATCCTGTGAAATGGAGATCATCGTTCTTGCGTGAAGAAAGGAATTCGTAGACACCGTTAACGTGTTCGTTCATTATTAATGTGAAGAAACCTTGAAAGAACAGAAACATAGAAAACATTCAAAAACGGAAACCAAAGGTAAGAAGATTGAGAGAGGTAGTACATCGATCGATTAGACAAAGTATAAACGAAACCATTCGATGTCTCAATTTGTTTGGAAGCAATAAAACGAAAAAAAAAAAAAAAAAAAAAAAAAAAAAAGATGACAAAAACCCAATTGAACATAACATAACTTTGCAGTATCAATTCTCACCTCCCGTATTAAATGCTCCTTTTAAAATAGTAATATCATTTGTATTCGTTTCGTAATCCCCCCATCCCACCTTTCCAGTCTAGATTTATTCTTTAATTCGTGAAACAAAGAGAGGGAAGAAAGTCAACTAAAAAAGAGGGAAGGAAGCGGGAAATAGTATTAAAGAAGGAGGTGTGATCATGGAAGATAAAGGATTTTCGTATCTCAAGTTGGAGGGGATGGGCAGGAAAGGCATATGCTCGAAAGGACTTGTAACAGCTCGGCAGGGAATAAAAATAGTCCACTAAACATAATCAAGCATCGTGATAATACGGAGGAAAGACGAATTGTGCTAATGGATAAAAGGGAGTATCAAGAGGGAAATGACAAGACAGAACACCGGTACATGAAACATTAGAGCAATAGCTAATAAAAAGAAGAAAAGAAAGGGTACAAAAAGCTTTTGGTTTGATAAACATATTAATCAGAATATCTTTTCCACCATTTAACTGTCGGAGACGTGGTGACAACGAAGTCGGTCATTATTGCTGCTTGTGAAGATGTCACAATCGAGGTTCAAGTGTGAAGCCGAAAAGGTTTGTGCGATAGGAGGGGAAAGGGAGGAGGGAAATTGTTCCAGAGAGGTCACTCATCAGAGCATGTCCCTTAAATATCGATATTATCGGTACTGAACATTCCTTCATCGTCACCGTTCTTACCAGTGCCACCTGTTCTTCCATTAGCTCCGCCTCTGCTGCCATAGCTGATGCCTTCATCGTAGTCATCATCACTATCACTATCTTCATCCATCTTGTCATCATGGCCACCATGAGCTGATTGGTAGCTCCTTGCAAATTGCTCATCGAGAGAGCGTTCATCAACAAACGTGAATCCACGGAAGGCATTTTGCATTCCCGGACTCAGTGGAGTGCTCGCCACGATGTCGTTTCTAACAGACCCGGGAATAGGCGCGTTTGTGAATTCTGTATCAAAGTTTTGCGTATCGGTCTCCGACTTGAGAGAGGGTTTGAACGGAGGGATGGATTTCTTTTGCTTCAATGCCTCCCAATCAACATCTGCAAAGAATGGATGTTCTTTCAATTCGGCCGCATCTCGCTGGGCACCTAGACGGTGTTTAGGGTTGCGATTAAGGAGCTATACCGTAGTTAGCATCGATCCTAGGTTTTCAAATCGAAAACAGAATACATACCCCTTTGACAAAGTTTCTACCTTCCAAGCTAAGCGCATCCTTCGGAAATCTAACCTTACCAAACGCAATATTTTTGTACATTTGTTGGGTGTCTTCAGCAAAAAATGGGCTCCAGCCACAGCACATTTCAAACACAAGAACACCCAGAGACCAAAAGTCCACCATTTTGGTGTATCCGAGCTCATCCAACAGGACCTCTGGAGCGAGGTATTCTGTTGTTCCGCAAAACGTATTGGTCGTCTGGTCCTTGCTTAAATTTTGTTTCGAAAGCCCAAAATCACACAGAGCGATATGGCCATTGGCATCGAGCAGAATGTTTTCAGGTTTGAGGTCCCGATAGACAATATCGTGGTTATGGAGGTGTTCCAGGGCGAGAATAAGCTCTGCAATATAAAACTTCGCACGCTCTTCACTAAATCTACCTTCTTGCTGCAAATGCCAGAAAAGCTCTCCGCCAGACATGTAATCGGTAACTAGGTAGAGGTCGGTTGGGGTTTGGAACGAGAATTTCAAGCCAACAATGAACGGAGAGTCTGTTGTCGCTGTTCTGACCAGGATGTTACGTTCTCCTATGGTATGCGCAACTTCCTTCTTCTGAACAATGACCTTCTTGGATAAGATCTTCATCGCATAAATACGATTTGTATCCTTCTTCCTGACTTGATAAACCTGTCCGAATGTGCCTTGATGGATGTTAGAACTCGTACCTCGCGTGATGATCGACTGAAGGAAGATAGTTACCTCGGCCAATTAATCTTAACATTTGGAAGTCATTTGGTCCAAAATGTTTCTTGGTGGCTTTTTCATAAATAATTTGGAGTTGAATCTCCCCTGTAACCACGGATCGTTCCTCTTCGGATCTTGGCTGAAGTGGTAGCCATTCATCTACCACAGTGCCTTCATCTTTCAGATTCGGTCTAAGCCGAACCATTCCTACGAAAGTTTCTTGGTTCTCGCGATCATATATCGCAACGATAATTTCAGATTGCTCTTGAACAACATCACTACCAAAACGTTAGACTAAGGAAGACAGAGGAAAGTAGATTAGAGATATGACACTTACAACATCGCCTCATGATCCCAGTTAGCACTCGCAAACCCACCTTCCTTCTTGCTGAGCGTCTGCAAATCCGTGCTGGAACTTGTTCGGCTGCGCATAGGAATAGATATGCCTCTAATGCCAGGAATTCCGATAGGCTTTCCCATTCCATCATCCTTCTTGTGTGGACCCTTCGAAATAGACTCGTTGCTTTCAAATGTACAAACTATGTAAGGATCTTTCGGTCCATTTGGACTTGTTGGCGTGGTTCTGAGATTTCGGCCGGCAATTATTCGGACCGTAATACGACCTTTGGGTGGTCTGGTGACAGGAGATGTGGATGAACTGGACGAAGCAGAAGCTTTCTCAACCTTGGTATCTATTTGGGTTAAAGCTTTTCCTTCCGAAGTAGTTCCTCTTGGAGTTGCTGGGGGGGTGTCCTTTAAAGTGGGCAATTTTGTCAGCGCTTCAATCTCAGCAGTTTCAATCACTTGCTTTGTATCTCCAACAGCGAACGGGATATTGGAAAGCAATTCTTCCAAAGTTGGTGGATTAATTGGGAACTGTGTCGAGGAAACTGGTTGAGAACCTCGACGATTAGGAATAACCCGTTGCCCAGGAGCAGATACTTCCGTTGAGAGTGTGTCTTGCTCCGGGGCCGGGTGAACATTGGTAAATGCACGGCGAAAACCACTTGTGATCTTTGGTATCTGGCTCAGACAGACCTGTTGGAAACCGTGGAGGATTGCTGGAATTCGTCGATCTTGAAAATCTGGTCGTGGGGTCCGCTGGCCGGACACTTCATCTTCATTTTCCAGTCTTAGCAAACCGCTGTGAAGATAAAATCTTAAGTTAGCCTTCCGGTACCTTAAATTTGAAGCTATGGGCCTCTATTTTGTTATAAATCAAAGCAATTGCCACCCGGGAAAGGTTTGGGCAAATTTTTTCCAAGATATATCAGAACGAAGCTATGGGGATTGGAGGTGGTGAAAATTTTGCTAGAGCACTAGATCTGATCAACAAAGAAGGTAAGAAGAGATACTAACTTTTGAGCCATTGCCATCTTTAGTAGGTCGGTTGCTGAATTTGTCTGCGAGTCAGTCGAAGTAGTTGTCAACCGAGATTTCGTCGGCGTGACCACGACAGTGGTGACCGAGGTGGTAGCTGTAGTTGACGGCTCTGTGAGACCAGCTGGGGGGCGAGTCGGCGATGAAGCCAAGGGAGAATTGCCGTGAGCAGCACAAAGGGCGGAAGTGCTAATTGTAGGAGAAGACTCGGCTCGAGAATGTGTCTTTGGCCGCTTAGCAGAGTTTGATGCAGCGGAGGCGGACCCAGTCCTGGATAGAGCTTGGAGAAAGGTCGACGACAAAGAAGTGAGCAGGCGCGAGGACTTTTCAGCAACGGACGGCGGGTTGGTGTTACCAGTCGAAGCTGAAGCAGAGGTCGATGATGAAGCTAAGGATGATGTAGTGGTAACAGCAGTAGAATTAGGAGGAGGAAGGGGATGGTGAGGTTGAGGCGGGGATGGTGCAGTTTTAGGTTTGAGCAAGACGGATTCGGTGGCGGTTGTTGGGGTTAAAGGCGGGGACGAGGTGTTGGTGTTGTTTCCGGCGGTGGTTTTGTTGCTTAGCGTAGCGTGTGTCGTTAATTTAGTAGAGGATGCTGAGGCGGAGGTGGAAGAAGGGGAAGAATTATTGCTAGCGGTATTAGGGCGACTCTGTGAATTTCTAATATCCCCAATCTTATTAATATTATTATCGGCAGCCACAGCAGCAGGAGCAGCAGAAATATTAGTATTAGAACTGCTGCTGGTCGCACTGCTTTTGCCGTTGCCGTTGCCATTGGTTCCACCGGTCTTAACAACGGCACTGCCTGTCCCTCCGGCGGCACCCGTTTGCCCAGCTGCCGTGCTCGAGGAGGACGAGGCACTTTTGAAAAAGTTCAGAACCATTTTCGGAACTATTGACCGGGCTGGATGTCCAAAGCCTGGCAGGTTTCAAGGTCCTGTCGTTTGGTGTTCATGCAGCCAGCTGGTGTGCATGCAGATTGAACAAGCAACCACCAGAAAAGCAAAGAACACCCTCGAACGGTTGATTATTCTTAGTTAAGAATTTCCAAAGTATGATGATGTCTAAGAATTGTGGATCTTCTGATATGCCGGCAGCTGCTTGCGCTTAGCTGGCTAGCTTCTTAGTTCGCACGAAATGCAGACAACGATTTTTAAGGTCTGTTCTTTCGTCTGTCTGTCTGTCTGACTATTAAGTTTTTTCGATATGTAATTTCAAATGTCCCACCGGCTGCAGCGACGTTGGCTGGCGATTACGGGAGAAAAATTTTCTTCCTGAGTAAGTTATCTGTCTCGTAGGCAAGCAAAACTCCGCACGGGCAAAAATCATGTTAGCCTGATGTTTTATTTCGTTTGAACGGAAATTGGAGAAAATGAAAAAAAAATCCGAAGGAAAAAAAAATAAAATAAAATAAAAATAAAAAATATAACGGAAATCAAAAGAAAAACAGTTTCGTCTGAATTTCTTTGCAAAAATGACGCACGAATATTTCCGACTGCAGAATCCTTCGAAAGGGGAAAGAAAAAAAAGGAAATGCCAAAGGGAAAGATGCAGCGAAGATGCAGCGAAGGTGCAACAAGTTGAGGGCAGTTAAGTCAATCAGAGAAGCAGTTGGACTTTCGGGTTCGCTGCATGCCGACCTTGTTCTTTGCAATCACTGGATCTGGGATCCCCCTCGAGGCTTGGGGACATGAAGTGGATCTCCTGGGATATTTGCAAATTGAATTGATCAAATGTCAAAAACGAAAGCATATTATTTGAGGAGATTGGTTTTCTGATTCGAAATTAAAAAGTGAAGAAAATTTTTCTTCTCCTTTTCTCTCGCGATCTTTGCATACAGATTGCAACCTTGAGAAGGAGGACCGAAGGAAGCTTATTCTCTTTTGGGATGTTTGACTAACATCAGAGTCTTCCGTCCTCATCGACCAAGGAGCTAAATTGAGCTTGCGTACGAAAAGCTAATGAGCCATTCGATTTTGGGGGTTTCTCTTCTGAATACTTGAGTACTCAAAACCAGTTAAAAACGCAGTATATTCCCTTCGCAATTGCTCAAGTTGCTCTCCACAGATGACCAATTACGGACGGGCTGCCCGTCTCGACTGGTTCCTGCAGGAAGATCCGTGCGATGATGCAGATGAGAGAAAACGCGGAGGCCCTGGAAGCAGGCAAAAAGGCGCAAAAAAGGAAAATAGCACGAAAAGGCTCCGAGTTGATAAATCGAGCAAAGAATAACTTGGAAGTCACCTACCGGCTTCCTCCTGCCAGAAACAGAAAAATGTTCACGGCTCTTAGAGCGATCTAGAGAATCCTTGGTTTAACGAAAGGGAAGAACGATTTTCGATGCTCCCCCACGCTGACGATATACAAAAAATAAATAAACGGGCGACGTTGAGATAAACCGGACCCGGTCTCGTCGGAGAGGTTGGACTTGAGCCGGAAGGTAAAAAGTTCGTAGGGTAACTGACAGTACAGCTGATGACGATAAAGTTCGAACGACAGGGTCGAAAGGAAATGACGAGTAAGGATGAGATTGCTTGGACAAGGTCGAGAGGAGAGAAATCAGTTGGGCGGTAAATGGTGTATCAAGTATCTTTTCCCAATTTTAATCTTTTTTTATTTTTTATATTCCGTGACGTTGCAAGAGGCCGGCGTGTTGCGAGGGCGTCGGAAGGATCGTCTTGGATCGGAGCGTCGATGGGTGTTGTCGCAACGTGACGGACTCAACTCGAAACCGACGTGCAGTCCAAACTAAATTATAAAAAAGCTTTGTTATAAAAAGCACTAGGAGGGCATTTCTTGCTTTAGTTAGCACTCCCGCCCATCGAATATCGGAAGGTTGGTGTATGTATAGCTTGTCTCGCTCCCAGACATACACCCATTTCACACGGAAATGAAATAAAATAAAAGAATGCTGCAATGCAATCGTTCGCTTCACCCTCAGCCTGCGTCACCTCCAATTCTCATGATTTCCTTCACGGCTTCCAGATGTGTCATCTTGACGCTCTCACTTTGGTCTCTCGGGCTCAACCGAATTGTTCTTATTCGAAGGATGCCTTTCCAAGCGTTACCAATTCTTTGACTTCGTTTTAATACCCGCTGGGTGGTGGACGAAGTACCACTTGGACGACCAGGGTTCATCCTGAAGCCAAATCTTTTTTTTGACCCTATCAGGGAGCAACGTTTGGATCCAGGACATTCGGTTCGCACTGACTTTGGTGGTCTGATCCGAGGAAACACTCCAGTCACTATAAAGCCACCCGACGGTGGTGGGCGATAGTTTCCCAGCCCAGCAATCAACGGTGAATGGCATCGATATTGAAAAGATAACGAAATGCAGAACCCTTAGGAATCGGGCTGCATGCGTGCATATCTGCAGCTGCATAAATCTGCACCTCGCAGCCTTCGCGCAGATGCTATCAGAGCGAATCCTTGAGTTCAAGCTTCAACTTGTCGATTTCGTTTCACCATTTTATACCCTTGAACATTTCATTGCACACACACCGACTCCAAACTTAAATTGCAATATCTTGTGGAATCGATCCTGTTCTTTTGTTGGATGCCCAAAGACATCAATATAAAATATCGTTTGATTGATAACTTGCAAGGGGTTCATTGTCGAGCAACACCAACAAGATACCTAATGTGCGAAGATAAACGGAAAAACCCACAGATCCCGGATGCCTGAGAAAGACGCCGAGAATTCTAGAAGCCGATACCGCCGGAACATCTAAGAATAGCCTTTCTCGGGCAGTGACAAGGGAATCGTGCTGTGGCACCTCAGCCTTACACTAAGATGTCCAATGAGCCACTCTTAATCATAACATATCCACAGCGGTTCAGATTCTGTTCATGAAATGTGGCTCCTGCTTTCTACCTTTCACACCGAGAGCTCGTGTACGATACCAGGCGTGCGCGAGAGATCTATGCAATGAATCGTCGGGAACCTTCCCATGGGATTTTCGCCAGTGTTTCGGTCTCAGCATCGACCTTTCTCCCTTGCACTTGGCCGAGCTTAATGCCGACAGACTCCTTCTTCGTGTCACCATGTTCCGTAATCGTCGCGTAGCTATCCCTTTTCCCAATCGGTAGAGCTAGCTCTTCGATAGGACACCTTTCGAAGGAGCATGAACCTATCAAGCTTGTACGAGGACCTACAACTAAGGTTAATGATATTTGCGCGACCGAGAACGCCCGAAAGACGCGCTGCAAAACCGGATGGCGGGCCTTTCAGCATAGTATTTCTTTTTTCTGTTCAAGCAAACATAATGAAATTTCAAAAGCTGCCAACCTTTCTATCGCAAACCAAGTTGATTTTATGCAATGCCGTGAAGTCCGAGGTCGCACATGCGCACAGGCCTAGCACAGTGAAGCGTGAGTGAGATGAATGGTGTACCTGCGGATGGCCTGTCTATCCGGCATAAGGTTTGACGCTCCCAGGAAGGCAGCTTTCGTGAAATGTACCCACAAATTATGGACCGCCGAATAAACTTGTTGCTATTTTTGCCAAGATGCTTGTACTGCAAAAGGTTTGCTTCAAGAGCAGTTTGCCATTCTATGTGACGTATGGATTTCAAAGCTTCAGCTGGATTGCGGAGTTACGTCCATTGAGTAAGTGGTTATACGGCTATGTCATCGACTTGATCTACCCACAAGCTCCACTCTAATTGCCGGTTTCCTGCCGTCCATGGTCGAGATCTCTGAGAGTTCCAGTCTGTTTCTCCACCTAAGATATCATAGTATCCTAATATCAATGGGCATTTTTTTCGCATATAATTTGTAAGGAAGGATTTCTGAGATTTTATATAATGGCATCGCGATGCATCGGTACTCGGGAGCTCCGTGTGCTGCAACGCATTCCAATGCCACAATGCAGTATCAACTAGATACCAAGACCAGAAGTCAAGCGATCGTAGAAGGATGAGGGCTCCAATGTTACTTTGGCCTCAAAATTATGACTATCCTAGTACCCTAGTAGCCAAATTCTTGAATTAAATTTTTATAGTGTTCAAGTAAGAACAAGCGCCAGCGACTTATACTAATATTTCAAGAACCAACTGGTATACTTCATAAACAAATGACATAAATAGGGTATTAGTTTATCATCTATGATGTATGAAACAAGCAACAAATGCAATATCCTTCATAAATTTCATTATTAAGTTAAGTCATTCCATCTTGTTTCACGAGTCATCTTCCACCGGCTCCATGAATAAGCTTGTAACCACCATAATATCCCTAGTTGCGTGCTTAGCAGTATGTGCACCATTATGAATCGCTCTCCGTCTTCTACCCGCCGCAGGAGGTCCCTTCGTATCTATACTCGTGAAATCGATCACAATGCTCCGAGCCATTCCCATGGCGCTAGCCCCTGCGAATCCTACAAGCGGCAATGTGGTAGATGTGATAGCACCCGGTGCCGTCCCCGTCAAAGCTCGAGCTGGATCAGCAATAGCAATCCCTTCTGTTTGTCTGACACGCTTTCCGTCAGTCAGATGGAAGCTGGAGGCCGTTGCTTTGCATTTTGTCTGTTTGCAGGGGTTTCCTTCTAGTATACTCTCACCCTCAGCGTTGGAGCAACAAAAGAATTCTAGGGATTTTAAGCGTTTCCCAACAGGGACAGTGATGGTTCCTCGCTGGGAGTTTTGTTTAATGATTGCAACTGTGCTTTTGTCTTTTTTGGGGCCAAAGATGCCACCGAGTGATAGAGGTGAGGGTAGGTCGTCTGTTGATTCGTTTGCGTCATGGGTGATGTGAGTTACGTCGAAGTTTTGGAAAATGACACCGCCTAGGTCGTCTAAGTGTACAATTGACTTTCTTTCTGGAAGCATGAGGTTTTGGAACTATTTAAAACAAATTGTTAGAAAGTTGAACACAACTACAAGAAACGTGGTATATGGTATCATATCCCGCGTGCCTGAACTTACATCAATGATGGAGCTGCTAGCTGAGAGAGATGCTGCGCCATGGTATATTGAGCTTAAAGTAACTAATAAAGGAAGAGAAAGCTTCGAATGCATGTCGTTGTTCTTCTGAGTACTGGGGTCTGAATATTTTTTGAGTTATGTCGACGTTATTGAGGTAGAAATACAGCTGGGACTTCACAGCTTTGCAGGACTGAGATTTCTCTTATATTTATTTCAGTGATTGGGAGAATTGCTAAGAATAGACGGCTACGTATAGTTTGAATATAAATTCGAGAACTTGGAAGCTGACCAGCCAAGCTACTCTTCAGGTACCAACTTCGAGATTCGATACCAGCCATGTGATGCTATGCGGCAGAATATGCAACGCAATTAATTCCAGATCGTACGCTCCTAGCCCCATAGATTCGCTAACTGTCATGCGTCGGAATCAAATTCCTATCATTCTTGGCTTATTCAAGTCTCCAAAAGAGAAAAAGGGAGGATCATAGAGCAACTTCCCTAGAAAGAATGACAATATTCTCAAAATCTTATATTCCGCTTTGGGAACCGGAGCCACATACGGGAATTCCGGAATGCTACAGTTCAGTCAGCAACATTCAATCGAGCTCGAGCTAACTGCGATAGAATGTTAGTCACTAGTGTATTGAAACACGAGTCGTTTCTTGTGTGGCTATCAAACTCGATATTTCTAAAATGCGAATGCATAACCATAAACTGGGTATCTAAGTTCAACTCTAGACGCAGTTGACTTTCTAGAGATGGCCTAATCGGTATGCCTGAAGGCCACATTGAACTACAAAATTTGGAAGGGATGGAGCATCGAATAGAACGTTTATGCTTTTTTTTTTTTTTTTGGCAATTCTGACGTGCTCTCATATATACGGACCTGATAATTAAATTTTTACGTCGATACCATATCCTGAAATTGACCCAGTTTATCATCAACTAAACCCAGTAATCTCTTGCGTCAAAATTTCTTATCCAATTTCAATTGGTAGAAGTGAACAGTAAACATTAACCCCTTTTCCTCATAGGCTTTGATAATCGCATCACGGCGCCCCATCCGAGGTGAATCATCAACTGTAGGAAGGACCTCAAAAACAGCTGTCGTGATTGCGGATGTAAATGTCCACATGCCCGTGATGGCGGTAACACCGCCGTAAACAACAGCGTAAGCCATCCCAACAAGAGGCAAACCATCGATCGGTAGGCCACCAGAACTAGCGGGGCTAAACTTGGTTGTCTGTCTCGCGACCTCAGCCCCTTGATTATTCTTGCCAATACTCGTAACGCTGCACGGGTGGGTTGATCGCATTTGGTAGGATCCGTGCTCCAGCAGCATAGAACCTGGATGGAATCTAAAGCAAAAAGTCCATTGGTAGAAGTTATAGACCCAGCGAGACCGCCATTTGTAGGATCAAGCCTGCTAAGGATGCCGAATGTCTCCAGGCCGCTGACAAGATCGTCAAAATGCCTCCAAGCTCAAGGATATTAGAGCGGATAACTTTGAAGTTTTGCCACACGAGGCCAGCGTAGCTGGTAAGAGTTGTGGCTTGACCGAGTGGGAGTTTGAGATCTTGGAACTGCGGTTTATGATCCAATTAGTCCCGATTAATGTCATAATAGACCAGTATGGTCCGGTTTTATAGACTGTTTGCTATCTTCTTACATCAATTGTATCTGTGAAGACGTTCGCCGAAGCGATTCGGGGACACATAAACTCTAGGGAGTATAGTGCTACGAAGACTGGTCTCCGGAATTGAATCATTGCAAAGAGTTTTTTTTAACTGTAGTAAAACTGAATAGAAAAGATGGAGTATGGTGGTTCGAATAGTAATGTTGATTTGACTGGAAGAACTCATGGATGCTAGTATCTGTTGATATTCTCATTACTCCTGACTACCGTGATAGTTGTTTTATATAGAACTCTTGAAGCTAGCGACCGCGAAACCTTAGATAGATATTAGTATCACACAGTTTGAGAAAGATTTTATTTTCTATTTCACGAAATAACAAGGCCATTACGATCCCACTTTCTTCATTCGTGTATTCATTTGGGTGGGGCAAGCGCTCTGATCAACAAAATTGCAAAACTCAGGTTATCTTCGGAGCTGAGATGGAAATTTTCAGCTTCTTTCCAGCAGGACCACAAAATAAAAGACCAGAATGAGAACTTTAACATATTAAACTTCCCTTAAAGATCCCAAATTTCTCGGTTTGGTCATGTGGTACTACCCCAAAAGCTTGAACAGCTCGATAAGGCAGCGACAGACCGTGAATGTGTGATCTTTTGACGAAGGCTGTGTTGCACAATGTCCGACATCTCGACAGCTCCCAGGATACCCGGATTATGCTACCGTTACAGTATGTTGATTAGTTCCTAAAAGTAGCGGCATGTCGACAAAGGGTAAGAAACCGTATAATTAGCGCGAAAGTTGGCTGTACATATAACTATAAAATCCAGAAGATTTGCCTAGGTCTGTCACACGAAAGCCGCTTGTGCCGTACATGATGAACACTAGATCTACTGCTTACCTCGCAGATATCGATTTCTTAGAAATTTTGAGTATGATGTTACTTCCATCATAAAATGCTTGGCTGTGTATGAATTCGAACCTAGTTTTCAGTTTCACGAAAATCACATGCTTCAAACGTTGATGGAAAGGGGGTTTTTTTTTTTTTTTTGTGAGCTCATGATTTATATATTTCGTAAGAATAAGTAAGTACAAATCGTAAGGATAATAGTTCGCCACCAAGATACATTTTCATGATACAAAGGAAAAGGGAAACATTCCAATTTTGTTGCAATTTAAACGCCCCAGTAGCCACACCGCTTTTTTTTTTTTTGTAGATAAAGGAGATAAAAAGGGAAAGAAGGATAGACTAGCTAGCCAGAACAAGCAAACATTTTCAGCGAAAGAAAGCACCCAAACTTTTTTAATGATATAAGAAATAAAAGAAAAATCCCAAAAATATTTGTCGTTGAAGAGAAGTTTCCGTTAGATGTAGCCCTTTGTTAGTTCCGTGCGAAAACAAACCGTGTTCAAACCTCAGGGCCCTTGAGAGATGGTTACAGCTTATTCTAGTCCGAGAATATCAAAAAGAAACATTCGTGATCATGTCGTAGATCGTATATATATATATATATATATATAACTTCCAACTTTTTACAAGCTAACCTTGGCGTCGACATTGAGGGCCAGGTTGAGGTCGAGGATAGCAGAAACGCCGGTGGTCTGGTGGGATCGGAGTGGTGGGTAGCTGTAGTGACCGTGTGGCTTTGTGTTGACGTCGACATCGAGGACATCCAAAAGGTCAACTTTGACAATGACAGAGTTCAAATCGAGACCAATGACACCGAGCTTGAGGATGCCATCGGTAGTGACATCAATGTCGATTGGCGCGACGTCTTTGTTTCCCTGGTTGTAGGACTTTGGGACATAGAAGTCGTGATCGTAGATTTTGTTACCACCAGATTGCTTGTCATATCCGGAGAGGTTGATACGGCAGTCGAGGATGTTGCACTTTTTGGACAAGTCGGCGGCGCAGCAGAGAGCCTTGAGGGAGAGAACTTGGAATGGCTTGCCGGTAGAGTGGTAGATGCGGCTTGGTCCCTTGTAGTGGTTGCCAACGCCACCGATGATGCCGACTGGGTGTCCGTATTTAACCTTCTTTCCACCCAAGATGGCACCGAGAGTGGCGAGAACATCCTCGATAAGGTTACCAGTGAAGTCCAGGACACCGCCGAGCAAATCGAAGCAATCAAATCTGTATCCATAAGAGTTGGAGAGTGGCTTGATTTGTCCAGGCGAGACGTAGTTGTCAGAGAAGTCGACATAAGAGGAAGTAGCCAGAACTGGCTGGGCAACAGCGGCGACGGCCAAGGCAGCAGAGATAGCTTTGAAGGAAACCATTTTGATGATTAGGATTATTGATTAGAATGTGAAAGATTCCAAGGAATGTAAAAATGTGGTTATAATGTAGAGATAGTGTGCTGAAGGAGCGACTGATTGGATGTAATGAGTGTGGTGCCTGAGGCTTCTTTGCTGAAGAATGTTGATTGAATGATTGAGCTGGCGATGATGATGATGATGAGAGGAATGCATTGATAGGCACCGGAACGGCCTCTTTAAATACTCGAGAGAGTCTATCATCTTTGGGTGTATCTTTGAGTCTAAATCTCAGCCGTCTTGCGGGCTGAAGCTTCGAAGGGACATGATACCGTGATCCGTAACAAGTGGAGTCACTCATCTAACTCCTTGCGCCAGAGTTGTGTCTATGCATTGCTGTATTGTGATCGCAAGTAATTGGTGGAACGAACCTCCTGCAAGTACAGGAGCTTAGTTTGATATTGCAATAAGCGATAAAGTTACAAAATCTACGGCACAAAGTCTACTCCTCGAGGAACATGTGGGCAATTATCACAGGCCATCACCTGTTTTGGCGAGTTTGGCGGCAAATAGTCGACTTGGCGCAAGCAAGGGACGTCTTGTCGGTGCCCTGTGTGGCTTTTTGTGTGTTGGCACCCTCACTGCTTAAGCTTACTTTTGTACTGCAACCGTCGGCAGACTAAACTACAATCGAACGACCCGAGCCCGGGAAGCGAGACTTGAGCCAATGAAGTCCACGATATCGCTAAATCCGTGGGCATATTGGCTATTGCGTTCGGACATTTCAGTTAATATTGTATGCAAGGAGTTTGGACGTTAGTTTGGTTCCAGCTCCCTGCGTTGGACGCAGGAGGCTCACCTAACTTCAATTTTCAGTTATATTGGTTAAATAAATCAAACGGCCCCACTCCGACTTGTGTCCTGAAGGCCCGGGATGAAAACCGGGTCAAAAGAATATCCCCATTCAGGCAGTCGATGTTGGAAGGAAACAACAGGGAATAGGTCCTGGTTGAAATCTCGCCTTGCATCCAATGTTACTTTATGCAGGGTGAAATCAAACTTACTTTAATATATGCATAAGCTTTATTCACCTCGCTCTGCTTTTGTCGTAGTTGTATTAGATCCTGCACTTGCAAATGTTAATGTAACATGCATACTGCGTTTTCGGAACAGAAAAAAAGTGCCAAGCGAGGAGGATAGTATATACTGGATTTGAACCTTTTAAATAATCAAGCTAACAGACCACTGCTGTAGTCTACTAACTTGATTAGTTGACTCCTTCCTTGGGCTGAGAAGACATGCCGACAGCCTCACCTGAAGCAAGGCGAGTACCCTAGTATCTCCGAGATTAAAACTGGAACAACAAGGCCCCAGATGTGATGCTAACATGTACAGGATATTCGATATATTCAAAGGCTGGAAAAATGTCACAAAAGGTGAATGTTGTGACGGAGGAGAAGCGGAATGTGGCCGACGTTTTGAAACCGAAATTTTGAAACAAGATGATCAGAAGACCAAGCATCGGAGAGGATGTTCTCTGCTTGTCTCGTAAGCCACCTGTTCGATGAGCAGCTTCTTCTATTCAACAGAGTAATAGACTGGTAAAAAAGAGCTAGAGATGATAAAGGTCGCAGGAAAGTTTGGTGCCTGGACAAACCGCAGTTTATGCGAAGGTTGAAGTTCCTGTCACGAAACCCCAAAGCAAAAACAGCATTTTCTGTCGGAGTTCGAGAGCAGCTCTTGAGCTTTAAGTATCCAAGGTTCAGCATCAAAACTCGAATCAAACTGATTGCTTTTACTAATATTCATCGTTTCCTTCTTCCCTCGAGCTCAAAAGCATTCCTCAAATTCGAATCTACGCCCCGGATATAGCAAAGATTATCCATTTCCACTCTACCAACGAACTCTCCCAGAATTCGCGACTGTACTAGTATCGAAATTCGAGGAATTCCACTCTACAGAGCTTGAAAGCTTGAGATGGATTTGGCTGGCTGGTGAGGATAGCTACTTGAGAGCTGTGGAGTGAAACCTGGATTAGGAAGTTTAATTTAAATTTCATCGCGATGCATCAGCTAGTGCATCCAAAGAATAGTATAATCCTCTGAGAGCTCAAGGAGCTAGAGAGATGTAAAACTTCTGCCTGATTTTCAAGATTGATATTATCTCTGTCTAGTTATCTGAAAGCATCAGGTTATGAGACCATGAGGATTTAGCTATCTCTTGATCAGCGATGTAATAATATTCGTAATTAATTAAACTTACGTCGCTTTTAGCTAGACTTTACTATGATATATCCCATATAAATCACGCACAGTAAAGGAACTAGAGTATTGCAGTGTGAATACTATTGTGTAGAAATAGCTAGAAGGATAAGAAAGAACACGCTATAATAACAGAAAATTTGTAAAACATGAAAAGAACGACAAGTTTGAAATTTGTAAAAACTGGAGAAATGAAACCGTAGACAAATGTAGAATTAAATGTGCGTTTGGCACCTCTAGATGATTAAAAACGCCCCGCGTATGCCAGTTAAACATCACTATCATGAGAATCGAAGAAACTGTACCCAAAAGCCAAACTGCGTGACATATAACATTAAGCTCCGAGCTGAATATTAAACATCAACAAAACCGATACGATAGGAGATTTCTTAGTATCGCTCCTCTTGCTCATCACCGGCGTAAACGCTAACCGAATTTCGTCAACTTCAAGCGTCATTGGGGCCTCATTCGCCATTGTTTCCATCTCTTCCTCTACGGTTCTATTATTCCTCGACACTGATCTCTTCTGGAACTTGATCGTCTGCGGTGCTAGCGCTCCGATGAGTTTCCCCTCCTTTACTCCCAACACGTTCATCACACAAGGCACTTTCATCCACGACTCTGGATCTGCGGTTGAGATGTCGTTGGAGAAACAAACCGCGCTGACACTATCTGGACCAACTGTGAATGTTTGCCCGCTCGTGGTTTTCAGTCCGCTGCCAACTGGTGTTCGGGTTAAGAACATTGACTTTTTCCCACCGAGGAGGAGTTGGATCACGATGTCTAATATACTAGTTTTTGGACTAGCGACTAGTATATTTGTAAATGTGAACCCATCTTGCGGTTTAGCAGGGTGTACCTCACCAGATGGTACCTTTTGTTTGGTAGGATCGATAAAGGTGCTTTTACCCTTTCCGCCGCCTAGGAGGCCTCCGAGAAGACCGCCTATTATTCCTGTGGATGCGTCGATGCCGAGCCCACCGAGGAGATTGCCAAGGAGGCCGCCGTCGAGGTCGAGGAGCCCGCCTAAGAGACCATCGAGGTTGAGACCGCTGAGGAGATCACCGCCAATGGGCAGACTGCCAGTTACACCGCTTACGGCGTCGCCGGTGCCGCCTCCAGTTAGGCCACCGAGGAGACCGCCTACTAAGCTGTGCGGGCCGAGGAGGCCATCCAGTAAACCGCGCTATTGTATTATATTAGCGTATATATCATAATGAATCATGCCATATCTGGACAATGCAATGAACTCACTCTATCTTTGATTGTAGAAACGGGTGCGGGGACATGGATGATGGGGATGGCGGACGCCGTGAGGGTGAGAGTAGCGATTAAAAACCGTTTTGTATGCATTTTTGTGGCTTTTCTTATCGTATCGATTGTAATATAAGGTGGTCTCCGGTACTCTTCTTAGATCGTATAATCGAGATGTGTAAGTTTTAGGGAATGTTTAGATCGAATGGACCACTTCAACCGGTGATTTGTGATATATCGATAATAATTTAAAGGTAGAAAGAGAACCAGTTCTCGAATATTGTGATATAAAAGGTAGTAGAAACCTCAAGTTTCTAAATTGTGGAAAAAATATGAATGAAGTGTAAAGAAAAACAGAGATCCCAGGATCAATCTGCTTATTCTTTTTGCTGCGAAAGGGGATGTGCGAATGGAGTCTACCTCGATGAGGAGAGGAGGTTGATGATTCTAATATCACCTTTAGACGGAAGACCTGGAGGTTCTTATACTCATAATTTTGAGAAACCAAGGAACCTAAAATTGTGGTAGATGTTTTACCCGCCACTTGACTACTTGGTCTACATCGATACTGAGGTTGCTGCCTGGTCATCATGCCTCTATGAAAATCGATCGTGTCGGTATTGACATTTGTATGGTATGTTGCATTTTTTGGGTGCTCTGCCTCGCCATATTCACCACGTCAAGCATTATCAAGTGAAGAGGTTTCTTTTTTCCCCTGCCTTCTTTTTACTCTATATTATTCAGATCGATGACGAGGCCGGGAAGGAACTTGGCCTGGATCGATACTGTGGTATGGAGATCCACAGATGCCGTTAAGTAGCTTCATCTTGCAGATTCCACGTTTCATCTCCATTTTAAGATATCATGACCAAGGAAATCAAGGATGGTTAAGTCAGTATAGTTTCTTGGTGGCCATGATTCATGACAAGATTTATTTAGTGTATGGTTCATTGAATGCTTTATTTCGATGAGAGCCTTTTCCAACCTGTGATTCTTTTTCACTTGTGGTAGATAATAAACGCTTTAAGGCAAAAAGAAAATTTTACAGAGAAATATATACCCATATGAATGCAAGCAAGACCAATCCCAAATCTTAAAACGCCTGGTATACTTATCGATTCTCCACAAAAACGCACATAAATGTCTACCCTTGACTACCCTCCCCAGTGCCCCGTATCTCCTTCTATCTGTTGCTTGGCTCAAAAGATCATTATTCTATAAATCTAGGATGTGAAACAGATTAACGACGAAGATGCATTCCATCTGACGGCCGCCGCTAGCTCGACAGAACATATTACCATCATTGGCTTTCTACGGGGCGTTCCCCCACCTATTATATACTCCTTTTCGAGTAGTGTTTGCATTCCGTACCTTACAGGAATGCAGGTTTATCAGTTCATGTGAATATCCTATTCACAGCGACCCAGCCGTCTTTTTTTGAACCTTGAAAGACGAGAGAGAAAAAAGAAAGAGTCTCGGCCTTCTCCCTCCAATCGACAAGTCTCAGTCGGTAATTTTTTTTTTTTTTTTTAAAAAAAAAAAAAAAGGAAGCAAGAAAAGGAGAAAGTTTAGTCAGTTCAGACTATCACTGGCTGCTCCAATATCTTTCCATTTTGTCCTTGGTGTCGAACCACATCTGCCTCATATCCTCCTCCCCAGCCGCCCAAAACTTTTCGTGCAGGCTGGCGACCCCGGCTTTGAGATCGGCGTGGTTGGGCCAAGTGGCACTCCACTTGTTACCTAGTCTTCCCCAGGGCATGGCTCCCTTAACTCTATGAGCGTAATTTAGCAGACTCTGTTCCATTGTATGAGGGTCGAATCGTCTCCAGTGATTCATGACGCTGTAGTAGTAATCGAACAGTTCGAAGCTAGGGGCAGCGACCCAGAAACCAGCTGAAAAGATATCACCCTCGACAGGAGGGAAGGGGTGAGATCGTTCGCCATTTAGAGCGTTATCGGGACGGGTCGCAAAGACGTATTTACGGGGTAATTTCGCCTCGTCGGACTTTATCTCTGCTCGTCTGCTTTCGGCCAGTGTCCCGGAGGTCAGCTTAACGGCTGGGTCATCAAAGATGCCGTCAATGGGACGGGTGAGGAGGGTATCAGCGTCAAGAAAAGCGATCCTTTCGTACTCAATGAGCTCGAATAGACGAAGTTTTGTGAATTGGTCTTTCCAGCGAGTGACGCCAGTTTTGACCCAGAATGGGAGGGTGACATCCTCCGCGAAAATGACGGTTGCACCGTCACTTTCGAGGGTTCTTCTTTTGGACTGTGAGACGGCAGAAGTGACGAGGACGATAAAGGGGATGGAACGGTTGGAACGAGTTTGAGGGTCGTGAAGGAGCTGGTAGGCTAGGACGCGAGTGGCGACAAAGTAGAGGTCATCGTTGTCCTTTTCGTTGGCAAATTTGGCTTTCGTGTTCTGGGCGAGGAACGTGGCGAAGGCGACCTTGGATTTCGGAGTGAGATCCCGGATTTCAGGGAGACCCTGTGATTCGTAATGCTGCAGACGACCGAGACGGAGAGCTGAGGGGGGAGCGTAGGTGGGCCGTGATGACCAGATGAAGGTTGACCAGAGAATGAGCAGGAAGCAGAGGCAGAGGAAGGCCTGTCGCGGGGAGAGGTTTTTGGTTGTTCGCAGGAGGCGAAGGGACTGAGGCACGCGTATGCCCATTTTCATAATCATTATTATTAGAATGACAATAATAATATCAGGTCGGAAGATAAAGGAGAGTGCGGACCGTCCGATCGATTGAAGAAGACGAAGAATAGGAAGATGAAACAGACATCGTCAACTTTGTCGATTTGACTCAGGTCTAAATAATAATAATACCAGCTGCGGTGGGTCCGTCTCGAAAAGGGGGCCTGTCTGGGTAGTTCGCCCACTACATGCTTAACGGGACCCCCTGCATGCGTCTTTGCTGTGCGACAGCTGCTTTCTCCGACTGCCCAGTTCGACAAGCTGTGCTTCGGCTTCCGAGTTTCAATTGCAACAGGGCTCACGCCATTCCTGCCTATTTGAGGCCCGCCAATGCATATTCTTCTTCATATGTTAATAATAACAGTTGGGTTTGCGAGAGCGGATTAGAAATCGGGTGGGCGAATGGGAACGCGATTGTTGAAAACCTCCCCACAAGCATTTTAGATCTCGCATATAGTCAACATTTACAACCACTCCGATTCGATCCGATATAGTTAGAGAAGACGATAGACAAGGGAGATGCGGCTATTACAATCTTCATCGTTGTCTGGGAGGTGGGGCACAGGCACGGTCGTCGTTTCGCTCGTATTCGTCGTCTTGTCCGTCTTTGCTCCCATTTGCGCTGCTTCCATCGGCGACGAGCTTCCCGAATTCACCCATTGCCTCGAGGTAAGCTTTAAGTCCCACTATACCGATACTTATATATATATATTAATGAAGCATGCTAATCCAATTGCTTGTTGCAGTCGTGCACCCGACAAGAATGCGATATCAAATCCCCTAAACCCCTCCCTTTACATCTTCGAGTCCTCTTCTGGAACTGCCCCTCCGAATGCGACTACGTCTGCCAACGAGCCGTCACCCGCGAGAGAATCGCCATCGGCGAGTCCGTAGAACAATTTCACGGCAAATGGCCTTTCTACCGTGTCATGGGAGTCCAAGAACCCTTCTCCGTTCTGTTCTCCATCCTCAACGGTGCTCAATTCTACCATGCTGTGAACCTTATCCGGACTGAATTTCCCACCAGCTACCCTCTGCGTAAAGTACACCTATTTGGAGCCTACCTCGGTATGGTCGCCTGGTTCTTCAGCACCGTCTTTCATACAAGGGACTCCATCGCGACCGAGCGTCTCGATTACTTTGGAGCTGGTGCGCTTGTGCTCTTCAATCTCTTCTACGCCCCTCTCGTCATCTTTCGGCCTTTCAATCGTGGCTCCCGGCAAGGATTCGATGCTTGGGTATACTTTTGGGGTTTCGTCTGTGCCGTCGCGTATGCTTGTCATGTTGGCTTTTTGCAATTCGTGAGATGGGACTATACTTACAACATGGCTGCCAATGTCGTCGTCGGTTTGTGCCAGAACTTCCTTTGGGTTTACTACACCATTACTAGATATGATCGTGAGAAACGACCTTGGGCTTTTTGGCCTGGCTTCATAGTCATCTGGATGACTTTATCCATGAGTCTTGAATTGCTCGACTTTCCGCCTTTGTTTGATGCCCTCGATGCCCACGCCCTCTGGCATGCGGCAACCATCATGCCGATAATGTGGATGTACAGGTGAGCATCCCTCTTCTTATATTTTCCGAAACGCAGATGCCCTTTCATGCCCAGCCAAAAGCGCAGGTCATTCAAATTCAAAGTGTATTGAAAAAAAAAAGTAAAGGGGTTGAAGGTAAAAGCTAACTGTCAACGCGTTCTAGATTCCTGGTTCTCGAGTTCAGAGATGACATATATGGCAGACGCCTCAAAATGTAAATATAGTAGTTTTCATGCGTTTTAGATCGGAAGACAAATTCAAAAGCATATGCACGTTCGAATGCATCTTGACAATCCCTTTTATACGGAAAATTCCCCCAACTAAAGGCCCCACATCAACTCTAGCTCGATCGAATTTTGGTCGGGCCGAAACAGTGATTACGAAAAGGAGAAAAGATTGACAAGCGCCGGACCCTTCTTAGTCGAGCACCAGTTCCTTACGGCCCTTTTCCCGATTAAAGAGAATACTTTTCCTTTTGTGACATCTTTCCTTTCGCTTTCTTTCTATTTGTTTGTTTGGCCAAGGTGTCGCTCACGATCTTATGGTTGCAGCGCACTCCGCTTTTCTCGGGCACTAAGACACGCGGCGCATCTCCACATTTAATCAGACCGCGAATGATTTTAGTGGCTCGCATGATGTCAATAGCGGAGCCTGTACCTGGCTCCGAACCTGGACGCCTGTGCCAAGTCGGTATTCGGCCACAGTCGTCCCCAAGCTAGTTGGGTGTTCTCGTGCGATAGCTAATGAGAAGCCTATTTCCCTTTTCTCGAGGTATTACGGAGTGTTTTCCCTTCGAATCACTCTTTTCTTTAACGATGTCGATTTTTTAAATTATCACTAGCTTCGAACTTCAAGTCTGTCCTTTCTTCTATTTTCTTCCGTTAAATAAGTCCTTCCTTTTCCTTACCGCTGGGCGCGGGCTTTCCCTTTGTGCCACTATCGCCAACTGTCAGACCTTCATTCTATATACATTCCCTTTTCGCGAAACACCAGTCAGTCCTTACCTCATCATGTTGTTCGATCTGTTTAATGTCGCTCTTTTTATCAGCCTGGCCGCTGCGGATCTCGTCCGGGTAGGCAATATGGAATGCGAAGAAGTTCGCCAATACAACCAATGTCTACCTCGTTGGCTAGCGACAGCTCCAGGTGTGGGAATACACCTAGCAGCTGAGTACGGGTATGATTTACGATCCCTTCTTCTTTTATATATCAGATACTAATCAATTTTCATACAGCGCTGTTTCGGCAAGCTACCACAATGGAACCGTGGTTGACATTGCAAGGGTACCTTGCCCCCCCACCACCATCTATAAGTAAGAGATACAGACATACTAACAAGCAGATATAGATCGATGCAAGCCTCCAATTTGCCAATCTCATGGCCAAGCTTGCCGACCCATATTTTTGCTCAAAAACCTTCACCTCAACCCAACGTTTCATGCACACCCTCACCAACCCTCGAAGATGGGATATCCCAAACCTCTTCTCCCGCAGCCCCTCCAACCCCACCGACCTCCTCACCGAGATGCTCACCCAACTCCGCATTAAAGCTGAAGAACACCTAAACACGGCTGTAACCCACGTCCAAGTCATCCTCCCGGACCTCCCAGGACTAACCTACAATACCCTGGAAGAAGCCGCAGGATACTCAGGCCTCACCCTCCTCCAAGGCTTCACCGCCTCCTCCTCACATAGCTCCCTAACCTACGCCGCTCTCGCAAAGAAGAAGAAAATCTTCCCAACTCTAACAACAGCCGCATACGTTGCCACTCGCAAATACGGCCTCTGCAAAAACTACACAGACCCGGAAGCATGTAACCGTCAAAACGTGGGTATCGAAAAATCAGAGGAACTCACCCGCGGCATCCTGCGGATATCACTGGACTCGCAAACATTATCCATCGACGGCGGGGAATGTAATTCCGCAACCACGTGTTTCGGGTCCACTCGTAGCAGAAATCTAGAGGATATGGGATACCATTCCTCCCTCAGACGGGAGAACCCGACGAGATACTGGAACACCATTGCCGATATGATTTTACAGGCCGGTGTGAAGACTGGTAGCCGAGGGTTGGACTTTTTGATGCTCATGGGGGATTATGTTCTCGAGCAGGACTTTTTGGATAGCTTGGAGATGGCATTGTTGTATGTTGATGGTGGGGCGGAGATTATTGATCAGTTGAGGTCGGATGGGTATACCGTTAAATACGAACCAGTGTTTTTGGCGGCAAGAGGTGCAGCCGAGATGGCCAAGAGGATCGCGGCGGGACAGAAGGTTTATAGTGGTGACGAGGGGTGCGAAGAGCAAGGCCCCAGGGAGGGTGTTAATATCAATGAGCAAGAAGATATATAATTGGTAATAATAATAATAATGATAAGAATATAAATAGCAATAAAAAAGGTCATGTTGTGTATTCAGGGTTGGATTTGGAGTTTATAATGGGGCTCGAGTTTGGAGTTTTTGCCATTTTCTTTTGTATTTGTTTTTAACATTTTTGACAAAACATACCCAGACTGTACAGTCGTCTCCCAACATGTCCGATTGTACCAAGTGTTTTCCATTTATCTCGAGAATTTCTACCAAAAGGATATTTATAAAAACACAGCTTTTTGAAGAATCACAAGATCTAGGACCTTACTTCGATCTCAGTAGTAGTTCAACATCAAAATCCTCACGGGACATTCAAACCACTAAATCCAAAAAACCCATCCAAGCCATCACGCCTGGCCAGGTTCTCAGGCAAAGCCCCAGCAATCAAGCCCTCATCGGTCCCGAACCCCATATTCCTCCCCCATACCCTATTTCCCCTGCTGTCATACTAGTTCAGCAGCGCCTTCACCTTCTGCGCTAGCTCGTCAGCTTCTCCCTTCGTCCCAGCCTCAGCGTATACTCTGACAACGTTCTCAGTCCCGCTAGGTCTCACAAAGCTCCTCCCGTTACTATACTTGCTCACCAAAGCATCAATCTGATCCTGCAGCCCCTTCGGTTCAGTAAGTTTTCGTTCCGCGTCTGTGGTTTTGTATATGTTGCGATCTGCCACTTCGGCCTTCTCCAGCTTGTTTGGGAGATCCGTGTAGCATGAGTCCCACTGGTCCGGTGTCCAGGATTTATGTGCGAGAATCACCTCGACGAGGAGTAGATCTGATAACGCATCGCCAACGGTTTGGTTGATTAGTTCGGTCAAGGCTGTGAGGTTCTTAAGCGCGCTGCTTTCGGCAGGCGTGTTTGGGTTGTGTTCCTGGATCCGTGCGAGAGCGTCGCTTGAGAATAATACGGTGCCGTGCCCATTCGCTTCGAAATATACACCGCAGTCGTAAGCTAGCGCTGCGTGATGGAGGTGCTTGACGCCTGTGGGGGTGCACACAACGGGGAGACCGAGTTTTTCAATATATTTTGTAGAGTTGCCGTTAGCGTAAGCGGTTTGTACGACGCCTAGGTTAAAGTCTGCGATTCCGCTAGCACGCACGAGGTCGACGATAAATGATGCGGCGAGGGTAGCAATCTTGTCACCATCGAGGAGGTGGAAGGTGTTGGATTTATCGACGTAGTAGTAAACTATACGGTCTGCGTCGCCGTCGAGGGAGGCGTAGCGGGCTAAAGGTTGTGGGCTAGTGATGGAGGGTGGGAGTCGTTGGCCAACTTTGACAAAGTCGGCTCCACATTGGTAATTTAGTTTTGAATAGGTTTGAACGTCTTCGTTTGTGACTTCAATTGTTATAGAGTCGCCGAGGTATTTCTTTAGTAGGCCAAGTTGGGGTCCGCCGACACCGTTGGCGCAATCGACGGTGACTGGGGTCCTGGTGGACTTTCCTTTCATCAATCCCTTGAAGGCTGCGGAGAGCTTGGTAAAATAGCCTTCGAGTGTGGGTTCGCCGTAAGCTCGATCGGTACCCTGAGTGTTCAAACAGCGTACGACATAATGAAGCTGTGGAGTGGTGACAGTGCCGTAGTCGTTCGGCTTGATGCTGAGGGAGTTGAGAGCAGCGACGAGGGCATCGACGAGAGCCGGGCTAGACTCTCTAGTATCGCAACCGACGACGACTTTAGCTTCAACATCTGGTTTGAGATTGAATTCTTGCTCGAGTTGGGAATAGTAGTCTGCAACTTCTTGGTCAGAAGCCGCGTTTGCTAGCTTCGTACCATATGCCTCCCAGCTCGACTCGAGCATCTCGCCCTAAAACGTTCTATATCAGCATGCTCTTCTTTCGACTCGAGATAACGGACGCACCAATGGGTCGATGAGCTTGACACCATTGTCAGCGGGAGGGTTATGGGAGGCGGTAATCATAACGCCGACATACTGGCCACCCTTGAAGCGTGACCTCAGGGCAGCGAGGAGACCGACGCGAAAGACGACGGATGGGAGCAGGTCCCTGCCACAATATGTTATCAATTGAGTCGAAACAAGTCGGGTGGCTGTTTCTTACGCTTTCATGCGAAACTACCCATTGGTCATAATACCGAGTCAGTTGGAAAGCATATACAGAAACGTGGAAGTGTATGACGTACCCCTGCGGTGCCGTACTGGAAGGTCTGATTGGGCTTTGGGTAAGCCGAAGATGCGGCAATAATGGTCTCTTGTGTCGACATTTTTAACGTATTTTTACGCTTGTGTATACACTTTACTATATACTGAAATGCTTATCCTGATGATACGATAGAAGGAGAGAAGCAATTGGGCCGGTGGTTTCAACAGGAAGAGGTTGAGCGGGGTGCTACGAGTTAGCCTTCGTGGAGGGGTTGCAGTTGAGCTTATGTATAACAACCAATAAGACGATTCGAAGACCGCATTTATCGAATCAATCCGCTTGCGGTTGCCATGTCTGTTCCTTTCTTCCTCCCACCCCTCCGCGACCATCAGTTCGATTCGTTCGATTCGAGCCCAGCTACATTCATTCATTCTTGGAACCGTGCATCGGTATTGTAACCTGCAGGGGACAGAGGTGGGCCCGAGTCTACGCGAACCAGCGTCCACAACCTCGGTTTGAATTGACGGAAGCCAGTTAGTCAGCATGTATAATTGATATCTCCACAACCTCAATCACGCAATGGGTCCTCCTCACTCCCTTCTCCTTCTCTTCCCTTTTGTCATCCTGCTAGCTTCGTAAAATGCCGGAAGTTTTAATATTCGGTGCTGGCGCCGTCGGTGCCTTTTACGGCTCTCTTATTGCGAAGACCAGTACACCTGTTTCTGTCGTCTGCCGCTCCAACTTCTCCGCCGTCAGGGACAAGGGCTTTGCTGTCACGTCCCCTCAATATGGTTCTTACACTTGGAAACCTACTCGCGTCTTCTCTTCCGCTGAAGATGCGAAAACCGCGAACGTTCACTGGTCTTATATCGTCGTGACAACTAAGGCTCTTCCCGATGTCTCCGATGACTCGGCCCTCCTCGAGGGTTTAGTATCCGATGGTACCGCCATTGTGCTTATTCAGAACGGGCTAGGCATCGAGGACCCTTATATCCGGCGCTTCCCTCAAGCCACTGTCCTTTCTGCAGTCACAATCGTCTCAGCATCCCAGCCTTCCCACGGCAAGATTGCCCACAATCGCTGGACGCGTATAAACACAGGTCCATACCTCACCGATACCTCACCGGCCTCGGAGGCCTCCCATACGGCGACGTCCAAGGCGAATGAATTTACAGACTTGCTGGTCTCGGGTGGGGTCAAGGATGCATCCGCATATACCCACCAGAAACTCCAGCAGGTTCGCTGGCACAAAATTGCAATAAACGCATCCATGAATCCATCTTCTGTCCTTGCGAACGGCGCAACAAATGCCGCAATGGCACTCGATACGGAAATGTCGATTCATCTAAAGGCCGTCATGGAAGAGGTACTCACCACCGCACCCAAAATCCTTGGTGCGCCATTCCCCGCAGAATTCGCAACTTCGGAGCACATCATCCGTTCCACTAGCAAGAATGATAGTGGGAGCAGACCGAGCATGTGGGGGGATTGGGAGAGTGGACGACCTATGGAGCTGGAAGTAATTCTAGGGAACCCTATCCGAATTGCTAAAGAGAAGGGTTATGATATGCCCAGGATGCAGAGCCTTTATGCTTTGTTGAAGATGGCACAGTTCAACAGAGATAAGCAGAAAGGTAGCAAACTATAAATGTAAGCATGCTTTCCCCATCACAGTTCTTCTTTGACATTACCGCTTCTATGATGATGAACGCTGGGGCCATATGAGATCTATTTCATTGGGAGATCATTGCTTCAAATTCCAGCTAAAATACACAAATCTTGACCAAATATTGACCAATTTCACTGATATTACTGCTACGTAAACTTCATTGACGTCTTTTCTATAATATACCTTGCATCTCTCATTCTAATCCTTGCCGTAGAGTATCTAGTTCATGGGATAAAGTTTCCCGCGCGAAGGCTATGTTATGCTTCTGATCATGGGGATATGGATAGTACCTTGTACTATATAACTCATCAATATCATGAACGAAAACTATCTTAGCGAGAGCAACTATTGGGAGAACCATCGATCATCATTAAACCATCATTTAAGCTCATCCCCTATATTGTGGACAAGGTTCACTGTCGACCCAGACAACCAGCCCGCCTGCAATTGCAGCTTGTGGAGGTTCGAGCGTCTGCGGGTGTACCCGCAAATTAACCGAGCCTTCCAACATTTAATACAACCCAGCCTCTACAATACTGACAGAGCAGTTCGTATGCTGGCGGACTGCCGACGGCTTGTTAAGCCTTTGAGAGTTGAAAGTCAACATGATCAAATTTTAATGTCACGCAGGAAATCGTACTTAGGCTTCAAATCAAGCCTTTCCTGCACATGAGCCATGCTCCTATTTCATCCCATCTCGAGGTCCTAATATTTATTTTGAGAACATCGACCCTGGGCGATCGGGGAGGATGTTGCATGGTTCCACCCAACTGGTCAGGGGTCTTGTCTTTATAATTGCGCATTCAAGTCATTAGCATACATGAAAGGATAGTTTGCATCCATATATAACAACCGATAGTCTCCGAAAAACCACGAATGTCTATAATTTCTGCTCAGAGGTCATCTGGTGCTGTAACCTTGTTTCATTCGTTATTTCCTAACCCCAGTCCAGCTCCCTTTCGATGACAAAACCGGATCTGCAGATTTAAGTTCCGAAATTAAGAGTCGAAATGATATTGTCATACCAAACCGGCTAGGAGATATGTGAATACACTAAAAGCTTTCTTTACCAATGTGATATACTCGCTAATAGATATCTTTCTAAAAGCTACGAGCTACATTAGTATAGTCAGCTCGGCCTGTATAAAACACGGTCGTCTCTCCAAACACCAGCTCTCCTGTCCTGAAGTCGGCCATATTGTCCACAGCACTTTAGAACAATCAAAACAACAATTACTCAATTACCCTGCGATATATATTATATACATTTTTTAAATTATAACCCACGATGGCACCAATTCAGACAATCCTCACGATTCTGATCCTTCCACTTGCACTAGTCGACGCCGCAAAGCACAAGACCACTCTTAAAAAGACAACTACGAAGACAACCACAAAGTCTACCACCAAGCCCCCTACCACCCCTTATATCATCATCACCACCACTACTACTGCTGCCATCGCCACCACAACCGCCGCCTCGACGACTCGTGATGAACGGCTACAGGTGCTATACGGGCAATGCGGAATTGTCGCCTGGAATGTAATTATACAACCCTTACCCCCTCTCAAAATTGAATATTTATTCCTGGAAAACAAATAAATACGAAGCATGTCTTAGCACAATTATATATCCACAGGCTAATGGCTTTGAACGGTGGTAATATATGTAGGGTCCAACTCTATGCAGCTCCCCGTATACATGCGTGACCTTGAACCCGTATATCGCACAGTGTTTGTAGGTTCTGCCTAGCACCGGCACCACCGCTGCTGGCCCTACTACTGCTCTTAAGACTGCGAGCGATGGCTCCAATTCATCAGGCTCGGGTCGAGGTTATTGTGGCATTTGTAAAGGTATACACGTAAGCCTTGTGCTTGGTATATTACGTGCTAAGGTTTAATAAATATATAATCGAGGGTAGTATATAGCGAGGCAGGTTGGGCGAGAGAAGCAGAAGATGTGCAGATGAATCAAGATTGACAAGCACCTCGTACAGCAGTAACAACATGCCCTACGTATTCAAGTATATAATGGCGATCTGTACCCGAAAAATACTATTTAAATGCACAAGTATCCGTATATGTATAATCGAGTTTCTTCTCATACTAAGTTTTGGTTGGTTTCTGTTAGCTCCAAGGCTAATTTATAAATTTACGAAATAACGTTATAAAACCCGCTGACCCCTTTCTGTATATTGATCAACTACGTGCTGAAGTATTAATACGTATTTGCTTATATATATGTACTCGTAATTGCTTAAGTATTTCAGCGTCTATTCCTGGAATACTGATAGCCTTTCGATTTCGCCTCGGACTCGGCTAGGCAGCGCACCGAGAGCGGCAGTTGACTTGACCCGTTGACGTTGTATACGAGGAACGTTCGAAACTCGCACCGAACAAGGCAAGCCTAATAAACCCTGTTCCGTGGCTCATACGAGGATCCAAAACTCCACCAAGCTACCGTTATGGTGGTCTGATAAGGCAAAATACTGCAGCCTTTTTACCCCCCGCAATATATAATAAACCTTAACCCCAGGACCGTTAAACTAAATTTCCAGCTTACTCTCGATCCCAGTACAAATATCCTTACGCTACTTCTCGTCGCGTTACACTGGCCTCGCGTTACACACCGCAGTTTCTCCTATTAACAAAATCCAACAAACCGCAACACCACCACCCCGAGAGTCGACCAACTCACTCGAACGCTAACGCGACGCCAACTCAACATGCATTTCGCATTCTACAAGCTCTCCAACTCCCCGAACCCGCGTGTACAATACCTTTACACATGCTACACCCTCCTTCTTATCTTGATACAACTCTATGTCCTCTTTGCGGTCGTGAACCATATCCTGCTCCTTTCCAACTCGCAGATGGGGTTCGATCCCCTCCTCGTGTTTCACTCCTTCCCATCATGGGTGACGAGTGTTGCTATGTTGATGAGGTTTATTGAACATGTTCAGATGAAGAACTTTGAAGATTGGATTGGCGCGGTTTCTAGGGGGGAGACGGTGGGGCGGTTTGATGGAGTTTTCGCGGCGCTTTGGTATGTTTCCTCTTTTTTAAAATCACCCTCTGGTTCTTAGATGGAATAAGGACAGTCTAAGTATCTCAGGGGTTGACATTGAATTAAATAATTGTTGGGTTTTTGTTAATATGTGTGCATGTGCAGGGCCGTTCCCTATGTTATGGTCCCATTTGCGATATTTGGCGCTTATACTTACCTCGGGGCGATGTATCTGGTCCCCCTGCCTTTGATGTGAGTTTCCCTTTCCTAACCCTCCTTTCTCATTTTCTAAATATTAGAAGGAACTATGGGGACTAACAAAGCTACGTTGCCGCGTGTGTGTATTTTTAGATTCGGATTTACCCTGTCTCGCTGGCTATACCGTCGTATGGGTAAAGAATATCAAAACGGAGAGTACGCAAAGGTTTCCACCCGTGAGGATATAGATGAGTCTAACGACGGGTTACCATTGTATGAGGAGCGCGACAGGCAGGTTGTTTGATTTTTTTTTTTGTAATTTGTGAGCAGGTACGATAATTGATATTAGTATGGATTCGATGTATGAAGTATGGACATCTTCTTTCCTAAAAACAAGTCCGGGACAGGTTTCATCTTCACGATAAACGAATAATAAATAAAGGTACACGCTTTTTGAGGTAATAAAACTAAAACATAATACGGTAAAAAAAGACAGAAATAATAAATGATAAAAAATGAGATGCGGAGAGGAACCCAAAATACTTTCGCATCAAAAGAAAAGGAAATCCTTCAATCGAGTATCACTGTCTCCAGTACCGATACCGATCCAAGTGCTGAAAGATTATTAAACTTGTAACTGTGAAAAAAGTGCAAGAATAGCCAACACGCGATTAAAAAACACCAGTCGGACGCCGTTTGCTGTAATTTCAGACCTTCTCCCCCGTCTGTCCTCTGCCTCTTCACGTCTCCTTCCAAAGATGAAAAACCAAATGCTGTGTGAATGTGAGTTTGTGTTCGCCACTGTAAATGATAAAAAGAATACAAAAAATAAACACCAACAAGCCAATGTCTATCGCAAAAGTCCGAGTCGCACTGTTTAATTCGTTAGTTTTCGTCACTTTTGATTTTTCTTTTTATTTTGAGTTTGGAATCACGAATCTTTCTTGGGTGTTTCTCCTTGAAAGCTCGGATCGCGAATCATGGGATTGCCGATCGCGCGGCGGGCGACGGGAGAAACGGCTGTTCCTTATTCCGTTGTTAGCTTATATTTATTGATTTCTTTCAAATGGGTGATAGGACGACGTACTCATGTTTCGCCAATCGGTGTCTGGCGAGGCACGTGGGTTTTGAGCGTTAAGGACGGAAAGGCCGCCGAGAATGGAGCTCAGACCGCCATCACTAGCGTCGCTGGTGTTTCTGCGATGTGATGCGTTGGGGGATCGCGGGTGCAACGGCTGCGGACGGGCGAAAGAGGCGCTCGGGCTGGAAGTCGCGGGTGGGACGGCAGAGGTGTTTGTGGAAGCCGAAGAAGCCGAAGTCGGGCGAACAATCTTGAATAATTCCTCTAGGACGTCCTTAGAAGGGCTGTCACGTGGTTTTTTGTGTCACGTTAGCGGAAAAGTATATTTTTAAAATACGGCAAAAAAAAGTCAAGCAAGACGAACCTGTAGATGATTTTGGAGTCTAGGGATTCTTCCGGGATGCCGGTAGAGGCGACGGAGCTGCGACGGGTGGCCGAGTTGGTCGGGCCGGAAAGTTGGTTTTCCTTCTCGGTGGTCTCGGAGTCGTAGAGGAAGACGGGACGGGAGAATTGAGGTCGGTACATGGGAATGCGCATGGGACGGGGAGCGAAGACGGAAATTCCGGGAGAGGAAGGAGGACGGGGCGGCGGGGTTGGGGAGGTGGTTGAATGCTGGGAGGGAGACGGAGAAGTGGTGGTGGCGAAGGCGAGAGGAGACGGGGAGGTGAAGACGGGACGAGGGGACGGACTCGAAGCGGTCGCCATGGTTTATTATTATTCGATTATATTAATATTACTTGGTTTATTATCAGTAAGAGAAGGAAGCTGAGTATCGTCGGAGTATCTGTTGAAGCTATTTGGGATGTAAGTAAGGTGACAAAGAGTGATGATGATGATGATGGTGAAGTCTGGAGGTGGTGATGATGGTGGTTGTTGATTGATGGGTTGGGTTGGGTTGGGTTGAGTTGAGGTCGTGAAGCTTCCCTCTTATATATATATTACCACCAATTACGATCAATCAGGGGGCAAGACCAATTAGAAGAAGCAATTTAAACGCTGCACCCACTCACACTCAACCACGAGATCGATCTCTGTGCTCTCGTCTGTAACAGAAGTATCACAAAACCATAGAGGAAAAAAAGAGACGAGACGAAATATCTCAAATATTGACCAGCGTGGTAGTTTTGAAGGACATTTCGGTGTCTCTTTCCGGCGGAGGCTAGCGTGCTTCGGCTGCAGCTGTACCAACAGATCGGAATTCCCAGTCGCTTTCCGGGGGCATTTTGCAATTCAGTGTCACTTTATTCTATAGAGCAAAGCAAATATTATTATGAACATTGTTCGTTTTATTCCGTCCGTTCGTTCTTTTGTTCATCCATTCTGTTCATGTGCACATGTGAGGCATAATCCTAACTTTACTCCTCCTCATCCTCCTACGCAGGTATGCATGCCATAGCACCGATACCGACTAGGTCTCACATCGTCGAAGAAAGTGTCACATTTAGAAAGTTATATATGTGTATCTATCTCCAAGGATTGTTGGTTCATCAGAGGTGATGTTTCAGTCTGTGTATTAGAGTGGCCAATAGATACTCAAGTAGTGATACGTATATATAAACCATATATGGCACCAACCATGGTAACTGTTATATCATGATTACCTAAGTCACCAGCCGACCGAAGCAAGTTTTGCACCAGCATCATCATCATACCTACGAAAAGGAACGTCGGCCGGTTGGCGGAAGTTAAATTTGGCGAAAAACCAAAGAGACACCGGACGGAATGGAACTAGCGAATAGAACCGACTGGATAGTCAGGCACTCACTCTCTTTCTTTCTTTCTGCACACGCTTTCATCCACACACCCCCCACGTGGGAAACCTCACATCTGGATCCTAGAGATCTCTAATGGTCCTAGTCTCCCATGTTACTGACTAATCCAGTCCCGACGAAGGGATGAGAAGGAAGAAGAAAGAGAGAGAGCGCACCCCAGGCTCCGAGATGCGAGGTGTTTGTGCTTGTTTCACAGGCGAGGCTTTTGTGCGTAGTTTAGCGGCTCCACAGAAGCCTTCTCCGGCCAATAAGACCCCTGCCAGGACAATATCACCATGATCCGATCCAACGGGGAGCTTGAAGCTCTCGGTTCTCAGGCAAAGCTTCCCTACAAACCTGCCCGATTTCGGTTTAGTCCCGCGCGACTTGTGCGTTATCTCGGTTTTTCCAGTGTCAACATGACCTGGTTTTTTTCGGTCAAAAAATGTTCGAATGATTCAATTCATTCGGATTCTGATCCAATGTCGATGTGATACATAAAGGACACAGAGGGCCAGACCCTTCCAGTCACTTCTTCTTCTTCTTCTCTTCTTCTCGCTTTGTTTTACTAGTTCTTTCGAGTTCTGTCCTACCATCATAATTATTCCAAATTGTCAGATATTCGCCATCTCTTGCCGTCATAGTGACACCCGTTTTCGTTTTAGCCTTTCTTGTTCCGAAATATAAGCTTTTTGTGGCATTACTAAAAGCCGTTTGACTGGTATAAGCCATAATACTATACGGTCCCTGAATATCCAACATTTAATCCAACTTGACATGCTTGTCGTCACACAATTTTAATTCTTTTATATCAACGACCCTTCCACAAACACCAAATATCGGTGCCTTGAGCCAGGCATTCCAAACTAGAAATAGATAGTTCAGAATAACGGCTCGGATATTGCTTCCCTTCTTCACTTCTATAAAGCGTCATAGCTCGTCGAGATCTTTTGAAACGAACGACCCAGCATCGATAAGCAAAGATGGCGGAAGAAGAGAAAGGCGTCCTCATCAAAACCACCCTCTTCATCTCAAACATTCACTGTCCAACTTGCACCTCTCTCATCGATTCTACCCTATCTTCTCTCTCCCCTCCTCCTATCTCTCATAATGCTTCTATCCTCTCAAATCGTGTCGAAGTTTTACACTCCCCTCTTCTCTCTTCTCAAAGAATAGTGGATGCCCTTCACGAAGTCGGCTTTGATATTGAATCATGTCTCTCCTCCAACGACGACGGTGAACCCCATCGAGTCTCCATCAAAAGATCTAGCTATCTTCTTGAGGGTCTCGGCGGCACCCTCGTTAGGAGGATCGACTCCAAGAAGAGGAAGCGCCACGAAGAGGTCTGCGGTCAATGCCTCTCAGAAAAGAATGGTAGCACTTCTGGCCTCATACCTCTTCATACAAATGTCTATGGTGACGCCCATGCTTCACCTGCAGTTCCCTCCACTGCAGCCAGCCCGACTCTCGAATCAGTCATCGTCCGAAAACCAGATGGCGACGATGCCGAAAAGTGGCACGCCACTCTGTCAATCCAAGGCATGACCTGCTCTGCTTGTGTCAACAATATCCGCAATCAGCTAAAAAAGCATCCTTTCATCGAAAAAGCAGAGGTCAGTGCCTTAACGCATAGCGGTAACATTGTCTTCTTCGGGAAATCTCATGTCAACCTTATAATCGATTCAATCGAGGATGGTGGCTATGATGCTGAGCTCGTTGACCTCGTCCCCTTTGACGTAAACGAGTTTGAGTCTCGCGAACGGACGATGACTCTCCAGATCGAGGGTCTTCACTGTCCAAATTGTCCTCCTCGCATCATGGAGGTGATCCAAAATTTTGCATCCTCTCAGGTTACCATTGTTAAGCCTCTAACCTCTCTAAAATACCCTGAAATCACCTTCAAATACACACCCCAACCAGATATCACTGCCCGAAAGCTTATAGAAGCTCTCGGAGCAGTTGATCCAGCTTTCAAAGTCACAGTCAAGCTCTCTCAAACTCTCGAGGATCGCAGTGCGTCTGTGCACAAAGCTGAAGTCCGTCGTATCGCTATCCGCCTTTTGCTCAGTGTCATCTGTGCCATACCAGCCTTTATTATCGGAATCGTTTTCATGGTCCTCTTACCAGGGAACCATAAGCTCAAAATGTGGGCTGAAAGACCAGTATGGAAGGGAAACGTCACGATCGCGGAGTGGTCCCTGATGATCATCTCGACTCCGGTCTATTTTTTCGCCGCGGATCTCTTTCACGTTCGGGCCCTCCAGGAACTGCGAGGACTTTGGAGTCAGAAAAACCCTAAGCCGGTTTGGAAGAAATTTCTTAAGTTTGGCAGTATGAATTTACTAGTATGTAGTTCCTTCTTAGTTGCGAAAGCTCAGGGCTAACTTTAGTAGATGTCTCTGGGAACTACTATTGCATATTTTTCATCTATTGCTCTGTTAGCTATCAGTGCTTCTCAGCAACCTCAAGTACAGTCCGGCGAAATTTCTCATGCGACATATTTTGACTCTGTGGTCTTTCTTACCATGTTTCTCCTATTTGGTAAGTTCCATTTGTGTCAAGCAGTCTATTTAGCCGTCATGCTAACATACACAGGTCGTCTCTTGGAATCGTATAGCAAGGCCAAGTCTGCCAACGCTGTTAGTCTGCTAGGGAACTTGCGCCCTAAAGAAGCAAAACTCATCTCCCAAAGCTCGCCCTCCGACCCTTCCTCCACATCAACCGAAACTATATCTGTTGAGCTCCTCGAAGTAGGAGATCATGTTCTCGTCCCGCACGGTCACTCTCCACCGCTCGACGGCAAGATCATCTCTGGTGAAGGTCAATTCGATGAGTCTGCTCTAACGGGCGAATCTCGCCTCGTTCTCAAAACTGTTGGTGATGGAGTGTTCGCTGGAACGGTGAACCAAGGCCAAGCAATTACCGTCGAGATCAAGAGCATTTCTGGAAAATCCATGCTCGACAATATCGTCCGTATCGTCCGTGAGGGACAGGTTCAGAGAGCACCTATTGAACGTGTGGCGGATCTCATCATCGGCTACTTCGTTCCAGTAGTGTCCTATCTGGCCGTCACAACCTGGATAATCTGGTTATCTCTAGGGTACTCTGGGGCTATCCCACAGAACTGGCTGGAAGGTAACCAGGGCGGATGGGCGTTGTGGAGTATGACCTTTGCAATTGCTGTATTCGTTATCGCATGCCCCTGCGGCATTGGCCTCGCCGCACCTACGGCATTGTTCATCGGAACTGGGCTCGCGGCGAGGTATGGAATTTTGGCAAAAGGTGGCGGTGAGGCGTTTCAAGAAGCAAGTTGGCTTGATGCTGTTGTGTTTGACAAGACTGGGACTTTAACCATGGGCGGAGAGCCGGAGGTTGGAGACGCTGTTTTTGTTACGAATGAGGACGATGTAAAGAAGGTGGTGTTAGGCGTTACAGAGGGCCTGGAAAGTGCAAGTGGTCATCCGCTCGCAAAGGCCTTACTGGAGTATGCAAAGTCTCAAACTTTCAAGAGCTTGGAGCGTCTAAGCGTTGAGGAAGTCCCAGGACGGGGAGTGTTTGGGAGATTCAAGATTGATGGCACTGAAGTTGAAGCTTACATCGGTAACGAAGCCTTCATGCACGAGAAAAACGTCATTATCACCGATACCGTGCAAATTTCACTCGATAAGTGGAAGACGGAAGCGAAATCTGTCATTATCCTCGCTGCTTGTACAACCTCAGAGACCCAGCCCACGATTCTCAATGTTACGGCTACGCCTACAATTCTCGCATACTTTTCCGTCTCTGATCAAATCCGCCCAGAAGCATCATTTGTCATCTCTGAGCTCGGAAAGCTGGGAATAAACGTCTACATGATCACAGGTGATAACGCTACTACTGCCGCTGCCGTAGCAAGAACTATCGGTATCGCCCCAGACCACGTTATCGCTGGAGTCCTCCCTCATGAGAAAGCAGAAAAAGTAAAGTATCTCCAACATGCGGCGAAACTACGACGAAGATCCGGAATCTCCGCATTATTTCACAGAAAACGAAATGTGGACAATGTGAACACCCGACCCCGAGTGGCCATGGTTGGGGATGGGATCAATGATTCCCCTGCCCTGGTCACGGCGGACGTGGGTATAGCCATCGGATCAGGCAGTGATATTGCTCTGAGCAGTGCTAGCTTTATCCTACTCCGAGAAGATTTACGACAGGTCCTCGTGTTGCTCGAATTGGCGAGGAAAGTGATCAGACGGGTCAAGTTCAATTTCTTCTGGGCAGCGGTATATAATGTCATCGGAATACCTATTGCCGCGGGTGTGCTGTACGGATACCAGAGAACGAGGTTGGACCCAAGTTGGGCAGCTTTGGCGATGGCAGGGAGCAGTGTGAGCGTTGTGGGGAGCAGTTTATTGTTGAGGAGTCAGTTGAGGGGTGTTGGGTTTAGGGTGAGGAAGGAGTGGAGGGGTGAGTGAAGTGGAATTTGAACGCCTAGACTCGTGGAACCTTTGTGCTACGATACTATTGAACATATTTTGATTTGTGACAAACCAACAGATATGGTCATGTTTTTTTTTTTTTTTTTTTTTGCAAATAGGATAACAGCTGTGTTTAGCAATGTGGTGTTGGTCCTGTTGTATTTTGCTCTGCTGCAAGCCGTCGTATATAAGCTGTTTACCAACTAAAGTTAGCCATAGCGCCTGCTGATGTTAATATACAGTTTGAGAAGTCCACTTCGAATGCAAAAGGGAAATTTATTATTCAGCAAGAGATCCGGCTTAACTTTCCAAAATGGAGCTGAACTATATAAGCTTGAATCAGTATGCCGCTTTAAAAGCGTTGGATGCAAGAGTCTGGACCGGGATCAAGCACTGGGCATTGCAAGCGCTCGATCTAAGACCATAAAACCAGGGTCCTCTCAAATCGAAAAGAAAGGACAAAGATCTCATTGCTTAACTTCTAAGACAAAAAGCTCGGCGCCTATCCCGTTATCCGTAGCGGGTTTCCCTAAAGTGGGCCCCCAAGCTATCAAAGGGAACGAAACGAGCGGTCCACACAAACGGCCTTTGACTAAGACCAAGGTTCACCTTTCCAAATTTCGACACTCTTGGTCGCAGAAAGATGAAGCGATACCCATGCCTATATAACGCGAGATATACCCACCAAAAAAACTAGATCTCACAACGAACGAAAAAAAATACACGTCGCTTATCTGGGTGGGTGAGTTTGAACCATGGGTTTTCTTTGACTTTGTTTTTTCGGTCTGGATTCGCCGTTTTGTCTTAATATTTTCAATTTGTTGGAGATCTTGTCCGGCGGCATGGGTGACCGGGCCCACCTTTTAGTAGCACTATTGTTTGGATAATATGGATGGCCCCGTGGAATGAGGATGTGATATCAGAGGGTTAAAACGTTCTTGCTTGTTTTCTATTATTGTTTGCTTTGTATGCTACGAAACGGGGAGGTAACCTAGCTCTGTGAACGAAGTAAAGTAAATTAATTGGTCGTCAATCGGACCCGATGATGATAAACAGTCTGAGTTCTTCTACATGTATGATCCTAGTTCAGATCTCTCCTAGCCACATACGAAGGCGAAGTACGGCAACCGGCAAAGGCTTGGTATCTCCTTTCCTATCATTTCGCCTCCCATTAGCCTCGGGTCTGCCCTGTCATCTGTCTCATGGATCGTCGAACTCGGGCCAGGGATGGTACATGTTATGTGTGAACGAGATTTTTTTGGAGCGAAAAGGTCCAATTATATAACCGAGAAGCTTAGAGCGGGCTAGTTAGGCAGCAGACAGTTGTGCGCGTGCTCGTGGACGGGTTGTGGTTCGTGCGGATATAAGACTATTTGTTTCTACTAGGTGGTTTTGGAGCTTCGGGGCGCACTCTGGATGGATTTGGTCATTCTCTCTTAGCTTTCCATCTGTTGATTTCTCGGACGTCTTTGGATTTTGTTTCGCAAGGTTAATGCGAAAGATTTAATCCATGAATGATCTCATAAATTGCGGCCATACATGTTCGTATATGATGCGCGCATGGACACAGTATGAATCGATGCATCGCATCCTGTGGTAAAATTTTTATATCAATTCATAGGCTCGGATGGCCCCCCCACTAGCGCAATAGAGGAAAACCAGTCAGGTTCGAACGTTCGAGACCTCAACACTGGAATCCGGGTGGGGCTTTTCGGGTGGGCGTGGGTGGAGACAGCTGCCGCGCACCTCGAACCCCCTTGCTTCGGAATGCATGGGGTTGTCACCCATTGGTTTTAGTGTCGGCGGGGAGGCTGAAATTCGTATCACGATGGCTGAATCATGGAGAAAGAGAAGGGGTTTTGAGGAATGTTAAGAGGTTAAATATTGTTTACTACCTTTTTATTCTTTCTTGGTACCACTTGTGTAATTTTTTGTTAGAGACTTTAAATTATTGTCTTTTGATCCAGCCGGCCGGCGCCACTCAACGCGAAGAATAGACGAAGTATATTTTAAATATACGGTTTTTATTAGACATGAAGAGAGGTTTCTGAAGTTGATATCATTCCGCACGTCTGGAGAAATTCAGATATCGGCTCGATATTGGATTATGGTTTGGGGGCTTCGATCTCTCCAGCGGCCGTTCCGGGGAGGCCTAGGTGTGCGAGCACCTATATCATAATTCTGATATGCTTTTCAGTGGCTAATATATATATATATATATATATTAATAAGAGATCTCAAAGTATAGCAAGCCTGCCGGGTCCCTATTAGCACTGGCCGGTTGGGCTTCCCCGAAAACCAGCTAGGCATCTCATTCGAGGTTAAATTCTTCGATACGAACTATCGATACTGAACTAGGAACTGGATCGATTTCGGTTTAACTTCTCGCTGGAGTAACTGTATATCTATTTGACACTCGGTTTAAACCGGTTTTTTTCTTCTTTTCCTATACGGACTTACAAACGGAGTATATATCACCTCATATGTTTCACACAGGATATATGGACTGGACGGTACTTTAATACAAATTTAGATTTGTATTACGAGCCGGATTGCCGGGTCAAGCTTGCGCTTGGGTCTGCTCCATCTCCTATATTTCTTGGTTTCCCCTCACCGCATATTTTCTTATATCTCGATATCTGGTGAGGCTCTAGGCTCTTTCGTATCTTATCAGACCATCCCCTCTTCTCCATCCGATTCATGGTTCGACCTTTATAACGACCAAAATTTAATCAGGCCACTTTTATTTTCTTATCAAAACTTTTGTATTAATTTTTTCCATTTCGAAAGTCATTGTTTTCAAAACAGTTCCTCAACAAATGGCATGGCGAATCCGGTGAATATCACACGTCTGTTGGAGCTAGCTGCACGACAGGATATCGTACGCAAAGCTGGGTTACTACCTGTTGTTATACCCGAAGATATAATGCAATCCGAAGTTTTAAATCCTAGTAAGTCACTATTACTCAATTCTTTCGATTTTTTTGGATTTGAACGCATAATATGCAGGCGAGTTCGAATACATATTCAGCACGTAAGATATAGCTAACCCGAACATTTTCAAAGATTACATACCGCCAAATTATCCAACACGACTGTTGATTATCACATACGTTTGTGTTTTCGTACCGCTAGTCGGTGTGATTTTGAGGTTTCTAGCAAGATTTGGAACCGAAACGCCGCTCGGGCTCGATGACTGGTTCTCCGCTGTTGCGTGGCTTACATCGGCTGCATATGGGGCTACTTCTATTCTAGCAGTCAAAATGGGCGGCATCGGGCGGCATATATGGCTTTTATCAGATCAAGAGCTTAGCTCAGGTTACATGGTAAGCAAAAGACAAAGTCATTCAAATAGCTCGCTTTAAATTGAGATGTGTCTCTAATTATTGAGTTTTACTTCAGATTGGGTATTTCCATCAAATCTTCTACGGTGTCGCATCATTCTTCCTCCATGTCGCCATAATGTTCTTCTACCTTCGAATAATACCGAAGGAACTGTTCACTCGGAAAATCCTCTATGGTTTTTTTGTATTCCATATTGTATATCTGATCGCCTTTCTTACCGTTTCCGCGGTGCAGTGTATACCTTTCAGATCCGGGTACGATTTAACGTACAGACTTACGGTCGGAGAGGGAAATAAATGTCAAGATCCTACGAGAGAGGTTACTGTACTGACGATAATCGGGGCTGTGACCGATTTGATGCTCTTCTTCTTGCCGCTGAGCGTTGTTTGGAGGCTAGGGTTGAAAGTGAGGCAGAAAATTATGGTTAGTGGGCTATTTTTGATAGGTGCGCTGTAAGTATTCCTTTCAGATACGCCTATGAGACGCAAAGTTTTGTAAAATTCTAACACAGCAGCCTTCTTGTTGTTATAGAGCTTGCGTCACGTCCAGTATCCGACTTCACTATCTCTTTATATTTTACAAATCGTTCGACAGATCATTCACCTCGATGGTTGTCAACGCTTTGGGTCATATCGAAATCGCCCTGGGGCTGTTCGCGGCCTGCCTTCCGATGATGCGGCAAGCAGTCCTCCTTATACCCCAGCCGTCCCTCTACTCTAAAATATTCTCAATATTTCGTCGGAAAAGAAGGAGACAGCGTCCAGATGGTATTCGAATCCAGAAGATCGATAGCCGCTCTACAAAACTAACAACGGCGGATGAAGGTACCGTGCTTCAGGAGCTCAGCACTATCGGCGGCGGCGGCGCGCCGAGTTCTAGACGGCAAAGTGTTTCCCAGATGGGTCGACCAAGGAGGAATACGACGGGGAGTGTGAAGCAGAGCAGGATGATCAGGGACATCTCACGGGAAATGCTCGTGCAGGCGGCGACCACTTCTGATGCGCCGCCGGATATGGACACCATGTGGATCATGATGGATGAAGGACCGGTGAGGATACCTATCCGACTCGACGACCGTGATAGAGGCGTGGAAGGTATGGTGTGAGTCCATAAATGCTCAGAGCGAGGTAGAGAGAATTCAGAAGCTTTTTGCTCTGATATTATGGTGCATTTTGACGTTGATAGCTTATGATTGATGACTATATATCCTTTTAGCGAATGCATGTCGGGATTTGATGCTTTGTATTTACTATTCACTATATAATTTACATATACAAGTCCATATACTATACACTTGAATTTTATATTCGGTATTTTCAATTCACTGGTGCATTTGCTTAGCGATAGGCTGAGACCCCCACCAGCTTTGGCGCGTTTCCTTCTTGGGTATGGTGATATGTTACATTTTAACAACAACCTGCGTTGTATATGGATTTGGTGTTGGTGTACGCCAAAACATATCCCACATCTACATCTCGGCCAGTCTCTATACTTCTCGGTGATAGTAGGTAGGTTGGTTGATGCCTTGAAGATAAGTGAATCCAACAGTGATCTTGCTGTTAACCTTACATCTCGTTTTCCACGTGACGCGTAGTCTACACGAACCAAAGATAGTGCGGTAATTAGACCACATTTACATTCGAGAATACTAGAAAACGAAGATCTTCGAAATTAAAAGGAATAGGTGGAGCAAACAAGATTTGCACAATCGTGGTAAAGCCACTTCTATGTTACTACCATGCTATAAAAGAAAAGAATTCGGTTTTTTTTTGAGCAGAGGCATTTATATGTGCCTATGGCAGCACAAAACTTGCGGGGCTAGGTGGCACAACAGCTCGCTTATCCAACTGCTTTAAAAGTGCCTGAAATTGATCATTGTGACAGCCTTGGCTATCACAAATGAATTATTAGACGCCCTGGACGCCAGTCACTACACCCCGCAGTGGTAAGTAGCCTGAAAGTTGGTATGACTATGACACGCCTGTAAAACGGGAAGTTCTTGGCCCGAGACCAGGCCAGGGTGCGTCAATTCCAACGTTGCTAGCCGTGCCTGTTGTATCGACAGATATATAAATTCACGGCACGCTCAGTCACTGCTCCCCAACGTTCTCCCCATAACTATCCTAATAGCCATATTCACCGTATTCCCTTTCATTGGTGGTACGCTTTTATTTTCTTTCCACTTCGAACCCATCTCTTCATCAAATTCCTCCTTCTTCCTCCGCTTCACCAAAACATCACCCCCATAATTTACAATCTCGTTCTCTGAACGCTCACCATTCATATACATACGCACGCAATATGGTAGAGCCAAGCACTGAAGACAACCCGAGCTATGATGCGCTTTCAAAAATATCTAGCTACTACGGATCTTTGAGGCCGCTCCTATTGGACCTAGTCGGTGACTACGCCGGTCAGGAGCTGTTTTTCATAGAAGGCGATTCATTATGTCTCCATATACTCAATGACAATAATATCGATATCGATGGTAAGAATCAAAATTCTGACAGCAAGATAGCACATTATAGCTAATTTCATTGGGTTCTAGATGGCCCAGTGGTCGTACATGGCATTTACGTACTTGAGAAGTTCCTCCACAATCTCAAAGAAAGAGGTTGTAACTTCCACATTGTATTCTTTGAGGGCATGTATCCTACCCATAAGTCATATTAGAATAATACTAACACTCGAGTTTGTCAGCTCATAAGCTCTTTTGCTTCGACCATAGCAAGGTCAATGATAATCGGGTGTCCCGATATGTTTTGATCAGAAATGCGTTTATACGCCACCTCAAACAATCCCTCTCCGCTGACAACGCGGTAAAATTACACCATTTCAGTAGTACAGGAGACAGCGCGTTCAACCGCTATCTTGATGAAGCGAACCCATACTTTTGTATGGCACATGACGCTTGCACCACTAATGGTGAGCATATGGAACAGTTTTACTTGCAATCCGCACTCATCTGGCAAATGGTTGGCCGCGGATACAATGTCGCTTTGCTAGACAAAGTTGAGTTCAAGGACTCTAAGGCGATGACCCTTGTGATTGAGGGGCATGGCATGGAACAATTCGGTAAAGGTTTCATCCGAAGGGCCCGTGAAGAAATTGCAGAGGCCATCAAGATTCTAGAGAAGAAGTTTGGTCTTGACGAGGAGGTGGGACTTATCTCACTTTCCGAGGCCACGAAATCATACCTCAAAAACCCTCGCGAACACATAATTATTGCTGCTATGGTCCGATTGCATGGCGAACTAGCGCAAACCAGTACTATACATCAAGTCAATACCTTTGGGTACAGCTTCTTACAGCACGTAGTGTTAATGAATAAACTCACCTTATATCAACGATGTCTCCCAGGTGTTCAATTTGATATAAACAAAGAATCAGAATTGAACGATTTCCTCGATATCATCTGTCGAAAGATATCGGCGGCGATAGAAGAAACTGCCGACTGGGAGGAAGTTATGACATTTTACTTCGGCAATAACTTCGAGGTTAGCGACATTATCGATATTCGGTTGTTCAAATACTGTCTTGCGGATGACAGCTTTGGTGGTGATATTTCAGCAGATATTGAGCGCCTTTGTAGTGCATACGAAGTGGAGACAGATATGAAACTTATTCCTCTCGATCCGAGCTACCTGAATGCGAAGATTTCGCTTCCTGCTTCGAAGAAGCGACTCCGAGCTTCTGTGCTTCCGTTTAAGCACCCAGCATTTGATGACCATTTAGCTTCCGTTAAGCTCGACATCGATGAAACAGAATTCATGACACCTCAGTCTTTACATAGATTGGCGCAGGAAAAAACGCATTGGCATTCTACGCTAGCACTTAAGGGTGCTGTAAAAGCTCGAGCCCCCTGGGAAATGAGAGCGGACCAGGTTTATCACGCACACATGCAGCGATACGCTGCTTCGATCACTGGACGGACGGCCCAAACTCTAGACCCGGAGCTTATCATTGTTGATGAAAATTCGAAGATAGGATTGAAAGAAGCGAATCTTAAAAAGGAGGGATCGCACAATGTCGAAGGTTCAACTGTTAAACCTGGAAAGGTGGACACAGCAACAAAGGCTGGGAAGAAAGTAAAGAGCGGTAAACAGAATGATAACGCCAGTAGCAAGAAAGCGGATTTGATCCGTGAAGCAAATTCCAAAGCGAAAGCGAAGAAATCAGGAGATCGTGTCGTATCCGTCTGGGCTAAACTTCTAGAAGAATTGGCTGATTCAATCGAGAAGACAAGAACACGAATCGAACATGAAGAAGCCTCCCTATTGGCGCTCGCAAGAATTTCTGAATTTCAAAGGACGAAATTTCAGGGAGATGAGGAGGGTTACGTCTTTCTCGAAACGAAATTATATCAATTGAGAATTTTTCTCGATTTATGGGGACAGGCTTCCGGAATCAGCGAGAAGGAGAAAAACAAGCACCAAAATTTGGCCGCCTTAATCCTCGACCAATGCAGACACATTACGGCCTCGCCTGCGTTAACCAAGGACATATACGATATTGTAAAGAAAGTTTGGGTTGGCATGGGCTTCGGTACACCGCTTCTGACGACAGCACCGAAGACGAAAGAGAAACTGCCATCGCGCCTTGAGTCGTGTCGAGTCAAACCTGAAATGAGAGTTACTCAGTCCCCAGTAGAGTTCCAGCTTACCCACAGCGGACCATACATGGATCGAAGCTTCGGATCAGCTCCGGACCCTCGTGTCAAATTCCAACCAGATACCTGGCAGAGAGAAGTTTTGGACCAGATTGATGCGAACAAGTCCGTCTTCGTTGTAGCTCCTACATCAGCAGGCAAGACTTTTATCTCCTTTTACGCTATGGAGAAAGTTCTCAGAGGAAGTAATAACGGCATTTTGGTCTATGTGGCACCAACGAAAGCATTGGTAAGCATTTATGCCTAATAGATTTAAACTCGCTCAATTGCTAACGATTCCGATGAAACAGGTCAACCAAATTGCTGCCGAGGTTTTAGCAAGATTTACCAAAAACTACCCCCATGCTGGCCAGACGGTTTGGGCGATTCACACTCGAGACTACAGAATCAACAATCCAGAACAATGTCAAATCTTAGTCACCGTGCCACATATCTTACAAATTATGTTGCTGTCTCCTCACAATGCAGGGAAATGGGCCCCAAGAGTGAAACGAATCATATTTGACGAAATTCATTCCATTGGTCAGGCAGATGATGGTGTTATCTGGGAGCAGCTCCTTTTGATCGCGCCATGGTAAGCTTTGTACCTCAAAATATATATTCATTCTCAATAAAGGCAAATGCTAACATGCAACAGTCCGATCATCGCTCTCTCCGCCACAGTTGGAAACCCAGAAGAGTTCAGAGATTGGCTCATCGAAACCCAGAAGGCCGCAGGCATGGATTTAACTATGATCCAACATAAACATCGATATTCGGACCTAAGAAAATTTATATTCAATGCGCCTGTTAATGAAGTTTTCAAGGGCCTTGGACAACAAAGACACTTCCAAGAATTAGATGATGAGCCAGCCTTCAGACCGATCAATCCAATATCTACCTTGATTGATGTCAAACATCGTCAAATCCCAGACGATCTCTCTCTCGAGCCTAGGGACTGCCTTGACCTCTTTGTACTGATGACCAAACATCAGACTAAGGAGTGGCCTGTCAATCCTAACATAGCCCCTTCAAAATATTTCGATGGTCTCATTGGCAAGGTCGATGTTGTCAAATGGGAGAATATACTGAAGAAACAACTTGAAGCCTGGATGACTAACCCCAACTCTCCATTCGAACATGTTATGGAAGAGCTCAAGAGGATGAGAAATATCAGACGCCTTCCAGATCCCAACAAAAAATCAGATTCTGTTTCGCCGGCTAGATCCGACTCCTCGGGCAAAGAAAGCGTAGAGGACGATGCTCATGACAATGATATAGCAGTGCGAAAGTCGACTCTTTCTTTGCTATTTCGTCTTCACGCAAAGAATGCCCTTCCTGCTATTTTCTTCTCTTTCGACCGAACCATGGTCGAGAAAACAGTCATAACTATCCTTAAACAGTTAGAAAATACGGAAGCAGTTTTCAAAAAGACCGATCCAGATTATCTCCATCAAGTTGAGATGCACCGCCAATGGGTCAAAGAGCAGTCTCAAAAACAAAGCAAAGCCCAAGAAAAGGCATCAGCAAAGAAGAGCAAGTCGAAGACGAAGAGCAGAGATGATGATACCGATGCCATGAAAAACGAACGGAATCAAGAAGAGCGCGGAGAGCAAAGCAGATGGGCATCATTTGACCCTGATGCTCCCCACGAGAAATTTTTGTTTGTTGGTAAACTTAATCGCGAAGTAGAAGAAGACTTTGCGATGTTACGAAAGGCAAGCGTTCCTGAGGTGTTCATATCTGCTTTGCGACGTGGTATTGGTATTCACCATGCGGGTCTGAGCAGGCGCCTTCGAGAAGTGACAGAGACGCTATTTCGTATGGGATATCTTCAAGTCGTCATATCTACAGGCACACTTGCCCTGGGTATCAATATGCCATGCAAGACCGTTGGGTTTATTGGCGACAGCGTCTACCTAACCTCACTTTCATACCGCCAATGCTCAGGCCGTGCCGGTCGTCGCGGCTTCGATCTCTTTGGGAACGTTGTCTTTCACGGAATAAACTCGCAGAAGGTTAATCGCCTGATCAGCTCACGTTTGCCATCTTTGAAGGGTCATTTCCCTATCAGTACTTCCCTCGTACTACGCATGTTTTCCTTGATTGATGGCTCCCAGGAGTCGCGATACGCCAATAACGCAGTAAATCAATTGTTATCACAACCACGACTCTTTTTAGGCGGCAAGGACTTCAAAGAGCAGGTGCTCCATCATTTACGATTTTCAATTGAATACCTACGACGACAGCATCTCATCGATGGAGATGGAAGACCTATCAATTTTGCCGGGTTAGTCGGGCATTTATACTACACACAGAACAGCGCCTTCGCATTCCACGCCCTTTTGAAGGATGGTGTGTTCCATACAATTTGCAAAGATGTTGATGCAAGGCCGCAAAAAACATGTCTCATTCTAATGCAGGTCATGGCGCATCTCTTTGGCCGACGTCGATGCAAAGATCCCAGGGATATGAGCGCGAAGACGTTGGAGACTATCAAAAAGTCGCCCAGTGAAGTGTTTTTAAAAGCCCTTCCGGATATAGCTAGACAGTCACTCATAAAGCACAATGAGGATACTTTAAGAACGTTCACGAGCTATGTCTCGACATTCGCGGAACAATATTGCCGAGAGGTTCCTGACAACGTTCTTCCATTTAGCAAGGCAAGCATCGGAAACACTCCAGATGCAATGCCGAACTCAGAGATTCACGCACGCTCCACATTCTACCGTCTCTCTGGACACGACGATGCGTTCAAATCAGTAAAGGAACTCGCGGCATCCACTAGAAATGGCGTATTCTTGGAAGCCAGCGCGATCCCAATTATTGATGTTGACGACGGCTACTACAATTCCTACCTGCTCGACTTTTACAAACACGGGAGTCAACAGCCATTGATTGTCGCCAACGGTCTCCGCAAGAATGATGTGTGGTTCATGCTCAACGACTTCGATATGATCCTGGCCACTGTTGTTACATCTATCAAAAACTTCTTCTCAGAGGGTGAGAAAGGCAGTTCAGATGATGATGTATTGAACCTCATGTCAATGGGTGAGGGCGAAGAAATTGATACTGACGAGGATGAAGATATTTTTACCGAGGAAGATGCCGATGGAGAAATTGATACATCATATATTAACCATGCAGCTTTGAAAGACCCTAGTGGTATGATGAAAGTCTTCAAGGCGTTCGTTTTACTGCGACGGGAATTTAATGCAAAGCTCGCCGCTATCGGAGCCACGAAGAAGAAGAGGTTCGACAAGACAAAACAAAGAAAACCTCGACTTCGAGTATACTAGGAACGGTAATATTGATTTGCATGTATTTATTTATTTGTTGCCGAGTGTGGTATTTTATGTTTTAGGCTACGTTAATGTGTAATTAGGATTTGTATTTCAAATTGACCCATTAGACTGGCTGATAGAGATTAATGGAACGGAATCCGGTAACTCAATTGCTTCGTAAATCCAACGGGTCAATCCTATTAGCCCCGCGGTAAAAACTCAACGGGCGTCCGAGAAAAACGATTTTCTGCGGCATTTTTTCTCAAGGCCACGATGTTGTCCTGCAGGAAATAATGCTGAGCAAGCCATCTATCTGCAGCTTCGAGGGTGGGGGATCTCCATCTGAAGATTTGTGCCATCGAAATCTTGCAAGCTTGTCAAAATGTGGAGCGATTAATTGCAGGCTCTGCAAAAAATACGTTCGTAGGAGCTCCTCCTTCAAACTCCCAAATTATTGCATCCCCGCAACTTCAACCTCAAAATGTTCCTCCTCCTGAAATTACGGTCAGAAATTTGAAAACCTTAACCGGCGAACTCGTCTGAAAGTTCGGTGACATTCTCTCCTTCTTCAAAGGAAAGGTGGAGAATCCCTAGCCTAGCAAATTTCTTGCATGTATTAACTGATAACTTGTCTCGTGCTACCCTCGAACAAACAAGCGTACTCCAACTACAACCAGCTTGTCGTACCACAGCAACCGACCCAGTCAGAAAGAAAAAAAAATTCTTACCCCTACCCTGCAGGCATCTCGCATGGCCGGAGGACTTCGCCAATGAGTGAAGGCCAAAATTACCTTTCCAACAATTTGGGCACTTTTGCCCAGGCTGTGGTTCCGGTGATCAAGATATGTCACTGACGTAGGCGACAAACCTGTTCTTTTTTCATATTTTCGCCACCGAAAGAGGAGTCTTCTCTTCCTCCTCTCCCCCTCTCAGAGCAGGGTCAGCTAGACGAGCAGCGAGAAGCCGAAAATGTGTATCCTGCAGCAAGGCAGGCAGCTTGCCTCTTTCCTACGCTTTGATTTTCGGGATGTTTTCTTCTTCAGCTTATCGATACATGGAATAGCTGCTACTTCGATCATAGAAGACAATAGAAGTTCATGACTTAACACGAAGAACGTTGAAAATTTTAATTTCCTTGGCTTGCCAGACTATTCTTGGCTTATTGTGATCCAAACATTCTTCGAGAATAGCGTCTTTGAGATTGAAACTCTCTTACAAGGTCGAATAAGACTAATTGGACAATAGTACCGGCTACGAAAGGCTTGTACAACTCAACGACCGAGCTAACAGTGCCTTTCGGACCGGACTCGGACATCATTGACCACCGGTGGTTTTTCAAAAATCTCCTCCGACTCAGAATGCTTATAAAATTGCAGAGGCAAATCAAAAGAACTTCTGGAACTCGAGGCGTGGAAAGTGAATTAAGTGACAGATCTCAAATAAGCTGCAGATGGGGAAAGAAAAGCGTGCGAAGCGGCGACCAAGTGTCAAACGTGACTTGATATGCGAGTACCTGCAGATGCGGCCAAAGGTCCTTCTTCACTCCAATAGACACGATACAATACAATACGAATAGCTGGAAAGGGCCGAGCGATGATTTTCTGTGAGCTCGGACTGGACTGGACGCCTGGGGGCTGCAGCAAGTTCCGAAGTTTGAATCCTTTAGTCCAATAATTCGGTAATTCTTGTTATCTAATGCACCTTGTGAGTCAAAAGAGGACACATCCAAGAGGCGCCGAAAGAACCAGAGACAAGAGGAGCAGCAGCAGGCAAGCAGCAAACACCCGAGAGTGTGAGAGAGGAGAGGTCCCCACACTCCGCTGTGATATGCGCCATCATTGGGTCATGCTCTTTTGCTTCTCTCCGTCACAAACCGAACGGAGACAACCTTCGATGCTTTTGGTTGGCCTGAACGTTCGGAAGACCCTTTCTTTCTTTCTTTTTTGGTGTTTGCGTCCTTTCGTTTCCTCGCTGCAGGTTTCTTAGCTCAGTTTCCTCTCCCTCCTCTACTATATCTAAGAGGTAATATCAATCATGTGTCGGCCTTGTCCCGGAACCACATTCTGGAAGTGGGAAAACTTGGGGTAACTTTTTGAGCGGGCTTCCCTTTCTCCGTCGATGCCCCGAATCGAAATGGCAAATGGGGAAGACGAACGGCGGGGGCGGCTGTCAAAAGGTTGGTGAATTTTCGTACACGGTACTTTGCCTACCCAAGCGGCTGGGCTACTTTCCTCCGCTTTTGGCTTTGGCGAGACAGGTCGGCATCCGTATTTGGTACATGTATACATCTGGACGACCTGGATAGCCAACGTCGACGGGTTTCTCTGGACATCCTAGCCGTCCCGTCACGAGAAACGTCGTCGGTTCGACTTCCAGACCCTGAGAATCGAAGAAAAGCATGCTAGTGCTGGGATGCTTTCCTTTTGCTTTCCTTCTCGTCAGGCACCGATCCCGAACAGGCGACCCCGATTTTGATGCTGAACACACACGAAAACGTAAAAAGCGGAGTCGAATCGACATGTGCAGATTTTTTAATTTTGCTAAGACGTGGATGTTGAGTGAGGTATCGGTCAAAGCACATTCGAAGCGGTGGTGCACCACCGGACATCGAATCCTGCGGGCTTATGCCCCGTATGACCACTTTGAATCGAAACAGACAGGATCATTTGTACGATTCTGGAATACGTTCACGCAAAGACACGAAACATCCGTGACATACTAAAGTCGTCGTCAACTTTCAACGTAATGAAGAAAAGTGCACATACGTACGAGCTCAGGTTGAGGGAGGAGAGACAAGCAGACTCATAGGGCTACACAGACGTCTTGCCTTGTCTCTCCTTCCCTCGGCTTGGCTTTTGCCTCCAATACCTAATTTTTCCCCTTCCTTGTCGCGGGAAGTAAAAAAAAATTGTTTAAGAAAATGCTGCACATATTTCGCAATCAAGGAGGGAAACGTTAAACGTCAGCTTGAAAAACGGCCCCGAGCGAGGGCAAGCAAGGGGCTCTTGTCAACTGGTAGCACTATTCTCAGAACGAACGAGAAGATCAACGGAAGAAGAGGGGAAAAGAGCATTCCTTCGTTATGAGAGAGAGCACTTTGTTTCCCTGGAAAATTCAATTTAATCAATCCTTTAATTCACCATGTTGATCACAAAACCGACAAGATCAAGCTAAGCATATTAGTTTTTTCGCTGGCTGCAGCTCTCAAAGCGTCTGGAATTTCGATATCTGCATTAGCTCGATCTTCGGCATCTGATTGGCTGCAGTCAGCGGTTGCGAAAACCAAAAGAGATGGCTGGATCGTTCAAGCTTGCAGGAGTCCTGCGTCGGATATACGAAGACCATGACCACCAGCAGTTCAATAATTCACTCTAAACTTAAGACGAGAAAAATAAAATAGTCATTTAAACGATTGAATTATACCATGAATTCGTCCCCTTTTGACCCGTGTTTCTACGTTTCTGGGAAAGATGCTAAAATTATGTCAAGCCGTCCTGCAGCAAGCAGGCAGAATTAACGAGACGCGGGAAGGAAGGAAGGATAAAGCTCGAATTCTTCCCCTATGAAGAGCATACGAATAACTCTTGATTTGAAACAAAACAAAAGAATTCGTTCGAGGTTTAGGGATAATTAATCTAATTATTCGGAATCATCGCGGCAGAACTCTGGAGCTCGAAGGGGTGGCTGGATCTATTCCTGGAGAGAGATCCATGGTCAAATATTTATCGATGGTCATATGGGCCACATCGAAAACAGCCCATCTTCACTTGCCGTCTGGGGCACATCGACCGACGAGGGGTTTAAGGCGAGAAAGAAAAAAGGGTGAACTGGATTGAAGTCAAGGGTTGTCCTCTTTCGACAGGCTTGGATTGCGCCCCATCAGCGCAATTTTTGACCAGGTCCCCAGGACAAGGGGAGCATCACTATCTAAACGAAATTGCGCCCTGAAAGATGCCAAGCTGCGGCATCGATTGCTTCATGGTCGAAATAAGATGGTCGATATGTTAAAATTTGGAGAAGGAGACTTTTTTTTTTCGGTCATTGAATTTGCAGAGTCAATGCGCGTCTGGATAATGAAACGACAAGCAGGTGGGCGACGGGTTAGCAACCAACAGCAACAGTGGCGGGCCTGGGCTGGGGACATCCGTGTTCAAGAAGACTCTGATATCCAGCTCGTCGGGTCGGCGCTGTATCCAAAATACCGACGATGAGATGAGCGAAGAGAGTCATTTATTTCCGATCACCATAATTTTCAATAGGAGCCGTCGTTTCCGCCAGCATGGTTGATCGTTCGTTACAAGTATATACGAGCCCACGTTGCCATGTCTGCATTTTCCAAGTCGATGGCTCCTCTCCATAGGCGCCCTTTCCCTCGACTGTGCATTTTTCATAATCTGGGAGGGTCCACTTTCCGCCTGTCTATTTTGAACGTGAAACTGCTGGCGGGCTCCACTTTCGATATCCTCATATCGATTCATATCAAGTCCTATCGGGGTCCAACAGAGGGGCAATGTTTGTCACGGTCCAGTTTCCGAGAAAAAAAAGCATACTGAAAATCGTATTAAACTTTTCCCTGCAATCAGGGTTCACAAACGCGAGCAAGAGAGTTTTCAAAGACATTTGAAAGATTTCTTTATGGAAATGTGATATCCAAGATTTCGATTCACACAATCGCCCAACCCTAAATTGTCTATGATCTGGTTGGTCAGAATCTTCTGGGAGAGAAAATGTCGGTTGGGTCAGATGCGCGTGAGAAAAGGACCGGACCATCTTTTTCGTCTCGATCGTGTCGTCGACTCCACTTTTTTCCCCATTCGCATGTGCGACACCATTCCCGTAACAACCAGACAACCAGCAGAAAAAAACAAAGGCCGGGGGTTGAAGAACAGAAGAAAGGTGACGAGCTCGCATCGTTTCGTTCCCTCTCAGCCAACCAGATTGCCGGCGAGTTTCTTTTTTAGGTTGTCATGGCCCTGTCGTCTCCCCCTTCTTTCCTTTTTCCTGCCATTCTTCCCCACTGGGTTGTTCGATAATTTGTTTCTGACGAGAAGCTGGCGCAGGAAGAGGAGACTAAAGAAAATAAGAAAAAAGAAAAAGAAAAATTTAGGTGGATGGTGGACACTAAATCTGGAAAATTCGACGGCTACTTCGGGTACCTCTGCTCGTATAGAGTTGCAACCTGACTGCAAGGTATCTACAAAAGTGGATCAAGAGCAAAGAGAAAAAAAAATGACATGCATGCAGAGGACATGTGATGGATGGAGACAGACGACGGGGTAGCCTTTGAAATCAAATCTCGACCAACGAATTGGACTAGTGTGCTTTATTTTATTTTATATTTTACTTTTATTTCGATTTCTTATTTTGAAGGATTCCTCACTGCCAAATGCACAACCCATCGGCTCTCGCGCTCCAGGTGCCGGGCGCAATTCACTTTTTGGTGAATGAATGCAACAATACGATTGTATTTTTAAGATTTGATCAAATATCTTAGCGCGCTGGGAGGGAAGGTGCTTCCGCCAAAATTTCGACATTGGACGAACGGTCTTTTTATCTTCCGTTTGTTTATTACTTGGGGTTTCTATCTTTATACTCTTGTATATCCGCTTGCTGGTGGCTTCTTTCTTACTCGCCGTGGGTTTTTAACAACAGGGCAAAATAGAATGGCCAATAGAAAATCATCATCGGGGCTTTGAATGTGAATACCCAGAACTCGCTCACAGAGATTTCACTGCAGCAATATTTTTTTTCTTCTGTGGTCATGGTCAAAGAGGAGCAGAGAACATTAGCTGCTGCATGCATTTGGGGATATTTGCGAGTTCGCCAATAAGAGACGAGCTCGATGCATGGCTGGGTTCAAAGTTAGCGTGGGGATGGATATCCTTTTCGTGACGCCCAGAAAGTAAAGAAAAAGGAAAGAAGGAAAGAGGATGGCTCCTTTTTTCTTTTCCCCTCGTTCTCATGGTTGGTTCGCGTCGGGACCAGGGGTGGGGTACCGCGCTACACATACACTTCACAGCGAGGATACAAGTACCGCATTCGTTCGAAGGCGGAGTCGTTCCGAACATTCCTGTCCTTCTCAATCGGGGGCTTATTTTGGCACCGTCTTGTCTGTCGCAGCGAGAAAACAGAGGAAAGGGTACGCTCGCCCATTTGCACACATTTTCATTGTTTTCACACACAAGAAATCCCAATATGCTATGCTTAGGCGGCGGGAGATCTTACGGCCTTCATTCCCGTCAAGAATAGTATAGAATTAGAGGAATGAATTTGATTGGGAACTTCGAGACTACTCCGTCATCGGTTTTTTCACTTCCTTCAGGAGAAATAATGGTGATATAATAAAATATTATACTCCGTTTATTGCTCCCCTCTTTTGCATTTATTTCCCCGAAGGCAGACAAGACCGGATGCGCGCGAGGAGTGACAAAAAAAAAAAAAAAAGGATGATATGATAATGAAAGTAATGCCGGCGTCAGGAAGATGTCAGAAAACACGCAACCAGGCTTGTGTAAGTCCGTTGTTGCCTTTCCTTTTCCACCCATCGCCTGCACCGCTGCGTGCCGGTTGGGCTGTCGGATTTGACAGGCTGGGGGAAGCAAGTCTTGAAACTGACCATACTAGACATCCAACTTTTTTTGTGGTGTGAATCTTTGGACGGCCAATTATCTTTTTGGGGGGGTTACAAGAAAAAGAAGGATGCAGATGCATGGAAACAATATAATAAGTGAAATAGAGTGGTATGTAATATGGCAGTACGGTACGTCTACTGTACGATGAAGAAAAAGAATCTGTATGCGTGTGCATCATGTTGATATCAATCAAGATATTGGTTGACCCAATCCTTTCGACGAGATGTCCCACGCAAAAAGCGGGCCCTACATTGCATTTCGGACTCCACGGACCTACATACGTAGTGATGATATGATTCACGTTCGTTCAGCTTGCCATCCTGTGCTGTACTTCTTCTTGTTTTGCTTGCTCCGGTACACCGGTACACCGCTCAGCCCGTTTGTTTAACGGTTGCTCACACACTTCTTCACACACAGCCGATGGAGTGCGTCTGGGTGTGGTAGGCGCGAATAATTCGATATTCGATAATCAGAGAATCATTATAATAGCCAATACGAAATGACGACGAGTCTGTGATTCAACATGGAAACCAGACGCACACTTATTCGGACGGACAGCAGCTGGCAAAAGATCGGCTGCGGTTGACACGAAATGGATGGGGAAAAGGAAGAGTGAGAAAAGAGGGCAAGGCAAGGCAAGGCAAGTGCGAGCAGCAAGCAGCAAGTTGCAGGTGCAACCTTGTTGCTTTTTCCCCCGTCCCCTGCGATGATGAACGAACCAAACCGAAGAGTGGGAAAAGAGGACCTCTTCTCTTCGACTTCTGCTTCTTGTGTCTTAATTTGCTCGTTCCTCGTTTCTTATTCGTTTGCCTGCTGATTTTCGTGCATTAGCCAGCAGGCTTTGCCCTTTTTAAAACACGCAAGAACAGGGAAGGGCAAGAGAAGGAAATCCACCCACCCCCCGCAAAGTAAACAGGCCCTGTCCGAAAAGTTCGAGGTTTTTTTTTTTTTTTTTTTTTTTTTTTTTTGTATATATTTATTTATTTTTTATTTTTTGTATTTCTTATTTCTTTTTTGTCGCTGGCTGGGCTACGACTTGCTGCGGTTGCGGTTCCTTAAACACACCAACAGGCCGAGTGACAGCAATATTCCCTGCCTCTCTGCCCATGCCAGGACGAGGGGGCGTGTGCTTTGTCTGCTGCTGGTTGCTGGCTGTAATTGTCGAGAAGAGAAGGGGAAGAGGGAAGATTGAATCTCGTCTGTTGAAATTATACGTTTGATCAATCAGTCCGAGAAGATGCACACTAAAGGACCAAGGACGGCGCTGCGGTGTTAGTATTCCGGCCTTCCATCCCATCCCATTTCGATTATTCAATCAATCAGTTATTACCTCCGACTGTACAATCCAGGGTGAAACGGCGGCAGCCTCTTCCCTCTTCCCTCTTCTTGAACTACCCCGGTAATAGCACCTACATATCAAAATAGCGCTAGTATTGAGAGAGAGGAGCGTGAGAGTGAACGGGGGGAGAGAGGACCTCTCTTCAAATCTTTTTTTCGTGTATTATTAACCCCCCGCTTGTTTGGAGGTGTGTGTGCATGTATGAGTGTGTGTGTGTAGAGTGTGGTGTGTGTGCATGTTTTTGTTTCTCAATTAATTTGGGGGAGTGCCCCCCAGCCAGTGCCAGCCATAGCCCAGAGCGAGACCATACCCAGACAAGAACGAATACAATTTAGTCCCGAGAGGGTGACCATTAGCCCGAGAAGGGACAAGAGAAGAGGACGAGAAGAGAAGAGAGAAGAGAGAAGAGTGAGAGAAGAGACGGACCCCTGCACTCCCTCTCCAACACATTCTTCCTTCGTCCTGTTATTGCGGCCTCCCCTAAAACCCAAGCAAGACCCTTCCTCCCTTCTTCACCCACTCCACCTCCACCTCCATCATCCGTTTCTCATTCAACCATCAACAAACCATCTTCACTTCACTACCATTCGCCTCTCCCCTTTTCCTTCTATACCTCTCTCTCTCCCTCTCACTCTCTCTTACCTTTCAAGATCTATTCTAACGTGCCTTGAGTCACTCTGTTGACTACTCGTTACGACCAAGAGAAAAAAAACTACAAGATCCAACCAATACTATATTTCCCACTCGATCGCTTCAACATTTGATTCGAAGACTGCGGTTTTCCTCGGCTTCTCGTATTGAAACGAACCTTTGGGCATAAATATACTCACTACTTATCATAATCGTTCTTCCAAGTCAAGAAAAACCTCGGACCTTTTTTTCTTCTCTATTCTTGTTTTATTTCTTCAATATCAAGTTTTCCCTTTCTTTCCGGAAAAACCTCCCAGTTTCATCCATATCGAAAGAAGAGGAAAAAAAATAAAATAAATACGGACAAAAAGTTTCTAGCCCCATTCTGAGAAAGAACCCATTCACTTGGAGTAATACTTTTTTCTTTCTTCTGCTTGGACCATTTCTGTTATATTTATATACTCGACGCATTCACCGAGTTTGGAAGGAATTAAAGAATTCGATTTTTCGCATACCAACAGCCAAATACCCGGCACCGTCCCAGTCGTCGAAACATTCACCCGCAACCACCTAACCGTACCACGCCTCGTTAGATCTTCTTACCGCCACTCGCAACGTGGGAACCGACAAGCCTGAAAAACAAGAAACAGCATAGCCTCTACTTTTTTGATTTTCGTCCCAGGTCGCCTTTTTCCTTTCTTTCAAACCTTTTATTACATATATATATTTTTTGATCTTCCGTCATTTCGGTATCGACATCGTTTGCGTGGTATCTGTTCACAGTCAGTTACTGGTCCGGACACGAGTATAGCCTGCTCTTCGCTGCATTTTTCTCTTTCGACATTATTTCAGTACTGTTTTTTTCGGGTTCGGTAGATCAAAACGACGCACATTCGGCGACTCATTCTTAATCGGCTTTCTTTGCTTCGCACGAGGTGTTTTTAATATTCTGCTCGGAAATCCACGCCAACCTTTAATCCTCACCTAATACTACCCTTCCCACCGATCCCGCAGCTCCCGGTGACTTGCTGTGGCTTCCTTTTTCCTGAGACGAAACCAGAATATATTGCTCTCTCTCTCTCTCGCTGCTGGAATAGTTTGGATACCCTAGTTCCTCGCTGATTTTTTCCCTCCTTCCTACTTTTCCTTTTATTACAAGCATTCGAATCTTCTTGCTCGATTCTCCCTCATAAACAGACAACGTTTTTGCCATCGAAACCGCGTCACAGACTGACTGTTTCGGACTGACTCCCTTGCGAACGGAAATCGAATCGCTCTCTTATTGCACTTATTCTTTTGCACTCTTCCGAGTAGTGGAGCTTTTAACTAAGTAATTCCTCTCGGACATCCTCGCCAACCACCACTAGATACCCCGTTGCCAAATTACAGGTTCTTGGTATACTGTCTATAATCGCTTTCAAGTTTTCCTGGAAGTTAGATACGATTCGGTTGAAAACCCTTTCCGATACACGATCATAGGCACAAATATTGAGAATCTCAAAATCAAAGTTCCCTTGATAGGAATACGACGATAAATCGCAACTGGATGCTCGCTCAACGGCATTAAGAGACGTTTCTTTTTCTTCTGACCGTTGGAGCCTTCTGCTCCGGTCTAATCACACTCCCACCGAAACTTCCCAGCTGGTCAAATATTTGCTTTAAGAGCAGGTTTCTCTCACCGACCAGTCTCTCATCTTTTCAAGCTTCTCGTCAATAAAAGCCCGGTTTTCTTCTTTTTCTCACACGGATATTCCTCTTTGATTCCCTTAGTTTACGGATCTGCTAGTTTCTATTTATTTTCTCGTCATAGACTTCCTTTTCATCTTGCAAGATTTCAAAACTTGTACAGTTTTTTTAAACCCTATTTTCAAAGTCCCAGCATCGCAACCTCACGCTTTTTCTTCTTTTTGTCTCTTGTCTCCTTCGAAATCATATTTCGTAGGTGACAGCTTTCTCTGGGAGTCTAACTAAGGAACTGGTAAGTAACTTCGCCCTTTCCTCGGGGAGATATGTTCGTGTCGAGTTTCGTAGATGTTTCCCAGGAGACATTGAACATCACTCGAGCACTATCGTCAAGAGCGACGCCAGGTGCCACGGCCAAGGCTAACACCTCCTTCTCCGCCTGTTCCAGCAAAGTCGTGAAGAGTCAAAAAAACTCTTCACCTCCGGCTGTTCCTGTTCGACTTCTTCTTTCCTCACTCATGCCTTCCTTCTACGCTCGTCCCCCACCGGGACTTCCAATCACCCCTCCGGAATCCATGTACTACTCGCACCAGTACGCCATGGGACCCAACGGTCTCGCATATGGTATGCATGAGCAGAAGGGATACGATGGATACAACCAGGTTCCTCAATATCACCCGGGATATAGACAACAGGGAATGCCGTTCCCTCCCGGTCTGGCCCACCCAGGAAACTATAACGACTGCAACACTCTTCCACCTTTGAACGCCATCAAGCCGGATGAAAACATGCAGATGTCCTGGAACCACAGGAACGAAGCCAATAAGTCTGCCCCAGCCAAGGTTGAGGAGAAGCCCACCGGTGGCGTTGCGCAAGTCTTGGATTATGAGATTGAAGATATGGCCGAATTTGTTACCTCGATGGCCATTGGAATGTACGTTGCAACTTCTTGGGATGTCAAGCTCTCCTATGCTAACAATATGGACAGAATTCTCCCGGGCAACCAGAGCCAACAGACAGTCACTTCTTTCAAGAAATTTGTCTTTAGCATCTTGCAATCAACCAGACTGCCCTCTTCGACGGTCATCTTGTCGTTGGACTATTTGTCTCATAGAATGAACAACTGCCCACCAACAACGCACCACAAGGGGCTCGCCCACCTTTACCGCATGTGCACCATCTCTCTCCTGCTCGCCAGCAAGTTCTTGGATGACAATACCTTCCAGAACCGCTCTTGGGCCGATGTGACTGGTCTTCAAGTCTCCGAGCTCAACCAACTCGAAGCTGACTGGTTGGCCGCTATTGGATGGCAACTCCACGTTGCCCGCCCTGGTTACACCGGCTTTGATTCCTGGAAAGCATCTTGGGACTCCTTCATTAGTCAGAAGCAGGTCGTTCATCATGCTCCAGTTCTCCCGTCGATTAATACCAGTCTTCCAAACAATGGCAACAGACGTCACACCATGTCCTTCTCTCACCAAACCTTCTCGCCACAGCAACAACACCCCGGCTACATTGGCGACCGCCTTCGTGGCTACCCGCAACAGCAGCAGCAACAACACCAAATCCCAATGAATGACGGTTACTGGTGCCCAGAGCTCACTGCTCCATCCGCCCAACCATCTCCACCATCCGCCCAATCCACTGGACCACCGACTCCTTTGAACTGGGACTGGCCTACTTATTTTGGTGGCAAGCCGCAACAGCCTTTTCCTGCAAGAATATCGCCTCCCCAATTCATGCAGCACGGATGGATCTGTAACTGCTTGAACTGTGGAGCCAACAAGATGCAGCCCACTCCTCCGTACTATATCCTGGGCTATGGCCAACAGGTCGTTGCTTGAGTTCTCCTGATATTCTTTCCTTTTCGATCCGGATTATTAGACCATTGCGGCGTTGCGACATCATATCTTTCCAACCTGTCGAAAAAAAGCGAAAAATCGGTTATCCAAAAGTATTTCTTTAGTTGTTATTTGGGGAAAAAAAAATCTTTTTTTTTATTAATTCTTTCTTCCGTCTCGATTCTCTCGTCCCGGCTTTTAATGGCTTCATATCTTCGGTGCAACAGCGTCTCTTGTTTTAATACACCACTTTTTCGGTTCCTTTTATATATCTTCGGTCTGGATTAACGAACACCACTTTCAACGCCCACCATTATTCCTAGGTGTTGACGCAATCGACGTCGATAACACTTCCGACAATCACGACTCTACAGGCGTCACTCTATTCGGTATTGCTGGTTCACTCAACAACGGTACCCCATACCCCGTCGTTCTGGATCTTTTTTTACTTTTCTTCATCAGATAGTTATATTCTACGCAAAGGGGTTCTTAATTGGTTACATCTATTTATGCATGAATAGCGTTTTGTTCAGCCTGTTTCCTTTTCTTTTCCTTTCCTCTTCCAAATTTTGTTCAGTATTTCTATGTGCGGCGTACTACGGGATGACCACCGTTACCTTCCTTTCGACATTGCCGACACCTCCCAGTGGAGAAACGGCCCCTCGGATATCCTCCAGTTCCAGTTGACGGAGTTTTTTCTTTTCCTATTTTGTGTCATTTATACGCCCAGCTTTTTTTCACCAGTTACAAAAAAGATATCCTGTTATGATTTTTACGACTTTTATTTGTTTCGTTTGTATCTCCCTGTTCGATCCCATTGTATTTGTGCTCTGCATGTGGTTTCTATATAAACTGTTTTCCTTTTTCTGCATTTACTTAGTTCAGGCTCTGCATGACGGGGGTTCTTTTTATTATTCTTCACTTGTCATTTCTTTTCCCCTTCATACCTTGGTATCCCTTGATCATACGGTAGTAATAGCTTTTTTCTTTCGCTGAATATACCCACTTTTACCGTTTTCTCTTTCACTTTCTTTTGTTTCGATATTTTGTACGAAAGACTTGTCTATTTCTTATTCCTTTTTCTACTTCGACTACTATAATTAGTGTTTGATCACTTTTTTTTTTTTTTTATCTTGACGCAGCGGGCAAAAATATTTATCAAATAACCCTCTCAAAAATTGAAAGAAAGAGAATTTATTTTCGTGTCCTGGCACACAATGATTGTTTATACTACCGTTCCATCCTTTTCTTCCGTCTGCTTTTCATCTTCTTTTCTTTTCAAGAAAAATTGCCTGTGCGAATTTTATTTTGGGTTGGCTTTTTGTATCTCGTCTACTGTTATATAGCTTGTTTGTCAGCAGCGATATAAAGGAACGATCTTGAGGAAGAGAAAAGAAAAAACCAAAAAAAAAAGGGAAGATGGATTTAGGGCTTTGGATTTATATTAGATGAGTGGGAGGTACCACTCTACAGGATAGCTCGGATTTTTTATTCAGATCCTACACCATCGATAGCATATTAATCGAATGCAAAAGACCAGCTGAAGCTTGAATTAATTTGAAGTTCAAGTCGTATATACTTCAATATTTTCCTCTTATCTCATTTCTATCTCTGTCTCCTATGTGTAATACTTGGGTTTTTATGGCGTGGATTTTGGGTTTTACTTTTGAGTAAGGTGCTGGTGTTCAAAGGCGAATTTTAAATATGTATGATAATATTCACTCATGTATGGCTACGAATGAGATTGATAATGAAGATGGGGTTTTAAAGAAATATCTCTCGCTTTGTGTTCATTTTCGCGAAGTCGCTTGTGTAATCCTGTGCCTGTATTGTTGTATTTTGTACAATTCTGCGTTGTGGCGTATATTAATAGCCGCTCTGTAAAGATGGTATGATCCCAATCGATAACAAGCAACCTCGAAGGGAGGCCAAAATCGCACTCGCAATTACGAGAACCTCTTTCAACAAGGTTGGCCCTTAAACTATAATGGCCAGTCGTAAGAGATACATACACCTTGATACTCTCATGAACGACGACAAAGCTACCAGTTCGGAGTGTCCTCTTTTCTCCCTACCATTGGACATCATAACCCTCGTCCTCCGATACCTCACCCTCAAAGACATAATATCCCTTTCTCTAACCAGCAAGCTTCTCCGTCATCTTGCGTATTCAACTAAAAACGAGGCAGAATCATTTTGCTCAAATCTAATCCACCAAAAGCTTCTTCTCCCCCAAACACAAGCAACCCCAATCGCCACTCCTACGTCCACCGACAATAACAACAATAATACAAGTAACCGTAAATACAAATATAAGTATAAATGTCTCTACTGCTCCCAAACCCTCTGCATCCCATCGTGCTCCCCCACGGCACTATACCTAGACACGTACTCCGGCATCTTCTTCCCAACATACCTCTACCACCCACAAACCGCACGCTACCTCGGCGCCTGCACACCCGAAGAATGGGCGCTATCGTCAGACATCAGAGCAGATGATAACGGGTTGGGCTACGCTTATTCGACAGTATGGTGTGAACATCACCGTTGTCCTAGAGATCTACTCCTCCCGCCGGATCCCAAACCTAAGGATGGGGACAGTAACAGTTCGGATGAAGACGGGAGGGCGAGAAGAGAAGGAGCGAATGCTTTTGTGACGGTGTATAATAATAACCATTTTTGGTCAAACTTGCGCGAGTTTGCATGTGTACCAGGCTCGAAGTTCAAGTACATGCATCCCCCGTCGCATAGACCGGTGCGGTTGGCCGGGTACATTCCCCGAATGAAACGGAAGCATGCTCCTCCGCTGCTGCAACGGTTTAATTTGAACTTGAACTTGAATATATTCAAGCTTAGCGGCAGCGGCGGGGGAAGCAAAAACAGTAGAGATAGGACACAACAGGGAAAGAAGAAGAGAGGGGAAGTGGTGTACGAACGGTATTGTTTTGAGACCTTTTGCATGCACTGTCTGCTTCCCGTTCAGGAGGACGAGAAGGATACGCTGCGGGGACTAGAACAGTTAGACTCTCGTATCACAAGAGCGGGTAAAGCGTTCGTTCCGGGGGGCATATATAAACAGCTTTGCACCTGTTCTGACAACGGGAGGGGTTGTGGGAGGTGTGGTATCGCGACTTTAAAGTTCACACATCTCCAGCCGTTTATTTCACCAGGGGGTTTATACATCTTTACTCTTGCGACACTCTGCAAAACATACTCTACCTTTTCATCTGGGTATGGTAGGTTATCCGATGCGGCGGAGATGGCAGGGAGTAGGAGAATAGAGCCGATACATAGACACGCGGCTTCCGATGCATTGCGCCTGGTAAGAGGGAGCGTACTGGTCGATCCTGATCCACCGAGGATTGGTATTCAGGATTTACCGAGGGAGATTTTGTTCAGGATTCTGATGTATGTGCTGGATGGAGCTAAGGAGGGGCTGGAGTTTATTTGGATGGAGAATCTGCTGGTTCTTGGTCATGCGAGTTATGCATTTTTTAGGGCATGGCATAAAGATGGCGCGATAGGTATGACTCGGATCGAGTGGGATTGGAAAGAGCCGTGGTGTGAGAAGGGCTCCGGAAAGTAACATTACTATTCTCCATTCCTATCTATATGATTTGCAACTATATACTTGATGTTCCTTTGATAAAGTGTCAACTTTCACATTGAATATCTTTTACAAAACTCCTTGACTTGAATCTAAAGTTTAATAGAAGCCGTAATAACACAAGTGATAAAAGGATAAACAAGTAAAACTAACTCCGTACACCATCGCTAATATATCAATCGAGATGAGAAAAGCCTCCACACTTCTTCTATGGCGTTTTGATGTCTTCAAACAAGCTATCCAGAGCCGCGTAGTTGATCTTCCTTGAAAAAGTCTTCTTCTTCAACATCTCCCTCGCAGCTTCAGCCGGACTCGCCGGCATATCCGGGAAACTGCTGTCACGAGGTTTCGTCTTGCCTCTTTTCTTTCTCGCCTTTTTACTGATACCCGCCTTTTCGTCCGCTTCGGCCTTAAGTCTTTTCGCTTCCTGTGCTAACAAGTATTCGCGATTGTACTCATACCAGATCTTAGTTTTCAGAGCGACTTCCTCTGGATTCATCATTATTGATTCGATTTCATCGTCATCCACATCTTCTAGGTTTTCGGGGTCGGCAGAGATGGTGGAAGGAGGGATAAGAGCTTGTTGACGAAGTCGCTCGCGACGAATGTCTTCCACGGCGGTTTGGGTTTCCGGGTTGTTTATTAACGCTAAGATCTCGGCTTCGAGAGGGCTACTAGGCGATTCTCCGATCTTTCCGTCTGTGGGTGATTTAACAGACTCCCCGGGTGTTAGAACGCCTCCTGGTGATGCCGCCGTTGAAGGAGGAGATAGAGGTCTCGGTGGGGCAGGAACGGTGGTGATTTGTGCATCTGGCTGAAAGCCGTTTGAGGATGTGGGAATCGCGGGGATGGCAAAACCATCTGCGTCAACTCTTAAACGCTTGCGGGCCAGACTTTCGCTGTTGGCATCGCCAGCAAAAGCCTTTTGAGCGTTATCATGAGCAGTTGTGGCCAGAAAACCGGGTCCAACTAGACGGCCATCGGGACCGAGAAAGTTCCCAGCGGTAAGATCGATGATAGGCGTTCCCGTCGGCTCTTCCTCCTCATTCTCAATAACTTCACCATCTTCGTTGACAGTTTTGACCCATCTTCTCCGTCTCTTCTTCGTCTTGTTCTCTCCGAAGCTAGGGGGATCGTGGTACTGTTCGAGCCACATATTACGAAACTCGCTGACAGTCAACTCACTGCTCTTTGTGTTTTTGAACTCTTCTAAACGTTTGTTAATTGTCATCGTGGCGACCTTAACGACGTAAACGATTTCGGTGACGGTTCGACGAAAATTGTTCATGCGGGCCGCGATTATGAGAGCGGCGCCACAGACACCGGCTGGCCTTCGTCCCTCCATGATCCAATCTCGGTCCATACGTTGGACAATCTTGATGGCATCTCGACAGACTTGTTGCGTTTTATCACCAAACTCGAGATGCTTGGCGAATCGACGGATCCAAAGCTCCGGATCGAGCTGTGGAATGTTCAAATTGAGTGTTTTGACGAGCTTGAGATAGGTTGCTCCGAGAGAGAAGACGTTTATTTGCAGGATATCAGAAAAGTCGATGAGCATGTGTGCGCTCTTGTCCAATCGGCAGGCGATGTACAGACAGCAGGCCACGACGTGCTGGGTCTTCCGACCCTGAATAAAATTGTGCGTGACGGCGAGAGTGAAATAGCGAGCGGCAGTCTCGACGAACCGGTCGTGAACGCTCAATGCGGATGCTAATTGGTTCAATTTTCTGCGGCCTATACTTCCGAAATGCGATTAGTATCGGGTACCCATGCCAAACGGCACAAACAAAATAAAAATTAAACGCGAAGAAAACTTCTATCAAAGGCTATTGCTCACCATTCGATATGACCTGTTCTCGTGTCTCAGCGGCCCCATGACGGCGGAAGGGACCCGCAGAGCGAGCATGCTTCTGGTCGGCTCCGACATAAGAACCTTGGACGACGGCAGCTCCAGACGAGGTTTCACCAAAGGTGATCTCGGAGACGATGAAGGACTCGGTGACGACGGTACCGCAGTTGGTACAGATTCGCTTGTCGTCAATGTCCTCGACGGAGGGATTCGAGCAGGAGGGATTGGGGCAGGATGAACCCGCCATGGCTGGCTTGCCTCGGACGGCTTATGATGGCAGAAGGACAACCAGCAGCGTACTACTAATGTCTATCGATCGAAAAGACCGTCTTGCACAGACGGAAGGTCGAGGCGAAGTTGATAGGTGTGCGGTGAGGTTCGACGGTTGGATGGGTTTGATGGCAGGCGAGAAGTGTGGTTGAACGAAGGTTCGAACTCGCTCAAAGAAATCCGATCGCTTGGCGGGCACGTTGCCAGTTGATTGACTTTGCTTGTGTGAGTCAAACCACCGCACCAAACCCCGCCTGCAACGCAGCCCACCAGCCAACGGGGCTCTGCACATTTAAACCACCGGCTACCATCGATACACAACTGAGTGTGTCTGCATGTTTGTACGATCTTGATGTCTGTTGAATGGTACTACAATTGATAAGGAATTTTTGGTTCATTCGGTAGAGTTATAACTCCTAGATACAGCGAATGAAGTAACTATTCGGAGCGCCATACCGACAAAGAAAGGGAGTCTCCCGGTCACCGAGTTTCTGATTGTTCTCGAAGACCAGACACTAGGTCTTCGCCGGTACCTATAAGATCCTTCATCTTTTAAAATTCATGACTCCCTAGAAATACAAAGCTCGCAGGAAGAAAGAAATTCATGAATCATGATCTCATCTATCATGTAATCAGAAAAACGATATAAACAAGACAGACAGCCTAAAAAGGAGCAGAAAAGAAAAAGCCGAAGCTGATAATAACCCATATAAAAAATACTGAATTAAAGAGATCATGGGTGGATGACAAGTTTTTAAGCCTCATATCCATCTTTTTCCAGTGCGTATGGATATGTCTAGATCATACGGGGTTTCCGATTCATCAACAGGATATAGTGCAGCATGAGGCGACAGTGCGCCTCAAAATTTCATCTTGGTGGACTTTTGATTCCAATGAACTGTTCGGGTGACGATTGCAGTGACGGCCAAAATACCATCGGTAGGAGGGCCGTCGCAATATGCACGAGATAAAAATCGAAATTTTCCTTCCTTCTTAATTACAATGGCGTCGTTTCCACTCTTAGCATTGTAATTCTACTCTAATGCGTTCGGCTCAATCCTAATTCCGAGAGTACGCAGATATGATTTTTCCTTCTCAATCTGCTCCAGGATGGCTTTCTTGATATGATCCGGTTGGCCGTCGTATATCTTTGGATCGATAGACATGAGACTATCACATCTACCGGCAGCGTAGTCTCCCGGCGTAAGGTGCATCGAACAGGGAGGTGTGACAGTTTGGTATTCGACAGTGTAAGCCGCCTTTGCTGGGTACTTTCGACCCTCACGGGGAACGGATGGATCAAAAAACTCGTTGGCAGGGGGCATCTTATCCGAGATCCTCTCGAACTTGGCCGTGGATGATTGTAGATGACTAGGGTAGTGCATTTGGTTGGTATGTGGCTCGTAGATTCCATTGTGCGTGAGAGTACGATGCTCAGTCAGAAGTTTGTTGTATTCGCTGATCAATGAAATGTTAGTATGAGCTGGTATATGAAAAGGTAAGTAAGCAAAGACTTACGCGGTGTTGGCGGCAACCTCGGCCAGGAAATTGTCTGATGTGAGCTTCTTCTTCTTGGGATTGTTCACAGTGAATAACCCTCCAGCGCTCGAGGTTTTGACTTCTGGAATAGCAGGGGCGGTGTTATGGTAAACCGAGCTAGCTCCATGCCAAGCAACATACTGATTTTGATTGTAAGGAACTCCTGGAGGCGGCAAGCGATCGTCTGGGTCCGCGATCTCTCCCTCGACATCACCACGGTCTCGGGCGACCTGTTCGTAGTAGTCATCGATGATCTTTCTGCCGCCAACGATCATGCGAGCACCGAACTCGCGGAAAACTGAGCGAGCAGTGCAGACACCGATGGCTCTGCCCTTGTAAGAGTGTGGAATAATGTTTCGATTGATGAGATCGAATTTCTCCTCCTCGTTACAAATGATTTTGTAAAGTTGCTTGTGTCTTTGGAAGAAGAGATAGGAATCACGGAAACCGGCGCATCTGGCGGGTTCGGTCGACAACATGTACAGTTGCTCCCCACAGTCCTTCATAGTGAATGTACGGCAACGATATTGGCGCCCGCCGAGTAGATTACCATCCTTGTCGACTTTTTGCTCTCCGGAAGGGTCTTCGGGGAGGTCGATTTCATTGTTTTTGACATTCTGTTCGTTGCCAAACTTATCGCTCGGCACGGTTGTTTGATGGGAAGGGCCACCACGGACTCTTCCCCTGGACCCTATGCCCGAAGATGATGGTCTACCCCGTCCTCGGCGCCGGATCATGTTTCCCGAGGGTGAATCGGCTGCTGAAGGAGATCCTGGGGTCGGGGTCTCTGCCTCGTCAAAGTCTTCGATCGGTGGAGGCTCGACGATGGAGCTTCTGGGCGGTCTCCCTCTACGCTTCTTAGGCGGTTGTGGGGCAACCTCCTCGGATACGTCAGACTGTTCTTCTTCGGGATTCTCTTCAGCTTCTTCGGGGCTTGGAGATTCTGGGAGGGGAGCTGTTGGTGATGGTCAAGTGTTAGCACAAGTGGTATTCAATATGAGATGAAGAGGTGAGACGACAAGACGTTCTGAGAATAATATTCGGATCGATGAGATTGGTCACGAAGGTAGCAAATGGAAGAGAAGAGGAGGAAGTAGGCTGCAAGGTGAGGATTGACGGGTAGACGGGTAGATGGATTGGTGAGAAGAAAGACGGCAGGCAATTGGTGCGCAACAAAGAAGACACTAATCCCCATACCCGGTCCTCTCCCTCGTCCAACATCTCCCCCTCCTCCGTTCAATTCCATCTTCAATCCAGTCCAACCCGCCAGTTTCGATTCCCTCTCGATGCACCTAACCAGATCTCGTTCTAAACTCGTCTCTTCCTTTCATCGATCGCGTATCCGAAACCTCAACAGAGTTGTGACGGGAAGTCTGAGACACCTACAAGGCTGCTTTTCCTTCTCCTTCTCGCGCTCCTTCTCCTCCTGCCGCGTCGAACGGCGTCTTGTGGGCGGCGGCGGAGGCATTATGTCGGTTGATATTTCGCGTATCGGCTCCCGTTGTCTGCTGCTCTCTCACACAGGGCACTCGCTGGAGGTCGCGGTGAGTATACGCCTATATATACTAGGATGATACACTCCTCCCGAATCCCGATAGTGATATTTGATGCTGACCGACGACTCTGTAGTAGAAGATGGGTCAGAATGGCCTCGATGATGATAGGCTCGGTGGGAGGAGGTTGATGGTTGAGAAAAGGTTTGGACAAGTGCGACAAGTTTAGCTCTGGCCATGATAGCCCGGCAAGGGTCCTGGCGCCTTTGCGAAAGCGCGTTCCTTGCATGCCCTCTCATTGCGGCGGTGTGGGAGGCTGGCGAGTTTGTGGCGGATCTCACCAGCAAACAATGCCAGATTCGATTCCCCTGGTCGTTGGATAGATATCTTTGCCTGTCTGTCTTGGACAGCCAGCCTACACCTTGATTTTGGGGCTTCGAAAGAAATATCTTTCCTTGCTAACGCTGTTATATTGAGACTGTATCATTGAGGTCGATTGAGATCTCTGATTGGAAATGTTTCTCAAGGTCAACATGCTTACGTAGCGTGTTATATCACTGGAAAGGTATCCCGGAGCCGAAATCTGCATTTATCCTCTTATTGCACTTATCCATCAAAAAGAAATGACTGCCTAAAGTGTCGTCCGATTTAGCAGCATCGGGTGCACGGAATTTCACATTTCTAGATTGTCTGGTACGGTTTCTGGAACCACCCAGTATTTTATTTGGTGCTCCTTGATCTTTAAATCTGTGGGGCTGGCGGGAATCACCCGCTGGCTCGCGAATCTCGGTTTCTGAGTCGCAGCCGCCAGAAATATCCACAGGATTGCGATTGCAATAAATCCACAGATCAGAACCGAGGCTAACACAGACCTTATATCAGTCAATTCTTTGAAATCAAGATCGGTAGATGAACCGGCTTCCGTACCATATCCCAATGACTTTGTTGTTCAGAGTTTCTGAGCTTTCGGGACCACAATTCCAGATTCGGTGGCTTGCATGCAGCGGAATATCCCACCTGTCCGACTCGACGTCTGTGCCAAAACACCGATCCCAGCTTCAATCGCCAGTTTTTACGAGGCCCAGCCGGTTAAATTCCAACATGACGCTCTTTCCCATGCGAGATAAATAATATAATTTAGACGATTTCCTTGCAAGCCCTATAGCACTCACTATACACAAGACGCAAAATCAACCGACGTCCCCTTATCAAATTCTCACATTTGGAGGGCAAATACGCTGTGCTCGGGTTAAAATGGAGCGCTCGGTTTTATTTGGCGGCTCTTGGACGAGTAATCTACTTGGCGACTTCGTTCAAAATGGAGCCATAAAGCAAGGGACCATCCCACCTCTTCAGATCCCCTTTCACGTTCCTATTTTTCGTTATAAGGCCTTGCGCGCGCCGATCTTTAGGAAAACGTGGTACTATTGAAATTTATTTCATTTTAATTTCGTTGCCACTTGATTGTGCTCTATGCTTGGCTAGTCATCTTATTGGAGTCTTTCTAGAAACTTTTCTAGAAGGCCATTTGGAGTCTCTTATATTATAGAATATCGCCAATCCTAGCTTTACTTGCAATTATGATTTTTACGTCATTTGCTTTTCTAGCGCTTTCACTACTACCCTCAGAATCGACGGCGGCCACAGTCCATTCGAAAAGGGATGCGCTGACAACGAAGTCTTTCGATTTTGTAAGTAAATACTTAAGTAGTTACAGTCATTATTCGACATTAGCCTAGCTAACCATATTTTTCACTTCTAGATAGTCGTTGGTGGAGGCACTGCTGGTATTGCTGTAGCTACCAGACTTGGGCAGAAACTCCCAAATGCCAAAATCCTCATTATCGAAGCTGGACCCGCGCCTCCAGCAAACGAGCCAGGAATTAGCATTCCTGGCCTAAAAGGCTCGACATTATTCGGCACTTATGACTGGAAATTCCTTACCACACCGCAAAATAACGTCAATGGCAGGGTAATCGGTCAGAGCAGAGGGAAAGTGCTTGGTGGGAGCACAGCTCTGAACTTCATGGTCTGGGATCGAGCGGCAAAAGCCGAATATGATGCCTGGGAAGATCTTGGCAACCATGGCTGGTCGTGGGGGAATATCTTGAAATATATGCTCAAGGCCGAGAACTACGTCAAGACAAGCAGTATGTTTGGGCTGACTACTGGTGTCGGCAAAGGAGGGCCAATTCAGACGACTGTGGATCGTATACAGCCACCTCAACAGCTACCGTTCATTCCAACGATGAATGCCTTAGGGGTTCCTACAAATCTGGAATCGCTGAATGGAAACCCGATAGGCGCTGTGTATCAACCGAGTAATATCAGGTCGTCAAATTATACCAGATCATGGGCTCCCGAGTACCTATGGATTGCAGGCTCGAATGTTCAGGTGCTCACTGACGCTACAGTTAAGAAAATCAATTTCAAATCTACCAGCAAAGGGCAGCAAGCCACAGGAGTAACTCTACAAGACGGTACCGTATATTCTGCAGCTAAAGAGATAATACTTTCGGCGGGTACTTTCCAATCGCCGCAAGTACTCGAGAACTCTGGGATTGGTCAAACTGCGGTTCTCACCAAGGCTGGCATCAAAACTATAATCAATTTGCCTGGTGTAGGCGAAAATCTCCAAGACCACATCTATGTTAGCGTCGCATATCAATTAAAGTCTGGCTTCACATCTTTCGACTCCTTGACTACCAATGCCACTTACGCCGCCGAACAAATGGCGCTCTATCAAGCCGGTCAACCCTCCGAATTTGATTACAACGGCAGCAATTTTGCATTTTTAAACTGGAAACAGATACTTGGCTCTGACAGCGCGATGATTCTTCTCGCTCAACAAGCCACAAATCTATCTAGTGTTGTCGACCAAACAAAACTGAGCTATCTTACTGATGGATCTATAAAGTCTGGCATTCCACAGCTGGAAATTATATTCGCAGACGGTTATACCGGCACTAAAGGATATCCCGCCGCAGGTACCCCAGAATACGGTAACCAGTATATAACCCTCCTCGGTATCTTACAGCATACCTTCTCCAAAGGACATGTTCACATCGACTCTACCAACCCTTCCAACCCACCAATAATTGACCCGAACTATCTCGCCAATAACTACGACACACAATCACTCACCCAGTTTGTAAAATACCTTCGAAAAATCGCAAACACGGCTCCATTGAAAAACATTCTCGTGGCAGAATACGAGCCCGGTGTCTCCGTTTCAACGGACGCTCAAATCACGGCGTATGTCAAAAACACGGTTTCGACGCTTTGGCACCCGGTTGGAACTTGCGCTATGTTGCCAAAAGCGCAGGATGGGGTTGTAGATTGTAATTTGAAGGTTTACGGGACTACGAATGTGAGGGTTGTGGATGCGTCGGTTTTCCCGGTGCAGTTATCGGCACATATCCAGACTGCGGTTTATGGAATTGCGGAGAGGGCGGCGGAACTTATTGCTAATGCTTGGTAGTTTTCGCTGACCTTCTTGACTACAACATTAATATGGTAGATATGATATAGTTGGGGTTTTTGTTATTGGTGAGATGGTTCTTTCTGTAAAATATGTTTTGGCTTGTATATAGTAATATATGCGTAATGATTTCTTATGGTATAGAACTGGATGCAATTTCGTCTCTTAGGGCAAACCGTGATGCCTGAAGGTCAGATTTACAGAGGCAAGTCTTTTAGTGAATTCAGAGCTTAGAAAAAAACCAATGCTAGTGGTTTCTCTCTACTACCTTTACGCCATATTCAAGCTCAATACAATATCTATCAGTATTGGTGGTCTGATTCTCTCCTCTTCCTCCATTTTTTTCTTGAACGCGGCTGCCTTCGTCAATTGAATTCCCGATATGCTTATTATCTTCACGTAAGAGAAATAGGCAGACTTGAGCTTATATTGTATGGATTTAAAGGAATTCCATCCAACTTTTGCTATTGAATCCCATGCCTTTCGGAACGATACGAGAGAATTCGTACGATAAATTGTCGATCAGGAAGGTAGATGAAATTACCCATCCGAGCCAATTAGTCTAGTCCGTGCTCAACCTTGCATATATCGTATGATTTCATGATTTTATGTTGGTTTCTGGGAAGGAGGGAGTGCGATATAAAATTTCGGATAACGCCGGTGAGATTAAGAGCTCGAGTAATCCCGCACCCGTATCTAGGGGAGACCAATTGGAGTTAAGAGGCAGATAATGTGATTATAATATGCAATACTATCGATCTGGATGGTGACATTAGCGTTCGGCTGCCGGCTGGGCTTGAAGCAAACGAGACGACCGTCCCGCCTTGCAGCCCAAAAAATACAAGAAAAGGCTGGATCTACAGTTGGCGAAAAAGCTTATCATCCTAAGAGCCTTACCACTTTATTATTGAAGATTGAAATTTTTTTCCATGGCGCAGACCGCGGTGTTACCAAAAATAAGCTTATGTGATACAATCTCGTCATGGCTGTGGTGGCGATCCCAGACTTCGGCACTTGCGACTTGTTGCAGTTTTCCGAGTGCTTAGCGTTGCTCGCGTTCGGGTCGCGGAAAGGGTTATTTGAAAACCAGGGTTTCGCGAAGGAATAATCCGTGGAACTTGACTGAGAGTGGAAGGAAACTATTCATCGAGAGAATAATGCTTTTTCTGTCCAATCTGTGGTCTTGAAATCTCCAAGGATGCTAAAAAGCCCCTGGCACGTGAGGGAAGGATCGAATTTCTCGACTATTGCAAATCTGCCGAACGGCGACGGTTACCCCAACCTCACTGGATAGAGAGGTTTCTTGCAGATTCTAATTATGTAATTTGACGGTATTGCTTCTTGTGTGCGGTGTATGATATTGTGGCGGGTATCAAAGCTGGTACCTATAGTTGATGTTTGAGGCTCTGAAGGCGATTGTAAGCACTAAATGTAATTTTTCTCAAGCAATATCCTTGTATTTACTATGAAAACAATGAAGCTGGCGATTTCTCTTTTTGAAATTATGGTTAGATATTTCATCTATAAAAGAGACGAGGCTTCACTCACGTCGTATCTTCAAGCTACTTGAGATTTTCTATCCTCATACATATAAATTTATGACATTTATAGCCTATCATTATACTTTTCCTAGACTATTTTATTTATTTATATAACATCTATTAAATTATAAACCGATCTGCCACAATGTTACTACCAAACACGATCGCTCTCGCTATCCTCGGGGTTGTCGGCGTGCAAGCAGCTGTGAGAAGTGAAGTAGCATATCCCAATGGGCTACATCAACCCTTCGATCCCGGCTTCGAGAAATATACGTCTCCTGCAAAACACACGATCAAGAAATGGACCAACGGGGAGATTCCTTCGGGATGTAAAACGCGGTTCAACGAGCTTAAGATCAATCTCGCAAATACTGAGGTTTACGACGTTACCTACGCCACAGTAAGTTATCATTATGTCACACTATCGATATCCACCGTACGTCAATTCGCACGAAAGTATAAAATATGCTAAGCATGATATATTCTCGAAAAATAGGGCTGCAAGGCACCGTGGGTTATGTGCCGAGCTACCAATGCGCAACTGGATATCAACACCATGGCCAATCTGTTCGGCCGCTTACCACTACACATGCGGGCCGTCGTCAGACACTCGATCGCGGTTCCACAAAGCAGTTGTTCAGCACTCTCGTACACCGATATCGGTGATACAGTCTACTACGGAAATTGTAACACTCCTTCTGTTTGGATTCATGAAACCGGACACCAAATGGACGCCATGTTAAAGCCCGCCAGTGCCGAAAGCGGTATGTTTCGATCAATTCTCACATATTTAATAAATTCGAATAAAAGAAAGGATGCTGATGATTACACAATTTAGGCACACAAGCTTGGAAGAGCGCCATCTCGGCCGACTCCTGTGTTCCAGATTCGTACGCCAATGTTAATGATGTCGAGGATTTTGCCCAAAATACCGTCGTGGCATTGTACAGGAGCATTCACGGCTCGATTCCCACGCCTTCGCACCCGGGATGTTTCAGCCATCAACAAACTTTGATCTTAAACAAGTACAAGACGAGATATTTTACATACGGAGGGATGTGCAATGGCAAAGTTCCACCATCTAAGCCCGTTCCCAAGAGCGCGAACGACGCTGCTGAATTGGCGGCCACAGATGGGAAGGTGGTTGTTGGACCATGTCACTTTAATCTTACAGGTAGCGATTAGATTTAGTGTGTTAGTGTCATGGTATTGGTTTTAAGCGAATTGGATTTCTATGTAATACATTTTTAGCTGGGCTATGTACGAGGGATAAGAAAGAAATCGAAATTTTCTGTTATGCATTTGCATGTTCAAAAACACCAACGTCCAGAGCCTACTGTAGTGCATGCATCAATCAGAGATAAGGCTCGACAACATGCTTCATCATGGTTGCCAAAGTCATGATCATCTAAATGATTTCCCTCGTTGAGGACCATTGCGAGAATCATCTAGATATGCGCCAAAACTAGTAAGACTAGTTGTCGAATGGGTAATTCTGATTTATCTTCATTTTCTCTAAATAATGTGCCGACGAAACAACTGAGTTCATTAATGGTACATTTATGCTGAACCGCCTCCTTCGAATCGACCAACTGGCAAAAATAGTTCTACAGGCCCGCACATGCGCAAAATGTCATATCGAATCCAAGAGCTACCCGGTCATCATCTCCGAATGATTCATTTCCTTCACAAAACTTCAGTCTCAGGTTGTGTGGAGCCCCTCCAACCTCATATATCCATCTCATTCGATTAAAGCCCACAGAACTGGGTCGGCAGAATGCGATTAGATTCGCCGCTGCAAGCGTTAATTGCGTGAAGAAGAATCTCAGCGTGGCCTTGTCTGGAAGTTCTTCGACTATAAATTTCTCCACAGGGGCGGTATTAAGATGATATTGGAGTGTGATTCTGTCAACTAGTTTCAGCCAACCGTCCAAGTAAACTTTAGTGCGAGAGCTCCCAAACCCAAGAGAAGAAGGTAAAATTGCAGGGTCTTCTAGGTAATTGTTGATATTGCGCTCATTCGCTCTTTGAGCTAGGTAGGCTTTGTAGGCGTCGAGCGAGTCTACTATTTCATTTATATCTGTATTGCGAATCATGCAATATCCGATGATGGCGTCGTATAAGTTGAAGAGATGTTTATGAACAAGGAAATAAGATCTCGGAGTATGAAGTTCGGGTCCTTCGCAGCATACTACCTGGTATCTATAAAGAAAATTCTTGTAGATCTCGTTGTTGAGATTTTGTGAGACATATCTAAGACTGCGAGCTTGCTCGGTATATGTTGCATATTTGACAATTTCAAGTTGGATTTCGACTGGTATGCCGTAGATTTCGTAGCGACCTCTTTTTTTATTTTCTTGAGAAAGGTGTTTCTGAATTTGAAGTGTAAGCCTCTCCAGAGATCGAACGAGTGGTGAAACCATCTCTTGATCACTGGTGTATTGCATTTCTATAAAGGTATTCTCAAAGAAAAATCTTTGTTTTATGAAAGTGTTAACTGCGGTTTGGAAATTGCTGATTATATTTCTTGAAAGCCGTAAGATGCAGTTATAACCGTGAGATACTAGGCCATTGCCTACGGCTGTGATTTGAATATCGAAATAAATATTTTTGATCGCATTTGATGGGTGGATCATCCATTGTACTGGTTGTTAATTCTTTTATGATCACCATTACTCCCAGAATAAATTCCACAATAGTTTTAAGCGTAATTACTGGGCGATCCAGTTGGGCTAGCAAGTTATAACACAAAAAGTAATACTGAAGACCGTGATGCGGTCGACGATCAGTTGCAATATTACTTCAGTACTCGACGTGATATTGATCGAGTGTAAGAATCCTGGTTGGTCAAAAGACCTCCTTTCCTTACCTTTCCCTACCGAAAGGGAAAAGAGTGGAGGGAGAGAGAAAAAATTTACTCGAGAATTATTCATTGTATATTTAATATTAACTATTCGGCTATTTCATTGGATTTTATATAGTTTTGTAGATAACGTAGGAGTTAAACTAGTCCTTCATGAAGAAACAAAATATCGCAACACCCAATATTGATAAAATACAACAAATAGCATTGTGGCGGCTCTTCGGCTAAGCCGAGCCATGGGGGTCTCGGGATCATTGTCATGTCAGATTTAATTTAGCGGTTAACAAATTACTAATCCTCGAGCTCCAGGGGTTCTATGGTGCATTATCACTTGGCCAACCTGTTCGAGATAAGAAGCATCGGGGGCCAGTGTAAGCCGTTTCCAATTCCTTGACTATTTGTCTTCTTGGCTCTCATACAATCTATAAAGCACACATCCAATACTTTGAAGGAAACCATGGGCAGAATATCTGTTACAAATAGTCACCCTACTATTACTCTTCCAATAGAAATCCAACTTCAAATTCTCGAAGAAGCAGAATGGTATCAACACGCGGTTCTTTCTCAGGTGTGCACGGCGTGGCGGTTAGAGCTTTTGAAACGCAAGAATCGATCAAAACTCTATCAACCTATTCATGATAGTAGATACGCAATGACCAAATGGATCAGCCATGTCTCGCCGCGCATACATAAAGCACTAGATTACCACAATATACTCCAATGGGATGAAGAACTGAAGACGCTCAAATGGGCACACGCCAATCTAAAGAGGGATGACAAGCCGATTACGACGGATATATCAAAACACATCCAGGAGATAAGTTTCAACATGGCACCGTTTTCTCACCATCCTGCATTTGAATGCGTCGAATCTGATATTTCGGTCGTAATTGGTATATTTACTTCCAGATATCGAAGCGACTCGGGTACTTTCTTCACACCTCAACGACTCGTGATCGGTGAAACACTGTCTGTTGGGCGGTTTCTTGATCGCATGCAGAGCTGGAGAGTTGGTGACATGGATTATAGAATTACTCATCGGAAAAGCCCCACCCGATGGATATTTTGCAACTACTTTTTGGATAGCTGCTCCGTCACGCCAAGTGGGGAGAAGCTTGTTTTAGTATCTGTCGAGATGGAGCTGGATAAGCCGGACAAGTTTAATATTCCCCTGCCATTGTTCCAGCCGCGTCCGGAGATAGATTTTGATAGAGGCGGAATAGTGTCGCGAATAGCTAGGAATCATGTTCGAAAGGCATGAACCTAAGTGACCAGGCCTCGTTGCTGTATTTTTGGAAGAACTGGATAGAAATGAAAGGCTAGAGCATATTAGTCTACATATATGCTCCTCGATGTAATAAAAATATAATTAGATAAATGAATTAAATAACCGCTCAACATAATATGACGCAAAGGGTGTATCTAGGTAATAATCACATAAAATTCGTATACACAACTATCAAAAAAAACTAAAATCTGAATCCGGGCGATATGGTCAACAGTCCTAGATCAAGCACCGTTACAGCGCAGGTTCGATACCGAGGTGGTCCCGCAGAGCGCAGTATTTTGCGTAATAGTCCATCATGGGATCGGATTGCAAGCCGTAGAATACGATTAGTCGGGTCAGGTGAGCCTCTATAGAATTCATCGAATATTGTTAGCTAAAACCTTTAACCTGAATAATTGGAAAGAATCATTCTGTACCATTCAACTTCATTAATGCACCCACCGTGGTAGGAAACACTACCATGTCAGGGTAAATACCGTCGTCGTTCAGGAGTGGATAGATCCGCTGGTGATTCTTCTTGAGGTCGACGGTGGAGTTCCGGATGTATTGTTTTGTGTTGTGGATGCTAAGAAGCGACGTCGACAAAAGTTCAGCCTCGCGATATTCGGGTCGGATCCAACATCAATGTCGGGGGGACAAGGTGATCGGGGATTTCATGGGACTCACATGTTATCTTTTAATCTGTTGAATTGTTCCCTCATCTCTTCTCTTTTCCTTTGCTCTTCTTCCAACAGAACTCTCATTCTTTCAATCTCGTCCTGCAACCCCGCAATCACCTCAGAAGTGACCTCGCCCCGCTCCCGTTCGTAGGGCCTGGGTGTCCGCCTGCCGCTGCCACCGCCGTTACCCATGATAATCGCATGGTTCTTGTAAGCTTCTGCAACCTCGCTCAGACTGTTGCCGTTTTCGCTGGCTTGTGAGGGTGAAACAAGCTTTTGGTTCTCTTTTGATTTGGAACCGCTAGGCGAAACCTCTTCGGTTAAGGAGTCAGCACGGCGTGGATAGTTGTACGACTTGTCGGAGGAGAGCGAAGGAACGTAGCCGCGAGAAACGATTCTTTGGGCGGTGTCATGCTCGTCTTCGGAAAGTTCAGAAACGATTGATTCCGGGCGGCCTTGAGGCGCTGCTGGTCGGTGGTTGGGATTGTAGGCGACCGACATGCTCGATTTTCTGCGTAATTCAGATATTGGCGGGATCCTTTCAACGCTGCTGATAGCTAGGGCTGGGTTCGGAGATTTTCGTACGATAATTCGTTATTGGTATTTTTTTGTCCAATTTTTAAGAAAGAATGATCGGATGGAATCGTCTTTAATTTATTTCTTGCTCAGTATATGAGTATCTTTGTTTTCCAAAAAAAAAAAAAAAAAAAAAATAGAAAAGGGGAGAGATCGATCAAGGATAAGCTCCAGCAACCGGACGAAGGCGATACGAGGGTGTCGGTGGGCGGAGCTGACGATTGGTCGGGTCCCCGTTCTAGAACTGGAACTACTTCTTTAGTCAGTTCTGAGACAGCAACCTTTCCGCTTCGGTCGGCGTCGCCAAATGTTCGCACGCGGAACAAATCCATATTCAGTATCAATTACCCGAGGAAGGCCTCAACGACACCACCCTTTGCTGCTTAGAAAATTGGCAACGGTGTTTAGAGCGGATCCGAGGAATACGGGCCCGATTTCGCTCAAGGCGAATGAGTTGCTTTACCATAACCAGGATTGGCCACAGCGACCTCGGTTACAATACCTCGTAAATTGGTGCCACTGGTAAATGCCGAACGTGAGCATAATTGTTCCAAAAGGTTGCTTAAAGTTTGTTCTCCAAAGTACCTCCCGACTCAGTGGATATAAAAATTCAAACCTCGCTCTTAAGATGGTATGCCAATATGGTTAAACACCTGTCAGCCTTGTACCATAAACTAAAGAAGTCATTTGCCTCAGACGAATAGCGAACCTAACACAAGTATTTATGTGAACAAAAGTACTTGTTTGCCACCCAAAAAGGTCATCATGTAACTTTGGAGGTATTCGGGACTGTCTAGGCAAAAACCGAAACGATAGATTTGAGGGCATGCAAGGATTTGTGTTGAATGTTGTAAAATCCAAACGAAGCAAATTGCCCATCTCGTCGACCAGCTGCAGTTATACCTTGGTGTGTGACAGATATATACCTTAAATGCCTGAGCCTACTTAAAAAGAAGTACAAGTTATTACACTAAACCTACTAAGGTTTGTATGTTCAATTGCGATCTATTCGGCTCCAAAGACTACAAAGTGTGGTATAGTAAAAAGAAGGATCTGAATACAGGTTTTAACGTCTCGCCGTCGACGCGTCTACGCCTTGATCTGGTGTTTGTTATCGAGTCGAAAAAGACAGATGTTTCTAAGATGGTCTCGGTGAAAATCTAAATATTGTGACGTAGCCGAACTTGTGACCAAAGACAATAGCATCTCCTCTGCTAGAAAACAGACATGGTCTGTGCTCCTCTGGTACCCAAACGACATTTCGATCACCGGAAGTAATCCATGCCTTATCCGTACTTAGTCTATGGCCCGATTCCCGGGTGCTCGCTATAGTGGCCAAAATTGAATCGGAGCCCGACCCCGAATCCGCATCGAAATAAATATCCCCCCAATCAGTCGAGAGGTGCGAATTTGTATTATCGAAGGCTAAGAGAGATACTCTTCGCTCGCATTGTAATGTCACTATATGACTACTGTTAATATGCCAGATCTTGATCGTTCCATCACTTAAACTTGACGCTATACATGCACCATCATTCGAGAAGGCGATTGAATCGATCCAAGTATCAAGACTTAAAGTATTGAGGAGAATACCGTTGAGATCCCAGATCTTGATTGTTTCATAAGACGAGCCTGATATAAGTGTGTCGTTGTTTGAAAAGGTCATCGAACGAATCCAAGCATTAGAAGTTAATGTTTTAAGACAACTACCGTTGATATGCCAGATCTTGATCGTTCCGTCTCGCGAACTTGAGGCTATATAATTGCCATTATTTGAAAAAACAACCGATATAATAGAACCAGCATGGCCATGAAGAGTATTAAAACAGTTCCCATCAATGTCCCAAATCTTGATTGTTTTATCGTCTGAGCCTGATGCTACGAGTGCGCTACTTTTCGAAAAAGTAACTGCTGTGACCGAACGATTATGTCTATCGGGTTTGTCGAGGCAAATTTTATTATTAATATCCCAGATTTTAATCGTTCCATTACCCGAACCCGAAATGATAAGCCCATCATCTTTTGAAAAGACCACTGAGCTGATCCTACCAATATGACCCCGGAGAGTTTTCAGACAATTGCCGTCAAAATCCCAAATCTTAATTGTGTTGTCTTCCGAACCTGATGCTATAGTTTTATTGTTGTTTGAAGAGGTGGCCGAGGTGACAGGACCAGTATGGCCTTGGAGAGTTTTCAGACAAATACCACTAAAATCCCATATCTTAATCTTTTCATCATCCGCACCTGAGACTATATGAGCGTCATCTTTTGAAAAGATCACTGAGTTGATCCTACCAATATGACCCCTCAGAGTTTTCAAACAATTGCCGTCAAAATCCCAAATCTTAACTGTGCTGTCTTCTGAGCTTGATGCTATATGTGTGTTGTCGTTTGAAAAGACCACCGAGGTGGTCAGATAATTGTGGCCATGGAAAGTATTCAGACAATTACCGTTGAGGTTCCATATCTTGATTTCACCGTCACTTGAGCTTGATGCTATTAGTGTGCTGTCGTTTGAATAGGCGACCGATGTGATGGTGTCATCATGGCAATAGAGCGTATTAAGACAACCACTGTTAATATGCCAGATTCTGATTGACATATCTGAGCCTGAGACTATATGCGCGTCATCCTTTGAAAACACCACTGAATTGACCGGAGCAGGAAGTCTAAGGGATGTATTGAGACAATTGCCATCGAAATCCCAGATCTTAATTGTTCCATCATATGAGCCTGATGCTATACATGCGCCGTTATTAGAACAAGTGACTGATAAGATGCCCTCAGAATGACCGTAAAATGTTTGTATACAAGGACCCCAATCCGTTTCGATAGTTGGTTTTGCCACCCAGTCTAGGTTTTCCGTCTCGAAAAGCTTTCGCGTTAAACTCTGGACGGGGCTGAATAAGAGAGCCGACACATATATCTGCCGAGGGAATCTCTCTATTATGAGTCTGTTATGCAATATAAATCGATTCGCATCGTATACTAGACATGAAATTTGTGCTTTGGCAGGGATAGCCTAGGTTCGTTAGACCTTGAAAGAGACTAGTTAAGTCAAATATCACTGACCTTCGTGAGCAAAAGGCTGAGCTTGGCCATTGCTTGCACACCCGATGGGATGGCTTTTAAGAGACTTAGGGCCTCTAACCAGTGAAGCATTCGTTTTTGGAGAAAATTGTGGATACGGCCATTATTGAATAAAAGGGTTTCGTGGCAGCTACCTTCGGTCTCACAGAGATGATCAATCCAATGAATACAAACATATCGCACCGACGCGAGTGGATCTGGATCAGGAGTTTCAAATTTATCCTTCGAATAAGTGAAATCTAAACTCTCTAAACCATAAATGTTTTTTTGCAACGTCTTCTCCATCGCATCAATCGATCTTAGTGCTATTAGTTGCTCTTGCTTCTCTATCCGACCATCGGGAAACACCTGAGTGCTCGCACTCTTAACAAGATAGTCCTTCGCTGACTGGTGAATAAAAGAGATAGTGTCATCTCGGACAGTCAGAAAGGAGCCGCATAGTTCTACTATTTCCCTAAGTGACTCCAGATCATCGAGCTCAATATCAGGAAAGTCAACAAGAATCGCTAGTTCTTCCAGCGTAATCGGCCTGCGCACTACCAGCATGAAAGCTACTATGCTCTTGCAGTCGTCGTGATTGTGTATTTGGTCCAACATCCGGCGGTATAGTGTATCAAGCCCGGGGGGGAATTCATGTAGCTTTTGTTTGACTCTTAATTTAGGAACATTTTCAAGTTCTTGACAGACTAAGGCCACCCAGAGGAAAGTGTTTTGCGCATTCGATGATAAGTACTGATGAACGATATCCCGCAACTTGCTATTATAGCCTAGCTTATCGATTTTGGAATTAATGTATATGGCAACCGCTGCGGAGATGGATTCGGCATTGAGCTCAAGACTCAGGTTGATACTCTGTGTTGCGGTGTTGAGAACATTCTCGATGTTCGGCCAGTTGCGACTGGAAACGATCCACCTGAGGCGCGAATTCGAAGTTCGGGATAAACTTTGAACAATCAGGTCAAGAAGCTTAGGCAAGTCTATTGTGCACTCGTCGAGCGCGTCGATGACCAAGCAAGTGCTCTTCAGGCCCGGGTCTTGTATGAGGTCGGTGAAAGTTTCGGCCAAGGCGAACCAGGCATTATTGTCTTGGAATAGCTTTTCCCCGGCAATATCGTACCTCTTGCGCACATGTGAGAGAAGTGCTGGTTGCTCGTTTACAAGCAGGAAAATAAGGCCTCGTAGGACAGCAGCGGCGTTGTTCAAGCGCTCGTCGGTGGCCTGGCAGAAGAAGAATGCGACGTTGTTATATTTGAAATTACCGGCGGACGTCGACTTCTTCAGCTCATCGATGATACCGCAGAGGAGCATGGTCTTGCCCTTACCCGGATCACCTTTAACCCAGAGCAATCGGCTCCTGTCATCATCTTCATCGTCTTCATTGGAGTGCCACTGTTTGAATGTTGTGTTACTAAGAACCCAGGTGTAAGCGTCGGCTAGCAGTCCCCCTTTGACACTCTCGATGCGTTGCTTGTCATGGCGGGGATCTGTGACTCGGAGATCGTTCAAGCAGCGGCTATCTTTTTCTAGGTCCCCTAGTCCTCCTGTGTATCAACGATTAGTGTATACGCCTAGAACCCATTTAGAAAGTCAATTCGTGTTACTCTACTCTAGCTCTTACCAATAACCAGATCCCTTGCTACAGAGATATTCCCAGCCCCAGAATGTTGAAGCCCGACACCACTAAAGACGGCATGTGATTTTTGCGCTAGTCTATTGTTTTCCGCCACAGCGACCAATTCCTGGCTAGCTGGGCGCTTTAAATTTCTGTCCATCTCCAATTAAGATGAACAGCATCTAGGAAAGAGGTTAAGATGGATTCTGGTGATTACTCAAATTCTAAAAGAAACTGCGGGGTGTCGTAGTAAAAGGATGCTACGATAATGGAGGCGAGGCTGCTAGAGTTCATGCATACCAGACGCTTGTGAAGGACACACCTAGTAACTGGATACCCCGCAAAGAGCCTACAGCCTTCCCCTCTCTCTTGAGATCGGTACAGGCTATCTTTACCTGCTTATGAGCACCAAGTAGGCCTTCTTATTTTAAATTACTACTACAATCAACTAAGCCAAGCACTGCCAAATAATAATGTCGAACGGACACAATATTCACTATGACAAGTATGTCATTGCAGTCATCAGCGCAAGCGAGTTTGAGATGAGCGCCTTCCGCTTTATGCTAGAGAGCGAACATCCTCGCCTCCCTATTGTTGAAGGCGACCGCAATACCTACATCCTCGGCGAACTCAACGGTTATAATATCGTCCTAGCATGCCTCCCAGGCAATCAAGGTAAAGGGGCTGCCGCTGTCGTTGCCACAAATCTAGAGCGCACATTCCACTGCATCCAGTGGCGATTTCTCGTTGGTATAGGTGGAGGCGTGCCTAACAATAAACATGATATACGCCTGGGCGATGTGGTTATCAGCATGCCCAGTGGGCAGCACGGTGGTGTGGTCCAATACGACTTAGGCAAGGAGGCTGAGGATGAGTTTCAACTGAAGGGACTCCTATCCCCACCGCCTACTCTTCTAAGAAGCGTCGCAGAGGCCATGAAATCCGATCATAGAGTTAAAGACAATAGAGTAAACGAATTCATCTCCACAATGCTGCAAAAGGGGCGCCGCCTTCGAGCCTACGATCGTCCTTCGAAAATATCAGACAATTTGTACGCAGCAAATTACCCACACATTGCTGGGGAGCTTACGTGCAGCGAGTGTAGCGACACACATCTTGTAATTAGGGAACCTCGTGAATTCGATGATCCCGTAATACATTATGGACTAATTGCCTCCGGGGATCGAGTAATGAAAAGTGGTCAAAAGAGAGACAAAATTTGCCGCGATGTGGGAGAGATACTGTGCTTCGAGATGGAGGCAGCGGGCATTTCTACCGAATACTCCTGTATTGTTATCCGCGGTATTTCTGACTACGCAGATTCTCACAAGAATGACGACTGGCAGTACTATGCCGCTGCAACAGCTGCCGCGGCTACAAAGGAATTGATTTCCTACCTTGGCCCAGGAGATTGTCCTAATCATACGGATCCAAACCTTGATTCTACCACTCGAAAACCTCTGCTTCTCACACAATCTCAATTTCAGGGCGTGGGAATCCAAAACTCTGGTTCCGGTTCAATCTCCGTTGGAAGGGATGTGTATATGCATGGAGCCTAGCCCTCTGATAACATCCGCTGACTAGTATGAATTTCAGTCGGGGTTTTATCCATCCTTTTCCCGCGTTACAGTTATAAGTTATAAACTCAAACTTGATATAGTTGGTTATCAATTTTTTGTCTAAGAATATTTAGCCGGTTCTTGTGTTGTATAAAAGCATGAAAAAATGCAACAGATGGGGACCTATTCGGAAGGTCGGGTCGTAGCATAGCAATGTGCATATGCGTTAAAGCCGAGCTCACACGAGACGAAAGCCTCCCTCGACCCTATTGATACATATTGTGTCTCTGAGTTAAACTCCTCACTACTATTCCATATAATCAAGTTTTGATCGATCCCTAGATCGGATAGAATCGGATAGGATGGAGCGAATTACACTCTACAGCAGGGTAGAAACTCGAACCATTTATCTCATCTATCGATCCTGGATCTTACTGAACAACGGTCTACATGTATACGAAATCCAACAAGCCCCTTGGCTACCTCTCCTATGATAAACGGATGTGTGGATATATTCTGCACCGTCTCCAACATTTTACATTCAGCAACACCAACTTTTAGAGTGACCTGAAACTATATATTGAGAACACTTGAGAAGCTTTATACAAAACGACGACATCTTACTAAAGTTGTATATCTTTGCTAAGGTTATATATACCAATTTGTAAAGATCTAGGCAGCGTCTGGAAGCCACTATAGCTAGTATTCCACTAAACAAAGCAACTATTCTATACAAACCACCACCAACCAGCTGCGGTCGCCCAGATTCTGAAAATTGTTATGAACATGCGAGTGGCAGGTTGGTCCTCCAACTATATAACTGGCAGGAATTAATCTTGCTGAAGTTATACAGGCGTGGTGAATAAACGGGCGCACCGCCTGCACCCCACAACGTGTATAACTAAGGTTTTGAACATGGCTAGCCATTGTGGGCCCACGCAATCCTAGCTGAGACCAACTCCAGCTAATATTATAAAATATGGGGAAATACCATCGCCAGCCGAGCTGAGACCTGCATGCAGGCTCTTTTCTGTGATAATGCAAGTATCCCCGTGTTTGTTGCTAGTTACTGTTGTTTTTCGTGTAAGTTCGCGTCAGCCCATTGATTATTTTGAAAATGTGATTGCTGTGATATCAAAGGATACACCCAAATACAACAAAGTGCAGATGATCCAGCCTAGTTCTATTCATAAAAGGTGCTTGGATATCCTTTCTGACGGATACTCGCTTGTTTTATCTTGTCTCTGATATCTAGATCTTTCCAACGACCTTTCTCGATACCGTTAACCCTAGCACTCTGGTGTCTATAAAGTCGCTATGTCTTCCGTTATATATACCATTCGTATAACATAACTATTATAATCATTTCCGAGATACGAAAATAAACCTATACTTTTAATTCCTCGATAATCTTTATCGACTTTAATAATTAATATTCTCTAAGATCATATAAACACCCAATAACACATAATATACTCTCCGAAAATCGAAATGTGCTTCTACCCTGCCGTCCGATACCGCTGCGGGCATATTCGTTGCGAAACTTCCAAGACACCGACCGTTTATTGCACCCACGAGCTTTGCTCTGGAAAACCTCAGCTCCTACCTCAGGATTTTAGAATGGGGTGTGGAAGAGTAGAGCCGTACCTTCCGAAGACTATCCAGACTAGTTACGACTGTTTTGCTTGTCAGGGTGGACCCATCTAGGAGAGAAATAAAAGTTGTTTTCCCCTCGCCTACTAAAGCGATATTCATTGGGTTTTAGAGGTGCGCTCGTTCACGTTTATGATATGAGGGACATAGTAAAAATGAAAGCGTCGGCGTTATCATTTAGATTAATTATAGCAGTAATGTTTAAAGGATCTTCATGATATTTTTTGATTTCTGACACGTTTTTCCTATTGTCATATTTCAAGCCTGTAGTATTATTTTATTAGCGTTTGTATTAAAGCAATATGATACTTCTGCATCCGTAGAAGTCACCTAAAAGCACCAGCGATCTTGAATTTTGAATTTTCAATGTTATTTAATTTTTGATTCAATGCAGTAGTATGCACAATCTGCCGGGTAGAATATTTACAATTCCCGCAGGTAGATTCTCTTGGGGAATCGCCTGAGCAGTTCAAACAAAACCTCATATATACAAGGGTATATCGGATATATATACAAGATCCACAAACTCGTAAAGCAAATCAGAAGGAATAGAAAGGAAAATAAGAATAAGTAGTCAGAAGGTTGCAAGTTTGTCAATCTGGTTGATAGCCATCAAGGCGATTCGTAATCTCATTCATTTTATTCCCAGCACTGCTGTATCGAGCGCACTTCGCAGAATTCAATTAAGCGCTGTTGGAGATTCTCTGCATGCGGCTCTTTCTTCGGGCCATTCTCTTCTTAATATCAGCGGGACCATCGAAAGTCGAACCGATGGGTCCGAATTTGATGTTGGAGTAGGTAACCGAGGAGTTTGGAGCGTTATTCTCAACATCCTGTGGAGCGCCAGAGTCGGTGGAGCAAGTACCACGAGCGACACCAGGAGTCGACGGGTCGCTGTCGGTTGGGTAGGTGGAATCAAGCCAGAGCATGTTGACAGCGTGGTCGTCCCAGAGGGACATGACGAGGACCATGCCGTTCTTCATGGCGTCTCCCATAGCCTTCAAGCCTCCCTTGTCTTGGAAGCTAGTGTTATCACCGAAGGCGGCCTTTTGAGCATCGCAGTAGTCTTCAGTGATAGAGTTGCCAGAGGTTCCGGAGACAGTGGTTTGGGAGTTTTCAACGACGTTGCCGTTTTGGACGTAGAATCGCTTGATTTCAGTGAGATCGCTACCATCTGTGATGAATTGGGTGACGACTGTGAATTTCTGGGTTGTGTCGATGGTCTTTCCTGGACCGTAGAAGTCGGTGTCACCTTGACGGTAGGAGTTGAAGTCGCAACCGTCGGGGTCGCAAGTGCCACCATAACGGTCGGAGGAGTAGGTGCCACCACAGCTGTCGCCCTCGCATCGTTCTTGGTCGAGGTTGGTGCATGGGTGAGGAGTGTAAGCGGCAGAGATGGAGTTGGCTTCCCAGATGTCCATTTCTGGGCAGCAGGATCCGTAGTTGCCAATTCCAGCATTGGCATCGTTGGAGGATGGTTGCCATCCATCGACATTGCCCTGTGTCATAGTGTTAGTTGAGAACCTTTCAAAGCCCAGTTTAATTGAATAGTTGGAATAGTTGTATACCTCGCCGTTAATAAACTTCAAATCTCTTGGGCACTGGGAGTCGCAGTAGCCAGTTCCGTACTTGGCACCTGCCTTGTTTCCTGAGTACTTGGACATGCCACCGTCGGCATCCATGGACACGAAGTAGAGGGCACCATTGAGACCGCAAGGAAGGTTGGAAACATCGACATCAAAAGTGAATTCGTTATCCAAAAGATCGAATTCCTTGTAGGTTGTTGGAGAGTCCATCAAGTATGTACGCGATCCAATGTTCTTACCGGAGCCTTTATTCGTCAAAATGTTAGTAGTTTGTCCTTGCACATGATCTTGATTTCCTAGGAAGTTGGCTTACTTTGGGTGACAAACTTGAGGGAAAGGGCATTTCCGCTTGTAGTAATGCCGTAAGTTCCAGAGTAGTCGGCGCCGTCCAGGACGCAGTTTTGAGCGCAAGTAGCATCGTCGGGGCAGTATTGCGAGTTCCAGGTATTTCCGGTATAGCAGTTGGTGTATCCGCCTTTGTAGAGAAAACGTACAATCTATCAGCCACGCCAAGACAAAATGTGTAATTATTGTTGGATTTTTCTACATACCACTATTGTGAACCCAGCGCCAGTTGGCGTCAATCACGACTTCTCCAGATTGAGATGAGCAGCTACCAGAAGCATCGCAAGTCGAATAGGACATGGTAGGATGGTTCTCAGCCATCTGAGTGCCGACACCTTGGGCAGATGCCAATGACCAGAGGAAGGCCGAGCCGAATGCGATTCTTGATACCGAAACCATTTTTGCGAATTTGAAAGTGGTATATGAATCTAGGATGTGAAGAAAGTTTTCTAAACTTTTGGAATGAGATGTGAGGTAACTAGACCTGACTGAGAGGATTCAATATGTTAGAAGAAATTTGAAAGTTGCACTCGATTCCTGATGAGGCGATTGTATTGCTGTGATGATAGAAGAAAGAGCATTTTTAGAGGAGGATCGATGCTGCTTATATACACTTGATGAGCATCACGACGACCCTGAATATCAGATAGATGTTCAAGCATTTTAGATCTCGAAATCTCAAATCGCGGAACGACGGAACGCAAACTCGAGTGGTTTTCAACCTATCCGCGATCCGACGACGGTCCGGATTCGCGCTTCACTCTGTTTCTGAGCCTTGATGTCATAGAATCATTCTAATCGTTGAGGAATCCTGAAAGCCTCCGATTGCGATTTAACATGCAGGATGAATGTTCTAACTCTGATTTGCAAAATCTATCCGAAGTGGCTGTTCCTTGTTGCTTCGCATGACTTTTTGATCCTGATATTTTCCGAATAATGTAGATCATTAGTGTCGAAGCGGCATCGACGGCCTTACCCTCCGCCTCTCTCAAAAATATCACGAAGCAGTTGTCAGATGTGTATTTATGTCTGCTAGCTTGGTTTCAAGTTGTAGGGGTTTGCTTGCATGCCGTATAGTGCGATGTAAAATATTATTCTGCGCACATTACAAATGGAGCGAGTCAGCCAGTGGATTCCGGGTGCGGAACGGGGTTAATAGCTATTCGCTTCTGTAATATTGATATCGCTTATGTACTAGCAGGAAGCCTTGTATGGATATTTTCCGTCCAAACTCCCAAAGCTCTAATTTCAAAAGAGTTTTCCAATGCTAACTACATCAATAAATCTATCTTGTTGAATATATCTTGAGAACCTCAATTTGGAATGACTTTAATAATATTCACCTGCGAATGATATTCAAACTTGTAAAAATCGAAGCCCCCTTTTCGCGACAAATATCTTTCTCTAGTCACCCTGATCATCGGCCACGAGTGATGTCTATCACTCCAGCATCGTTGCTAGGTACGTATGCTCACAGCCAGCGAAGAAGAAGGGTGGCACTCTCTCGATCGTCATCGTGCATTTTACCCCAGACTCCAAAGTAGTCCATCCGAAGGTTGAACCTAGTACGCACGGTGCAGTCCGGTCCACCCTTGCACGCAAATTACAATGAAATATTTTAGGGCATCAAACTCGATACGTAAGCTTCTGGGGAATGCATTTAAAATGGGGTATTATATAAAGTGTGGCGCTTTAGAGGCAGGCAGGGTTGAAACGAGGATCCCGCTTCCAGAAACACATTTAGCCAAAAGGTCGTCGTCGGTGCCTCGCGCTCCAGCTTGCAGACTCGGAACAATAATTCCGCCCCCGCAAAATGCGGGAAAGCAGGGTATTTTGCGATTTTAATCCCCAGGAGGTATAGTATCGATATTTTTGTTGTCATTTCACAAAGTTATGGTCATTCAGAAAGTTGAGGGCGGAAGCCTCGTCTACGAGCTTGGAACTAATATTGGCGAAAGCTTCAATGGGCGTGGCTTTAAAATACAACATCTTCAACACGGTTCTTAAACATAACACTCCAACATCGCAGAATAGAGCCCATTGCTTGACTTCGTAATTCTACTTAGTAAATCCATTCAGAATTTATTTTCCCTGCTCGTGTTTCTCCTGTAGTCCGATAATTCTTGTCAGCTGCACAGACGCGGCGTCATTCAATTACTGGTTGTAGCAAATATACAAACGCTAGCTGCGATGATCGTTGTCCGACTGCGCGAACGCCCTCTCAACCACCCCGGGCCGATCTCTTCACCATTCCGACAAAAACACCGCATGTACGTACCACCAAAATAACAGGCGCATGCGGGTATCGGATTGGTCGCTGGATCCGGGTTACATCCAGTCGACAGGTATTCGAATATTCTACATTTTATTAATATTTTATGTGAAGATGGAACTCGGCTCAACCATTATTGTAGTCTCGATGCTCAAGGATCTCACGTTTCTACATGCCCACGAATGAGAGATTTAACAGCGTCACACCAAACATTTCGATGTTACTCTAACATTGACCTCACGCCACCTAGAATTCGAGTTTTGAAACCCCCCTTTTTCCACATTGTCGAAGAGAAGTTGTTGTTTGGAATGCGATTTTTTTTTGGGTGAAATCTTTAGTCTTACTTTACCAGCGATATCGTGATGAGAGAAGTTAACCCCAAGTGGAATGTTTTCTTTGAATGTGTATAGTAAACGTCAAGTGCTGTAAAAACAAGTCCAACCGACAGAAAGTCTAACATATCACAGTACTCCAAAAACTCCTTAGCTTAATCCTGTCGATAACGCCGTCCCTTGAAACCCCTGATAAAAGCTGTAACCAATAACCCATCTCTAAGATACCGAAACTCATAGCATAATACCTCTAAACAGAAACAGCCCGTAGAACTCCCACAAAACCCCAAGAAACTCCCAAGAAACGCTGATAGAAGGCAATGCAATGTCCTCAAAAGAAGCCGATCCAAAAGTTAGCTGCTCTCCCATATGGGTCTTGGAAAAGCAGGCGGCAAAGCCACAATCGGCCTATCTGGATTCCACTCCCTATAAATCTCGACCAACATTTCCACCTCTCCAAATTCCCTCGCCATATACACTGCTTCTAGATGCTCACTTGAAAGCGGAATGTCGAACCAAGTCAAAAGAGCCCTATTCGCCTTGTTATTCCCCACCAGCCCACATCTCATCCTCGCCCTTTTCCTCTCCCTTTCGTGATCGTGAAAATGCTTCGTAGTGCCGACAACGCATATACCCCGTCCGTCACAAGGTATCGGCGCCGGATGGCCCTGTCGAATGAGGTAGTCGACTATGGCTCGTCCTTCTTTATCTTTGGCAACGTATCCTCTCCACGTCAGCTCTAGCTCGGGTGGGGTCAAGGGTGGGCTGGGAAAGATACAAGGCTCAGGCTGTACTTGAGGTGAGAGTTTGGGTTGCTCGACCGGCTTGGGTACAATATACTTGGTATGTATGTTAGATTTACGCCACAGAGGGTAGGAAGAAGAGTCCGCAGTTGGAGCTTACTTCCGCCTCCTGCTCTTCCACCACCTCCTCTACTTCTGGCAATATATCTAAGGTAGGAAACTCTCGGATAAAGTATTCCGGCCAGAGGGATCCGAGATATTGAGGTTCCAAAGTACACAGCTCCCCTCCTCGAAACTTGTTTCGAATAGTTTTAGGTTGCATCGGTCTTGTCAGTCCGAAGAGTCGATCCTCGAGCTCTCTGAAGTCACTGGCATCCGTCTCACCCAATATTTCGCGTCTATCGTGCCTCCAGCGTTCAGGATGGAAGAACTTTTCTACCTCTTCTAGATGAGCTTCTCTCCGCCTCCTGCTAGTTTCTTCCCGGGTTTCTACTTCTGCTTCTTCTTCTTGTACTTTTCCTTGTTCCCTCTGTTGTTCATTGGTAGACTCAAATTCAGAGGGTGGTACGAGATACCAGTGCACTGTGCCGTCGAGATATCCAAATTTAAGGTTGTACCGCTCCAATTCATTCTGCGGTTCGCCGTTGGCCCAGACGGAATAAGTCTTGTTGAATATTTCTGACATTATACTTTTCAGTTCCTCGTCCTCGGATTGTTCGAGAGTGAGGCCGTGAAATTTTCGAGCTGGCGGGATTGGTGTTTTAGTAGGCAATGATACCTCCTCGCTTTTGATCTCGGTATCCGTGATGTAGTTTGGATCCGGCATGGTTCCATAATGTCTGGTGGGTTTCCCGACGCATCGGGTATGCCTGATTGGGTCTTTAGACTTAGCACCCATGTTGGGTATATAAATGAGTCTAGATCGGTAAATTGGATGATGGGGTTTGGTGGATTAGATATATCGAACAAAAGAGAAAGAGTGAGAGGGTCTAGGCTGTATTCTAAAGTCAAGGTCGGGTACTTGGGAGTGAGTAGATAGGGTTGTGTCCTGCGATAAGTGTAGAAACTAGTATCAATGAGAAAGAATGCGATGTCGGGATGGTAGATGTTTATGGTGATGGTGAGTGATGAGTTTGATAACAAACATTCCATTATAAACCACAACGTTTCCCTGCGATGATTCAAATATAGTGGCCTTTACGAATATCACACTGTTATCACGACGATCAATATGAATAGAGGGAAACCACGATTCCTTCAGAATAAGCAACCTGTATTTGAAAAACATATGTACAGGGCCTGAATCTATTCTCGCCCAAATGGGAGATAAAGAATAAAAATAGCAACATCCAAATACCCCATCTATGCGTAGAAGTTCACCTGCATTCATAATTAGCATCGTCCGCATCATATATGTCATAAAAATGGAGAGAACAAAACTACTCACTGTCTGCTTCTTCTTACTCTGTACTTCCGCCAGCGCATCAACGTAGTTTTCATGTGTAATCTTGCTCTTCCCTTCTCTCAGCGCGATCATACCCGCCTCCACACACACGCTCTTCAACATAGCCCCGTTAAACTCATCCGTACTCCTTGCCAACTCCTGGAAGTTAACACCCTCATCAACCGTCATCTTTCTCGAATGGATTTGCATGATATTAGCGCGAGCCTCCTCATTTGGTAACGGGAATTCAATCTTTCGGTCCAAACGCCCGGAACGCAGTAACGCGGGATCCAAAACATCGACACGATTCGTCGCCGCGAGAACCTTGACTCTATCGTCGCTGGCGAAACCGTCAAGCTGGTTGAGTAGCTCCAACATGGTACGCTGCACTTCTCTGTCTCCTGACTTTTCTGAGTCAAAACGCTTGGTACCCACTGCATCCAACTCGTCGATGAAAATGATTGCCGGTGCCTTTTCCTTCGCTAGGGCGAAAGCGTCACGGACCAGCTTGGCACCATCACCGATGAACATTTGCACCAACTGCGGACCTGCGAGTTTTAAGAATGTAGCGTTGGATTGTGCGGCGCATGCTCTGGCGAGGAGCGTCTTTCCTGTTCCCGGAGGTCCATACATCAGAGCACCTAGTGTGACCAGCCAACCGTTAGCGATGAGATATAATAGGATATGAATGATAAAATATTACCCTTCGGTGCCTTGATGCCAATCTTCTTGAACCTCTCCGCCTCCTTCATCGGAGTTACAACAGCCTCAACCAACTCCATAATCTGCTTATCCAACCCACCGATATCACCATACCCCTCCGTCGGCTTCTCATCCACCTCCATAGCTTTCACTCTGCTATCATACTCGGCCGGTAACGTATCCAAAACGAGATAACTGTCCTTGTTAACACCGATAAGATCGCCAGGCTTCAGCTTCTCCGGATCCACGAGGCCGATAAGCGGTAAAAAGATTGTTTGCCGTGTGGAAGTCTTGATCACGGCTGATTTGCCCGTGCGAGTGGCATCAACATCGGTATTGGCGCCGTCTTCGGGTAACTCGCTGTTGGGATCCAAGTCCAGTAGTTCTACGACGTTGCCGACGAGATATGGTAACATGCGGTTGTTCTCAATCTTCTCCAGATTTTCTTTGATACGAGCGTTCATAGTGCCTTTTTCGTGGGTGAGACGTTGGAATTCGGAGCGCATGACGCGTAGGTCGTTTTCGAGCAGACGGCGCCGGTTGATGATGTCTTGCGTTGAAGCGGTCAGAATTTCGGGATCGATGCCGGAATCGGCCTCGGCCATCGAGGCGTCGCCGTCTTTATCTTTAGAGCCGTCGGCATCGTTGGTGGCCTGCTCGAGAGCCTCCAAGTCTTCTAATGTGGCCATGATTGTTCGAGGGGTATGAGACTACGGAGGGGCTGTTGGTGGGTGGTTTCAAAACGCGTCTTGGGGGTTGAAAGACGTCTACAAGGGGATGGTAGAATTGTAGGATGCGAGATGGGAGGTTTAATGACGATGGGGGGATGGATGGCGGTCGTGGACGGTTGTCGTAATCCAGGTTGGCTGGGAGGAAGGCAAGGGAAGCTTCGAAGCTCCAGCTAACAAAGCCCACTTACTCAGCAACACGCCAAATCCAACACTATCTAAATTATAATATACGAGATATGAAGCTGCGAGACCAATGGAGAGGTGATAAAATAACATTGAACTAAGAATGGGTATCTACTTGTTATATCTGTCTAATTGCCGTATCCTTAAAACGCCTTTTCGATGCAATTATAGTCGTATTGTTTTATTGCCCCCAAACCTCCCATAGCTTCCCGCTGAGCGCCGCCTTCAACTTTCTTCTATCCGTTCGGGCAGATGTATCGACTACCCCCATAAGCATCATCTTTCCTACAGACTCACCATCGCACTTCTCATACCTCTCCAGCAACTCCCTCGGAGTCTTGAAGTGCCTTTGAATTTCCAGTGCCTTCTCAGCACTAACCCCTTTAGTGCACATCAGCATTTTCAAAAACACATCCCGAAGTGTGCTCGTCCGACTCTTACTCGCCATCGCCGCCAGCGTCCCATAACTCAAAAAATAATCTTTCTCAGGCTCCTTCTCCTTTAGATAAGCCTTCAAATCCGTGAAAGTCCTTATTTGCACCAAATTATCCGGATAAACGTACAAATCCTTCTTCTCAAATAGTGTTTTAAGCAATCTCGTGAACCTCGCTAGGTACCTAACCGTATCATCCAGCCGGTGTGACAGTTTGACGAAAAACCCGTTAACTACCTGAGTACTATAGATAGCTGTGGTTATCGCCTCCTGCATCTGCGGCGTTGAAGCCACTATTCTCCCGTTCGGAAGCTCAATGATGTAGGTTGTGTTCGCGACAAACTTTTTGAGCCGGAATTTTTGCTCGTGGAATCTGCCATCTTTGATACTTCCTATGAGATCGTCGAGGCGTTTTCTCTCGCACACGTAGTCGAGTGATAGTTCCACTTCTTCGTTCGTTTCGCGGCCGTTTTCGTAGAGTTTGCCCTTGGCGATCCACATCACATCCCCCAGTTCCATGGCGCGGGTAAGAGGTGTGCAGTCCGCCGTCTCGAAAGCACGTTGGATGTAGTCTCGGTCGGTCTTGGAAGCGACTTCACGATTATCAAGCACGAGATGGACGGTGAACGTGCCAGCTTTGAGGTACCGTGGCGTGAATGGTGTTTTGATATCCGGTGGCACGTTGGTAGTTGGTTGTACGGATGCAGATCGCTGACGTGGTCTCGGCGGGAGAGGTTGTCGTGAATTTCCAGGTAATGACTCCACTATATCTTCTGCCTCTTCCTCTTCCTCTTCCTCCGGGGGATTGAATATTGCAAATCTCCCTTCACTAAACAGGTTGGCAACCTGAACCGCACTGTCCGCTGTTTTATCCGCAGTATGGTTCGCTAGTGTGGCATTTTCTTTCCTCCTGGAAGCCGAGCCGCTTGAAGTTGACACTATTTTATTTGTCGGAATATTCACACCTCCCATGCTAACTTCTACTTGGACCATATTTTTTGCAATCTCGATGCCGTGATCGGTAAGGCAGAAAAGAGCCGGCCTACCGCTCTGCATTATGAGGTTGTGTTCCTTCAGGGTCTTTACACTGCTCCACGCCGTGTACTTGTGCGTCTCCGAGGGGTTTCCCGACAGCGTGAAGGAAGTATCGCAGTAAGGTTGTGCGCGGCGACAAAGTTCATCTTTAGTAATTCTCTTGCCCAGTGGTAGTTCCGCTAAAGCAAGGAGGACGGCGTAGCCACCAGTTCGCGGACGAGGGATGTATTCCTTTTGCGCTCGAGGTTTTCGTGGTTTCTTTGCCGGCTGTTCCTCTTCGCCGTCTTCACCGTCCAGAGCCGTATTTTGGGATTTCGTAGCCTTCTTCTTTTTAGGCGGGCGGGCACGATCCCACCGTCCCAAAACCGGCTCTCCGCTGTCAAATAAAGATTCTCCATCCTCGCCCGCAATCACCGCCTTACTGACAGCAGCGACCGCACCTGCAGCTGCAGGGGCAACATCACTACCATCACCGTCAAGATCCTCCAAATCACTGCTCTTCCTTTTTTTCGCTCTGCCGTTGCTAGTGTGAGACTTAAGGTATGGCACCAAAGGTGGTGGTTCCTCCCCTATACTCTCTTTATATTCGATAAAACTCTTCGTCAAGCGTTCTGCAATCTTGTCGCCGATGCCGATAAGGTTCTTGGATTCGGAAGGGTGTGCAAAAGTTCGAGGGCATGCTCGCATAGAGTCTGCCGCCCGGCGGTAACTATAGTATAACCAATTCGGTTTCCGTTAGCTTTCTTTCTTCATTGTGCTTCATAAACGAGGGAACAACGACGTACGTTCGTTCGCGATCGGTACCTCGAGCATCTTGGGTCCACTGCTCGAGGAACTGGAGGAGGATAGGGTTCCCGGTAGGCAGCTGTGGCGGCATGTCTGCCGTCTGTTTGGTGGACTGTATAAGCTGGGTGAGGTATCGACGTTTGTTGTGGAAGGTTACAGAGCCAAGATGTTCTTTGGGAAGACGCGTTTGGAAGAGCCCACAACAAACAAGCAGGTGGCAACCGACTCAACGCAGCTATTTACACATAAAGCGTGGGAGTTGTTCTATAAATTTATTCTCTTGAAAGAAAAAAGCATGATGATGGAATAATACAATATCATCAATCGTTTTTATATATGATTCTGTCTAGTGAGTAGTAAGCTATTTCCCAGTCAATTCCATACAAAATAAGGTTCTTGTTCTTTTGGGGTAATACCCAACAAAGTAAAAGATTATATCGCTAAACTCTACTCTACAATACTACAATATAATATAATAATATATATATCTTACACCCAACATAGCCTATGGCAGACTGCTTACTGGTCTTCCATTTCCTCGTCAGAGGCATCCTCCTCTTCGTCACTCTCTTCTTGCATCTCCTCGTCGCTCCAGATATCCTCATCACCACTCCAACCGGTTTCTTTCTCTAGCTCGCTATCCTCCTCATCCCCCTCCTCAGTCTTATCTTTGCTCTTCTTCTTCCTCTTAACATTTTCCTCCTGCACCCGCCTTCTCTCCTGCTTAACTCTCTGCTTCTCCTTCGCCCTCTTCTCCAACTCCCTCTCTTCCTCCCTCGTCTTCTTCACGAATGAATGCCACAATATCCTACCATCATTCACCCCTTCTTCAATCTTAACCAACTGTAATCTCAACCTCGGTCCCAATTCCTGTAGTTTAACCGCCTTCTTTTCTGCTCCTCCATCTTCCATAACCTTTTTCACCCTACCCGCCTTTTGCACAACGGGTACGGCAACTTCCACCTCCGCATCGGTATCAACCTCACTTTCACTCGTATAGCCTCCCCCCGCAGCTGCAGGGTCGAGTAGGTACTCCGAAATATCAGCCAAGGAACCTAGGTTTGGTATCGCGCCTCTTCCATCCGTCTTTCCAGGTTGGGTTGCTCTGTTCAGCTTTCTAATCGCCCTAGGAACCCCAGTAGGTCGCGTGCTGATAGAGTAATGCCGTAAATCCAAAATATACTCTTCGTCCTCTTTTAGATTTTCAACATCTTTAATGTCAGGTAGTTCGCGATTTAAGAGAAGGACTCGCTTTACTGATTTTAAAGAGAGGGTCTGTGCTGATATTGCTGGAAGCATAGATTGGAACATTGATTGCGTTAATATTTCGTGGTTGGCAGGCTTTGACGTTGCTGAGGGTGTTACTAGGTTACTCATCACCAGCTATCATATATTCATTCATTAGCTCCCTGTTCAACACTATCCTATCTTATCGATCTTTATTCTTGAGATTGGCTGCGAAGGAAGGAATTGAGGAATTAGAGTGATATTGTCTTACCAAAGGGGGACTGAGGTATTCCTTCCCCGTAGTCTTCACCCCGCCGTGCCTTTGCCCTTTCGCAACATCCTTACACAAACTATAATTCAACACCCGAAAGTGTAAAGTCGGTCCGCGCGGCGTACGTAATATCCGTAGCGTAACATTCCCACTCTCAGACCGACTAAACATCAATATTTGAGTGACGCCCAGCGGACCGGCCATGGTGGTGAAATCTTTGACCTTGTTGGTTTTGCGCTCGCGGAGACGGGAGGCGGTGTAGGGTTCCATCACGCGACGGAGGTCATGGACTAGGGTGCCGATGGAAGGACCGCAGGGAGAGGAGCCGGTGCGGATTATCATTGTTTTGGGCGTACGGGAGGCAGTAGAAGAGAGCGGCGTTTTGGAGGTTACGGTTGTGGAAGCGGTTGGGTTTTGGCGGGTTGGGTCCGCGACGTGCGTGCGGCGTTTAGAGCGGCGGCGGGCCATTTTTAATATGTGAAAGTTGGTACCGCGTTAAATAAAGACAGGCGACCAGGTTTGGAAGGATAGGAGGTTGTTGATTGGGAGAATTCGAGAGTGTCGAAGGGTGATGAGGTTGAAGTCGAGTAGTTCGAGATGCGGCTCTGCGAAAGAAATATTTTTTGTTTGGCGAACAGACCTGACCTTTGCAGGGGTCTCAATTTGTAAGTCACGTGAACTGTAAGGCTAAAAGCGCAAAACCAGGACGAACCAGACCTTCGAGCTCTGAATGAATGATAACAGGAAGTTCATAGTATCAAGAATCATCCATTCATCTCATAAATTAACAAAGTAGATACTTAGAAGAGGGATACACATGATAGATATGGCAAAAATGGATTCTTCAAAATACCACATAGCCAACACGACATTCGAAAGAGAAGAACTTCAAACATATTTACTGTCGTTTATAACGTCTTCCGGCGGCGGCGCTTGCTAGGTTTGTATACTTTCGTTTTATTTTGTATACAATCACGTTATTTGCATTTCATGTTTCCTTCCACAGAAACAACTGAGACTATTCAAGATCCAATCCGCCATCTATATTCTGCCAACTTGAATAGCCGTCCCATTCACATTCCTTCATTGCGATCAGTTGACCTCCCTTAAGTCTGCCGTATAATCTTCAGCTTAACCAATGCCGCCGTAGGCACCACAGTCCCACGATCCTTAATTTATTTCTCTAAATCGCCAAAATAGGGCTTCGCATCACCTATGGTGTCAATAAAGCTGACCTGAACCTTTATCTATAAGACTATTGGATATGTATCGATATATATAGGATTATACGGGTTGCTACCTTGTGAACATACAGGCCCTAATGATTGTTGGTTACCGGGTTTTGATGTCAAGTACTAGTACTGTTAATAGCAACTGTAGGGGGTTATGGACGATGTTGTTAGTGCTGAAAGTTTTACAGACGAGAAACTGAGCCATTTGTTTATAAAAGGGAGGAATTAAAATTTTGGTCAATTGAGTCTCATGCGGTTCTAAAATCTAAGGTTCACGAGAGACACAAAATTCGGGTTATGGTTACCTTGGAATCATGGTCTATGGAATCTTGCGTGATAGCCACAAGTAATGGGTGAGAGTTTCACGAATTGAAATACTTTGACGACTCCCGAGTCTCTCCACTAGAGTAATAAAGTCAGGCGCGAAAAGCGCATGCATATCGATGAGCTTGAATTCAGGCAGAAGATCGGATCGGCCCAAATAACTTAATTTTATTTGAATTACGGCGACCGAAAGCAAATAATTACCGAGTGCATGCATGCGCAAGTGCACTTTCCAGACGCGGGTTGCCCGATATCGCCCACGTCCAGATATCTTTCCTAATAGAAGTGTGACAAAGTTCGGTTGGTTACATAATTTTAATTAGATTGACGTTAGCGCACACACACGCCGCAGCGCGCAATTGGTGCAGAACCTGATATTTATATCTAAGATCTGAGTTGCTTTCGCACTCTGCGAATTGGTGAGCGAATCGTACGAGCCTAGATCGATCTGGATTGGTTTCTTCTAGATGCTAGTGTTCGATCTGGTTCTTGATTTGAAAAATATGCGGCAAGAACGAATATACAGAGGGAGATATTTCACCTAGCTTCAGAGATCGATCAGAAGTTTGAAAAGGCAAGTTCAAAGCAGACGCGCGGTTTTGGACTAGCTGGCTGGTTTAAATTGGTGATATCAAATGTTCAAGGTTGATTGCACTGGTTGGGCCAAGGGTGCAACACAAGCGAAAAACTCCTCGAGATCTCCCCGCTGGCCTCCTTTGACCTTCGAGGCATGAGCCTCACAACAAAGACGTATGCGACCGTCTGATTCTCTCGTGTGTGAGATATTAATAAATCAATACGACTGATCTTCAGATGGATCATGAGTATACGAGTAGCCCATCAGCAATGTTTCCAGTCATGATTATACTATACTGATTATAAAGAGCTTAAAGATCGATCTTGCGGCTGAAAATGAATGATAACAGCCCTACGCCAGTCCAATTTGATTATCAGTCCACACCGATTCTAAAAAAAGGCCTTCCTGCGGGATCAAGACATTTACGTGCAGACTGTCAAAGACTTTGCTCTCGGAGACACTCCTGCCCAGCCCACCATGAGCAGATCATGGCAGCTTGTGAGCATGAGAGGCTCCACCGTTTGGCTCGATTTGTCACTGCACCCTGTCCGCTCGACATGCTTGGCGTCTGTCCGCAGAGGGCTGTGTTGTTAGGCGGCCCAGCATCTTTCACCTTTTGTACCATCCCATCATTCTGAATGGCAAAATTGCACCGACCGTGGGCCGTTTTCTCCAAGGCCTTGGTTTTCTTGTTCGGGACGCGAGCCGGACTGTTTCAAGAATACTATATTGTAAGGTACTGGCTCTAATCTTCTCTTCCGCTGCGGTGTGATAGTCCAATTGCTAACCGCATCGATATACACGTTGCCCTATTCACATCTAGCTTTGACGTGCTTACTCGAATTCAAGAGCTAGTTGATAGCTTCAAATCTTACCCTGCTTCGCGGTCAGAGTTTTCCTCTTTCCTGCTTGATGCCAGTTCGCGCGTGTCAGCATAATCGCAGCCTTCTGCAAAATAGTGACAATCAAGACATTCTGTGAGAACGAGCTGAAAGGACGCACATCACAAGGACGAAGAATATATCACAAATATTCGCATTCAAAATTGGGTGACGAGTCCAAAATGGCAGAGCTCAAAGGTTGCTCCTTTCAATCTTGAATCTGCACCAACGGCTCGCCATTGCCACTCCTTTCTCAAACTCGAATCTAAATGGCGTCCAGTGTGCTGACAATTTCTGTTTCCACTGATGTTTCGATGGGATATTCACAAACAGGAGGGATAAATGCTGTTCTCTGTCAACCAGCGAATCGGCTTGTGGGGCTGGTTCTCCAGCTTGGACCGCGATGACCAATCAGCATTGCCCTTGCCCGAACAGGGAATCAGCTGGTGGCTTGCTTTCTGGACCACTCGCACATTGCATCAACCAGGCGGAAGGCACACACGTACGGACGCACCTCTTTTGTTTCCTTTTTTTGGACCTTTTTTTTTTGTGACTGACGATATCGTGGAGCCTTGATACCCATCCATGTCTGAGCTAAATCACAGCTTGTATCGTACATACGCTTGCACCGCTACCCATGTTTAGCCAATTTCGAAAATCTTACCTTCTACACAAAGTATAAGATGGAACCTCTGGCAACCCCAGCTCTTCAGCTTGCTCTTCTTGATCATTTAATAATTCTCCACTATCGTTCCTCTAAGATCTGGGAGAACTTTAAGTAGTTTCTTCTCAAGCATCTAGAAGCTTTGTCTTTTTCTGACGAATTTTCTACTTTCGTTGATTTTCTTCATTCTTGATATCGATTTGAGAACAACCTAATATTCAGAAACGATGCATATTCTCGCGGCCTTTGGGCTGCTGTCAGCGGCAAAACTCGCTGCCGCAGGTATTGTCCCACGAGCTGATGTCACAGTAGCCAGCACGTATCGTAATTACTACCCTCCATCTAATTATAATAATTATAATTACACGACGACGAAGAGTTCGAGCACTACACCAGCTGTCTATACAGACACGCATGTGTATACCGACACCCGCGTGTATACGAATACTCAAGTGTATTATACCAATACTAAAACTTATACCAAGTATCCGACAACTCGATATTATAATACCACAGCGACTGGAGTCTACACATATAAACCCACCCCAGAACCCTCCGTAACTCACTATACACCTAAACCTGGTGAATTCACCACAGCTTGCGCTTGCATAAGCGCCTCATACTCGAGCGCTCTAGCTTCCTATTCGGCTAACCCGGATCCTGATGCCGCTTACCCAACTCTCGTGCCAATTCTTGCACGAGAAGGCTGGGATTGTCTCTACTCTGTCCCGATCAATGTTGAATTAACCCTCACTTTTATCAAGGAAGTCAAAAAGTACATCCAATTCCAGTCTACGATCGAATTTCTGAAGAACCCGCCGGCTAGTTCGTTACAGGAGCCGATTGATCTCATCGGATCGATCGATGCACTGGCTCAGCGGGTTCAAAGTGGCGATATTGCACATCACGTCAAGTTCGAGATTGAGTTTACAAAGTTGCTCCAAAGATGCCACGACGGACACTTCAACTATGCGTTCAACTCTGGCAATCTCATCTTCTTCACTGGCCCCTTCACAATTGTCTCTGTCAGCACCGACGCAGTTGAAAAGCCGTTGGTATATGTTGAAACCGATCTCCTCGAGTTCGGGCTCGCTGATACGGCTCATATTACCAGAATTGACGGCTACGAAGTTGAAGCCTGGTTAGCCGAGTTTTCGGATTTTGGTAACTCTCAATCGCCTGATGCGCGCTACAATTCCATCTTTTCGAATCGCGATCCGGGGTCTGATGGTGCCTTTTTCGACCTCTGGGGCTGGTATCCTGGCAAGAATTATATCGACGTCACATTCTCGAATCAGTCCACTTATCAGTACCCATATGGTGCATTCGCCGCTTGGAGTGATACACTGAATTGGACGGGTATCAACGACGGTTCAGACTTCTACAAAAAGGCGGTCTTGAATGCAGATTATATCACCGTTCAAGCATCGGATCTCGCACCTACTGCTACTTCTACCGGTACAGCTGCGGGCAGCACCTACACTGGCGGTGCCAATGCTAATGCGCACCATTTCCATGATTCTAAAGCTTCCACTGTCAAGCGTGATTTGAACAAGCGCGGATCTCAGGTGAAGAGGGCGTCGCCTTCCCCAAGCCCAAGCCAAGTGCAGCTGGTTTACTTTAACCAACCGTTCATGAGACACAAGGTCGGACCCTTTGTGCAAGATTTGAACGCAATCATCGGCGGATACTTTTTGAACGACACGGTGGAAACAGCGGTTCTCGATATCTCCAGCTTTGAAGCTGCAAATGACAATGCTGATTACCAAAACGCCGGCTTCCAAGCCGCCCTCTACGCCTTCTTTGATGAAGTTCGCCGCAGAGGTACCAAGCGCTTGATCATCGATGTCAGAGGTAACGGTGGTGGTCTCATCAATCTTGGATTCGAGTTGTACAAGCAGTTATTCCCTGCGGCTCCTGCCAACTCTTACTACCGCTTCCGAGCTCACCCTGGTGCTCAAATCTTTGCCTCGGGTACAGAGACCATCGCCTCACAAAGCGCGACGGATAGACTCCTCAACTTGATTGAGAAAGATGCACCCGACTTCCCGGACGACGAGGTCTCCCGAGTTGTCGACCGCTTGCTCAACGGCGGCTTCAGCAGACAAACCGAGCTCGATGTCAAGGGTAACAAACCAGAGGACCTTGCGACTTACATTGGACCATACAACCTTACCGACGGCCCCGTGAACGATCTGGTATCCCTCCTTGTTAAAACTAACCTGAACATCAATCTCGGCGGCACACCAGTCTCCGGTTTCGGCGCGCTCTCAAACTTCACCAAATCCCCGCAACCATTCCAAATCCCAGACATCCTCTTCCTTTCCGATGGCACCTGTGCTTCCACCTGTACCATCTTTGCTGAACTCCTCAAACGAGAACAACCGGGCATCTCATCCGTCGTGATGGGTGGCCGACCTAACGATGGGCCATCGCCAGACGTTGGTGGCGTGCACGGCAGCAGAGTCCTAGCCTATAAGGATCTCCTCCAAGACACCATAGATGTGGTAAACTACGCTGCCCCCGCGACAACAGAACTCCAAGAATACTATCTCGCGAACCTTCCCCTCCCCCTCCCTTTCAGCGCGGGCTTCGCGAACATCAACTTCCGCGATGCGATCCGACCTGAGGACAAAACGCAGACACCCCTTCAATTTAAATTGGAACCCGCAGATTGTAGGTTGTATTTCAACCACCTGATGTTTTTGGATTCCATTTATTTGTGGGGTGAGCTAGCGGAGTTCAAGTGGGGTACCAAGTCAAATTTCACGCAGTGTGCGGTTGGCAGCTTGGAGAAGGGCAAGGGAAGTACCGGAGAGGTTCCACCAGATCCGGAGACTCTTAATGTGGCGAACTGGATCATGAATGCTTGGAATGCGTAATTCTATTCTCTGGGTGTATGCGAAGTGGAAGTATACGGAGTGGACCGCTTCGTAGTTTGTTAGCATTTCTACGATTTTTTATAATGATATTTCCTCAAGTCAAGTGGCGTCTTGATATATGTACGATAGTTTCATTTTTTTTGGATGATGGCATTTACCATGGTGGTTTTTTATCTGGCGTTTTTCATATTCTTTTCCTTGCCTTATGCATATAAAAGCGATTTTCAGAAACAAAAAATCGAAATAGATTTCCTGATTGGGATCCCGAAAAACCTTTCTACAATGTTCCATTTATACCTTGCTGAGAGTGGATGATGATATTCTTTATGGATATTAATGCTTATAAGTGGCATTCGAATATCAAAAGTTCGGAACGGACTTGGTGGGAACGCCTGGCTGACCGATACCCCGCAGCTGTCATACGGAAAACTTGGTTCTAAGATCCTTCACGAAAATATACGGCATTGTAAAAAAATGTGATCATAATATTACACCTTCTCGCGACATCAAGAAATCGAGCGTCGACAGGTCTCAATGAAGTCGAAAATCTTGGCGCCCAGAATGATCAAATCAAGCAACAACCCTGCGACAGAACCCGTCGCTGTTGTCGGGAACGAGACTAGCTGTGGTCGCCTGGAAGGCCACCAAAACGGATATTGTCCCATTTTCACAGCTCCAAGCGCATTAGTCACCGATGATGAATTAGTGAACAACATCAGTTTCAGCTGGACGAGGATAAGTCGCGACGGTAGCCTCATATATGCATTACAACAGAATAAAGTGAAGAGTTGCATTGCAGTGTGTGTGTCGTCACGAACGGCGTCACGCGGGCGATAGGAAATTAAATTGGACCGAAAAGAAAGGAAAGAGAGAAAAGAGGATGGTGGTTCGGCTGTTTCTCGATACGGACAGATCCTTCACCTTTAAGCGGAGATTCGATTGCGTTCCACGCAGGTACCAGACATTAAAATCAGACACCCCGTTCAATGCCAATATGGTATTTGAAATACTTTTTGTCCCAAAGCTAGGCCGTTGCAAGTGTGTGTGTGTGTGTGTGTGTGTGTGTGTGTGTTCTCGCTCGTTTCAGAAGACTTTCCGAAGTTAAAGAGCAATCAACGAACATCGCCCTGAATGATACTCGAGTGTGTTAATAGTAAAACACTCATTGATAGGAAGGGGAAGACCGATGTTTGCGCTTTTGTAAGGCAGGCTCAGAGAGAATGGTCCCTGCGAGGCACTTTTGCTCAATTGATCGTTTCCAATTCAGAAACAGAACTCTTATCGGGGCACGAAAATATTCTTTGAAGAAGAGCAGAACATGAGGCAGGTGATCGATTGTCAAGAACAGGTATGACGAAAGTGCCGTTACGAAAATCCCGGGATTCTGAAAAGGGAATGGGAACTATACATGCTTTGAATGGTGTCGTTATGGCGTTCTCTCTGGCTGTCTCTCTCTGAACCTCAGGCCTGTGCCTTTTGTTAGTAAGACACAAGGCCCGGCCGAGTCGTCCGGCTGTCAAAAAGAGTAGGATCCTAAATGCGGCCCAAGGGGGAGGAGTGCTCCACATTCCCAGGCTAGCCGAGTCAATCAGGTTCGTCGAGTCAAATCAAGTTCATCGAGATGGATCGATTCGATTCGAAACGAAATCGGATTGACCACCGTTTTTTTTTTGTTCAAACACTTCGTAATGATAGCTGTCGGTCGGAGAAATGAAGGGAACAGCGGATGGGCACATGATGATATGCTCATATCTACGAGCAGGCAGGAGTGTTTGAGGGTGAACCTTTTGCAGATTTCTGTAACGCACCAAGCATCGATTGAGCACACGGTAATTATCAATCCAATGGGCAACTGTGGCGGTAAGAAAAATAAAAAAAATAAAATAAAAAAGGAATGGCGAAATAAATAGATTAAATTGTAAAGGGTTATTCATGAAAGATACGAAGCAGAATGTGACCAGAGGATGGGACGATGATGGCATTGGGGAGGCTATGCGAGGCGGACTTGGAATTCATTAAAATCCGATCGAATCCTACTTTCTCTTTTGGCAGGGCAGGTTTAGCGTCGGGCGGTGTGAGCTCGAAAGCAGCAGCAGATCGGACGGGCGCGAAGCTAAGCAGCTCCAGGTTTATTATCATTATTGATTAAATTGGTGGGGCAATGCAAAGAATGAATGATACATGCTCCGCTCCGATGGTGGGTGAATGAAATGAATGATACTGCTATAATTTTTCCCATGCTGACAGACAGACAGACGACACACACTCACCACTCACCCACCCACACTCACACTCGCACCCTCGGTCTTTCCTGCCCTCCCCGCGAAAAGAGTAAAAAGGCAGATGATGATATGCAGGAATCCTACTTGCCCTTCCCTCTGCTGCAGGTAATAAGACACTCTGACCCAACTGATACCCCGGTATCTCTCCAGCATTTCCCTAGGGCTCTCCAGCAGCAGCTAGCTTGGCGGATTAAGCGAATGTTCCTCATTGCGCCTGGCTGTTTTAACTGATACCATATTACCATATTACCACCACCGCTTGCTGCACCGCTCTCTGCTCTTTTACCTTTGCAGCCTCCAATGAGGGTCAACCGGCAATACTACTTATTCTTTCCATATTCTTCTTTCCATTCGACAAAGGAACACAGCTAGCTCTCCAAACAAGCTTAGTTCTGTCTTTTTTCTGTTTTCTTTCCTTTTCGTCTTTGTCTATTCTTGTTTTTCTTTTCTGTCTAAATGCTTTTCCGTAACGAAAAAAAGAGTAAAAACGTAAATAAGAGGAGGCCCGTCAGCTGCCAGGATCCGTTCCTGCTACCAGGCGGCAGCAGAGACTACGGCTATACTGTCTTGAAGGTTCAACCTCTACCTCAGCAGCAGCATCAGCAACAGCAAAATAAATCATCGGTGTCTATATCAAAAAGGATATCTCGCAGACTTAGTTTAGCTCAGGGTACAATGCGGTCTTTCCCCACAACTTGGTGGAAGTCTTCGTCATCTTCGTCGCCGTCGCCTGCGTCTAAAGCAGATGGTAGCACCAGCCCTAGCAACAATACCACAAAACCGGACAGCAATCCTTATATAATCAGCGACATTGATACTCCAACCTCCAGAATTGGTTCGCCTCTCTACCTACAACAGAACTCACAGCTTTGGGGTGCCTCGAAAAGGCATTCTATCGCAGTGACTCCTACTTCTAGTTCTTTAAGAATGGCAGCTTCCAGAAGGCGTGAAAGCACCATGGGTGATTTTTTGATGATGATTGAGTATGCAATATATAACCTTTCAAAGCTTTTAAACTATCATACCTGATCAATTTCTTAAGTATCATTGCATGTTCCTTTAACCTTACGCATACTGATATTTATTTTTAAATAACTATAGCCCAACTGAATCGACCACTGATATCACCTCTCCGGACCCACATCTCCATCTTCACGACGAGTCGATAGATTCATTCCTTAGAGAATTCTCCAATGACCCTTCCCAGCAATACTCCTCCCTAAGCGGCTTCACCACACCACCACCCGAAACACAAGGTCTCCGCCCAGAATCTCCACAAGGCAGAACCCGAAGCCGTCCGTTAACCCCAACCCTAAACGACGAATTTGATATCAGATCCTTAAACATCACACCTGAACCCGTCCTCGGTCAACCGTCAACAGGCTTCGATAGCCCTCCGCCGTACAACTCATGGAGCACAGAGCTTCCTCAAGAGAAGGACGAAAAATTTTTGATTTCAGAGGGTGAAGAGAAGCTTTTGGTTCCTGGAACTGCTGCGGCAGAGGTGCAGACTACCGTCACCACAGAAAGGGGGTTGCTACCGTGGTATAACGATGTATCCGGGAACAGGGCTTCTTTTCATTCTCTTGATGAGATTCAGCCTCCCAGCTATCCTTCGCTAGCGGTTGAAGCTCCAGAGAGACATACCTGGGCTGGTGATGGAAAAGATGAAAACATCTGGAAGCGGTTTGCAAACTTTGTAGAAAATCCTACAGATGAGGAGGCGGGAGAGTTGTTGAGGAAAGCTGAGATGGAGACCTTGGCTGGGTCGGCGAAGAAGAGGTTGTTGAATATTCTGGGTGGCTCCTCGAAGAAAACGGAGAGGTCGAGGTCGAGGTCGCGGTCTAGGTCACCAACTTTTGCGAGCAGGCGGTCGGATGAGGATCTGTCCAATACTGTTACCCCACCGTCGCCTACTTTTGGGAGAGCGAGGAGGAATACGGGGGCTTGGTGGTTAGGCGGCAGTAGGAATAACAGTCGAGAGAGCTTGCAGGACACTGCTGATGGTGAGCACTATTATTTTCCTTTTTGTTTGTTATGTATTTTTGTTACTGTTGGTTCTAAATTTTACGGTGATGCAGGTGAATTCTCTCGGGAAACAAGGAGTCAGGAGTTGCCACTTACTTCTGGATCATCCATCTCTTTAGCAGAAAGCCTTCCTCCTTTGACTGAGGAACATGCCGATATGGAGAAGGCTCGCAGGCATGTAGATGCTTTGATAGAACAGATGTCACCTGGTATTCCTCCAATCTTCGACAGTCTGGGTCACGATAGCAACTCGGTTCTTCCTCAAGTGCCTGAAGAATCCGAAGATATCGACATCGACTTCGACTTTCTCCCTCCGACCGCAAAACCTACCACAAATGAAAACGAACCTCCTATCGGAGTATGCGGAATATGTGGAGAGAATTTACTCTACCACCAAGGAGGAGCTACGGAAAATTGGTACATGACGATGAAAAATCACTTCCAAGTCGCGCACGGGAGCTGGGCTGCCCGCATGCCAACTTGGTTTGGCACCACTCCTGAGCCGACCGACGATAAAGTGATATCAGAACCCGTAGAGATGGATTTGGATGTTCCAGAATTCCATTTGAAACCTTCTTCGGCTAGTGACGTTGGCAAGTTAGTGCCTAAACTACCAGAAGCCATCGAAGAATCCAAAGACGAAGAGCCAAAAGCGCACGAATGCCCAGTACCAAACTGCACTGAAGCATTTGCAGCCTTCCAAGAACTCAACGTTCACATCTTTGAACGTCACGGCATACGCGGCTCTCCGTTGGGACTTACGAAACCAACTGTTGCGTCGCTCGAGAAACAAGAGCGGGGTAGAAATAACTGGAGCGGTTACGAATGCCCCTCTTTTAGCTGCAACTCTCGCTTTGAAACCTATGAAGATCGCGATAAGCATATGGAAGCTCTTCATGGTATCAAACCACGACCGTCGCACGTTGATACCCCGCTCTTAGATAAGATGGCTATTGATCTTTGGAATGATGATGAGGATTTTAAGGGAGCAGAAGAAGACGATCTGTCGGAGCTATCTCCCTTGAACTTGAAGAAACCTAGCACCTCCAACATCAGCTCGACCACTATGCCGCCGCAGGATCTCCAAACCTCTGAATTCAAGCAGCTATGGCAAGGTTTCACCAACTCGATCAAGCTGCATAATGATATTTCACCTGAGGCTTCAAATCCCAATCAAAGCTTAACCGTTTACTCGACTTCAAGTGCTGCCGGCCCAGCACATCATCACTCTCTTGGAATGGAAGATGGCCCGAAAGAAGCTAAACTTCTCAGCCGGACTCTATCCGAACTCCTAAGAGTGGTGATCAAAACCAGCAGCACTGATTCTCTAACCTCCAAAGAAAACTTTGACGTGCAAGGTTGGTTACGAGACTACCTTACTCGTATTGAACCCGAGGCTGCCGAAACCATCATCGCTTCAGGACCTACCTACTATGAAAACATCTCCGTTGCACCAAACGAGGTCGAGTGGGTTCAGAGGATCAAGAACGAATTAGATCAGATGAAACCAGGCAGATCTAGGAAGGGAAAAGAGAGGGCCACAGAGTACCTCCCAGACCCGCCGGCGAACATTTCTGGGCCGAATCCCGCCAAAGTTAACACTTCATTCCTTGACATCCGGGGCGTTCGAGATCCGCAAGCCGAAGAAACTTCAAGGGTGAAACTTGCTTCCATGAACGACCGGTTCCTCACCGCAGCCAATAATGCGTACGATAAACTCCTCGCTGGCACGAAACGTCCAAACGCCTCCAACGAGTTCAAAGAATTTGTTGCTTCGCTAGGAGGGGTGCAAGATATTGTCGACGTCGGTACAACCGTTTTAGATCAGATCCTTGCCGAGGAAGTTCCGCGGTCGCTGAAGAAGGTGTATTGTTTCCTGCACGTCGCCTATGCGATATCGCAATCGGAATCGTCATCGGAAAAAGCAACAGCGTTGGAATTCCAGGCTGGTCTATCAGTTTTCAGATTCTGTCTTCCCGCTGTTTCCGAGATTCCAGGAATGCCCTCCGAACGTGACATATTTGACGAAATCGCAAATGTCATGTGGGAGGAGTTGGAATACGCGCTCAAGTGGATCGAGACGTGGGATGGAAACGAGGCACTCAATAAGGTTGGTTATGCAGCGAGTGAGGTCGAGGGTCTTAAAGACTTCATGCGTAGTCATTGTGACTGTGATGGAACGGAGCAGAAAGGAATGGCGGCGTCGATGACTATTGATCCCAAGCTATTATGTTTGGGTGCCGCTTCTGATAGTCAGATGCCTGTTGTCGAGCAATCCTCGAAACCTGAACCCTCCTTTGAAGATCTCCTGGGATGTGGGATATTTGCTATCGTGGCGCGGTGGTTGAAAGGTAAGATCTTCCCCTTGACTGTGCAAAGAAAACCTTACTGACGAAAATTGTTACTATAGAACTCAAAGAAACCGGAGTAATATTCGCATATATATGTGGCGGATTATGTTCCACTCTAGCCTCGAGCTTCAAGAAACGAGTTAAATTCAAGGATCGAACGATACATCCATCGGCATCGCAGCTCGCATCTCACCTTCAACAAGACGTCGTGTCACACTTGAACAGCTATAAATACACCGGTGTAGAGAATGTGACTTCTATAGCCCTATCCATGATCAACCAGGGTTACATCTCTACCATTCGAGAATTCGAAAACTACGTGATCGACCTCGCCCGGGTGGCGCGTCGAACGCAAGAAGAGTTTTGCGCGTTCGTATACGCTGTCGTGTGGCATTGCAATTCGTGCGCTACTTTTGTGCCGGATAACCTTTGGGGGTCGTGTCGCGGGGTTGGAGAGGTGGATTATAGTCTGCAATATGTGGACGAACAAGTCAACAAGGAGATCACCTGGTTTACCGGAAAACCCACAGAAGAGCGAGAAACGGTGACGGTCGGACATGTATCCATTCCGGAGAACGCCGATGTGACGGTTGAACAGTTGAGGGACTTTACTATGGGAGAGGATGTCAGGCCGCTCAATGTCAACATGTGTGCCATCGATACGCTACTACTCCCGCCTACGCCAACGAAGCAGGAAAACTCTCCGTTTAGCACTGCTTCGTCAAGCTCTCCCAACAATTACGACAGTCTCTGGGAGAACTCGCCACGAGGACATCAAGGTAGTGAGACAAGTTTCAGCAACCCGAATAGTAACAATGTTACACCGGATGAGATTTACGTCAACCCAAACATGCCAAACGCCAACAACTTTGCGACAGATTATTTCTCCTATTCTCGTCCACAGATGCCGGCTCCGGCTCCTGTGGTGGTCGAACCCATCGCAGGACCCTCACGTGAGAGTCAACCCAAAGCATCGCGGAAGAGGAAATATCTTGAAGGGGATGGAGCCACATCGTTTCCCGCTAGGAGGAGGAAGATGGTGCAAACGACAGGGAGGAGGCTGTATTGTGATGTTCCGGGATGCGAGGAGTTTGCATCGACATCAAGCAATTTGAGCAGGCACAAGAGGACGAAGCATGGTAATAAGGCGGTTAGGGAAGCAAGTTACCATTGTGGGGAGGCTGGGTGCGATAGGGTGTTCTACGGACCTAGGGGGAAGGGAAATTTGAGGACGCATATGAGGAAGGATCATGGGGTTTGATTGAACTTTTATGATTTATGAGAGCACACTTATTTGCTTACTTTCGCACTAATCATCTCTTCTATCTTTTCTATTTTTTCTGTTTATTTTCTGTTTTGCATAGCAAACCACACAAAGCAAGCGCTGGAGTCATTCTTTTCTTTACCGATACGCATGGATATGAGTTTTGCATATGGCATCTTGAGTCTGATGCCTTGGGTTTTTTGTTATAGCGTTTGGTTTTTGGTTAGCGATATTATCATGGCATGATACCCGGTTGATACTTTTGATGATGAAAAGCGTCGGCCGTTCTTTTCTTTTTCTAATTTCATGGCCTGGAGCGGAATAACATAACGAATACATCTTTTTAATATTTAATATATCTTTACCTTATCATTTAAATATTTTTGAGACATAGCTTTTGATCGTGTTTCAAGTAGTTTAAATTGTGTTGAGAGTGTTGTAAATTTTTTGAGGCGGCCAAAAGCGGCGCGCGCAGAGCTACGCCAAATTTTTTCTCGACCTTTTTCCATTTTCACCGCTTCGCGAACGACGACATCAGAGCTAGAAAAATTCAGTACTCTGCAATCGAGCTTGAGCTAGGATTTACCACATACGTAAACATGGATCGCGATAGACAGCACAAGACCAAGAAACGGAAAATCTCGAAATCGCACGTTGAGGACGAACTTGCGCCAGCACAAGCTCCGTCGCTATCAGACCTCGTCGCTTCGATCAAGAAGAATACCCAAGCAGCTCAAACCCAGACTCCCGTTCCACCCACGAATGGTGACGTAAAGAAACGGAAAAAGGCTGCACCTGAAGAAAGTGATAATGAGGGGGATGAAGCGGAGAAAGAAGCTGCCAGCTTAGCTGCAACTGAAGACGAGGAAACAAAGTCCTTCAAAGAACTGGGTGTCATCGACCAACTCTGCGAAACCCTCGATACACTCAAATTCCACAAACCCACGCCTATTCAACAAGCCTCAATCCCCCTCGCCCTGACGGGCAAAGACATGATAGGCCTCGCGGAAACCGGCTCCGGAAAAACCGCCGCCTTCGCCCTCCCCATCCTCCAAGCCCTCTACCACTCCCCGCACTCCACCCTCTTCGCCTGCATCCTCGCCCCGACCCGCGAACTGGCCTTTCAAATCTCCGAGCAGATCGATGCGCTAGGCGGTTCTCTCGGTGTGAAGACCTGCGTCATAGTCGGTGGTATGGACATGATGCCACAGTCCATAGCGCTCTCTAAACGTCCCCACATCATCGTCGCCACGCCCGGCCGTCTCCTCGACCATCTCGAAAACACAAAGGGATTCTCCCTACGCTCTATAAAATACCTAGTCATGGACGAAGCCGACAGACTCCTCGACCTCGATTTCGGCCCTATCATCGAAAAGGTGCTAAAAGTCCTCCCCCCACAGCGACACACATACCTCTTCTCCGCCACCATGACGGATAAAGTCGAACGACTGCAGCGCATGTCCCTCACAAACCCCGTTCGCGTGGCGGTATCATCAAAATACCAAACCGTTAAATCTCTCCTGCAGTATTTCATGCTGATACCACAGAAAGATAAAGACGTGTACCTGGTATACCTCGTCGCTGAGAAGTACGCGGGAAAAACCATGATTATCTTCACGAGAACGATAATGGATGCGCAGAGGATCAGTATTCTGTTACGGCTGTTGGGGTGTTCTGCTATCCCGCTGCACGGACAGCTGAGTCAGACGGGTAGATTGGGGGCGTTGAATAAGTTCAAGGCGGGGAGTAGGAATATTCTCGTGGCGACGGATGTGGCGGCTAGAGGGTTGGATATCCCGACGGTGGATTATGTTATCAATTATGATATCGCGGGGGATTCGAAGACTTATATCCATCGTGTTGGTAGAACGGCGAGAGCGGGGAGGAGCGGGGTGTGTGTTAATCTGGTGACGCAGTATGACATTGAGGAGTTTACAAGGATTGAGAAGGCGCTGGGGAAGAAATTGGATGTGCTGGAGGTGGAGAAAGGGGAGGTGAGTTTGTTGGCTGAGAGTGTGGGTGAGGCGCAGAGGGAGGCGATCAGAGAAGTGAAGGACTGGCAGGAGAAGAAGAAGGAGAAGGGAGCCGGAGGGGGTAGGAAGGTTAGGGCTGGTGGGAAGGGAGGGAGGAGGGATGATATGGATAAAGAAGAGGTGTAGCTTATATAGCGCTGTTGTATTGTATTTCTTGATACCCATAATTCACATAGAGAAAAGCTATAATTTGATATTCCAGATATTTTTTAATTCGAAAGGTTCGCTATATGCTGTATATCCTATTTGAAGATTAGAAATGCTACAAGTACGTATAATAGTAATAATGTCTTCCCACCACCACTTCTTTCAACCTCCACAACAGCCCTTTTTTATTCTCTTTGTAATATCACAAATAGACCCATGATACCTAATACCACGGTCTTCACCATCGGATGTTCTGATAATAAGATGGTAACGTATCCCACGAAGGGTACGTATGCCTTTACGCTTCCGATAACTTCCTTTTCGCGGTCAATGTAGTGTTGGCCGGGAGTGTACAGTACCACGTCATCCTGGGCATTATTGTCACCCTTGGTGAGAAGTTTGAGGGGTGGGTATGCTCGCGACTTTGATTGTTTTGCCGATGGTCTATAAAATAACACACATATTAATATTAATATTCCTCTACAGATAGAATATGTGTTTATAGATATACTATAAAAGAGTGGGTATGATAGAATATGATAGGATACTTACCGGCTAGCGTGCTTCCTCAAGGCTCGATGCACAATCGGGATGGATTTGCCTTGAATGTTAAACACCACAATCTCGCCAACCTGAGTGTTCTCCCCGCGGTTCCAGAGGAATAATAAATCCCCACGTTGGAACGCCGGTTCCATTGACCCCGAGAGGACGACAACGATGGGCGAGGGGGAGTTTGTGACTAGTGAGAGGGATTTCCACATCATGAAGGCTGTAGAGAGGATGAGGCCGAAGTTTAGGACCTGCGCCATAAGCTGGCGAGGTTGGTAGGCTGCTAGAGCGGCGAGCATTTTTGTGTACGTTTTCGATACTTCTTTCTTCGATAGTTGGACTGTACTGTGGCAAGGGGGATCGATTGAGGGTCGGTGGGGGTTTTATAGAGGTTGGCGCGGGAGGGTCGTTGTCGTCGTGGGAGTCGCGACGCTGACGTTGTTGAAGCTCTCGCTGTACTCGATGCTGCTGCTACGGGTGAGGATATGTGTTCAATCCGCGGTCAATACGAGACGGTTACGAGTTGGTGCCCGATCGGGAAGGTTTGGTGGGACATGATGGCAACACATTCGATTGTTGCATTTTGAGCATCTCAGACCTTGCCATTTATATGTTGACTCCAACGACTGCTCTATAATTGAAGGTCATTATTCGATTTTAACAACTATTTTATTCGGACTTCTGTCTTCTAACTTTGCAATTCACTTTCTTTACCGTATAAGTTATCACTAACATCAGTAATGTGGAGTCGCACAAAATTAAAAACTAACTAGAAGCTTCTCAACATCCCCCTCGCCAACGAGCTCAAACCACGCATCCCCATCCCTTCCCTCTCACACGTTCACCCACGATTCGACCCCCATGGTAATGAGCAAAATAAATAGCCATGCGCTCCCACGCGTTGCCAGACTGAGTCTTTTGAGCAATATCAACCTAACGAGGAGAAAATCAAGGAACTTCAATCGACGCCCCAATGCTATCCAAATTTGCTACCTTCACGCCAACGATACTGGCGGTGATATTCCATTTGGGGACCGCACAGCTCATCGTCCCTGACATCGATACGGACCCACCGGTAACAGGACAGGCTCTCGTATTCTACTTTTCAGACGGCACGGCGTACGAATACACCGACTACGCATACGGCTGGAACGGACTGTGTAATAAACTAAACTCACCGTCTCCTGGAGATGCAACGGTGGATTATGTCGAGTACGTCCCTCAAGCTTCCGCCCCTGCTGGTGCGTTTGCAGCGCCCGCTGCAGATCCTGATAGTGGCCGGTCAGAGGAGTTGGAACTCCGCAAGCTAGTTATATACAGGGATTTGCATTGTGCCGAGGAGGTTGTCGAGAAGGTTGAGGTGCGAGAGGGTGTAGAAGGAGGTGGGACTTCGGAGTCGGTTCAAGTTTTAACGCCGGTGGAGTTGGATGTTGAGAATAATGCTGAGAGCGGCGGTGATGATCCTGGGAGGGTGTTCCTGAACGAGCAGACTTTGGGAGTCGATGCTCCGGCTAGTTTTAGGTTGGTATTGGGAAGAAAGGCGAGAGAAGTCCCACCCTTGGTTGAGAATCCTACCACAGAAAACACCGCTGCCAATGAAGGTCAAACTGATGAGACACCCGCGGAGGAGAATGACGTTGAAGAAAGCACGGATGAGGTACAATTTGCAGGAGATGTAATAGAGGATAGCAATGGGAATGTCGTTTCCGGTGAGGTCGAGGTTGAGGAAGAGAAGACTATTGAAGAACAACCCACGGAAACGACACCTGCGGAAGAGCGACAGATCACTCCACCACCAGATAATTCGATGATAGAAGTTGTCACAGTCACCGCACACACGACTATAACCCCCAGCGAGGCCCCAACCCCAGAATCTACTGCTGAAATACCTCCTGCCGAACCAATTGTAATAGGGGTAACCACGACCGAGTCACCTCCAGAGGAACCAACACCTACGGATGTCGCTCAAGAACAACCAACAACCACAGAGGTTATCCAAGAACCCACCCCAACGTCGATAGAGACAACGGCTGCCGAAGAGCCCACTCCTTCCGTTCCAGGTTTGACCTTCCAGCCAGATGTCGATGTTTGTGATCCGAAGCAACCAGACTCTAATTGTCGTGTAGATTGCGATATCGAAGATCCATACTGCTGTCACCCCACGGATAAGGATTACCCTGACTGTTGCGACCCCGACGACGAAGGATGTTGGAGGCATGAATTCGTAGTAGATAAATTGGATGGAGACAATACCCCATCGGGGACGACTAGTGCGGAGAATTCTACACCGGCTCCAGAGCCTGCGCCACTAGCCACAGAGTCACCTCCCGAGCCGGTGGCGACGCCTGAACCGACGCCAGCGCCGGAAGACACGAGTACGCCGCCTGATCAGGCGGCACAGGATCAAGCCGCTCAAGATCAACGACCAGCAGAAACTCCAACGGAGACAAATCAAGAGAATCCACCCCCACCCCCACCTCCTCCGCCAGAATCACTAGACGCGCCACCTGCACCGGCAAAGAGAAAGCGAGACTTAGAGGAAGATGAACATCATGACCATATAATAGAACCAGAAACTGAGCATCACGATCATGTGATAGAACCAGAATCTGAGTTGTGGCGGTCGGATGATTCAGACGATAGAGCGATTCCGCTCAGTGATATTAGATGGAAACGTCCTGAGATAGGAACTTCTCGGAAAATCCGAAACCTCGATGACGAGTAGATTGAACAATCCCTCTTGATGCATGATGTTATATTATTTCTCGATTCTTATCTTGAGGTTAGTTGGTATGATGGTTTTGCGAAAGATGGTTTATAATGTTATACTATACGGATATATATGAACTGTTATCCTTTATTTTAGTAAATCGATTACTATATCAAGCTGAGCGTCGAGCGTTATGTCTGCGAGACAAATATCGAGTTTGATATGATATAAGGGCTTCCAATATCTGATTGGCACCCTCCCCGACAGCCGGAATCTATCCTCGACTTTTCTTGGTCTTGCAGATTGAAATTATAGGGAACCGCAAAAGGAGATATAGTGGTTTTCGTATTCGTAAAAGGGTATATTTCGACTGAAAGTACTCTGGTTGTTGGTAATTTGGTGAGCGTGAATGCTGAGCACAGGACCACACGACATGCCATCAAAAATCATTCCCTCGACTTTCCACCTTTCCATGTCAACTAACAATTTTTAATATATTTTCCATCTTCCGTAATCTTCATCCTCTAATCTTCATCTCGGATTGGAATATTTTCCTCATCATATTTTCCTCATCTAGAATGTTCTTCTCAGAGAGCACAAGCACAGCATCATCGTCACCATTTCCTAATGCATCCTATTTCACACCCTCTCGCCCTCCGCGGCTAGTTCCCACCCGAATTCCGCGTCTCTTGACCGGATACTCGCCTTGTACTCGCCCCTTGGCAATCTTGACGCCTCCCGACTCCTCCAAAAGCCGCGATCCGATCCTCGCCGCCAAACTTCGAAGAAAACTCCACGAGATCTCTCCACGACCACCTGAATCCATCGTCCCGCGGTCAATCCTCGCCTTCCATTCCAAAGAACTGAACGATGCTCTCGAAAGTGTGTGCAAGGCCTTCTCGAACTCAAAGGTTCCAAAAGAAACAAAGATAGAAACACCTCCCCGAACACTGGTTATGCATGCCAATCCATTCCATCTCCCATCTCAGATGTCCTTCCATGAAGAACCAACACCATATGCGCGAAAAGAATTCTTCAATCTTGACACTAAAGTTGAAAAGTACAACTATAAGCGGAAGAAACCGTTAAGGCGACCCTTCAGAGTGGATAAACTCAACATGTTTCTCAAACGGTGGAGGATAGGGTGGAGTCGCGATATAACACTGCCGCAAATGTCACCGAGGGTTGAATTTACGGGTGTGGAAGATGAAGAGGAAGCTATTGAGATATCTTGGGCGCCGAAGGAACAGGATGAGCCGTCAGTAGCTGAGATAAGTAGTGAAAGCAGTACTAGTAGTTCCTGGGAGCGAATTCATGAGGATGATATGACGGGTTTGGAAGAAGATGAGGGAGATCATTCACGCAAGTACGACGCGGAGACTTTGGAGACTTTGGAGCAAATATTGGAGGAGCTGGAGTTTATCGGTCCCGAGATGGACAATGACTTGTTGGAAGATGTCGAGGCCATGTTGAATGAGATGAGCGAGGTGAACCGGTTGATGAGGCCGCATTCTTATAGCGAGATTGTAACGCTACAGGAACGAGTTTCTAGAGACGAGGGGGAAACCAATTTAGAGGGTATTCGGAGGGCATATTATAGAGGAAGGATAGATTCTCAGGCTGAACACGATTGGTCGTTTGATGAAGAGAATGACTGTTTTGGTTTGGCGGGATAGTTTAGCTTGATTCTGAATACACCACGTGAGAATTCGTAACCGATTATCATATTGAGCATTCTAATTTAGCCCATCAGTGTATATTTGAATAACCCTATCTCGAGACTACAACCATTCCCAAATTAATACATCTCTAGGTCTATAACACCTTCCGTTCTCAAACTGTTGCATTTTGGTAGTTAAATGTGTTGTCTACGAACCTCGCTTCGAGCTTCAAGTTTCGGCTGCGAACGGCTTGCTTAACGTTACTCAATCCGAGCCATATATTTCAATGGAACTCGGGGACATCTCTCGAAACTAAAACATCATACATACATCACTTTCCAAACCACCAGAATGTTCACCGGCATCGTAGGTTCGCTCGATCCCTCTCACATTGTAAAATAAAAATGACATTTGTAGATATATTAACTTTTGTTCAATAGAAACAACCGGAAGTAGGTCTTCGTCCAACGAACGAGATCATATCGAGAGGACATCCCACAGCTAATCAACCCTAATCTCAGTTGTCTCCGAGCTCCTCGAGCTCGACACAACCTCAACAGGCGGCAATGGCTGTTCCATGACCATTTCCGACTGCGCCGCCATCCTCTCCGATGCCCTCCTCGGTGACAGCATCTGCGTCAACGGCACCTGTCTTACAATCACCTCCCTCTCTGATGACCTCACCTCCTTCAAACTCGGCATCGCACCGGAAACCCTCCGCCGCACAAACCTTGGCCAGCTCAAACTCGGCTCCTACGTCAACCTGGAACGAGCAATGTCCACCTCCTCCAAACTAGCCCACCAGGATACCATCACCCCGTCCGGCGTGAAAGCGTTACCACCAAACTCCCGTTTCGGGGGACATATGGTGCAGGGACACGTCGATTCGACGGCTGCGATCACGAAAAAGGTGCCGGATGGGAATGCCGTCAGTTTTACGTTCCAGTTAGTGGAGGGGCATAAGGATTTGATGCGGTATATCGTCGAGAAGGGGTTCGTTACCATCGATGGGGCTAGTTTGACGGTGACTCACGTGAATGACGCCACGGGGGAGTTTGGGGTCATGTTGATCGCGTATACGCAGGAGAAGGTGGTGACTGCCAAGAAAGAGGTGGGCGAGTTGGTCAATATTGAGGTTGATCAGGTTGGGAAATACGTCGAGGTTAGTATAATCCAGTCTGCCTTTCTTTCACAATGTCAAAATTACTTACAGTTGTGTTTAGAAAAGCGTTTTGGCTTTTATCGGGGGAGAGGGGAGTCAGAACGAGTGGCTCACAAAGTTTGTAGAAGGAATAGTGGAGAGGAAGCTCAAGTCGGCCTAGTAAAATATTTGATCTTTTTATTCAAAGAATTGAATGAACAGTTTTCTCTCCCTCTTCTCAGTGCAAGAAATTACATGATAACACATGTATAAGGGGATGAGAGCAAGTCGAAACACAACGTAGAACACAAGTCATAGTTACAAGAATCATTTATAACAAGAATTTAACAAATGGGTTGTATAGAAGCCCAATCGATTGTTTCATAACCAGTAAATTCAAGCATCCCCTCCTTTTCAAGTTCACCTGTCACAAGTTCCTTCGCGATACTAGAATATATATGATACTCACCAAATGTTGGGAGTCACCGTCCAGTGGCTGAGATCATTCGGAAGATCGGTTTGAATCCCTTGCCGGTGTGCCGTCGATGTCTACAGAGTATCAAATCCAAAGTTAGCCACTCCTCCCAGCATGCATAAAAGCCAATAGCCAAACAACGACAGAACGACAAGAGAAAATTTGAGTGTAGTGGATATATTCACAGACAGATATTATAAACATGAAGAATAATGAATCAAAGGTTGTCTAGCCCCTCCTCCCAGCCACTAAAAGAGAAAGGGTCCCTTACGTTATTCTTCGTACCCTCTCCCTTCTTCATCTGATCCGTCGCGATACGTTTAATAGCCCCCGAAAACATCGTCTCATGAACCAGAATTTGAGATCCGATCTTTGCACAGACGTCACGTACAAACTCCCCTCCTCGTTCCAAGGTCGTGAGAACCTCCTCATTAGCCACGAGTTTGGAATAGTGCAATGCGACGAAATGAGAAACAATGTTCCTCAACTGAAGAGGACGGCCCATATCTTCCGGATACACAAACTCCACGAGTGCCAGCACATCACCAATGAGATCCCAAGAATGATGCTCCGTCATCTGCATGGTTTGAGCGAGACGACGGAGAGCAAGAGACTTGAGAGTATCGACGTTGTGATAGTCGGCTAGCACGTATACCTTTGCATGAGCAACCAGAGCGGGTCCGAAGTCGAACTTCTTATCTTGCTGCTTCGCTTCACTAAGCATGAAGTGGAAATCGCCGGCATCCGTATTGCGTCTCCAAGTTGGGAGAGGCGGATCCGGGAGGAACCTGTCAATGCGAGTCAATAGTTGGATCCCTCTAGGTTGTACCTCCGCAGCTTGATGGGCCGTATTGGCAGGTTTAGAGGATGATGGTGTAGGAACCTCGGGTGTCATTTCCTTGAGTTCTGGGAGCTTGACGTGGTAGTCACCAATTGACAAGTACGTGATGAGCTGAATGACGGTCCCATAATCCCATTCGGACCAGTCTATGCCGTTTTGTCCGTCCCCTTCTTTATATTGCCCAGAGACGAGGGCCTTCAAAGTAGAAGACTCAGATTCGGCTAGGTTGTCGCGATGAGTCCAGATGACCTTTTTATCTGCACCAGCTCTGATTGGTACCATGGTGGTACACTCAAGAGTTCTATGGTAAAATCAAATGTTAGAATTCAAGAAACAAATATCTGTTCTCTAATGATTTAAGGAGGAAGGAGTAACTTACTTGGCGAAAAACGCCGCTGGTGATCCCTGAATGTATTTATTAGCATCGGGAGCTTGCGCCTTCTTCTGGGCAGGCTTGTGGCCTTCCATCTCTGTTTTCAGGATGATTTAGCATTGTTAGAGCAACGTTTTAGAAAACTGTTAAAACTCACTTTCTAGTATTGCCGTCGAATCTGGGTCAAGCGTAGCTGCTTTCTTTCTATCTTCAATACGTAGATGGTGCAGTTGCTCTTGTTGCAAAAGGGTGGCAGATTGTCCAATGAGTGGATCCAAAAGAAAGCACGGTGCGGAAGTTCCAGAGATTAGAGAGAGAGGAGAAGCTTGGAGATATTGAAATAGATATGCGGTGGATGATAGGAAAAGGCAGAAGGTACTCCGAGAAGATTGACTTTATGGCAAGGTGGACGGGCATGGAGGGATGGAGATGGAGACGGATAGATGCAGACAAATGGATGATGACGGAGGTGAAGGGGTGTAGTTGAAAAGGTCGTTTAAAGAGTGCTGTGAACGATCAGTAAGGGAAAACAGGTAGCGTAGGCATTCACAGTCCTTGTTGTGATAGTGACAGGGAGCGTGATCTAAACAGCTCTAGAGCCGTCGTAGTAATTTGATTCCTTGTTAATCTAGAATACGAATCTGATTCCATCACCTAGTCGTTTACCAAGCACGACTAGCTTTTATGATAATATATTGATTCAGCATAAATATTTATCCAGCATGTAAAAAATAAGCATTTATAACTTGTTCCATTACAACCTAGGAGGGTTTGCCGAGACTAAGTCTGTCAAGGGAGATGTTTAACTACAAATTTATGTGTTGTAGACGTTGTGTTTTGAGTGTAGCAGCCTCATTATAACTTGTGCTCGTATTCTATATCTTTAGATACAATTTTATATTATGAGCATTGACAGATCGAACAAGTCGACCAGATTATAAAGAGCATAAAGTCTCTTCGAAGACTTTTCGACCAATTGATTGGACGAAATTCCATTGAATCTTCAGGGATGATAGAGAACTGAATGACGACCGAGACCAGAACTGAAGCACCTTTAGATACACTATGGACAATTGCATTGCAAGTTTGCGAATGTTGGCTTGACTCTAGCGGTGATTGCAAAGCCGGGTATTCCATGTGATCCGCGAGCCTACATTGACGCCTCAACAGCGGTGATACACCAGCTCTCACAGGCCACAGTGCAGGAAATTCGGACACCACAGTAGAAGCTGGTCTCGAAATAATAGAAACCATAGCTCATATATTAGGTAATATAAACCAACTCTAATAGCTATAATATCAAAGTTAAAGATCAAAACCCCCATCTGCAACGATTTCCGTTATAAATCGAATAAAGTCCTTAGCGGTGACCGAAGTGGGTATCTCGAGGAGATCAATCCGAGAACCCAATCAACTTCAAATCCGAACCGGCTCCCGGCGTCCCGCGAGAGCTCAATGGAGCACGAGGAGGAAAGAACGAGAGGATTCAGCTAACTAGCTAGCTGTGTAGCTGATCCGGTCGATGTTGAAACCCCGCTATCCAACCACCACCTTCTCGTTAGGCAAAATCTTCCCGACAAAGTTTTGAGGCAATCGAGAGGCGAAAAATATAAAAAACAAAAACAAAAACAAAAAAGCAAATAGCAATAAGGTAGTAGGAAAAAAAGTTTGTCGTTATTGGGCTCAGGGTCCCACTATTTGCCGGTGCGGGGCAATTTCTAACGGCAGCAAAAAAAATTTTCCATTAGAGTTTTTCGCATGTCTCGTTTATTCCGTGAAGGCCGACGAACTCGTCAACATCTGTCGTCTAGTCATGTTAAATTCATCATAAAAGGCCTCCGGAATGTTTTAGCCATGTCAACTAAATCTGTGTCGACTCTAAGTATCGATCTAGCAAACACGCTATCTATCGATGTTTTATTTCTGGAAGCGCTCATGAGCGCCTGTAAATTACCAACAGGCAGACGCTTGAGTTTAGCCTTCGAGGTTTTGAAAACAGACCCGGTTCGACCCTGCATGAACCTCCACAAAGGCCGCCATGCGAGTAGTTATTAGTCTCGGGGACCATGCGAGAAAGCATACTCTCCTGCCTTCTAATGGCTAGTGCCCTTCATCGAGCTTAAGCTCTTTCTCCAAGCCGGGCGACTAGTGCGACACCCGGGCCAACGAAAACCCAGCGAGCTCCAGTGCCTTTTGAGCAGGTTGATGCAGTCGCTGGGGGAAGGAGAGCGAGCGCTGCCGAGAATAGGACCAGCTCGTGTGAGTATCGCACTTATTATCAAGCTAGTTTTGACGAGCGCAACATGCAAACCCGGTTGCCCGGTGTGTCTCGTTTTTTTTTTTTTTTTTTTTTTTTTTTGCTTTCGACTGACGCTGTCAACTATTTTTGCCTCGCATATGCCAATGGAGGTCGTACACGCGTTCACAAATAAGATGAAGAGCTACATGTAAATTCGCCCCCAGCGCCGGAGACAAAATAGGACGATGGCGAAGGATCGATTCCGACTGGGGGTGCCTGAAAACTGTTGAGCTGGTGGATTGAAATCATGAGCTCCCTGCGAAAACAGGTGTCAGTGTGAGATTAGCTAGAAGCCGCCGGATTGGGAGATTGCTCTTGTTTCTCTTTTTGTCCATACTTTTCGTCCCGTCGGCTGTTTTCTGCATGTTGAAAATCTGGGGGATTTTGGCATGTCCTCGATCAATGGCGATATCGATTTCGTCTTGATTCGATTCTATCGTCCCAACTTTTCACTGGTATCTCCACTCCTCAGCAACACAAGGGCTTGTGGGATTGCAAAAATTTTCCTCTTTGGCTCTCAGATCCCTGTCAAATAACCCTGGCGTTAAATAACCCTTATCGATAAAGGGCAGGAGCTCAAGCGACTGCCAAATATAATCCTGGTTAGAGGGATGAGGGTAAAAAAAAAAAAAGTTTTCGCTTCTGAGTATCAGGAAATAAAAAATGATTAGAACCCCGCGTTTTCCTGACAAAAAAAGCCAGCAGCTCAAATGCATTAGCAATCGTGGGGCGAAACATGCTTCAAGGATAAAAGCACAAGCCCTTTTCATGCAGATTTACATCTCATGTTCGTCAGAAGGGCGATCACGAGACAAGGGAAATTTCAGAAATATCCTAGAGCTTTCCTCGCATTTATATGATTTCAATGACATGGATTGATGAATAACAGAATCGATCCATTGGTTCGTCAGTGCTAAGACGGAGAAAGGACTTCAGTTGCGGGGATCGGATAATTGAACTTTAGCGGTAGATTGGGTCATCGAGAGGCTAATTGCGAGGGTGAGCAGTCGACCAAGGACGAGAGCGGGGAGGAAAAATAGTATTTCCTCAGCAAGGAGAATGCCGAATCCTGCCCCCAGCATGATCATCCGTGCATATCGAATCTCGTCTGTAGGAATCTCGAAGCTCTCTCCGGTGTTTAACAGCTTCCGAGCCTTGCCTGCCAAAAAATATTCTTAAATTCTCTTGTCTTGAGACGATTCCCAGAAGACGACGAATGCCGCATCTTGCCATTGCATTGCATAGGACGAATTTTGCATATCTGCCTGATTGGCCCGTCTGATGCTGGTTTTTCTGAGAGCTAGGTATTTCGCAAATGTCTGCCGCGAGTCCCTCTGACTGCTTCAGATATTTCTTTTTCGTTCTTCTTTCTTTCTTTTTTTCTCCCTCCTTTGCATGTGGGATAGAGCTAACAATTAATTCTCCACCTTGGGACAATCTGCAAGGCGAGAAACCAGAATTTATTTTCTGAAGGGTGGCAGTTATTTCTCTCTTGAGACCCGAAATATATTATTTGTAGACACTGCAGCAGCAGATGTATGCATTCAGAATGTCGTTTCTTCTATCTTGTGAAAGTCTGACCAACAAGGAAGGTCCAGCAGACGTTGGTTGTTTATCCAATTGATTCGTCGGATCTTTTTTTCTCTGACTTCCTCAGATCAAACATAATAAATGAAAGAAAAATCTGGGAACTTTGGGCGTTGTCGTGGTACAACAGCCTGATGCATGCATGATAAGTGGAAGCAGGAGGGCGTTGGAATGTTGGCAACAGAGGCTGACAACCCTCCGTGGACGATTTGCAGTAAATTTTCCAGCATATCGCGGCGAGATAGTCGCAGTCATATCTCGGAAGCCAGATTTCTTCTGACGACATGAGCGACGATCATGAATCGACTATCTGGAACTCTGATGTTAGCTCTGCGCACAGAACCTTTTTCTTCGTGACGACCGTTCGCTAGGTTAAGGGAGGCTACTAGCAGGAAGCGCTATAGCAAGATGTGATATAGTCTGAATGTCAACCGCAAGCATCAGCTCCAAAAAAATGAGTCTAGAGATGTTCCGGCAATATAAATAAGTTATAATGCCTGTCTGATCAGAAGACGGATGGGAAAACCCAAGGCGCAAGCTGTCAGATGCCTCAATCGGTCGATGCGTGGAGGTGCATTCTGCTTTGCCAGTTCTTCAAATAATCTTGTCACTCTCGACCGTAACTTGTCATCGTTGGACCGTTGGACCAGAGACGGGAGCTGCTAGAGAATCCAGAAACGAGCAAGGGGCTCTCTGGATATCATCTGGTATGACCCTTGCTACGTTTCGTTGACGATTGGTTCTTCGAATGGCGGGACGGTATCGATATACTTGACATCCCACTCTGAAGACCCTTTTTGCAGGGTACCTTGCGCTTGGTTCTGGAGCTCCTGGTACTTTCCTCTCCTTTGCTTGCGGCGGACAAGCAAGCTCTCATCAGGCTTTCGTTTTGGCGGGTCCATGAGCCATGCATTAACCGGCTAAACCTAACATGGCTAGCGTGGCCCCGCAAGTACCCAGACCCATCAGCACACACACAAAAAACCAAAAAAAGCACCGATACCTGGTCAGAAGAAAAAAAATTATAATTTTTTTTTCTCTCCCGCTGCAAACTTGCTCTGCGAGAAGAGAGAGAAGAGCAGAACGTGGGTTTGGGAGAAAGAGCGAGATTGTCGAGTGACTTCCTGCCCAACATTGAAAGCGATGTTCAGACTTTTTGCCAGTTTGATCGGACCCATGCAATCGGCTAAGCTCGAGCTAATATTTGCAAAAGAAAAAAATAAAAAAAGAATTCACGTTGAAAGGGAAGAGGCACTCGTGGGAACGGGCAATCGCAGCGAATAACGTAACTGCCCGTAGGTCTTAGCCTTAGTCAATAATTATAATTCTTGCGGGTGTGGCAGACCGTTCGTTATTGATTGAGCTGGCTTTTAACTCTGATCGCTTCCCCAAACTTGTCAACCCTCTTTTTCTCTCCTTCCTTCCTTTTTTCCCTCCCTCTCTTCTTCTACTTCCTTTTGGAACTTATCGCACTCTTTCCTCTCGAAGGGACCCATCTGCTCTAATCTCTAATCCAATCCAAAACCCCCACCCATCCCGAGCAATTCAACATTGGAATATAGTATAGAATATCAAATATGCAGGTTGTCGCAGAGCTGTAAATGCCCCTCTGGGGTAACGAAGTGTAGACTCCGTTATCTCAGCCTTCAGCTTTAGCAACATAGTACGAACGATATATCGAGGAACGACGAATAATTGGACGACTTTGATCATAAAATCATCGTCCTAAACAAATAGCCACCGAAAAACACCAATATCGATACCATTTACGATCATAGAGTACTGTTATAAAAACACAACCGCCCCTAACACGCGATCTTAGTGCCTGTGATCTTATATTTTTATATCAAGGTCGCAAGTCGCACTATCACCGACGCCAGAAGCTCTCAGCCTGCGCCCAAACCCATTACAACCAACCTTCCAACGATATTGAGCGGGACAGGCTTCTATCAGCTCTGTACCCTACTCGATCTCGTTGTCGTGTTCGAGAGAGAGAGAAGACGAAGACCATCCAATTCCTCCAGGATATGACAAGAATCATCACAGTCTACCTCCATTATATCATACATATCCCCTAAGAAAAGAAAAATATTCCAAACGTCAGAAAGAAAAATAAAAAAACTTCTCCCGAGTGACCTTGTATTCAGACAGAAAAAAAAAAAAAACTCTGTCTCTCAAACTTTAGCAACAGCTCTCTGTCCCCTTTGCCGAAACCTTCTTGTCTTTGACAGAATTTTCGGTGCCTTCTTGGCGTTTGTCGCAAACAGAAATTTGGACACACCAAAAGGTTCGACCTCACAACAACACATCTCAGACCCCTTCGAGTTGACTTAACATTTCCTCTCCCGCCTATAGACAGGCCTAGAGATATTACAGCGAAAGTTACACGGTTGCATAAACCTGTGATACCAAAAGTGATTATTTCTTACTTAATCTGCTTGCACCGATATCCATACATTTGTTTGGCGTTTTTTACACATTGTGAACTTGGAATATTCATACCAAAAAGTTATTGAATTTTTCGGACAAAAAGTTTTTCTTTCTCTATCGACATTCAAACGAAGACACGCACTTACCCTTTACTCCGACCCTTCGACCTCTATCTATCCCTCTCATTACTGCTTATTTGAGACTGCCGATTTGCCGAGTAGTAATTGGCATATACACAATTCTTGAGGTATGCTGGCATCCTAAGAATTGCTCAATATGCTGCTACTCGATGCTAACATGTTCGACGGCAGACTATATAATTATCTCTTATCCTGTGGAAGTTGCAGGAGTAGCTTGATACCTGACCCGCTTGTCATTGGCCCTTCTGAGTCAACTTTGGCCTTTTCATAAAACTGCAGGAGGCACAAGTGCTGATCCCACTTATTTGTTACAATACGTATACAATGGCGAGACACAATAGAATGAGAATGGAGTGGACATTGGCCTCGTGCCGAACACCGAGGAGCACACGCAAAGACGTTGAGGATATATTTCACAAACCCAGTTCGGGTTCCAACCGAGTTTCGAAACCCAAATCCAAGAAGAGCAGCAAACCCTCAAAGAAGGCTGAGGTTAAAGGTTCCTGGGACCACACCGGAGACGACTCGAGCCAGATCGCCGAGGGAGAAGGTAACGACAGCGAAGATGGCTCCGATGACTCGACCGACAAACCTTATGTGAAAGGCCCCGCACTGACATCGAGAGGTCATCTTAAAGGCAGAAAACAATCAAAGAAAATCCGCAATAAGAAGACAGGCAGCGCGGGGCCTCTAAATGCGATGCAGGCGTTCTCCCGCCAGAAAGCATCTTTGAACCGACTTCGTGACCAGACTCCTGACGATACCCCGACGAAGAAACGCAATACAGCACCAATCTATGCTTATGATAGTGACAGTGACTGCTCTTCTCTCACTATGGACCTTGACATTGACGATGACGAAAGCGCTCTGCATGAATACAACATGATGATCTCCGACACCGAAGATAGTGACTTGGAAGACAATGATTCCATGTCGGAGATTGATGAGATTGACGATGACGACTTAGATGAACTTGATGACGACGACGACCAGAGCATAATCGAAGAAGAGACCGAATTTATCACTGGCGTGCCTCCTCATTCTGAAAATGAATTTCTCGCCATCTCGAGCATTGAGGTTCCTAACTCGCCTTCTGCCCTATCTGAAGATAGCGACGACGAAAACGAAGACATTTACATGGATATGGATGATCCAGTTGTACAGAAAATTATGAACCATTCATACACCATCTGTGACGATGAGAATGAACATTCTGACGACATGCTTGAGCCGTATTTCTCTGATGAGGCATCTGACTCTGACTACGACAGTGATGCCACAATCTATGATGGTAAGCTAATTAACGAAAATTCTACCACAGAGGGTCAATCTTCTAACTTGTATCAAAGTACCATCTATTCCCTCAAGATCCCCCAGTCCAACTCCGGTCCCTGAATCAGTTAACGAGAAGACACCAACAAAAGCCGCCAAGAAGAACTCCCCACCTAAGACTGGATTCTTCCAACCAAATCCCGACCGCCTTATCTGCATCATCGAAAATATCGGCGGCTTCAACAGAGTTCTCACCATGACCGTTGAGGATTACTCCAGAAAGTCGGACAGCAGCAGTGTCTCCGTCACTACTCCCGGCCCCAAAGCCAGCGAGGAACTCTTTGCCTATCTTCCATCACAAAGCCAATACAGCACATCCATCCCCAGCGAAGACTGGGATTCGTCTTCTTCATTCAACAAGAACTGGATTCTTGGCTCTGAATGGGACGACCCTTCCGTCCTTGAAGCTGCCCTTGGACCCCAGTGGACCGATTATATCGTTGAAAATCTTGACACTGCCACGGATGATTTCCTATCGAGCAGCATTGACACAATTTCAGTCGTCGATGACGAACAAAGGGGTCCCGAATCCTCTCCCATTCGCGCATTTTCCGTCCCTGTCACAGCATTTCGCGTCAACCAGAATAACGCTTTATCTCGAAGCAATAGCATCGTTAGCGGAATCCATGCTTCGGGAATTAAGAAGAACGCCCCAAGAAAGGACTCTTCACTCACACCTTCTCAGCGACGGAAGTCTGATGCCACTCAACCCGGCCGCCAGAAGACCCCAACCCCTCCAGTGCCTTTCCCAGTTCCTCTCGAACCACTTTTCGCTGATACCCCGATGAGCGTCCACCCAGCCGCCGTCTAATCACCAATCACCATCGAACCTAGACCTCTATCCAATTCAATATACCCCAGCAACCTCCGACCTCTCATATTCCATTGTCCTCCAATCGGGATACACACTTTTCGTTATATATACTTGCGAATTCCTTTTACTATTTTGCTTTCTCTGATGATATCCCGTTTTATTTCTTTACGTATTTCGGTTCCAGGTGTTTACTTTCTTCGTACATTTTTGCCAGCTGTTTTCTTCAGAAAAGTATTCCTTTTCAGTCCATTCGAAAAGTCGAAGCTTACGATTCTTTTTCTACTATCTTTCCGATGGTTTACTAGTATTTTAACGACTTACATTACGGAAATATCTGCATCATTTTTAACGCTAAATTTCCTTGTATATTTACTTAGTTCCTTACGTATCTTTCTTTTTGTTCTTGGTTTCCTTTGTCTGGGATAACAAAAACCGGAGGGGATTTTGCTTCGCTTTATTTTTTTTGTCTTTTCCCTTACATATATCGACTGCTGGGGTTTTAAAATCTGGAGTTTGAAGAGTTTTGTTTTTCTTTTAGTTTTTCATGTCGAAAGATGTTACAGCCCAGATCTTTTTGATATTCTTTTCGGTTTCTTTATGGGAAGGGGAAGGGTGATTTGTTTCTGATGGGCTTCTTTTAACCTTTTATGATTCTGAAGTTTGAATCTTGCTTTTTGATATCCGGTTTTTGATTGTCTTCTTCGAGTTATATACTTACTTACTTCAGTACTGAGTAAATGGAATAAAAGAATAAAAATAAAATTATCTAAAAGCATGCCGTAATGTGGTGATGTGTGGTTATAAATTTTACAAGCATGCTAATAAACCGTGTCTATGAGAATGGTGCTGGAAGAATCTATGAAGCTTGATGCGCTCGACATGGTGATCTTGATTTGCAATACGCTACCAAATCCAGCGATGCTTGTGCAACATGCAACGTTCAACGCAAAACACTTGGAAACTCATACATGCAGCAGTAGTCTAGCACTCGTACTCGTAACGTCGAACTAGCCTTTATACCAGTCGTCGAACAAGAGAGACATGGCAGCATATAGCATGGATAGCACTTGGACTCGATGCTATTTCAAGACAGCGGCCTCATTCTTAATGAATTTTGCAATATCAATACTCCATATCGTGCCAAATGAAAGTGTTAGCCACAAGGGTTTTTTAATTGTTGGAATTTATGAGACTGCTCGATTTCGAACGTAGCAAAATCCTTCTGTAGCAGTGGAGTAGCTGATGATGAGCAAGCGATGTAAATGCTCTCGCTACCTAACGTGGAATGAAGTTTCACTCTCACGGAAATTGTATTTTCAGTCTCTTCTTCTCCTCATTCAAACAACCCCCCAGCAACGTTAACGGCCAACTTTACCAACATACTAAACGTCATGACTATCGTCGTAATATTCGAACTACCATCATACTCACAATGGAAGAAGTCGCCGCGTCGGAGACCCCAGTCCGTCAACTGGAGTACCAATCGCTCAGTGCTGGCAACTATCAAGTTGACGATACCGTGGTCTGCAACAGCCCTCAATATGAGACCCCTCCGCCAATCACACTCAGCGTCTTTAGCAAGAAAAAATATGGCCGATTCCTAAGAATCACGTTCACGAATTGGTCAGGTTGCCAGTGTGAGGTTACGCTTCCTCTCTTGAAATGTCACCTTAATCTAGTCACCGAAGGTACAATTTACATTGACACCTTCGAGATGGGCGGAGATTTTTACAGACGGGTACGCCGACCAGTTCGACATTCTACTTGTCACGATCCTAGGTGAATGCAAGCTAACTTTACGACTTTTCATAGCTCTCCGTACTTACCATCCAGAAGAACTGTGAAAAAGGATCTGGCACATTCCGACTAAGGGCCTTCGGGAGCGAATTTCGAGAATCGTCCCCTCTCAGCATCTCTAGGCCTCCAATGAACCTAGTCGAACTCAAGGAGAAACTTATTATTCTCCGGGGTTGCACAAACCCAATCAAGGAACAAGTTCGTTTTATATAGGACCTAGTCATTTTCGGCGCCATGAATACAAACACCATCCTCAATCCCACGATCTGGAGAACGGAAAGATCTTACGAGGAGGCATGGCTAGCCATCGAACGGTTTTACAAGCTTGGATATAAAATCAGAAAGAGGGTAAACCGGCAACAAATCTCGCAATCTTCTTCACCAACACTGATGGGTGTTGATAATGATCAAACTGATGACGGTGCCGAGGAATTCTACATCTCTGGGAACGGTGTTCATAGTGCGGCGGATGCTCTCTAGGAGAGGTGTGTCTCAAACACAAGCAATACCAGTTCCCACAAACCATACAGCGTGAAGCAATGCAACTACAACTACAAGTCGATAGACAGCACCAACCCTCCTTTACGGGCACCCCCACCATGTACCCAGAATCGTCAATTCAGCCCTTATGATGCACAAAATCGACCGAAAGCATCTCCGTCGCGGTATAATGAAAGATCTGACGATACTTTGATGACTTTGGGGAGTCCAACGAGATATACCAAGCGCTATGAACATGAATACAACACTCGAAAAGAAGAGACTCAGTCATCATGTGATGATAGGGAGGAGGGGCCTTCAGATGATTCATACCATACAATAGGGTATATCAGCGATTTGGAAGACGAAGAAAAGAAAACTGCTCTGCCAGACCATCGTACGCCAGTTCCAGATTATTTTTTGACTAGTTTTGAAAGACGAGATATTGAATGCGAATATTCAGATAGGAGGCATGGAAGTTGGTCTAATAGCTGGTGGAGGCGCCAATCATTCTCTCCACGCCGTGAGCGAGGCAGCCGAGGTTCTCCCAGCCATCGAAGATGGAAGCCTGGATTCCTATTTTCTACGCCTCATGCTCGTGGAAGAGACCGCTATCTCGACTCATATCGTCCATATGAATACTCGTCGTGAACTCTCTTTTCTCTATCTATCATCTTCTCTCTTTCCTTCCTTTCGTCCTTTAATCTTTTTAACTTAACTTTTGAATCTTAAATAACTCTACGAGGGTCTTTTAATTATCCTAAGAATCGAATACATGCCCACATGTACCAAGACAAGTTAAAAAATGCGTCTAATTCGCTAGACAACGGTCGTCATGCATATACTAATATTGCTATATAAGTCTACTAAGTCTTGAAGAAATAAGTTTGCAAGTTATCTTGATTGAGTAAATTATTAAGTAATAGAATATATTATGTATATACAACGCTATGCTATGCTATGCTATGCTGATTCAAACTCCATTAAAATGCCCAATTCTAAAACACCGTTTTAATGCTAAACTTTCTCTATCTTCTTGACAGGAAATTGATTCTTTTACGGGGTATCGATTTTCTTTGTTCCTTAAGCTCGTAGCTTTCCATCCATCTCAATCAAAACGCTCAATCTACAAAAGCCAAGAGTGTAGAGACCATGAGCAGTATAGTCCCTCCAACTCTTCTCTTGCACCTTGCCTCCTGCCAACTGCTGAATATCGACAGTGACCCAATTCTCAACCCTCATGATGAGACCCACGGTGGCCAGGAACGCCACAGCAGCATACTTCTGCAGAAGGTCGTTCTGCATCTGTCCCATAACCATCAAAGCAGACCCGTATACCGCAGCAGTGTATGTCTGCGCGAATGTGAAGGTAGCTTGCTTTGGGGCATCATATTCTGGGACTTCAGTATTAGAGAACTCCGAGGCGGTGGTGAAGAGGAAGCAGATGAGTCGGGTGTACGCGAAGGCGTGGATTATGACAACGCTGTCGTGGTAGAGGGCTTGTGAGTTAAAAATGTATGCAGAGAGGATGAAGGTCATGCGAAAAATGGCGCCGGCTTGATATACTGGGCGGACGAGGGCCGGGTTTCCTCGGCCCAATTTGCGGACGAGAAGCATGTTCGTCGCGCATTGCGTAGTACAGAGGATTACTGCTGAGAGGGAGACTGAGGTGTGTGTCGATATGGGAGAGTAAAATTGTAGCAGCTCTGAAATACCAGAGATTGCGTGTATTATGATTGCTAGGCGTATGTTAATATGGGATTTTCTGAATAATTCTATGAATACATCGGATGAATAAGTTACTTACTATCTTTGCTACCCTTTCGATAACTCCTAAAGCTACGGCTGGCGTAACTTAGTAAAATGTAGGCATATAATCCAAACATGAACACAGAGCTAGCTTGTAATGTTACAAGGACAGTTGGATTTGTTATTGAGGGCGGGATGGGAATGCTTGTTTCTTGGGCAGCCAAAAATTGCCTTAATTGAGATGGTAGTATAGCCTCCATTTTGCCTTTGAGATAAGTTATTTGTAATATAAGGAATATTATTAAATGTTTCAAGTATTTCTCGTATCGAAAGCGGTTGATTAATATTGATGCTGTTGAAGTATAGTACAAATTTTTAATTGTCGTTCCGGCCAAAGCCCAATATATAGGTTCGAGCACCATTTCATGCTTGATCCATGATCCAATATCTCGGGACATTCATGTCGTAAGGCAGCAGCTAACAAACCTGGATATTTTGCAATTCGAGATCGAAAATCCATTATTCGGTCAATCATGCAAGCTAGATCTGAATATTTTTTTCGGGGAATTTAGGTTGTAGCCGTCTTGCAGGAGGGCGATACCTGCATCTAACTCGCAGAATATTTCCCATTATGGCTTGGAGCATATTTCTTCTGAGTTTAGCCTCAACTTTTACTGCCAAAATATGGCGTGGTTATTGTCGAGTCGTATCGCAGTTCTCCGTTTCAAGCTCGCCAGTAACTGTTAACGTTACAACTCGCCTATTCGACCCTGGATGTACCGTTCCACCTACATCACTGCACTAGTACCACAGCCTCAGTTGGTGTTGAAATGGCCTTTGGGTTCTGAGCTCTCATTCCGAAGCACGATTAGCTGTTGTTATATTTGGGCTTTTTTGGGCGATGTGGGCCAATGAAATGGGTTGGTGGCGCTCTAAGCCGCTGAACTCGGCAGCGCATTCCACGCGAGGGAGGGGAACTCCTTCCTCGACTTCTTTCCCGTCCTCAATTCCCGCAGTCTTGATCGATAGCTTAAAGTTAACACCACGAAAAATCACTCTTGGATAGCACAGGAAGTGAAATCCCATTTAAATGGCACAGATAGCGCAATTCCTCGTCATCGTACGTTACAATCGGCGAAACCCTAACCAGTTTTGTTCTCAAGAAGCCCAAGATCACTTAAGGCTCGAATTTACATACGAACTGAGTAATCTTTGCGCAAACACTCGGCCAAACTCGAGGAAAACTCGGTGATGTGACGGTGATGCCCGAGACCTTTAAATCGCTAGTCACTCAAGACGCCATTAAAAAAATATCCTGATACCAATATTTTGATAGTTTTATCTATACTTGTAATAAAAATACATGAATTATTTATTAATTATGCTCCAGTAACCAAGCCTTAGACGAGGCTTTTTCTATAGCATAGCTGCCAACTATATGCATCGTGAGAACCATGGCAAGCTCCAAAATTTCCCAGTTTATTTGTCTTTAGAATAACTGTGATAGTTATCAAGAGGAGCAACGTCCTTGATGTGTTCCCAAATAGCTTCAATACCCTTCACTGCCTCGTCGCTAAGAGGACCCTTATTCAACCAGTCGACTGTTTGTATCAGTCGCTCAGGAGAATAAGCTCCAAAGATCACAGCATCACCATACTTTGAATCCAGAGCACTATGATATCGAGTCCATCTGTATCCCAGCTCTCCCAAAGGAATACCTTCCTTCTCAGCGACCTTGGCCCAGTCATCCAAAGCGTTTCTTAATTCTTCTTTATCGTACATTGTACGATACATTTCGCCGAGGTTGGAACCAGGTTCCCATCTTCCGGCCGCGACCTCAAGTTGTTCTCTGGTCTTAGCCAACAGTCCACCAGCGAGTGGCGAATAGGCGTAGAATGAGATTCCGAGCTTGCGAAGTACTGGGAATGTAGTGGTTTCTTGACGACGAGCAAAGGGGTTATAGTTTCCCTGGAAAACTGTAGGCTTGACCCAGCCCTTCTCCGTTGTAATATCGTAGACTCTTTGGACATCCTCTGGGAGATAGTTTGAGAGACCAAATCTCTTGAAGATTCCCTTTTCGAAAACCTTTTGAATGCCCTCGAGTTGGGTTTCCAATGGAATCGACGGATCCGGGGCGTGTAGATAGTAAATGTCAATCTATTAAATTGATTCAAGTTAGCGACTATCCTTCAATTAATTATAGGTACTGATGCAGTGATTCAACTTACAGGTCCTAAATTTTCTTTTGCGAAGTCGCCATGCTTTACAATGTTTTCGGTCAGGGCTGTTCCTTTCGCGAAACCAGAGCCGTGTTTCGTAGCAATTTGGAAGTTTTTAGATGCGACATTCGCCTTGCCGAGAGTTGCTTCACTCTCGCCATATATTTGGGCTGTGTCGAGTTCATCAACCCCAGACTTCTTGATGAGGTCGAGCTTATCTACGACATGCTGTACCGAGCCGGTTGCCGGATCCGGTGAGAACATGGCAGCGCCGTAAACGAGCTTAACTGGAGCGGACATGATGAGTTCTTTCGAGTCTCACAGTATGGATTTGATGATAGTTTGTAAATCTAAGTTATATATTTAGAAAAGAGAAAATAAAAATCTAATATTCGATCCTCGGAGCTTCTTTGTGTTGTAGTAATGAATAAATGATTTGATTGTTTGATGTGCAATTGAAGCGAAGAGATACAGGATAATTTGAGGAAGCAATTGATCTTTATATACACATTTGCAATATTTGACCTTTCTGAAAACACCCACAGAATGCGTTCAAATGTCGAATAAAGCGGGGATTATTCGCCATTTGCTTCCAACCGGAAACCCAACTTCGCTACTTGGTTAGCGCCCAACGTAAAGCGGTCCGGCCGAGAAATGGTAGTAGACCCTAAACTTTCGAAGATTCTACGCGATTGCAAATGCGGAGTTTATGGGGCTAAACCGACCGATTATTAATACAGGAATTCTTTGGTGCTGACAAACTTTCCACAGCGAAAAAATGCGGGTTCGGCACGAATATGACAACCGAACTGACCATTCCCAAAACGCTTCTCTCGTGCGAAAATCGCGGGCGTCAAATTGTTCCGCACTTCGACTTCCTCTACCCCACAGCTTACGATAGCTATGTATTGGGCACAGCGTCGGAATAAATTTACTTCGATTTATTTCTTTATTGCAAGGCAAGCCCGGCAAAGGTGGAAACTGATACATCGCATGCATACGTATGCACTGCAGCTGGCTTATACAAATTGATTAAATGAAGGATGGACGACCCAGTCAGGAATTGAATCTCTGACTTGACACAATGCACATAAACACCTAACATCCACAACAAATATATATCGAAATAGGAAATCATACTCGCGGATATAAAAGCTGACCGGAGGATATTTACAACCTGCAAGGAAAATTTTCTTTCAACCGAAATCTCGGGTTCAAATTGCCCCTATCATGATCAACCAGGACTCGCAGACCAATGATAGTTTGGTGGAGAAAGAGGTGGAGGAGGAGGCGGCGGAACTGGAGCGGAAGGGATCGTATAATTCGGCATCATTATTGTAGGAGGTAACGGAGGGGGTAGTGGAGGAGGACCTAACGTGCCTGGCAGACCAGTCTGACCTGTTTGCCATATGGGCTGAGTTGGAATCATCTTTTCGGCCTGTTCTCTCTTACGTCTCAAGTACGCTATATAGGCTGACATGCAAACGATGACAGCACCAAGAGAACTTCCAACTGCAGCCCCCATAGTAGTAGTGTTGGCAGTGGTAGACGGAGATGAAGGTGTTAACGTGCTTGTCTGTTCAGAAGAGTTTCCAGTGATAGTCTTGCTACCAGATTTCGCAGCCGTGGATCCAGACCCTCCCGCGTTAGGATTTGTCGGTGTAGTTTGGACGAACGATGTTACAACTATTGTCGACACACGAGTGATAGTGCTGACTACCGTCGAAATTTGGGTCTTTGTAGAAACAATAGTGCTGGTCGTGGTTTTTGTAACGGTGGTCGGGCCCGCTACTCCAATCATCGTGACAACCGAATTGCCGCCTACGTAGTATGGGTTACTAATTTTGAAATTCAAATACATATACCTCAAGAAACGGTTTACATACCACTGAGACTAAAAACATCATCTCTACTCCCGCAATCGGCGCCACTATTATCTCTATCTTGATAATAGCAATAATACTCATCAGTGTCGTCAATACAGGGAATCAGCGGACCCCATCCACCTGAGAGCTCGCCGTCGAGGCATTCTCTGATGCACGCCGAGTCCTCCCAGGTTTCATCCGTGCAACTGCCTCTGGCGTAGGTGTACTTCCAGTATCCGTTTATATACGTTCCACCCAGGCATACGCCATTACCTAGGCAAGCCACACCTGGCCCACAGCACATACTAGCCCCGCTGGCATTGCAAGGCGAATCTTCGGATTGGGTTCCATTAGGGAAGAAACAGTCGGTCGCCAGCACTATTCTCAGGAGTACTAACCACAGTAATATACTTCTGAGACTGAAGATTGTGGTCTGCGTTTGGGACAATTGGCGACATCCCATATCGATAGTGTGTTGGCTGCTTAACTGGACCCTCAACCCCAAGAAAGCTTGTTTCGGAGCAAGCGAGCAGAGTCGCGATTACAGACATGGGAATGGGGTTTTTAAGACATCCATCTTGATTTTACAAGGCTGTCACAATTCGCGTGGCAATAGGAAAGAATAAGCCGCATTACTTTGGGTGGGGAAAATGCTACTTTTTTGGAGAGTCGTGATTGGTAAATGCACTATAACTTATGTATGTGCTCCTGTCGAGTCTGCGTGCATCAAGAATTTCAAAAGGCGGCTCATCTTAGCTTCACTAGATCGTCTCAGATAAGATAGAAGGCTCCAACTAGCCCGATTGCGAAATCGGCGTATCGATCATTTACCTAATAATATGCATCAGAGGCTCAAAATATCCCTCGAACAACCAGAACGTAGGAGGGCTTGCAAGTTAGCAAATTGGGGAAGCTTAACCACTGTTTTAGTGACTTTGGTTGAATGCTACAATGGGTACCAATAAAATGGGTACCAAAACTCGTATTCTGATGCAGGTTTGGAGAGGCTCTCGGACGCCAATCCCACATGCAGAGCTTGGCCTTGTTGGTGCGTGGACAATTGATTGAATGTCGGCAGTGAGTTTTCAAAGCCCTGGGCTCTGGGAATCAGGCATAAGGGACACCCTTGTGCGTCTTGCGAGAGAATACTCTAAGGCAAAGAGATAGAAACATGAGTACCAATGCCCCGGATTTTGGTACCTCGAACCTTGAGGTTGCTCGTGATATCCTGGCAATGCCAGTAGTTGATTCCGGAATTCCAGGTTGCGAGACTATGAATTCCGCGGGTTTGGGCGACATATTATTTTTGTGTTGGAAACGGGCTTCGTCGGCGACTTCCGACAACCGCGAACTTTTGGCGCTCTGATTGCATGGCAAGAGCTACGTATAAAGTTACCCGCTTCCTCCATTCTCGATTTCTCGACCACAATTCCAAATTTAAATATCACTAGGCCACCAAATCTACGTGGAGACATTGTCGCACATTCAAACCTGAGCTGCAAGTTTTGTTGAAATTTTCATTGGCCGCGGACGCTACACCTCTTGATGCAACCGAATACTACTGCAACTTCACGTCTGCAAAATTTAACATCTCACCTGTCCACTGCCTCAAAGCCCAAAATGCCGCCAATTACCTGTCACGTCCTCGACACATCCTCCGGCGCACCAGCAGCCTCGATTCCAGTGTCACTTACCCTCTTAGCATCCTCCACGGACGCCTTGGCGAGCTCGCCCGAAGCACAATCCATTGCAACGGCGACCACAAATTCCGACGGCCGAATAACTAATTGGTCGTCGGATTTCAAGATCGAGAACGGTCAGGTTTACAAGCTCCGATTCGAAACGTGGGAGTACTTCAAAGGGAATACATTCTTCCCCTACGTGGAGGTGACATTCGTGGTCAACATGGAAAAGGACGGCCGAGACCATTATCATGTTCCGGTTTTGTTGGCACCATGGAGCTACAGCACATACCGCGGAAGTTAAAAGAGCCAGAAATTTTTGTATCTTCATACAGTACTCACAAGACTGCATGGATCCGAGGAGACGAAATGGTCCAAAGTGGAGAAGGTCGCTTACAGGAAATGCATCGGCGAATTTAGCAACTACCAGGGCATTAGGCATGGTTAAACATTCATTAGCCATCTCGTGATCCTCGTTCCCCCTGCCCTTGTACGCTCCATTTACGTTTAATGAATATTTGCGTTATATATAGTACAATATACCTATGATATAGTGTAAGAAAAGCACAACCCGAGCTCATTGATAGTCCACGAATTGGCCTATCATTTAGAACTACAGGTCGGTTAAAACCTATCATCGTAGAGGCTAGAGCTCAAGTATCAGGTCATGATAATTTGTACCTGCTAAGACTATTCCTTTCGGCTGTGTGGTTCGTCGCATGGCACAAACATCGTATTTGCGTTGCTGCGTTCAAAATCCAACAATCCGCGTGTTTCAATCTCGTTGTCTTAATCTCAGCCCAGGAGTACTAGGGTCGGCGACCAACCAAGGCAAATAATCAATAAATTACTGTCATTTAGCGCGGCACTACCCTGTAGGTAGAGCGGATAGAGATTGTGACTGTCCTAATTTCTTGGCCAATTCGTTCGGAGACTTGTTGGAGATATCAACCAGTAATGCGACAAAATTGTATGCAAGCAGGATGTGAGAGAACTCTTCTCCTAGCTTAGAGTATTTAGTCAATTAGCTAATTCGAAATCGCGGATTTCCGGTGAGCCGAGGATAACCTTCAAGAGATTGGCATCTTGTCCGGGCAATCTCGTCTAATCGAACGCTTTCGCTACTTCAAACGTTTGTGTTCAATGTGTCGAATCCTACCATGCAGTACAGTCTAGTCAGAATAGGTGCAACTTGTTACATTAAGTGGCTGGCCTATTATATGATCTCCTAGGTCCCAAATCTCAGGTTCCGAACATGTTAGCGTATTCCATCTCTTCTCATGTCGGCGTATCCGTGTCTGCAAGCCAAGTAAATTTAATATGCAAAGGAATGTCTGGACGCGTTGACTGGAGCCTATGGCGGCCAAAAGATATATAGAGATAGAAAAAGCTGGAAGAATGTCGAGAGATATGAAAGCGCGGACTGAGCTAGAATGGCAATGATCTACTCCTAGTTTTCATGGGAAGGCGATAAACTATATAAATCAAAGAATATAGGATACGGAATATGCCATTGCATCGAGTCTGTCACCTTATGTGTCACCCGAACTGCAGTCTGAAGCCAGGGAGCAGACCCGCAGCGGGACAACTGCACAGAGTCTATCCAATCATCCGTCTCTAGAAACTAATTCTGCCGCCTTGACCAGTTACCCTGACCATTGATCATGCCTTGATTTGGAAATACTGTTACGAGGTATTTAGAGAAGAGGCAGGATCCATCCCTTAAATTCGCCTGCTATAGGTATACCAAGGTATGAACTACATGCATAGATGCTTATGAGTGGCTAATATCCCATTCCATGCGAGCGCCCTATGTTAATGAATGACATCAAAGTGGGCCCGACTGCACTGTTAAACTGCTCCAAATATTGAAGAATATGTACAAGCAAGATCACCGAACCGTGTCCCTGACGAGAAGGCAGTCAAACAACCCTGACTTGCCCGGCTGCATGCTGCAAGGCAGTGGACCAAAGGATTCATGAGTTCGGTGGCGTCCGATTCCATCTACCCTGGATCGAATTCTGAGATGTTGAGATCGGTACAACGGCGGTGGATCCAGTGGACAAGGGAGTGTTATAGTGACAGCTCTTATACCACGCCGATTTGTGACACCAGGGAGTATTTTTCTTTCTCCATCTATGTTACATTTGGGGAAGGTCGAGTTAGAATTTTCATTTTTCAATCTTACACAGCATGGCTTGGCCCAGATGGTGGCGCTTTCGTCCTCTGCACAAACATATAGGATAGTTATAAGTATATTGAAAACAAGATTTAAGAAGAATATATGCTTGTCAAGCTTACATACTAGACACCGGAGGTGTGACTAATTCGAATTATAGACCGTAAATCTAGGGGTTCGGTCAAGTTTTGTGACATCATGGTCTACCTTGTCATGAATTGAAGATTAAATGATTTATGTCTCGATGCCTCTAATACGAAGGCCGCATCGAATTCTCGTCAGGCATTTCGGAGCGTACTAGTAGACTCAAGTAATTGCCTGTTTTTGAGAAGAATTATGCACGGACGCGGAGAATATTCGATTCGATGGTGGCTCTATTCATGCGTCAGATATATCCCTTTTTAAGACAAACAATCTATCCCGTTTCCTTTTGTTTTTTGATAATCCTAGACATTCTCCGATCTTAATATATTAGCTATTCGGAGATGTCCATGAGCTACAACTATGCTGTAAAATAGGGGAGGTATCATCTAACCAAAGCTTGCGTATATCTATGCATCCGTAAACGTATATACATATACGGCGCCTTTTCCAGGCATATCATACAACTTAACCGAACTAAAAAATTTAGCAATCCCAACGGAGAGGCCGACACACTTTGAAGGTACCCTTTAAATTTGCATTTACACCAACTTTGTACCCTTACTTCTATCAAACTGTAGCACTGCAATCATTGCCTTTATGGCTTTCCGAACAACATGGGAAAATTCCATTTGGAAAAGAAAAAGGAAACCAGGATGGGCCGCAGGTGGGGGCAACGTGACTTACCTGGCCTGGTCGACCATAAGCCCCACTGCGAATTGAAACGCCTGCTGCCTTATCTGCAGGAACATTATAATGTGTCTCATAATCGCATGGAAACCCAATGAGCTAAAGCTCCAGGGAATCTGACTGTTACATACAAAGACCCAAGCTGAGCTTGCAAGGCGATGTTATTAATTACGACAGGAAATTTATCCGTCCGATGTCTCAAAAGCTAATATAGACACCTAAGTGCTTACTTAAGTCCAGATAGACTGAGACATTCCAACTTACTAGAAAATGCCAAGAACATATTGTGGGCCGTGAGAACCAATTTAGATACGAATCATTCAGGTCGGATTTCGGGCTTGGAAAGCTGTTTACAGCTAAGCGAGGTAACTACCAAGGTACGTTCAACGGCCTTATAATTCTGCGGTGTCTACGAGCAAAGTACTGGTTCGTACGAATTCCATTCGAATGGCCTGATTGATCCGATGCGCGAACAAATGCGCTCGAATATTCGATGGGAAATGCAAGACGCAAGCCTCTGCATTAAAACGTGAAATAACTGGCCGTACATACATGCACACCCGCATGGGCTTTTTTTTTCTCTCCAAGTTCGACTTTGTTTTGACACTTTTCTGCAGGCGAGAAGAATTGCGCTTGCTATAACAAGCCACTTTATTAATGGACATGGACAAAAATTCCTAATTTTGACAGGCTGTATTGTGTGAGCCCTCCCGCTGGCCGGAAGTCGACGAAGAACACGAAAGAGCCTTTAATCAGATCCTTCGTTTAAGGTCATGGAGGAAGGGAACCCATGGCACCCCATGTGCCTCACTGTTTGAGAGGGTGACTTTGATAATCTTGTGCAAGCGAAGGGGGGGAACAAGGGCCGTCTGTGGCCATGAATTAATTGAAACGGCCCTCCGTCCTCACAAAGGGGACAAACCAGCCCCGACTATCGCGACAATCGGACCGACTCCACTCCAGAGAAGCCATGTTACACACCTTCCGCAAGCCGGTATTCACAAAAAATTGTGAGCGAGTGAGTGGAGAAAAATTTAGTCACGCCAGCGTCCGTCCTCTCCGCGGTGTCGCCTTAAGCCGTTTCCTTCTTCCCTTGGCCCTGCGCCCTCTATTTAATTGATGCATGATTTCGATTGGGTCTTGGGCTTGCTCATTTTCTTTGAGGCCATGTTTAGGGAAGCGCACACTTACGACGACAGTGCGGGTCACAAACTTATTCCTATATTAGCCAGCTAAGGTCGAGCACCCCGAAGGTTTTTTTCTTCTGAAGTCCGAGCAGGCTGGTCGGAGCTAGTTAGCATTCACTTAGCCTGGTTACTATTCGCAAGACAGACCCGGATTTAGACGTTGCACTCCTCTCGTTTATATTGATCCATCAGTTGCACAGTTGAACTCTTTCGATCACCCAGGAAAGCCTCATCACAAACTATGGTGGGAGTCGCAGGACGCAGTAAAGGTTGCAAGACCTGTCGCGACAGGAAAATAAAATGCGGTATGTCAAATACTTCATCTATTCCCCCTTCCCAAATGCCTCACTCGCTGTGACCCTTTTCCAGCCGCCTCGCAAAATCCTTCCGTTTTTGGAACCATCCCACGAGCTTCCATCACGGCTGTACACATTTTCTGCGATGTTCACACGATTCTCGTAAGATCGGAATTGAATTTTGCTGCGCATAGTGGATTTTAGATCTAGATCTGATCAGTTCCATTGCAAGATATCGAGATGCGGCATCGTATTGGGAAAGAAGAAACGATGCTAACATAATAGTTTGCGTATATCAGATGAAACCCGCCCGGGCTGTATAAGATGTCAAAAGATTGGCAAGGAATGTCCTGGATATACCCGTCCAATCCATTTTGTCTACAGTACCCAGCAAAAAGTATCTCCTATAACATGGGAAGAAGCACCGACGACAACCATTGAGAGCAGTCGGCTCCAGGTTGTCGTCGCCAACACTGCCCAGAGGAAACCCAAGACAATCAAAGGCCGCTCTGCTCGAACACCACCTTCAGCTGTAAGCACCCTTAGAAGCCAAGCATGCCTTTCTCATATCGATATGGTCAGTGGCAGGTTTAAATTCGCATGCTGACCTTCTTATTCAAGGATATATATGGAACTGCTGGAGCATTACCGAGCATCATACCCCACACTGCCTTGAACTTCTCAATACCATTGGACAAAAGTGAGGTGTACACCAAAGTCTACGTGCAAGACTTCATCCATGTCTCCGCGCCCTACAGATCTGTCTTCAAGACAGCCATGGTACCGTACCGGTTCGGCCATCTGTATGCAACGCACTTTAGAACTGGGGATACTCCCGAGATACGTAAGGAATTAGAGGATGCCTTTTCAGCTTGCGCGACAACATACTTTGCTCTGAAGGAGAAGGATGTGAACTCGAAGATACAAGGACATATACTATACCTCAAGTTGCTCCGACAGCTGAAAAGCTACGTAAAAAATGGCCTGGCGAATTCGGACCCGGCGGTATTCTTATATACTTGTATGATGGCAGCTCACTACGAGGTATATAGCTCCAAGGTCAAATACCCCTAGATATAATTTGCAAATATTTACTAACTAATAATAATATAACAACACACAGGTTCTAACATCATCTTCTGTATATACTTGGATGTACCACTTAGCTGCCTTGGGTCGATTAATTTTATCGTTGGGACCACACGCCTTCCATGATGCACTGGCCGGAGCAATCCTGGAGGTTGTAAGACCGTATGTAATCTTCAACGGCATAATGGAACGAAAACGCACATTTCTAGAGCGAGAAGAATGGATAACTATTCCACCACAATACTACCCTGGCGGTAAAAGTATGCATCCTCAAACAATCCCAGAAAGCCAAACGTCCACCCGTCGGGTAACTAATATATCAAACCAAACAGGTTCATGGAATACTTTAATAGACATCACCACCTGCGTCCCTCGCCTCATGGAAGAAGGCTACGAACTCTCCAAAAACATCGACCCCACTTCCGCCGCCATCCACTTCCAAACCTGCCTAGCCTTCGGAAACAGACTCATCGCCTGGCGTCAAGAATGGAACACAATGTACGGCGTAGAACCGTACACCTACACCGTCCCAACGACATCCATCCCCTTCGCCTCCGCCGTTGACGAGCACGGTCCTATATTCGATATGCTACTCTTTTACGAAAACGTTTCGATATGCACGACGGTTTACCACTATGACCAGTTCATCCTAATATTAGCCAACCATCTGCAGAGATTACTCCCCTGGTTCGAGTTATACTTTGGCGACCACGACCCTCTGTGCGCTAAAGCACGGCAATTGATCGCTGCCTGTGAAGTTGATCTGACGGTCCGTGAAATCGCACGGAGTATAGACTACCAACGGTCTCCAGAGTTCCAGCACGGTTCGACAGGGTTGTACTTTGGCGCAAAAGTAGGGTGGGATATTATCGGCGACCGACAGAGCAGGGTAGGCAGGTTTCTGGAACGGTCGATAGTTAATTCGCCGTTGATGAGACGGTCCGGGTTGTCGAAAGCAGATGATATGATGCAGCCTTGGTACGGCCCTGAACCGCCTACCGCAGAGGATATCCTTAAGGTTCAAACGCAAAGAATGGCACACGTGCAGGCATATGTTACCGCTGCTGAGCAAGAGCAACCGATGTTGGCGTCAGCCTTGGATATGGTCTTTCTAACTGGCGCTCTGTGAGTACTTGTTTATGGGTCTTCTAGGCTGGGACCAACCTAGGTGTTAGAGCAGAGGGGAGTTGTCTCCCGGTTTTTCCTTGTGGGATGCAGGTGCATTTTTTTGTTGTTCATTCATTTTACATTGCATACGGACGGCAGGGGGTGGGGTGGCCTTTTTAGATACCATCAGGAGTACGGTCCTTTCCACACAGGCGTGTATGATATAATTACTTTTTTGTAATATCTGTATTCTTGTTTGTAATTTTCGGCCTTTCTGAGGACGGTAGTAGATGATCAATGAATTCAAGATGGAGCTCTACGTTTAGTACTCATATTCTTAATTCAAAAGTTGATATGCAATTTCTAAACAATTGTATTGATAGAAAGATATAGCTCTATTCTTCTAAGAAAAGTTTCCTCTAAGAAAAACGTAAAACTGCAATAATGCGGGGGCATTCAAATGAAAGACCAAGTACGCTAGGGATAGCGTCGATGGTTTTATTTTAGCAAAGCGAGTCGGAAGAAGAAAAGAATGGATATCAAAAATGGCTATCAACTAGCTGAAATCCCCAGGTTCATGATGGGGTTACGGGGCCAAGAAGGAAAAAGACAAAGAAAGGAAAAGACTAAAGAGAAATCAAAAGTCAACAGGGGGGAAGAATGGAAACTTGAAGATATTTTCTGCTTGAACGAGAAAGAAGAAGCTAAAGAAGAAACAACCGGTGAAAGTCAAAAAAGACCAATTTGTCGCCTGCCCAGATGTATGAATGTAAAAATAAGAATATAAAAAACCTCAAACTCGACGCCATCCGAGGTGATTCCAAGCAAGAAATCAAAACGTGACAAATGAAAGGATAAAAAAAGACAAAGGGAAACAAAAAGATATAGGTATATGGTGAGTACAGAAAACGCCTATTCGCCAGATGTTTTTTATTCTCTTCAGAAAGATATCCCAACCCAGAAACAGAATATGAAAAAAATCAGGGGGAAATATAGACACAAAAGAAATGAAAATGATATACCACGCCTTGATGGTATACATGGGAAATTCCAATGGTTGGTGACCATGTCATTGGAATTATTCTGGGTAGAAGTTGAGAGATCAGGTTTCATCTCTTCATGAAGTGTCTGAATCTTCGGACACTCTCTTCACCCTCTTCAATAAGATGATGGACGAAGTCCTTGTGGACAGTAAAGTCGTCCTTGTCGCTCCTCGGGATGCCGCTAGCATCGGCTTTCCTCTCCCGTTCGAGCATTTCCCTTCGCTCTCTTCGCCTATGTTCGATATCGTCTTGGCTGAGATGACCGTAACCATTTCGTCGTTTGAAGCAAAGATCCATGAGGGCACCTGCGTCAATGCATTTTCGAGGGGTCGTCTGAACGATCTGGAAAACTTCAACCGGGTCCCCGACAGCCTTAATGGCCGGTTCGGCAATTTTGAAAAGACCAAGAGAAACTCGGAAGAGAATCTTTGAGCCTTCATAAAAGAAGGCGTCCCAAACACGAAGAACACTTTCTATTGGAAGGTTGGAAATGAAACCGGACATGAGCCAAGATGCGGTGCAAAGTGTGATGTCGGGGAGTTTGGAGTTGTGAAAGTTCACCGAGGTACCGTCGAGGCAGAGACTTATCTTTGCCCAGACATGAGGCATAGCGTCTTTTACTGCCATCATGAGAACCTACAAAGATGGTTAGTTTTGATTAGGAATAAAAGGCACTTTAGAGACTTACTGCTTGGTCAATATTGCTACCTTCCAAACTTCTCTCGTGGGTACCAGGGAGGTACTGATGGGTGATGATGTAAAGCATCCAGAAAGACTTCTCCTCATCCATAAATAAAAGTAACATGCCAGCCCAGAAGTTTAAGCTTTGGCAGTAACCAATTCCAGGAACATATACAGCGAAGGCGGTAAGAACACGACGAAGACTTTGGATTATTGGCGTTTCAACAATCTTGGAATTAGATTGCTTGTGCTTGGTTAGCTTGGAACCATTGGCGAGAGGATACTTTTGCTCCGGCTTGAAATGGATGTTATCGGGGTGGGTGCGGTGCAGGTCACGTTCGATAAGCTCCGGGGCTTCGGAATCGGTTGGAGCACCTTGAGCAACAAGCTTGTCGTACAGTCCGGGATTCTTGTTAATATACTTTTGGCCATTTGCGTAAAACCACCACGCGTTGCCTCGCCACTCGGGTGGAACTCCCTTTCTCACAAATCTCTTCACTATAGATGTTATCAGCAAATAGAAACCTTAATCGAGAGGGGGGTGAGCCGTACCTTTTTGAGAGCGTGGAGGGAATCGGACGGGAATTTCGTTGTCGAGGGGAGCAAGGCCTGCTTCCTTCAGCAGCTGCTGCCACTTTTTCTTTCGACGGGTCAAAACTTCTTCGTATTTGGAGTTCCAGGCATTATACTCAGCCGCAGTGACATATTGAGTCTCGGTACGGAATCTATATTGCATGTTAGAGAAAACTATTATATATTTGAATAGGCGTGATAAACTTACCCATATCGATCTCGCGGTGCAGATGGCTTCATGGGAGGATATCTTGGAGGTGTGTCTTCAGGGTCCGGGCGGTTGATATCATTGCCAGGGTCATTGGCCTCAGGTTCTGGAGTTGGAAGGGCCTCGGTTTGAGACGACTTCCGCTTGTCCGTGATAGCCTCCCATTCGTTGGTCTGAGCATCGTGTAGTTCCTGTTCCAGGTTTATTCCATTTTGCAAGAAGAGACTAACACCAGCGTCATCACCGGTGGGAGATGAGGGAGATGCTGCTTCTTCTCGCTGTTTGATGAGAAAATCTGCCAAACCGCTTCGGCTCATCCTATCTTCCTTCATAGAGACTTTCTTCGTGTGTCCTTCTAATGGAGTACCGCTGTCGGTTCTTTTCGTTCGGTCGATGACTGGAACTTCTGTGGGATCCCATTCGTCGTCGGATTCGTACATGCCAATAGCATCCTCCACTGACATTTCACCAGAGACATCACCAGTCTCAGAGGCCGAGGTTGTGGTGGCGGAATGGTTAGTGACTACTGAAGATCTAATGGCATCTTTCTGATCATCGGAGCCGGTTTTCTGAAGAGCATTTTTGAAAGATTCTTGAACTGCTGATGCAGATTCGTCAAATTTAGGGGGGTCAGGGAAAGGAGATTGTGATCGTTTCTGGCGGAGTTCAGAGGGTGGCGGGGTATTTTTGCGAGGGACTGAAGGAGAGCGTTCAGAGTTGGTTTCGTCGTGTCGACTCATGGCCAAATTTTCGGATGTGCCACGTGGTGACGACCTGAGTTCGGATGAGACTTGTTCACGAAGGATGGTTGGTCGTCTGCCTGTTGGGCGGATGTTTGGGAGAGATGAGTGAAAGGATTCAGTCGGTGATGGTCTCGTGGTGGTAGGAGAATTGGACCTGGTTTGTTCCTGCCTGGTAGTTGCAATCTTGTTGAATGCCAGAGGCATTTGGATGATTGGGGACCGCATGCCGGAAGGTGTCTCCTCCGTATACCTCCCGTTTCTATCGGTCGGATAACGTTGATCGGGGCCGTATCTGCCTCTGTTCTGGGGTTGCCCAAGCGGCGGTGTGGCACCAGTTCGGATTCTCAGGCCCTTCGGTTGACTATTCTGAAAGGGTCCGGCACTGGAAGGGCCGCTCGGAGGCGGTCTGGAGCGCGGGGTTTCAAACGGGACTGGAGAGGAGCGTTGAGATGAGGCATTTGACATATGTTCGAGCGACCTGAAGCTGTTCAAATTGTGGTGATTGGTATTGCTCCTGCCACCATGGATATCAAACTCGGATCGTTGTTGGCTGTTGTTGCCAGCGGTAGGGGGCCGACCGGGACTAGGAGCACGCCTGGAATTGGCGTTTGGCTGAGAGAGCTGCCTCTGCAAGGGGCGAGGACGGTGAGGGGCCTGGGTATCGAGGGGCCAGTTCGAGGGGAAATCGAGGTTGAGGTCCAACCGGGGCGGGTCGTTGGAGGAGGGGAGTGGCGATGAGGTTGAGGACGAGGATGAGGTTGGCGTTGACGTTGACGTTGACGTTGAATTTGGTGGAGGTTGCGGTCTCCCTTTCCTGGAATCCCTGCGAGGTGGGAAAGCGTGCGAGTTCAACACAGCGGTGCTGCTGTTGCTACCTCCAACGACACCGCCATTACCGCCATTCCCATATGGACTATTCCCTACTCCTGCTCCTGTCCCCGCTGGCGACGAGGGAGACGAACGGGCCTTGCGGACGACGTTGCTCATTCCCACGCCAATGGCTCCCATTCGCCGCTGCTGGTCATGGTAGTTGGTGTTCAGGTTGTAGTTCTCGTTTCGATAGTCTTGGAACTCGCTCGTTTGACGGTTGTCGACAGAGGAAGGCATGACCGCCTCAGCACCCAGTATCATCTGATGGCGCTGGTTGCTCATGTCGTCACGACGGGCTCCACCCACTGCAGCATGCACTGACGAGAACTTATCCACCATCATCAGTATCGGCATGTCCACCGGGATCCGAGTGCCTGTGAATGACACCTTTCGAGGGGTGACAATCCGAGGGGTGGTCGGCTCGACGAGCGTCTGTTTTGATGGTTGCCTCTGCGGACGCTTTCTAGACTTGCTGCTGGTAACGCTGGCACTTCGGCTTCTGCTTCTGCTGTAGCTGGTGCTGGGTGGTGTAAACGTCGGCGTTGTCGGCTCGCATTTCTGGCTCGGAGGGGGTCCGTTTCGAGATTCGTTTCGAGGCCCTTTCGTCTCGGGAACTGCTATCCTTTTATTGTTATTCTTCTTGCCGTTGTTGGAGGCTTTAATTTTGATACCGACTGTATCTTGCGGCCTGCCCTCGCTGACGATGATTTTATTACTCCTGTTGATATTCCTGCCGGTATTATTATTGGAATTACTAGGATTGGCAGTGGCAGCTGCAAGCCTTCCACCTACTAATCCTCCCGCAGGTCTGCCAGCCTGGGCTGCGGTGGGAGCCTGTTGATTTTCGTTGTTGCTCCGGTTGTCGTTGAAGTGATGATATCTCAGGCCGATATGGTGATGTTCTGGTCGGTGAGGTCTGAGAATTGCAGTAGGCATTCAATGCCCTGGAAGCCCTCAAAAAGGGAGGGACCCAAGCTGAAGAAATAGGAAAAAAATTATTTCTATTCAAAAAGCAAAGAGCAATAATAATGCGTCAATCAAAATGCGAGAGCCAAGTCCCAGTTTCACAGGGTTGATGCACCGTCCGAGTGGTGGGTTCGTGCTGGCTTCACACACACTCCTGCCTGTTCCTGTTCCTGTTCCTGTTCCTGCCTTTGCGGAAGCGGAGAACGGTCCGGGATACAATTAATAACCGGCCTGGTGCCTTTCCCTCGGGTGGTCTCTTTCAATTGAAACCGCACGTTTTAGCGCCCCAGCTGTGCAAAACACTCCAGAACTCTCCCTGCAGCTAGTCCAAAAATACTTGGTGGTTCGAACGAAAGGCAATGCCCTGGACCCAATCACGAGGGAGGGGACTCGCACAAAAGAAAAATGGAACAGGTCGGTCGAAATCCGTTCGTCGATATCAATCGCAAGCGTAAACGTGGCGGTTCGCTAACAATTGGTTGAAGTAGCCCTGCAAATTTACAGCTTTGACTTTTTGATCGATCGATTAATCTTGTTGTACCGTTTGTTGGTTCGTATAGTTTATTAACTTTGTACCGTTCGCCTGGGCTGGGACGCGGGCTGGATGGGCAGGGAGGGCGGCAAGGGAGTTTCGACGACCCGATGTTTAATATTATTTGTTGGTTCTATATATCGACATTCAACTCTGATATCCGGGGTACCTTCTCCCTCTCTCTCGAATTCAGAAAGAAAATCCGATATGTAGGTCTCGTACAATTCTCAACAAAATTTCGAGATCCGTATAATTAAATTTAAACGCAAGCAGAGGAGCGACAAAGAAAAAAATAAAATAAAAGAGCGTGTGTGTATTGCTGAAAATGCAAGCAAGATTCAAAGAGCGACAGTATATATTGGTCGGAATGGACAGAGATATGTTCATTGAATTCTGCATTGAAACCACGCGGAAACTACCATTGCATTATCTATTAATTACATTTCCTCCAGAATGGGAGTTATCCTTTGCGATCCGGCACAATAATCATCGACGCCGTGATGTAATAGCGCTGTGCGGTCCTGTGAGGAACGGAGAATAAAATATACGGCTCTCATGTATTGCACCTACACTCGACTGCAAGACGACCCAACTTTTAGTGAAAGTTTAACCAGGGTAAAAAGGGTTGAAGTTCAAAAAGAGGCCTTGTATTCCGTCTGCCGGTGAATAGGTATTCGTGTATCTGCAGCTTCCTGCATAGAGGATGCAACAATCCTCCCCCCGAATATAATCTCAAATTTCGTCGACGCAACCGTCGACACCGTGCCGGCGCAGGTAGCGCCTCCTGCAGAAAATTGCTGAACCGTGCCCTTAACTAGCGCCATGGTAGCGAACAGTGCTCTCATCTATCGATTTTTGGATTTGGCCCTTGGTGATATCAATAGCGGATCACGTATTAATATTCCCATCAAAAAACAAGATTGGCATTAGCAAGAATCTCTGGCTCTTAATATGACGCTGACGAGTGGAGACATTTAGCTGCGGCTTTCTTGGAGACTCACAAACTCAAAATCAGGTACAGATTTTCTTGCAAGGTTAAATTGAGGTTAGTATTCAACAAAGTTCTAGCTACCCTGCCCCTGCTCTACCCCAGCGCGCTGAGGTGTGCCACCTTAAACAGAAACAATAAAACATGGCCTTTTTTTTGTTTCTTTTGGGAAGAAGGTATGAAGAATATTCAGTAGCATAATTGGATCGGGCACCGTCCTTTCAAAGGTCCAGATTCAGAAAGTCGAATCGTGAGAAACCTTTTAGCGGCCGCGATATACGTATTTTTTCACAATAGGGGGCCACCACAGCCACAAATCTGCCTACATCTAAGCTAGATTAAGTCCGGCCACCACTCAACTTCGTCGATATTTTTCTGTGATCGACTTGTACCGTGACCTCAGAAGCGAATTGTTTACCGTAAGAAATTCGCCTCCTTTCTTCACCCCCTGCACGAAACAGACAGCATTGACGACCTGTTTCGTTTCACCAGAATGAGCCCCGTTTGACGGAGATCAGGAACCCGTTTTTGAATGTTGTACCCGAGGAATTGGTAAGAACGTTGGGTGATGGACGACACTTTGTCCGAACGTGCGAATAATTCCAGCATGCAACGTTCGAAACAAAAACAATCGAGTTAAATATATTTCAAATGTGCACCGGAGCTCACAATAAGAAGTGCTCTTCGCACCTTATCAATCTGCAGATTAATCATCATTCAAGGATAATTTGTCGTCTTCGGACTACCTCTGGCCGTGAGAATAGAATATATTGGCGGTGAATATCTTAAGAAACCCGTCGTTCCTTTTCTTGCAGTTTTGCTGGTTTCGATTGTCCAGAAGGTAGTTCCGAAATTGGTTGGCCTCAGCCTTAATTTCCTCTCCCCGGCCCGGCACTTTGGGAAAACCATGCCCATGCCCAACGCAATCTTAAAGTTACCGGGCTCAAATAACGGCGGCCGGCGAGGGAAAAGGAATTTTGAAAATTCGTTCCACGGAATTGCCTGTTCGGTTGGGTTTGGAATTCCTGTTCCTGAACACATGTCATAATTTTCCGGCATGAGATCACGCGCTTCCAACGTTGTCTGTTTTTGTTTTTGCAATTTTGGTCAATTGAATTGCGCATTCAACGTTGCTGTCTTCTGGAAAACAAGCGGACAACCGGCCTCGAATCTCGGGCGGCGTGATCGTTCCATCTTGGAGGAGCGGTTCTTTCAATTCCAGGCTTTTGCTCTTCCAAAGTCAAAAGGAGATTAGATACCACCGGGACTGATGTCCGGGGCGAAACAAAATCAAATGGCAGCCTCAAGAAGACCTGCAGCCACGACGCCCAATTGCGAACTCTTTCGCTTTTGCGCGCTGCCACGGCTGCCTTTCCGCCCAGTAGCTTACGTATCCCAGCTTGAACGCCAGCCAGTTCCTTGGTCAGTAATTGTTGGCATCAGTGCATTGGGGAAGTTGTTGCAAAACCTCTCTCCACTACGCCCGGTCCGAGTGTGAACCTAAAAGTCTGCATCGACATGTATAATTTTTACGTGAATTTCACGATCCAGCTGAAAAATTTACGTTCGTCCAAATCGATATTATTCGCCAATTGTCAAATTGCATACAGGTGCTGATCCGAGATTATCTGTGCACACGGCCGGCTTGAGACTTCATTCGAAGCTAGTGCTAGTGCCAAACTCCAAGCGAAGCAAAGCTACCAATGTGTACAACCGTTGAACTACCGCTCAGACTTGCAATTGATATGTCAATTGTCGAAATAACTCTCACTGTTGGTACTACTAAGAGTCAATTATCGGTATCTCCCGTAAAGGATGAGGTGTCAAGGTAATATATGCAGGTACGAAAAGGCCGGCACCGGACGTTCCGATCCTATTACCCAAGCGAATATCAAGAGGAGATGTTTGAACCCCATGCTACGTTCTAAACATCCGCATATAACTGATTTCTACTGCCAGACGAAAATTTTTCGAGCTGTTAGCCTGTGTGCTGTGTATAGATACCTTAATGGGACTATTGCATTGAGCCGTGGGCTATACGGTAGGTTCCATCCGTTCACGATTGAGCTTGGAAGTTTATAAAGGTATAGTCCAACAGTAAACCCAAATTTTCAAATACTTTGAAACTGCTTACAAATAAATAACTCAAGTATTAAAAGCTCGAGTGCTAGTAATTGTTAATAAGAGATTAATCAGAAGAGATGGAAACTTGTATCGTCTCATAAACGCATTGGCCAATTGACAGATTTTGGGCTGTTAGGGTACCGTGATATATCAAATGAAATCCAACAAACAATTTGTTACCCAATAATAGCAATAAATAGAGGCATCTTCAATGCCGTGATATCCGTCCCAAGTAATAGAATGCGAATGTTTAGGCAACAGGCGTGCTGTACCTGCACGAGGAGGGCTGTCCACAAATTGCGCTCGTCCTTCAGCTATCCTCTATCTGCGGTGAGCTGCCAAAAATCCAAAGCTTCAGCTGGCTGGAAATCAATTTCACTATTTCCGTTGGTCTGTTGAGTGGGTACCTCTCGTTCTTGGAGGGGAACTGCCGCACTGTTATATTAGCAGGAGGCGTTCTGTGTAACGGGATTCACGAATGAGGAGAAGCTGGATTGTTAGCCAGAGAGTATCCCTGGCACCATATGATTGTGTCCCTCGCTCCACAACAGCTGGACAATTGTTTTAGTCATCTCTCAATCCAGCGTTCAATATAGCTACATCCCGAGGCCGGTATATTGGTGCCGAGCGCCAGGAGAAACACGAATGGTGAACTCGGGATGTTGGGGAACAAGGTCATGTCAGCGCACTTAATTTTGAGCGCATTTGCTAGTTTACATCCGTTGCCTCTTGGATCATGAGTCAACTCGCCAGTATGATGCAAGTAAAGGGGATGCATATTCTCGGAAAGCTCCATAGTGAACATGGGATTTCGATTTAAAGCCTGTGAATCGGATCATGATATCGAGCCGTTTCGATATGGACAATTTTTATCGTGAAACTAACCCCTACGGCTGCTTAGGAGCTAATGACAACGAAAACCATTTGCCTCTAGGAATATTATACTAGCAATGCTTAAGCATTTGTGGTAACCGGCATGAAAAAGGGCAGAGAGTAAGCTATAAGTTACGTTTTTGGCGTTGTTAACTTGTTTCGCACTAAGGTGAAATGAAAGGGATGTGCTGCGCGTGGTGGCGAAGCCGCGAACCCACAAGACAGACGTTAGTGATGCGAGCAGTCGACGGGTGAACGGCAGTCTAACGTTAGGGGCGGGAAGCTGAGGCTAGAAGTGAGCTACGGATGCGTGTCTGTACAGTACATGTACATGTACCCGTTATCGGTCGAACTGGCCCCATACTGGTACTTGGGAACTGGGCAATTACCTCGTCGTGATCTCCTGCATCGAGCATAAAAAGTCATAAGCCGCGTGCTAAGCCGAAACAAATTTCCAACCGTTGGAAATCCCCAGTCCTTAAAACAGCATTTTAGTGTCCTGGTGTCGAATTTAATCAAAACCCTGAATGCATTGCATTGTCGATCTAGATCCAGCGAATGGTGCACCTCGTGTTGGATCCGTCGTTCGCCTAAACTTTGTCCAGTCTCGGCACAGTCTTCGGTCAGGGACCCTTGTTTCAAGTGCGACCAAATCGGCTCGCGATCGACCTTAATTCTCGAGTGTTAAAAACTCCGAGCTTCGATGGAGCCTTTGAAGGAAAATCGTGGCGAGCCGGAAATCGGTCACCACTGTCGACGCTTCATGCAAGGGAAAGGGTTGATGCGCGCACGTGCATGTGCATTTTTCATTAATTTATTTTTCTACCAAAAAACTCGTCGTCTCCTTATCGATGTCACGATGATATACCATGGCGTGATATAGATTTAGGAGAGTACGTAGACCTCCACGTTTTCGGAGATATTTCTCCAAAGATTACCGGTTGTGGGGACGAGGCGATTGATTCAGCCTATTTCTCCTATCTACCTATTACTATTGCCTTTCGGTGGGGAATTGAGGGGCGAGAACCAGTAGCCTATGCCGATATCGATTTCTAGACGTCCAGTGAAGCCGAGTTCGTCATTTGAATTCGGCTGATAGTACGGCTGAGAATACGAAATATGGCTGGAATGATCGGTTCGTATCAAAGATCATTGGGTGAGTGGTATCCAAATAATTTGGTGGCTGTTGACGCCTCGAATCTCTATTGCGTGTGATCCGGACTTGTTGCAACCGACATCAGTAACACCAAATGCAAGTTCGCCAAATCAAAGATTTAACTTGCTCTCGCAGACGGCTTGCCCGATCGCCATATAGACCATTTGAGCGCGAATTGTGCCTTAGTATCGATCTATTTCATAATCCGAGATGTCGAGGAATCAAATGAAAATCATTCGCCAAACTTGTCCAAGTCCGTCGATTGCCGCTATTGTCAAATGGGTCAAAGCTTTCTTAATGTTAACGAGGTTCGTTCGTTAAGAAATCTAGATATTGGTGAGCTAAATTGTGGGGTGCGCCACTAAAATCAAGCTGACTCGAAAATTGACTTCAAGTTTAATCGTGCCAGGAAAGTGATTGGACCGAGTTAGGTAGCTGAGGTTGTGATAATTTCCGAATACGTGATATCCACGTTGCGCTTTGAAGTGGAAAGAACGTGGCCGTGATATTCTCGGATATCAAGGCAAAGACACGGCGTACACAGGAGAATGACCGGATTTAATAAATCCACGGGATATTAGTGGAGAACTCCAATCTAAGACCGGTCGCGGGCATAAAATTTGTAGAATCAGGTCCGCGCCGCGGCTAGTTTGTAGTGTTCTTGTACGGAGGGTTGAAATTGTGACGGAACATGCTTGACTTAACTCGATAACATCTGGGATGGCAACACAAAAACATTGTTGGATGTTGGAACCTGAGATGCGTCTTATGACCCTAATTACCATGAGCGAGATGACCAGCTGCTTGAATTGCGGTTGAAAAAACTGCATTAACCCGACGCTCTTTAATTGTATTCGAAGGCTTCTGGTCAAGAACTTATTGAACTCGTATTGTCGATCGTCATTTTTCGGGAATATTGGTAATTTTTTAGAGCAAGCTGTGAAAAATTTGGGGCTGATCCACCACCTACCGAGGCTTCAATATAAGCGTAAATATAAATGGATCAACCCACGATATTTGTCTTTATATGAGCCTTATGACCCTAGAAATTTCCACATTCTAAATTTTCGTCGTAGCAGAATGCTCAGGGGAAAAAGAACTATGTCTTCCGCAACGCTCCTGCACGTTAAATATTGAAACCCTCACTGAGAAATATCTAATTTCAGGTCAGGTATTGAAACGCGATAGAAGCTTTGAAATTTCTCCCTTTCTTTCTCTTACATCATCATGAAAAACGCGCTAGCAACGAAGTCAATATACTCAGCAAAGGCACTAATATACAAAACTATCGCCACTCATACTCTAGTATCCTCGATAGCATCTGGATGGTTGTTTATACTACTGGGTAAGCAATTGAAAAAGGTGAGCCTTCACTACTGAGGTGCCAATACCAGAACTAATTAGAATAAAGTTGCACACGTAAACGATTTCTCACAGTCTAGGGACACAACTCTGCAAACTTGGATCCCTTCGTTAATATGGTTGATGTTGCTCAATTACGCATTTCGCCACACTGATAAGCTCTGGCATCACTCATATGCCTCAGCGTAAAGGCTTGAACACTATTTTTATCAAGAAGTCTGTTAAGATATTTCTTCAGGAGAAACAGCGGAAGTGGTATCGTATCTACTCTCTTTGCGATATGTAAGTTGCCTTCTCTCTCAACATATCAGACCTTTACGTTGCTAATGAACGTAGAGTCTTAAATCCAAAAGTCAGAATCAAATTAAATGATGTGGATATCGTTTACAATGTAACTACCTCTTTTACATCAAAATCGCGGACTGGATATTCCTTAGTAGTATAATGATGGGGTCCAATAAACCATCCGCGGCGAATGCGGAAGGAATGTTGCACATAAATGACAAGGGGAGGTGGCGGCGCCGATGTCACGGCACGGCTGGAACATGTTGTGCATGCCTAATATCTTTTTTAATAAAGTGCGTCCCGGTACCTTACGGCTAGTGTTGGATCGGCCTAATATTAACGCTCCAACAGCGAAGATACTTATATACACGAGACCCTAAGGAATATATTTCGGCACTAGGCAAGGTTATAGAATGTTGTGCGGAAATAACATTTATGGGGAAGTGATAACCTCATCATGATATCATTGTTATTCTAGTCTCGGAATTGATTGTTATTTTGAGTCCGAGATCGACTTTTACTCTACGTTCGGGCATGTTGTGCATAATAACAGCTTTGCGGCCGGTTTAGGGGGTCAACATCTAGAATACAAGGTTAAGTTATGGCTTCAGGGGGGGGGGGGGGGTTTTGGTTATTAGACTCGCCGCATCTACGACTTGTTTTTAGGACAAGTTGAAACGATGGTGGTATACGACGACCGGGCTACGAGACCGAATGGCATATCTAGCGTCATATCACAACTTCGGAGATTAATCTTTCCATGTGAATTATATGCATCAATGAGATGAGTCTATGAAATGATACATCTACGGTATGCTAGACCATGATCAGGGGATCGGATCTCGCCCAAGACTACCCTAGCTCTATGAAACTTAGATTACTACTTGCTCAATTGCAACCAAAATGTTATTACAGTAAGGACTCTAGATATTTAGTTTATGAGTTAAACTTTTGGCTTACTGAGGTCTAACTATTCTATATACCTTCGTGCGACGCAGGTGGTTTTCAAGACAACACAAGACTGTAGGCATGATACGCATGGTTGACACTTTTAAGGATATCAATAATATCTACCTTCCTCTAATCACGGTCGGGAATGCACTAGATACCCTGAATCATGCTTACCCTGCCGAGAATGCTGTAGATAAATAATAAATGGCCTTAACGGATCTCTTGTGTCATTTACATTTTAGTAGTTTCCGAAAGGCGCTTGGAAACGCCTTGCATATATGATATAACGAACGACCAACTGTCATAGTGAAGTATCTGAGATTCCTATTCCTCATCCTTAGCTCTAGTATAAGCTCGCAACGAGAAGGTGATTTAAGCTTTTAAGGTATTCAACTTTAAAGGGTGGCGACGGAAGGGGATGCCAATTGACACCGTCAAAATTCTCGGCATGAATGCACGTCAAGGGATATTCAATACCCAAGACTATTCTTTAAAATGATTTAAGAAAAGCTCACCTGTGGCTATCATCTCATTCTCATCTTCAATTAATCCTTGGTACCATGGTGTCCATTCATGAGTTTATCTAAGACAAAGCTCTTTCCATCTAACTTGAACTATTTAAATTTTCATCATATCATTTATCCCAAGTCATCTTCTATCACTAAGCCCTTCACGCTTTCTTTCTAGGGCTGCTTCTTCTCGATATCTTCAATCTAAGGTATTTGCGGACTATAACAATCCGATCCTCAACAACTCATTCTCAGCTATTTGAGATCTCCATCTTCGATGGAAACCATGTCTTCAACATCATCAACTACCGTAAAGGCCATCAATGCTCCTCTAAAGGTATATTGCAAAAGTTTATTGAGCAAACAGCCCAAGCATGAGTGATCACTAATATTTTCATGCACGCAGATGGAGAAATCGGTTCCGGGGAAGCACTGTGAGTTTTGTCTTCGGGATATCAAGGCATCGCGGGAAGAAAGACTCAGAGTGTAAGATATTATTAACTACCTTCTTCCTGTAACGGTCATTTCTATATATCTATCACATGATTTTGAGACGAGTACTTTTATAAATGCTAACGATTTATAACAAACGGTAGCTTCGACTCATTGGAGCAACTTTTGGCGCACAAATTGCAGCATCCGCAAGAGTCACTGAGAAACCGATCTATACGGCCCTGGCCAGGGTCCGAGAATGGATTGGCGTGTCCGGTCTGCCCATACTCTGCAGAGATTGCTGATGGATACGTCAAACTTTGGGGTCATGTTGCTGGTTGGCATCCTGAACATTTCCGAGAGAAATTGTACTTTTAAATTCTAAACCGACATGTTCGTTATGAGGTTTCTCGGGGGAGAGGATATTTTTTAAACGATAATCAAGAGAATCGCCTGTCTAATATATATTCAGATTGTATAACGTTGCTCTCTCATGAAGAAATCGCCTGAGCTCCGGAATGCGTTTTGATATGAAAAGAGCCAATGGCGGGGGTGGGCTTCCCCACGCTGCCCTTTGGTCCATCCATCCATTCCGCCCATTCCATCGTGTTCATCCCTGTGTGCTGGTCGTACTTCACTGAACCAGTTGTAACCGTGTGACGAGGCCCTGTCCTGCGGGATATACGATACGATTTCTCCGGGCAGGTGGTCAGCTCTCCTGTAGACAGAGTATATTCCCGCAGTTAGACGACGACAAGGCCGAGTTCCCCGAGTGAGAATCTGCAGGCCAGGTGGTTTCCTGCCCTGTTAGTCCTGTTTGGTCCGGGTGCGCCTGCTGGTTCGTAGCAATTAACACGTTTGTGTGGGTCGGCAAAGTTGGCATTCTTTTTTTCACGTTTCTCCACAAAACCCAAAAATCCGACAAAACCCAACCATCGTCCCATCTTCTTTCATCAGCTTCAGCATTCCCCACAACCTTCCACGGCTCCGACTCCACCAACCATCCCAGATACTTCGAATCAACTGTAACTTACCTACATGACGGAACTGCACTTTATGGGTATTATCAACTCTTCTCAAACCTTCGTTCCATTCCTTGCTGCTTCTCTCATCAACGGAGGCGGCGGCTTCCTCCTCTTCTTCGCCATCACCAAAGTCAGGCGCCTAGCTCCTTGATCAAAGGCGCCTTCCACATTAGCTACCCTACGTTCCAGCCCCTGCGACCGGCAGGCTTGGGACTATTTCAATATACACCTTCTGCTCGGTAGACCTGTTGTCACTATATAATCGATAATCGGCGGGGCATTCTCGGCGGTTCCAGCGAAGGAGAGGGGGAACAGACCTAATCTCCGGCATTACCAACCTACAAGGCACCTGTTTATTATACCCTAATCACAAAGATGTTCCATTTCGACGCAGTGGACCCGGACTTCCAAGATGCCACGGCGACCACGACTAGACGGATCTCTGTCCACGACGATTCTTGGATCTCCCCTGGCTTCGCAGGAGTTTCCTCGACAAGAACGACCACACTAGTTCAAGCCAAAAACGAAAGCGCCATTACCGTTGTGAGCAGCACCAGCGTCTTCAAATCCACAACTCCGGTTCCTACCTCGCATAAAAGGCGCTCGAGTGTGGTTCTTAAGGGTCAAAATGCACTTTTGTTCGTGGATGACAGCGCTGGACGTCAGGGTGATAACGAACCGATTGAAGATCCTGCTGAAACTCGGTCTCGAGATGCCAAACCGGCTCCTACCGATTCTCTCTCTGTCGCCGACGGAGATAGAAAATCTAGGTCAAAGAGTCGCAAACGTAAGGATAGGAAAAAGAAGAACAAGAAGGATGTATCTCGATCTCCGGCGCCTCCTGCTCCCCCTAAAATTACTGAGGAGTCACCGGCCCTTCCACCTCGCCGGATCGAGACTTTGAAAGCCGCCGAGAAGGTCCCTAGTCTAGATCTCAAGCAAGACTACGGCCCATCATCCTCTCCTATTTTTATGAAACGAGGAGTCTCTCCAGCGCCAGTGCGATCTAATATATCGTCTCTTTCCACATCGCTCCGAGAGGCGAGCATGGCTGCTCAGATCCCCCAGCTCACTCTCAACACGAAAATGGGAACGGAGCAGTTGATATCCCAGTTGTCTCTTCAAAAGTGTGATTCTCTCTCATCTGACGGCCAACCAGACGATTCATATGAAGTGCCTCTCGAACATGATTTCGTCTCTTCGTATGCGAAATCCAAAAAGTCACCAACCAGCAGCGGCCCACACAGCGATGCCGAGGATACTCAAACGAACGGAATTGTGATTGGCCAGAGGTCTCCCCCACCAGAGAAACGTAAAATGTGTGCCGAGGATTTTGAACCACTCACGATGCTTGGGAAGGGAACGTAAGTGAATTATTCAGTTTCGATTTGTCACAAATATGCAGCTAAACGAAATGTGTAGATTCGGGACCGTCCTGCTCGTTCGCCATACGGCTACCGGTCGCCTCTATGCCCAGAAACAACTGAAAAAAGCCTCCATCAAAGTTCACAAGCGAATGATCGAACAAACGAGAACGGAACGAGCAATCCTGGAATCCGTCCGCCATCCCTTTGTTGTCAAACTCTTCTATGCCTTTCAGGATCACCAGAAGCTCTATCTTATCCTAGAATATGCTCAAGGTGGCGAACTGTTCAACTACCTCGCCGCCGAACGCATTTTCCCCGAAGATACTGCTGCTTTCTATAGTGCTGAGATAGTTCTTGCGCTTGATCACCTACACCGTAATGTGGGCGTTGTTTATCGTGATTTGAAGCCAGAGAACTGTCTCCTCGATTCTCAAGGTCATCTCCTTTTGACGGACTTTGGGTTGAGTAAAGTGGCGGAAGAAGGCGCGAGGTGCAAGAGCCTGAGCGGAACCCCTGAATACATGGCACCTGAGGTTTTGGAAGGCAAGCCTTATAGTTTTGAGGTCGACTGGTGGAGCCTTGGGGCTTTGATATTCGATCTTCTAACGGGGAGCCCACCGTTCCGTACGTTATTTACTTTCAATCCTAAAAAAAATAGATTCTAACCACATATTTCTTTAGCTGGCCAAAACAACGCCCAAATTCTCAATAAGATCAACAAGCAGAAACTCAAGTTGCCCTTTTATCTCTCACCGGATTCCAAAGATCTTTTGACGCGCTTGTTACGCAAGGAACCGACGAAACGGCTAGGGTACAAAATGCCGCAGGATTTTACAACAATGCAAAAGCACAGATTCTTCCGAAAGATCGATTGGAAGAAACTTGAGCGACGTGAATTGGAACCACCAATCTCGCCATTGATCACAGACCCTTCAATGGCCGAGAATTTTTCCACCGAATTCACGGAAGCAAATTTCAGTCCTGTGATTACGAGGAGTAGTTGGTGGGGGCGTGACGGTGGAAGACGTGATGAAGAGGGTCACTTTGGAGGCTTTAGTTTTGAGGGCGATACAGGAGACTGGGGTGATCGATATTTTAGAGATTTTTGAAAGTGTTCTGCCGCCTGAGGTATAGTAGGTGGTATAGTATTGTGAAGATATGAAAACTTTTTTCGGATTTTTAGCGGAGGATACCACTTTTTATTCTTATAAGGGTTTTTTGCGGTCTTTTCTTGTATTACCATTGCATCCACACTCACTTGTGTTCATCTGTTCTCACTGTTCTTTCTAGATGTTAGATGCTTCAATGATGCGCGTTGGTTTTGTTACCTGGATACCTTTCGGTGGATAGAGGTTGTTTTTACGGGATACCCACGGTATTAAACGGGAAACTTTAGATTCTACTACTAGGAATAGAGGGTTCATTAATTCGTGTTTTGAAAATTGATGAGAAAAGTTTTGATGTGAGCGAGTGATTCTTGTATATATCTTGCAGGTTTGGTTTCTTTTGGGCGAGAGGATTCATACAACGCAAATTGCTGTTGGATTTTGAAAACAGTACAAGATTTAGGTGCAAAAAGGTTATTGAATCTTCGAAGCCTAATTTGTGCCTCTGAGTTTTAAAATGCATGACATGATTACAAGACTAGGACACGATAAATCTCGGAAGGAGGTAAAACTATAAAAAGGCCATTTTCCAATATTTTCTATTCTAAAAGATAGTTATTGTGCACGCTAGAGCTTTTCTCAGACTATTCCTATTTGACTCTGGGTTCTACTGTCGCAAGCGATGCTATGCCCTGTCCTTTGGATTAAATAAAATCCACCCTATGGGTATTCTAGATCAAATGTTCTAGGTAGTTCTAAATGTTCAGATTCGTTCCTTAACTATATGTAAAATATATACTTCACACCTATCTAACTTTAAGGATAGTGAGAACAATTCAACTGTGGGAGTGGGCTATAGGAGCTTCAGGCTGAGTCTCGAATGCACATCAGACTTCTAATTCCCTATATAAGCTGCTATTGAGCTCATAGATGATTCTGGATCTAAATTTGAGCCTTTTTTCATATATAAACTATACAACCCGCTGCCTCACTCTTTCTCCACAACGATTATCCAACAAGCATCCGTAGATCTGACGTGAGCCCATCCACATGCCCTAAACGTCCCAATGACCTCATTAAAGTTCTTGTTATTGGAAGGCGTAGTCACTATCCGCTCATCAATCGCTTACACAAGCGCTCAGATCTCATACAAACGAGTGAGTATTTAAGGAAGGGAGGAAGCTTGGAGGGTTTCTTTTCTTTCCTTTCCTTCTTTCCTTCTTTCACCTCTCTAAGTCATTATCATCGTACCAAATATCATGACTTTGCCAAATTAATTTAACTACATTCTCAGGTTCTACTATGGGCAATTAGTCCTTGCTTGCTATCTGAGCCCAATATTTATTATTATTGTCTTTTGGAGTAGTTTCATATTCATCGCATTGATTGTGATTGGTAAGTTGACAACTCTCCGTGATGTTTTTCAACATCTTTATAGTACATTTCGCAGTTAATATTGAGAACAAGCTATGATTATCATGGTGACTTCTATAACGGATGTGATTCTGCTCTCTTCCTCGCCGCATACAAAGACCCAACCTACGTTCTTCCAGATCATGGAAGATATAGGCGATCGCTATTATCATATAATATATAAATTTACATTATAAGTATCTCTTCAAAGATTTCGGTGCAGCAACACTTCCGTCAATGCAGAGATGAAGCTGTTACGGGAAGTAAGTAAGCATATCTTCCTTCTTATAATTACATTCCTAGTAGTTAATTGTATAGTTATAAGACCACTATCACAACAGTTCAACGGACTTTTATCTTAGCGATTCGTTATGTTTTGCGTTATCCGAATTGCCTGAGATGGCCATGGCCAACGGCATGTTTCTAGAAGATACAAAGAGGAAACATGTGGTTGTTTCTAGCGCCATCTTCAAGCTTACTTCCAAAGACACAAACAACTATATTGTTTCTCCGGTAAAGGAACTTTCGATACATATGAACGAAATTTGAACATGTTCGAAGATCGCTCATTAGCTTATGGTCTATATTGGTTCGTTTCCGTCTATCCCTTTGATACAACGATGAGATATACATTTGATGGGGTTTTACTAATCTTATAGTAATACGAAGCTATAAGCTATAGGCAATTGCATCGAGATAATTTGTTCAAAATTCAGAAAGTCAAAGCTCAAAAGTCAACCTGAACAAAACATCAGCATCATCATGGCATCATTATTCTATGTTTATATACATTATTACCTACAACAAAATCATAAAGGCGGTTTCACTGATTGAAGATGAAGGTTAGAACCTTTCCTAAAATGGTTAATAATTATCAATACTATGATTCTTCCTTTGAATTGCCGGTGGAATAATTCAAGTAGCACTTTGATGGAATGGCGCCCTTTCCAGCACATGTCGCCTGAGTACATCACTGGCTATATCACTAGTCGCGAGTAGCGGGTGGGCGGGAAAGAGTCAACTATGTATGAAAGAGAAAATCCAGAATTACGAAACTAGAATAACAGCCAAAGCAAGTATGGGAATTTTTTGGATTGAGCGTCATGATCGTTTGTTCATTGGGTTAACCTAGTAACATGAAAAAGCAGAGATACAGGAGCGGAGAAGACTCAAGGAAATACAGATTAAGAAATAGAAGAAGATAAGAGAGAAAAATTAAATACATCTCCATTTATTGTGGAGCACAACTATCACCAGCCCAAGCCTGGACGCGAACATCCCAAGACGGATCAGCATCCCAGAAAGACCTACCCGTGTAGAACTTGGGAGGGATCCAGTTCCAGCCAGAGCAAGGATTACGGACCGTCCAGTTTGGACCGATAGCTACATCTTTGGACATCAGGTTTGCAAGAACCTTTGCGTGGTAGCCAGCTGCAGACCCACAGTGGACCTTCACAACAGTGGTACGCCAGGAGCACAGAGCCACAGCAGCATAGTGATTGCAGGCCAAGTTGGAGCAGTGACCAGCAGGGGCATAACACCAAGCATTCTCGAACGCAGGGGATCGGAGTTTGGCAATGGCGGGCAGAACATTCTTGGGTTCGACACCGAACTCACCCTCAGCGTTTACACGTTGACAAGCGTAAATCTGTTGATTACACTTCTCAAGAGAGGCATCATCATGTTCAGAGTCAGAGATAGTACTCTACAACAACTTAATTAGCGACTATGAATGAAAATTGCAACGATCAAAAGCAGTCACAAAAACTTACATTTCCAAAAGCCGAAGGGTTGAAAAGAGGGTTTTGTTTCAACTGGTGCTCGATATGCTAGTATTTACAATGAGGTTAGTAACCCTCTAACCCTATTGTCATCTCAACGAAGAAAATTACTTACTTCCAAAGATGTACCAGTCAGTTCATAAGTGGGACCACCGGGGTAGTATTCTCCCGAGACAGTGAGAGGAGCCAATGGCATTCGAGTACCATTGCCGAGCGTAATATAGTGCGTTCTGTTGACCGATTCAGTGTTACCAGTGTGTGGGATGACGGCGCACTATTTTGTTTGGAGGAAGAAGCAACGTTATCAAATGTGCACTTGCAAATTGAATTCATGAGAGCAAATACTTACATTGACACGGGCAAACGGACCTAGGGCTAAGAGGAAAGTGAGAGCAAATACAACCTTGAAAAAGATTGTGGTCAACATCTTGTTGGCCTTGTTCACCAACGTTGCGAGTGTCTGGAGTTTGGGTTTTCGTTGCAGAGAGAGTATGAGGGTAGCTTTTCGGAGCAATTCTTGGTAGTTTGAATTTGGAGCGATGAAGAAAAAGCAAGAGGATGGTTGTGGCAATGATGGAGCCGTCATTAAATAGTCGAGCGCCGTCGGCATGAGGGTTTCTTTGAGGTCGCCTTTGTCAACCCTTCGGCCTGGAAACTGCCTCTAGAGTTGCCCTCCTCTCTACTGCCCATAGTTGGCACTCCGGTGGACAATATTTACTGGTAGCCTATGCTGTTGTCATCACGGAAACTCTTATGTTTCTACGGGACGTGCTTCCGGGAAACCTTAAGTACAACTACATAGCTCTAACTTAGAAGAAGAATTTGCAGCGAATTATCTTGAGATTCAGAAGTTAACTTCATGAACTTTAGATACATTGTCAATACAAAATATTTTGTATATAGATTCTCTACATAAGAATATCAAATATCTCTAGGGTCGCATTCAGTATCCTATTTGAGAGAAGACATTACAATTGCAATTCAGCTGGTATACAAGATATTGAATCCGCATGAAACTCTAATTATAATGTGCGTTCACCAGCATCTATATGAAATAAATTAGTTATATATACACTTCGTTGCGCTAAAGAAGTAAACCACTCAGTATAATTGTAACTTTATTGTTCGGGCTTGTCTGATCTTGATTTCCAAAGGAATGGTATTTCACATTTTAGAGCCAGTAAAAGACCTGAAAAGTATATCAAAAGCGAATTGATGCTTTAGGTCAAGAGGCAAAATAAGCGTCCTTCTTGTGCATATGTGATTTTATTTGGACCGATCTTCATCTTTGGAAATGACTAGCAAATATCGCGTTGATATGTTGGATTTAACGAAACAGGAAAAATTGACGGTGATAGCCAATTGAAACCCTGGTCTGGAGGCTGGTTGAGACCTCACTGCGCTTGTTCCTCTTCTGGAAAGGGAGTGGATCGTGGAAAATTGGTCTCATTTGCTTCTGTGCTTAGAGGTAAACGAGACCAGTGGAAAATGTGCGTAGAAAGAGCGATAGTATCCCACGTTCGACCAAGTAGCTTAGATATGCTTATATTTGCCAATTATGTACAGATAAAAATATAATACAATTGTAGCCCCATGTATACACTGAGAGATAAATCCAGGTATGTTGTAACTAAACTAGACTAATCCCGCCTCTGAGTATATAACTGAGTAAGCTATCCTTAAGAACTACTTTGTGTTATAGCTTTCGCTACGGCTACTGCATCTTTCGGACTTCGTTTATGGTATACGAAAAGACCTTGCAGCTCCGCGGTGCTGATACCTTTTCCAGTGCCATCAAAAGCACCAGCATTTTTAAGTGCCTGCACGAGTTCGTCGCACCATGCTTTAACTCTGGCCTGCCATTCCGGCTCGAGTTCACTCTCTTCACCACCATAGAACCGCTCGAACATTTTCCTCACTTGCCACTCTGTAGCCAAACCTATCTCTACAGCCATATCGACTCTCCCGGGGCGGATCAAGGCGTCATCAAGCCTTTCCTTATGATTCGTGGTTAAGAAAAGTATCCTTTCCTCACTACTAGCTACACCATCTAGCGCGTTCAAGAGACCGGAGAAGGTGACATTCGCACTGGTATAGCCTTCCTCGTTCTTTTGTTTTCGGTTCGCAAAGGCGGCATCTGCGTCCTCTAAAAGTGCAATACTTCTTGCTGGTAGGTTGATAAGCAAATGATTCAACCGATCGTCTGTTAGCCCCCTTTCCGATAAATTGATCAAACAGATGTCATAGTTCAACTCTCCAGCAAGAGCTTTGATGAAACTGGACTTCCCACTTCCCGGAGGCCCATAGAGAAGGTATCCTCGCCGGTATGGGATTCCGCGGTCTTGATACCATTTGCCGGAAGCCAAAAAGTCGTTGATATCATTGACTATATTTTCCTTAACATTTCTGTCAAGAACAACAGAACTCAGCGGTCTCTTTGCTTGCGGCTGACCGAAAGCCTTCCATTCCGTTATCCATGATGTATAGATAACTGTTTTTCCCTCCTGCGTTTTCAAGGCGTGAGCTTGAGCCGCCGAGAGAAGTTCGTTGAATATATGACGGTGGGAGTAGAGTGTCGTAAGCGAGACAGTTTCCCAGGGAATACCCGAGGGATCGAGATTTTTGAGCTCTCTCGTCCGTTCCATCTTGATAAAAGCGTTTTTGTAACGGAAGATGTGATTGCCTATACCCGGCAGGAGAGAAAATGAAGTGCTGATACTGCCATTGTCATGTTTGTTGATTGTAGTAGCGACGGATAGATGGTGTACACGAGGCGTATATCGCGTGAACAAGTATTTTATAGGAGATAAGAATGGTGACACCTGCGGATTCTCAGCTGTGACTGGTGCCAAGTTGGCCTGAGCGAGATTACGCCGATGTTGGTGAATCCATTGAAGGAACCACGAGTAGGACTGGTCGCGTATTGGTATTTCGAGAGTGACGAGGAAATGCTGTTTAGTCGTCTGCGCGAGAGATATGAGTGCCTTCCGTCCAACCGCGAGACCAGCCGTCAAACCCACGACTCCGACTCCCTAGGTTGCCAGCTTTAGTACCAATTAGCTCTGCATGCGGATAGCAAGCGGGTGAACAACATACAGCCGCTAGAATATGGTTATCCGATAGCTGGTCCCTCCATGTCTTTAGTCTATCGCTCGTAACTGTCCTTTGGGTCACAGCTCCGTTCGATTCACCTGGCGCAAGATGCTCATCTAGATGTGATGATATCACCTGTTCGGTGTTCGAAGCTGCATCGGCTGGCGGCGCATTGTCGAGGGGAGTTTTGGCATTCTGGCTGCCGATACCGAATGGCATTACCTCTGCTCTGTCTCGCAAGTGACTGGCCTGTAGCCACGGACACTATCGCGGGGTCTTCGGTGATGATTGAAAATTGGAGATGAGATATCAAGATGTGGTTTATAACGTTGAGGCGAAGTTCAAATTTGTTGGTGCTGTATACCGGGAACCCTCCCCGAATGCTTTCCCGGGATCCAAAGGCTCCCGGACAGGCTCCCGGTGAGGGTAGTGTCGACACCAAAAGCAGCTGCCTCGTGATCTCACCCGCGTCCACCTCTTCAATCCTTTCTTCCTAAAGACCCCACAGAGACCTCCTTACTTACCATCGAGACTCCAATCACGACTATCGATATTCTGATTACTCTCTTTACTAGCTATTCGAAAGCTTGTGCTTTGCGAGACTGGTTGTTTCTTCATCCTTACCCTGCTTGCTAGAACCCGCTCGACCTGCGCCTTTGGAACTGAGTCAACATTGGTTGGAAATCCTCCCACACCCTGGACCTCTCATACCTATATATACATCCATCTAGCAGCCTTCTCAGCTATCAATCTCTTCTCCATTATCTCCTCCTATCTTTGTTCTCACCTAGATATACCACCGCAACCTTAGTCTTTCGTCATGGCCGCTGTCAAAAGAGTCGCCAAGGTACTCTCACCCTCAAACAACAAGGCTTGAAAGTTCCACCACCGTTAACGTAGATCGTTGCTCTCTCATAGGAACTGGCAGAGTTGGACTCACAACCCATCAATGGAGTCTCCGTTGGCGCCTCCGATTCTGATATTCTCAAATGGAACATCGTGATGACGGGCCCTCCTGATACACCTTACGCCGTACGTGTTGGCCCCGCTTTACCCCACCACAATCGAAATAGTCCTCCCGCATCGTTGATAGCTAACATGACTTGCTCAAATAGGGCGGCATCTTCACTCTCGTTCTCGAACTTCCCCCAGAATATCCCTTCAAAGCGCCAAGTCTCCGTTTCACAACCAAGATCTATCACCCAAATGTATCCAACGACGATAAAGGCGCCATGTGCCTCGGGATTCTCCGCTCTGACACCTGGAAACCAGCCAGCAGAATCCGACAGGTTCTGGAACACGCAGCAGCTCTACTCAAGGAACCAAATATCGACGATGCGGTAGAAACAGCTATCGCAGAGCAGTACAAGAACAACCACGAGGATTTTGTTAAGACAGCGAAAGATTGGACGAGAAAGAACGCCAAGTAAAACTTCATTTTCTAGAGAGCGGTAGACACCTTCTTAAGCACAACCGATGATCATGGAATCTTTTTATGTCTTTTTTGGGCACGCAAGAACGTTTTAACGATATAATGGCGTTATACATTTGAAAAGGGATAGCTCTAGCTGGTTTGGGCGACCACGAAATCTTTTTTGGACAATGGATATCTTGCGGAATACAGCTGGCGTTTCTAGTTGATTGTAATTTTATCCTTTGGTCACAAGTTTTATAATGGAGAGCAAACGTTTATCCGATTTATTTCAACCAGTACGGCGAGTGAATTTAAACTACGGATGTGCAAATAGTGAGAATGGTGATGCGATCTTTTTAGTTAGAAAAGATACATTGCTGCTGTTGTATAATTTTACAATCTCAAGGTGAAATATAGATATAGTAACTGAAAAGGTATCTCCATAATATCGATCGTAGTCAGGTCCCTGCTATCTCACGATCCAGTTTCGGGAGCGATATATCCCACAATGTTCATATATTTCTCTTTAGCTGCCTTTTGCAAATCAAGGAACTCTTTTGCCAAGGGACAGACCTCAAATTCACCCGCTATATGGATAAGTATGTGGTTAACTCTAATGCCATCTCCAAAATAGCTTTTGAGAGGGAGATGAACTAACATGCGTCAGGCTGCTTCGCAATATTGGAATAGGAGATACTACTGCGATGGAAAAACTCATACGGACCACCCCATTTCGAATCCAACTCTCTAGTTAAACTTAGTACCTCTGGATTTGTTATATTCCGCAGAAGCGGGTCACGAAAACCGGGGAAGTTTTGGCGATGGCGGCATTCTGCGACGCTTCTTCGTTTCTTCCTAAAGACGAATGTTGTCATCTCCAGTTCCCGGATAGCTGAATAGGCCTCACTGAGGGAATATTTCGGGTGCTCCCAATCTTCCATGAAGATTAAATTCTGTAGCAAGCCTGTAGTAAATGATCTTGTCAGGGATCCTAGAGCCATAGAAAAGCAATCCACGTTCGCGCATTTCTGGGAACCGCTCGACTCGGTCAGCAATTCACGGGCAAATAATTTGATGGGTTCCAGGATTTCTCGAAGCAGCTCCCTCCGTTCTGTAAGAATAAAGTCTAAAGATTACACCATTGCACATTAATGAATTAGTTTTGTATCTTTTCAAAGCTCTAGAATAGCCAGCTACTTCCCAGTCAAGTAATGACGTCACAATCAGACGCCTATACCTAACTAATTGTAGCTTTATATATATAAAACAAAGTTAAGGCGGGGTCTGTTTGATATACTTAGAATAGTCTGGGGAATCAACTCCAGATTCAAATCTATCTCTGTATACCACTCGCCCTCCATCTTTTTCTGAACAACTCCCGTGCGAAATAGTAGTGGAATCCATCTAGTAAGACCTTGCGTCTCTGAGGATTCTACATTAGTGGCTACCCGCAGGTGTAACAATAAATATCTCGACGCCCGTTCCACAATGACAGCGTTTGAGAATATAATTCCAATGAATAACCAGATTTCGGCTGCCGTTCCCTCAGAGCTCTGGGAATACGGATTTTTATCTTCCAAACATGACTCAATCCAAAATTGCGGCCATGGCGAAAGCGCTGTTGAGATATCAAATTCATCGGCCAATAAAGCGATGCCTTGTAATGTTGAGAACGCGACTTTTCGGGGTGTCTTTGCAGTCTTATAATGGAAAATATCGAAAAAAATACTCAGAGTCTCCACAGTTGTTCCGTAGACTGTTGTTTTACGATATTGCTTTCCGTTCACTTCGATCGTTCCAAGTGGTGCAAACCCGGTATCTGGATCCAATATCTTTCTCCAAACCGGGGAAGCGACCCTCAAAGCTGCAGCCGATACTAGGAAGCAGTGTCTGTTGGATTCCGGTTCGTCGTTATTGAGTTCGACGACCAAGTCAGCGACTGGGGAGAATTCGTGAACCTCCATTTGAATCGCTGGGTTTGATCAATATATTAAATGTATATTCTCTCAGGATCAGGTAGAATTGAGGCTATCAACTTATAAATTAAGAATACCAAGGATCCGATTGCTTGGGAGGAAGCACTGTGCCACGTATTTGCATATCGCTATATTACAAGGCTGTCGAATTCAAGCTGGAACACGTTACACTACTCAAATCTACCTTTAAAAACAAGGCGGAGCAAATACATCAAATAGAAAAGCTAGCCACTTCTCGTATTAAAGAGTATATGATATAGTAGAGTAAAAGGTTCCACTAAAGGAGTAAAAGATTTTGAGAAGCGACTCCATATGTACATTTTAATCGAGTAGAGAACACCATAACTTTCTGGTTATCCTAACAAACTAGTCGCAACATACGAAGTCGACTTGTTTGTGAGACGTGCCAGCCATCAATTTTTTGCAAACTCCATAACTTAGACCATCCCAAATAAATTCACCAGTATTCGTAAATCAGTACCATACTCATACTTTCATAATCATCAGGCTGTTACTTCTTCCGGCCTATTTTTCCATTCACAGCTCTTTCCGCTCGCTTTCTTTAGGATATCTTCATTATCTTCAGTCCACCATTTTTTCAAAACCATCTGCCCTCTCCTCGCCATACCAGCATCTCTATTCCTGTAAACACTATCAATCGCCCTAACATCATCTCTATCATTCACCAACCATCTCCTCTCTTCAGCAGACCACTCATCATACGTCATGCCGGGATACTCCTCCTTGATATTGGCCTGCAACCGATCTCTGACCACCCCCTTCAGCTTATTCGCCTCCACATTCACATTCCTGCCCTCGCGGGACCTTTCTTCTGCCTTTATCGATTTCGCATTATAGAATAGCAGGTGCTTATTCTTCGCGACGGCTTTCGAGAGGGTATTCAACGCTCCCTGTGACATATTCGTATAGCTGAGATCTAGATACTGTAGCGACTCGGACGACTCGATGAGTTGTAATGCCGGATCAAGGATTTCGTCTTCGATCCAGTTGAATTGCATTTTGAGATCCATTGTGGCGTAGGATTGTCCGATATCGAGCATTCGGATCGTAGGATGGAATGATAGCGCCTCAAAGATTGCGGCCACGCCTTCTGTGCTCGCACCGATGGATTGGAGTGATAGTCGTTCGATGGAGGTGTTTCGTCTTAGTCCCTCTGCGAGAACTTTACATCCCGTGTCCCCGATGAGGTTGTTGGACATGTAGAGCGAGGTGAGTTGGCATGTTTGCTGTGAGATAAATTTGGAAATATAGTCTATTGCGTTCTTTTCACCTTCTTTGGCAGGGAGAATACCGACACCGTTGAGGTATAGTGAGTGTAACGGCGAAGGTGGGGCGATGGGTAGAAAGTCGCTAAAGTGGTCCGAGAGTTTATCGAAGACTTTTGCGAGGCATTCGTCGCCTAGGTCGGTTTGATCCAAGTCTAGGGTTCGTAGACGAGGTAACTGAGATAGCAGTTTGAAGAGAGAGTCGTGACATCCAGGGCCTAGGGGATTTCGTTTTAACCAGACGTTCTCGATGATCGGGCTTTTCGACATGGCGGCTACAAGAATCGCAAAGGACTCAGTATCGATGCAATTCCCTGCTAGATACCAGGTCCTCATTGCATCTGGACGCTTCTCGAGGAACTTGGCGATAGCATGAGCACCATCTGGACCGATTATGTTATTGCCTAGCAGGAAGTGTTCGATAAATGTATTCGTCTCCAAGGACTCCATGAGCTGAGCTATCGATGGTCCAACGACCATTTTGCACAGATCCATACGTTTATCAGAATACACCACTCCTCGCTTGAACTCTAGAAATTCGGTCTTGTAATTAGGTTCGTAACCTGGTTCGAAGTTTTGTTGAGACAACCGTTCGGCATCTTCTCTTATCTGCCCGGATTCATCGAAATTGGCCTTGAAATCCTCGGCGGACATGTCCTTCATCAGGTGTGTGAAAAACGGCTCCAGCTCGCTGTAAGGCGCGATCTCAACAGGCATCGGTAGCGACGGTGGTTGGATCACTGTATCTGCCGTTATCCGTTGGTCCCACTGGCCGTAACTCTTGATTTTTTGTATCCATTTCGCGGCGGGCAGGTTTCCTTGTCCATCTGGTTGTTTTCTCATGCTACAGGTGGGTCCTGATGGAACGGTTCCCGCATCAGGACCGAAGAGGCCCATTCGGCTTGTGTCCATACCCGTGAGATCTAGGTGCACAGCGGACGCCATTTTTACGAGCTGTGATGTGATGTTTGTATTTCTGTATCTCTGGACCGAGTCCTTAAGAGCTGAACTTGATATACGCGTCGAAATGGGACCTAGAACGTTGCGAACGTGCGAGATCAGTACGGCGAGGTTCAGTGGGAGCTGATATGCCAATCCGCGACCAGCGCGGAGGACGTGAGAATGCATACTTGAAAAACTAATGAATCTCTCCCAAATTAGAAGTAGAAATTTCACAAATGGCCTTATTTATTTTAATCGAAAATCTATATTCATAGATTTAAAATTTTGCAACTGCTGGTTATATCAATTTATATGCATCCGTGAGTGGCTTCATGGAATGCAAATGCGGGGCACGTTTGGTGTCTACACAGCTGACTCACAAACCAACATTGGCAGCCAACGACGAGCCAGAATCCAATCGAACCTGCCAAGCTGATCCTCCACGGCAGAAACGACAGTCTCGACCCTGCGCTTCTGTCCCTCCACTCGCCGAGAAGCCCAGAGATCTCTTGAGCCCACTGCCATCGATCAAGGTGGAGCTGGCTCGAGCTAGCGCGTCGCGTGTCGGTGGGCCCAAAGGCCAAGACGAGATCCATTCACGGTCACGTGTCCTTCATGTGCAGCCTCAGAGCACGACCGGCCTGTTGTTTTTCAATGTCGACAGAGAATCGAGCGAGCGGAACACGCGAATCTCGCTAGCAGCATTTGTCTCAATTGGAATATATGTGGCAGAATTATTGAAAGGACCTTTCATCTCCGATATCTAGCAATCTTAAATATCATCTCCCTTGACATCATCAGCTCTTGGTGTTCCTTGACATGCGACGCGCTACTCGGAACACTCGGGACATGGAAGTCATGGTGCATACATAAAATATCCATGTGCAGATTCACTGTGGATGGAGGAAAGGCGTGCATGCTTTTCTTCCGTTCATGGCGTGTGGTTCAACCTCCTCGCACGATAAGGGAGAAATCAGCCACTGGAAGAAACCCTAGACGTTGTCTCCGGCTGTTGGGCGAGAAAATGCCGAATGACGAGGACAAGCCGTCTGAAATCGGGAGCGGAATGGGTAACGCGGCACACTAACTGAATGTTGGGAGAACCTACGACGAAAGGGAACGGAAAAGAGATCCAGACAAAATCAATTCTGAATCTTGAGACTTCAAGCTTGGGCTGCCATTTTCTTGGCATTCACGATCACGAACCTCAAGGGCCAGCCGCACAGTCCTTGAGGTTCGAGAAATTCCAGGGATTTGGTAATCGATTGCCAGGTCGGGAAAATCTGTTCGTAAAGAGATCGAGCGTTTCATTTTACAGCCCGTTATAACAAAGAAAGGAAAAGAAAAAAAAGCGATAGAAAGTTCGTCTTCGGTGACCTCAAAGGAAACCCCAGGCAACGTTCAAATACCCCCCAACCGCCATCGACGAGAAATCCGGCTAAGTGGGACAAAAAGCAGGTGGGTCCGTGGCGCGCGATTTTGCCCAGCCTCGGGAACAAACGACAAAAAGCCACTAATAAGTCATCCCAAGATAAAATATCGATTGGCTCGCTCTCGGAAATCCGGAGTGACCTTTTGGATTTCTGGAAAATTATAAAATATTTTTCTTAGCCAAGAAAATATTGAAGGGGCAGGAATGGAGATTGATGCCCGAGAGTGGGTTTCCGTGAGGGTGTCTTCAATAATAGTTTGTGGGTGTGGTCATAGTCCATCCTGGGCATGCAATAACAATTAATAGGAGGCAAAGAGGAAAACATCGAAAGAGCGAAAAAGAAAGAAACATGCATGAAATACTACTTCAATAAAATGGGGTAGTATGGATTGGGAGTTCCGCTCGAAATTATTATCCGCCCGTCCCCTCGTCTTTTGCGTGGTTCTGAGGAACAAGGCTTTTTTGGACGGACATTTGGAAACGACAGACTGGCCCACACTCCCAGTTACGTATTTGTTTCCTGGACGTTAGTTTGTTCTAGGAACTGCAACTTGCTCAGGATAATGCGCTAAAAACGATACTTATTATTTGCATGAGCCATCAAAAGCACGAGCACGGATCGATTTGTGATAAGAGTCTTTCAGCTGGCCCTCCAAAACCGATTGGACGCCCTTCAACGGACGCAGACAAGCCCCCCCGAATCGAATCCCTCCCTTTTGGCACCCCCCTTCTGACCAAAGAAAACAAATGGATCAGAAGGATGAAAGGAAGGAAAAGGCATTATTAAGAAGCCAAGGGCATACTGTTACATATTGTTCTCCTTCTTTCACCCGGACACCTTCGGAATCTACCACAAGTCTTGGAATAAGGGGCCCAGAGCCATCAAAATATAAACAAGCATTTGCCAAGTTTTCTATCCGCTGCCAGCCAAGAAAAAGCTTCGCTCCTCCAGTTCCCAACCCGGTGGGATTGTCCAAGAAAAGGATACCCATCGAGTCCAAGATCGGGCTTTTAAAGGAGATTCCGAGGAGGCTCTGGGATCACTTTTAATATACTTCATCTCTTGGCCTTTCCCCCCATTCACCCGATAGTCTATCTTTCGTTCATTCCTCGCTATCGCCCTTTATCGAGGAACTTCCATCACCTCTCCAGTTCACGTCCAAAGTCAATTCCAAAAGCAGAAGCTGACGACGACTCTCCTCCGTCCCTGCGTTTTCCTTATTCCAACCGTTTTACTTTTTATAATTTTCTAATTTATATTTATAATTTTTTCCGATCATCCCCACTGGGAGGAAAGATTGGACCCAGGGAAGCGGGGCGAGCGCCTCTCCTGCTTTTATAACTTGCGATTGATCACGTTGCAAGGTTCCAGCTTTTCACAGAAAAAAAGTCAATTCATTCCGATTTCTCCCTTTCAGCTCGTCATCGCTCTCATTCCAACTGCAACCTTGACAACCCTTACGACCTTCCACTCCTGTCAACAATTTAATTTTCGATGGGATCGAGGCGTCCTGAGCCTCTGGACGCTGTCGGTAGAGTGTGAGATGCTTCGATTCTAGCCTTGTCCGGTTCCACAGTCAATCGACAAGTCTCATTACCATCCCCCCGTTTCTTTTTTCCTTTTCCTTTTTCTCCCCCCAAAATCGCTATTATAATTTTGTTTGTCGGATCAGTCGACTGAGCCCACCACCCACCCCCTTCCACAGAGTATCGATTGCGACGTAACCACCCTTCTCCTCTTTCGAGAGGTTTAGGGCTTTTGCAGTTTCTTCTGCTCCCTCTTCCCAAATGTCGACCTTTGGTCAGGGTCACACAGTAACACGGCAAGACGACATTGCAGGACCAAATCCTAGGGAATCTAATCAGACCATATCATCCAGGTTGACAACATCTTCATGTACCGCCCGGTCTTCAACACCTTTTACATGGCCATTAGGTAGTAGGAGGCGGAGGCCGTGGCAACAAAATATGATGGTATCAAAGACACCCCGTGTATTGCTATATATTGCAAGACTGGTGCAGGTTTTCTGTTCCATTCTTGTTTTGGCAGCTGCCATATTTTCAGTGGTCAAATTTGGCATCCAGCAACAGGAGGTGTTGGTGCTGCAGGATGGCTCCGACTACGTTGATGTGGACTACAACAGCCTCCCAGATGGAAGAGGCGATTGGCGACCGGTTCTCCTCGTAGCCCTTGTAAGTGTCTACCCCCCTTTTTTGTTTTTTTATATATACTCCTTTCCCTGGTCTTTGGTGTTTTATCATAAATTATCGGATTGTCTTGTATCCTTATCCTGCCTTGCGCGGGTATCAGCTGTCGCTGTTGGGTTTAAGGTTACATCTGGCATTTCTACGTGAAGGCCCAGAGAAGATCCATTCCAACGGACGAATCATCTTTTATTCCCTTGGACCTTCTCTCTCAGGACATCTTGATGACCCTCTTCGTTCTGCAAAAGAAACGAAGGGAAAATTAAATTAAGAGTATAATCCTGGGGGTTCCCGAACGTCAGACAGACGTATCGAGGAGAGTTTTTAAGGTTGAAGGCGGATCTCTAGCCTATTTATATCCAGATCTCCTGTCGGAAGATTTTCATGGAGTCGGCCTGGAACCTAGGCCGCCCTCGTCACGATAGACATGGGGAGAGATTCTGTTCTGGCGCATTCATGACGCCTTGGCTCTATAACCATATGCTATATCGTTCCGAACCGAGTGATACGGAACCTTTTTCTATTTTGTCGGATTTTTCAGTTCGCGAACGAGGATGTTAACAAGGATGTGATACTTATAGTCTTCCGTTTCGTTGTTTGTCTTTCCACTTCTCACCACATTTCGACGGAGACGAGTGAGTGTCGTGGTAGAGGTAGTGCTCTTGGCTCTATGGTGTTCCTTGTAAGTAACAGGCTTTCCCCTTTCTCTTCGCTATTCTTCTTCCTTCTTTCGGGCAGCCCTTGGTTGTGTTTTATCATATCACCATGATGATATTTCACGCCGGGAAGTTTTATTATTTTATTTTTCTCCCGTTCCTTCTCTGTGTTTTCTCCCTTTGTGAATGGCATGGCGTGGTTAGCGTCGTGGGCTCTGAACACTGCTGCCCTTGCGACCTTCCTCAAACTGTCATGCCGCATCGGAGCGAGCCAATGCTGTGCCAAAGAGCGTCAAAGGAGAGGCGGACCAGAACGAATCGAACATTCCAAAAATGCAAAGGGCTTTCTGCTTTTGGTGTTTCTTAAAATGGGCACACGCAACACAAGCCAGGCAACTACCTCCTCGGTTCCCATTTTATACGCCTCGCTCTCGCCTTTCCATGCAAATTTAAAGTACCTTTACTTGTATGCGGATGCTATGCGAACGCTAAATGGAGGGGAGGGAAGGGTATACCTGTTCCACACATGTTTTGTTTGAGCCCGTCGCAAAGTCCCCCTTCTTCTTCTCACCTCTCTTTCCTGCCTTTGGTGGGCAGGAGGAGAGGCGGTGGGAGAATTAAAAACAATAAGAGGGCGCTTGCCGGGGCTTTTATCATCCCTTCTTTTTCTGATGTCTGCACCGTTTCGCTAGCTTTGTCCGTCGAGTTTTTTGACATTTCGCATACCTGGCTAACCACTTTTTTGTGCTACGGTGGGATCCGACTGGCATCCCGAGAAAGTACGAGGGGAACCCTTGATATATCTACATTCTACGTTCAAGAGAGGAAATTGGGAAACTAGAAGAAAAATCCTTTTTTCTTTTCTTTTCTTTCAGACACCCTTCAGACTGTCTCAAATCGAATCGATTTTAGTTTCCTTTCCTCTTAGTGGTATATATATCATTTGGTTTCCCTCTACTTCTTGGCGCCGGCTTCTGGAAAAACCTCCCATTACCGTCATGCATTATTACTTTTTCATCATAGCATGACATTGTACATTCCAACTATTACTACACCATTTGAACCGAACTGTCTCCATCCAAAAGCTCCATTTGAATTCCTGGACGATCATACAAAAGAAACTCACGCCATTGGGATTGATATTGGTCGAAATTCGACTGCTGCTCCGACATCTTCAAATAATTCTGACGAAGACCCCATCAAAATAAACAGCGACATCCATACCTACTGCATCATGTCGCAGGTTGGTGTCGCTGCGGGTTTAATAGTGATGTAAGTTTACATTCCTTGCAATCAATCTCATTTATCGGGAACCAACATTCTTGGCCCGTGCGCTTGGTCGGGTTACACGACATTACTCTATCAGAAAATTTAAACCTTGATACTAACATATTTTAAAAGAATATTCACATTCCTCTCTATACTCCTCCTTCTCCTCCTCTCCTACCAAGCGACAGACTACCTCATCGAGCGAAGAGCGCTCGAACTCCTCCAACATCATGCTCTCCCGTCGATGGTCCAACAGGGCATCGCACCAATATCAAACGCATACCAAACAATAGCAAACTCCATCCCGCCGTTACGGTCCAACCAACAAAGACCTGGCGACGAAGAAAACAATAATCCTCACGACCATACACACTTCATGGGCCCAGACGACATAAGCCCCATTTCGAATCATAACCAAGAAAAGGCGTATTCGTACGCACCCTCGAATTACCAAAGCACCACAACGGGAGCACAAACAACAACAACAGAGACTAGCGGCGCCGCTGGCGCGTCTGTATTATCATCATCAAGAAGCTATCAGGAACAACCAGAACGATCAAACCACGACAGGATACGTCCTGACCCTTCACGACCACTCCAGCTCCAAGGGTGGGTGACACAGGGGTACGAAGTTGATCGGTAGTCGCTAAAAAGCCAGCCGGTCAAAGAAATAATATAGAGAAAAATTTATAAAGACTTTTAATGGGAGGTATTCATTGACACGTATCACGGTTTGCTATTTAGCTACATATTTTAGTTTTTATTGTTAATATTACGAAAAAATATTCTTTCAGCACTCTTCTAAAATTTTTTTGTCAAGAGCCTTTTCGGTTTATTTGTTCCCATCTTAGCCGTCCGTCATCATGTATATGAGCATTTTCACTTGCATTTCGTGGGGTGGGATATAAGCATAGAAGTCCCACGGTTATACATACCGTTTTTCTTTCACTCTTCATCTTCCAAGAGAGCGATGGGAGTCGAAGACCAAAATATGATGTCTAATAAACACTGCAAATAATTTAACAATCCCCCCGTTTGAGAAAAACTTCAATCGGAGTGTGTATATTCTTTCACAATAGCGCGAGCGAACTAATCGTGCCTCCTGAAAACTCTTTTCATTAATCTTTTTCCGCGTAATTATTGGGTGAGCGTGATTGTTTTTCCACCTGTCCTGCATGGCTGAGACTGTAATACGAGCCATTTCGCGGGCTGAGATGGGTAGATGGCACACGTGCCAGGCCAATTTAGGATCTACTTATTTTACAAGCTTAGAGAATACCAAGTACTCGTCATCGAATGGTATGCCTTTTGGAACTGGAATTTGAATCATCTTTCAACGCGAGCGCTCAGGCTTAATTATTGGGTATACAGGTGGTTAATTTGAGATATCATGTGTCAGCCCAGAGAACCGCAGGAGAGTATACGAATAAGCGTCGGGCCTCGCAGCTAGGCGCCTGTTATATATCAGCCAAGCCTCGGATTAGTTTGAATCCCCAAGTCGATGTTCTTTATTTAAATTATTCGGTATTTACATTTACGCAAATGCCGGAAGATATGTACAATTAAAAAATTAAAAAAAAGTCTAAACAAGAAAAAGAAGAGAACCATAGAAATTTAAATCCCACAATGCTTAGCCCATTTTATCCAGATATATGTAGAGTGTTAATATACAATATTTACAACGTGCGTGTTATTCGTCATCATCACCTTTCTTCTTCTCAGGTTTGTACTCGTCAAAATCAATGTCGTCTGCCAGCTCTGGGGGCACCAATCCTGACCGCTCCTCATTTGACGTAAACCCATCCCCGTCACGGTAGTATTCGACTTGCTCATACCCACCTTCCTCGTCTGGCTCAACCTCGTCCTCCCACTCTTTCAACCCATCCTCCGTCTCGTTAGCCGCTTGGAACTCTTCACCTAGACCCTGATCCTGACCTTGTTCTTCATCCTGACTACCTTCTAGCAACCGTCCTGCATTGAACGACCGTGGATACCTTTTCCCCATCAACCTCGTGCCCACCAGCGTGTTCCAATCCTCGTCCCCGAGACCCATCAGCTTCCACTGCTGCTTACCCCACTCCAACACATCCTGCCAGCTAGTCTCAAAGTACGCATTATACTTCATCCACTTTTCCGCCTGTGGCCGCATGGGCAATCTACCCAATATCTGCTTCGTGACGAAATAATCCCTCTTCTCCTTCAACGCTTGGTGAACTACGGTTGTGATGGTTGGAAGTGTCGGTATAACCACACCGTCGTACTCTCGCTTCAGATCCCCCATTTCTCCAGGTGGTGTGCCGTACCTCGGAGCATTTCCGGTGAGCATGCCGACCTTGTTGCGGTGCGCCATGGGGTCTATCCTCCGATCACCACTGCGGTGAGACTTGACAGACTCGTCCATGAGCTTCAATAGCTTCTTCGGCGGTAGACAGTACATTTTAAACATCCTCATGCCCTGCACTGATCCTTCCCTCTTCACGACTCCGTTTAGCAAGATTGTGAAAGCTCTGGAGCCCATCTTCGACGCAGCTTTGGGGTCCCCGAGGTCTAATCCGAGTCTTTGTAGTGCCTCTGAGGCCTTCGCTACATTATTTTCCCGTATAGCGATTATCAAAGTTTCGAACCAAGCGTTTGGTCCGATTGGGTCGCTGGTAGTATGTTCGATGGGTAGGTTGACACCTTCACGGAACGGTTTAGTGAGAATTTTCTCTTCCAGGATTCTCTTATTGTGTGCGTCTGCTCTCGCTGCGGCCCGTCGCATTAGGCCGAATCCTTCGGTTGGGTTCTTCTTGAACGTATGACGGGTAACTATGCCTAGAGTGACGTGGTCCGGTTGGATATCTGATCTCTTCATAAAATCGAGGATTGCTTGGGCTTCACGTTGCTGGTTTAGAGCGAGATGCATGTTTAGGACGGATGTGATGGTGTAGATTGTTAAAGGCGGTGCTAGCAGTGTCAGAAGATATTTGGCCAGATCGAAATCCATGAGATCTCCCGCGTGCGTCAACATGATGTTCAAGAGACCGCTGTTGGATCGGAGGTGTTGTTCTGTGATTACGGTTCTGATGAGATAGCGGAAGAGATCCCATCGAGATCCTTGGCGGAGGACAGTCAAACTGGCGATGACTATGTAAATTGGATGTTTATAGGCGGTTTCAGGAGCGAATTGAACAGGTGGAAGCTCAGGCTGGAATTTATACTGAGCATTGGCGATACCCGACTGCGAAGTAAGTTGGTATTCGATACTAGCCCAAGCATTCATGATGCCGGTTACATCGTTCCGTTGACAAGCACCCTCCAGGATTGCGTAGTATATGTCCAGGCCCCATCTTCCTTTGACTGGAATTTCCGGTATTATATCACCATAAGAAGCAAAAACGTTAACTTCAGGATGGTCGATCAACTCTCGGGCAAAGGTTTGGTCGTAGGGACCAGTTATATCTCCAGCTTTCTTCAAAAGTCGGAGCATCCGCCCAGGAGTATCCGGTGGCCATGCGTCGAAGGCTGCGTTGTGGAGACATACCGAAGTAGATTGGCGAATCAAGTAAGATGGGAGAATAAGCTTTCGCTCAGGAGTCTGAGACTCGGATGACGCATATGGCTCGTGGGGTTGGGTAGACTCTTCGATATTGATATCCTGGGGTTCAATGGCGTCCTTCTCCCACGAGAGATCCTTTTCGCCGCGAAGAAGGAGCCACGTTGCACTGACCCCCAAGCCTCGTTCTGCAGCTATAGAATTGACCAGCTCAAGCCATAAACCCCAATCGATCTTTTTGTCTGATTTGCGCATTTCCATCCCAAGTAATTTATCAAAGTAATCCGCTTCTACCTCTTCAGTCATCAAGCGGGCGATCTCCGACTGCATAGCCTGTAGCTTCGGGTGTTTTTCGGAATATACGATCGGTGGAACATGATTTTCGACGTGGAGATACGCTAGGAGTTGAAGAACCGTGGAGAATATTTCTTTTGATGTCATATCCATCTCGTTTTCGCTTTCGTATCCAGGACTCCCTAGAACATGTGAAACTGCATCGCCGATGAGAGGACTGGGAGGCTCAAACGCGTCACTCATATCGAGCATCGGAGGCGTATCAATATCAGTAAGAATATTGAATACGCTTCGAACAGCATACTTTTTTTCGGCTTTCCACCCGCTGATCAACATTGACGTGAGGCTGCTCAATAGCACTCCGACCCCTCGTCTTCGGCGCGCAATATCCTCGCGCTCTGGCTTAGTGTATCCAATCATCCCATCCTGTAGAGTATTAGACATGCTCGGGTGTTTTTGGTTATCCTGATCCCCGACTGCATTGACCATTCTCCAGACCTTCAGATCCGGATCCACGATGTCGGGACGCTTGTCAACTATCCTTTTAGCGATCCATACCACTTCTCTCTGCCGTCTCTTGAGTAAAAGGGAGTTTAGAACGTCGATACCGTCCTCGCGCGCGATCTCGAGGGCATACAGCAGCTTAGAGTATGATACTGGTGTCCAGCGAGCCTCCCATTCTACTTCCAAGTCACACAGCACCGCATCTTTCGCAGCATAATCGACATCTTGGTCTGCTAATAGACTACCAAAGACAGATGGGTATGGCATATCCATAAACTGGTCGGTTCCGGTTCCTGTACTGGACGAAGATTTGATGGGCGGTGTCGGATGGGTGTTCAATTCCTGCAGGTGTGGCGGGAGGAACTTTTCTGCATACAGGGCATAATATTCTTCCTTCTCCGCTTCAGTGCTGAACTCGGGTGCGAATACGATGTACTCATCTAAAGGGGTGACCCTAAAGTTCACGACTGGGCTTTTCATGTCCGTTACTTCGATCGATGTTTCCCTGAGTGGCGGGTCTAACAGGCTGACCTTCGCTTGTATCGGTTCGCCAAGGGTTTGGTCGGCTTTATATTCAGGTGCATCAAAGTGACTAGCATTAGGGTGTTTCTCTTGCAGTAGTTCCCAAAATTCTTTGAAATCCTTAGCAGCTTCCTCAGATGGCTCCTTAGTTTGTTCTTTGGACGGTTCATCAGGAGGTTCTTTTGTGGGACCTCGATCGAAATAGCTTTTGATGAATTGCTCCTCTGCTGCCATCCTTGCGTCATAGTAGCTGCCTTGGTTAATATCTCTGGATGCCGCACCCGTCAAGGGTTTCTCCTTGGGTTTAGCTTCAGACTCCTCGACCTTCTGCTCAAGCCTTTCAAAAGCATTGCGGCGTGTTCGTGCTCTTTGAAATGATTTGTTTGGAACATCATTTACTCGAGGCGTTGGCCTTTCTGTTGGCGATTCCTCGGACATATAGTGACGGCGTGCGATGAGCGGATTATATCGAGATTGTAGCGCCATCTGCGGTCGAGATTTGCATCTTGGCGTGGAGATTGGTCTGGTTGCCGAACATCGCGAGCCGGTTACTGAGCGAATGGCATAAGAATGCAATCCTCGTGCTACCGTCCTTGACGGCCATGTTTGACTCCGCACAGTATTCCTCTTGAGCAGCTCCCGTAGAAAGATTCGAGTTCTCGGAGGGAGAAGGAATGGCAGCAAGAGGAGATATGCTGAGGGATCGGAGCGGGGAGGTGTGATGGACATTCGAGGACCATTGGTGCGGATTTGGGGTGTATATAACGAGGGACAAGGTATAGCTTCCACCGCTTGACTGGTAGCCGTCCTCGGCGAGACCAATGTCGTAGAGTTCGTACCTGTCTATGAGTTTTCTGTCGTCAGAACGGTCCGTCGCTTTGAATGTTTGAAAGTGAAAGTTCGAGGTTTCTGCGGTCAAACGGGTGACCTCGAAATTTTTTTGGCCGTCGAGAAAACAGCCTGCATTAATTCGCAGCTGTTAATTTTTTGCTAGCGCGCGAGTGGGATGATAAGATAAGATGAGATCCAACCTCTCACAACACATTTATCCACACACGAGCACCGCTTTGCCGCATACAAATCGATATATCATTGCAGACCAGTAGCTGCATAGCATGATTTTATTAATTATTTCTGTTACTAACCAGTATTTGGATTGGTATCTTGCGCTATCTCCATGGCTGTTTTGATGCTAAGTTTGAATTATTATTTGATAAATTTATACGATCCGTACGTCATCTGAATGCACGTTTAGGAGAACTATGTATGTACTGAATCCATAAGATATATAATTCTAAGGGCATATACATAAAGACTCTTAAAATATATATAAAAAGGTGAAAGATTAAATACGAAACGCTAATAAACATGAAGAAGAAAAGGTATCAATTAATAAAAAGAGAAACAGTAATCAGTTATTATAAGTCTTGTCGTTATAAGATTGAATGCCTCCCACTTCCCTGCTCTCCATATCCATACCTCCAACTTGAGGTGCGTTTGGATATGCATTGTCGTATCTCGGTGGCGAGTTCGGTGCAGCAGCAGAATACGTATTTCGATCCTTTCGTGTGAACCAATACACTAGTCCGCCAATAATTGCAATTGCCGCAATACCGCCAATTACACCACCAGCTACTGGCCCAGCTATGCTCTTTTTCGGTGCTGCCGGATTGGTTGTCTGAGATTCAGATGTTGGAATTGAAGTAACAGTCTGCCACACGGTGGTCTTGGATCCAGAAATTGTTGAAACGATACTCGTAGTTTGAGTGACAGGGGTGGCGGAGGACCCGGTTCCCGCTGAAGTAGAAGGTGCGCTTGAAGATGCTATATTTCCCGCAAAAGATGAAAAGGAAAGAAAGAGAGGAATGATCGTTAGCCTTTTCGTTTAGGCTAGGAACACAACTGCCACTGCAGCCATCGCGGCGCCCAGCACATGATTCCTCCATGTCATCGAATAAAGCTCCGATGCTGAAGAAACGGTGACGGTCGCCGTGACGACACCAACAGTGGTAGTTGCATAAACAGTGACTGGCGCACCTGAGTTATCCGTCGGGGTTGCAACAGCATTTCCCTCGGTGAAACCGTTGTCAGTGCAATATGCGCTGAGTATAGATGTAGCGCTGAGCTTATCGTTGGTATTGCTGCATTGCGATAACGCCATGCTTCCGGCCGAAGTTATAGCTTGTTGTAAAGTATCGGCACGGCATATGCAATCGTTGGTTGTGCAACCAATGACTTTGTAAACAGGTCCATCGTTGACACTGTAATCGTATGCGAAAACAGCCTTCAAACATTTTTTCAAATCGTTGAAGACTGGAACGGTCGAGAAGTTAATTGTGTTCGTCTGAGCGCTAACCAGCGACGCAGAAATGAACAAGGTCGAGACTGCAGATACGAAGCGCATATTGGCGGTTGTTTTGTGAGAATTATTGGACTCGGGATATTCGGATTCGATTTAAATGGTCTATCTTCAAGATTGCCTTTTTGTAAGAGTTTCTTATTAGATCTCTATTAGTATAGAATATATTTGGGAATACGATATCGATATCCGGTGAATTTAGTAATAGCAAATGATCGATCGCAAAATTACCACTTGAGAAAAGGGTCCAAAAAACAGGTCCACATGCACAAGGGCGCTCAAGCTTTTTAAAGAGGGGGGAATATAGGACCTGATTGTCAGCGAAATGCTGAAAGGGGCCCGCTAAATCCGACTGCGCTCCACTGCGAAACATACCACAGACATTTGGTTTGTGCCCAGAATCCGATTCGAGGCTGCCAGAATCCAGACGATGCCCCTGCTTAAACTTCACACACAACACCCGCAGATTTGCCCCCAGAAAGGCGGGTGCCCAGCGCTGGGCAGCATCTTGGCGACTAGCGGCTGAAGATATTTTCACTATTGATCGCGTGAAGGACCAATGAACAAATAAAGAAGGATTTTAATTAAAATCCTTCGGCGGCAATACAATCTCTTTTTGTCTTTTTCCCTTTGATTAACGGTAACTGCCATTAAAACTTTTTTTGCATATGTGAAGCTTGATCATTCAGATTGTGGGCTGGGCAGCGCTTGAAAACTCTTAACCACCCCAACACCTTTATTTTCAGAATTATATATCAATTAATCCATGATTAGTGGGAAATAAAAGGAAAGAGAACTTTTTTGTCCAGAATTTTAAGGTGGAGAAGTGTCAGATGGGGGACATGGTTGATCATGCCATGGTGCACTGGACATGGATGACCTTGTTGATAGGTAGAATAGCTCGAGAAATACGAAACGAAACCCACTTCAAAAGCTTTTATTCAAAGCCGGCAAATGTGAGTTGCTTAGCATCGAGCTGTTCGGATGTTTCGGTGTTTCGAATACATGGGAAACATTTAGAGTCGCGGAGTAAGCATTTTGCTGGTTAGCCCAGGCTATAAATCCACCTTTTATAAGGTCGGCATACGCAACTCCGATGTCAATCCCTGGCATTATCGTTGGTAATCGTATCCGTAATCGATAGCGAAGTTCTTCTTCAATATATGCATGTGGTATTTATTGTATTTGTTTTCCTTGCTGGTAATAGGGCAAGCGTACACGCGTGTGTATGCGCGACGGGTTAAATGCGAATTTGTACCGGTACGTTATTCACCGATCTTACAACGTATGGTTGGAATGTCGATGCATCTTGCTTATGAGAAGTGGAGAAAAGGAAATCAATTCCTCCACAGAACGCTCGAATTTGAGGCCGAGAGATCCCGCGTCGTTTGTCATGCATGTGATGGCCAAGCGGTCGGTTGATTGTAGACGCAAAGATGGGCATTTCTATCCGGTATGAAATGCTCTGCTCTAGTGAAGCTTAAAATATTATCCTGGCTTTGAAGCTGTCGAGTTGAGGCTCGAGGTTCGTATTAAAAGGGTTTAAGGTTTCCTGGTCTCGGATCAAATAAGGTTTCGGTCCTTCGCAATGGATTGATCACAACACAATGACACATCGGGATTGGGATCGGCGGCGTGGGGTGATGGTGGCGCCAGCGGCGGTGCGCTCGCCTAAACTGAAAGTTTTCGTCGACAAGCCAACATCGGATTGGTTCCAGTTCGGAAGGTAAAGTTTTCAACGAAGGACTACCGCTAGCATCGATTGGACGAAGTCTATTAAAGTTCACTCATAACTATCGATAACTCGAGCGTAGAAATGTGAGTACCATTTCCGAGCAAGTTCTCTCCTTCCTACCAATTAACCCTCTTTAGACATTATTGTCAAGATGGCAGACACCGAATTGCAGGCCCAAATCCAACAGCTCCAGCTGCAGCTGGAACAGATGAAAGTCAAGGCCGGTCCTTCGGTCTTTGATACCTACCAGACGTCATTGACAACACGGTATTGCAGCGCCGAAATGTCAAAGCTATTCAGCCAACGATCCCGTCACTCGAAATGGCGTCAGCTATGGCTTTTTCTTGCTGAAAGTGAGAGAGAGCTCGGAATTGACACCGTTACACCAGAGGCATTGGATCAGATGAAAGCACATCTCGAGGTTAGCGACTCAGACTTTGAGATTGCAAGGATTGAAGAAAAGCGACGACGACACGATGTGATGGCCCATGTCCACGCATTCGGTGAAGTTGCTCCCGCTGCAGCTGGTATCATCCACTACGGAGTTAGTAACTTTCTTCACCCCGTTCGTTGGGTTTCAATATCTAGCAGGGTGCATTCTCTTAAACCTTTTTCTTAGGCTACGAGTTGCTATGTTACCGACAATGCAGAATTGATGCTCATGCGAGATGCATTGAACCTTCTGCTCCCGAAACTTGCAAAAGTTATTAGAAACCTTGCAAAGTTTGCTGTGGAGTGGAAGTTGCTGCCAACATTGGCGCACACCCATTTGCAACCTGGTTCGTTTGAGAATACTCCAACGTGAGTTATGGAAAGATAACAACTAACTCCCATGACTGCAGCTCAATTGATTACGGTTGGAAAACGAGCAGCTCAATGGGCACAGGATCTCATGTTCGACTTGGAGACAATCGAAGGTGTACGAGATGGACTTAAGTTCCGTGGTGCTCAAGGAACTACTGGAACCCAAGCTTCGTTCCTAGAGATCTTCAATAATGACACCTCCAAGTGTGACAAACTAAACGAATTACTTTGCAAGAAGGCTGGATTCTCAAGCTGCTATGATGTTTCCACCCAGACATATACTCGCAAGGTTGATTTAATAGTTTCAAATGCCCTCGCAGGTCTCGGGGCTAGCACCCACAAGCTTTGTGGCGATATCCGTCATTTAATGGCCTGGAAAGAAGTAGAGGAGCCGTTTGAGAAGGATCAAATCGGATCCTCCGCCATGGTATGTTTTGCCTTCACTAAATATTGACTGAGATTGGGCTAGCGCTAAGATGATTTTATAGGCGTACAAGCGCAATCCCGTATGTTGTAAATGGCCCTCGCATTTTCGATATCTGCTCACCGGTTAAATAGATGCGTTCCGAAAGACTCTGCAGTCTCTCCCGAGAACTCATGTCCAAGCCCGCCAGCTTCGCTAACACCCTTGCAACACAATGGATGGAGCGAACCTTGGACGACAGCGCTATTCGCAGGTACGTTTCTGGTGCCATGAAATGATCGTGTTTCTCGAGTTAATATTTTCGTTTGTAGAATTGATATCCCAGAAATGTTCCTTCTTGCGGACGCTATTTTGATTGGCCTCGACAATGTGTCCAATGGTCTCGTCGTTTATCCTGAACGCATTAACGCTCGTGTCCAAGAAGAACTGCCGTTTATGATTACGGAAACCGTCATTATGAGGCTGGTTGCCAAGGGCGAGTCGAGACAAGAGGCGCACGAGCAGATTCGCGTGTTATCCCACCAGGCGAGTGCTGTCGTGAAGAACCAGGGCAAGCCGAACGACCTCGTTTCAAGGATCAAAGCCACCGAATTCTTCAAGCCAATTTGGGGTGAACTTGATGATTTGTTGAAAGCTGAGCTTTATACTGGCCGAAGCTCCGATATTGTGGATCGTTTCTGTGGTGAGGGGGGAGTGCTGGAGCAGAAGATTAAGCCTTATATGGCTTATATTGAGAAATCTACTACAGCGGAACTTATGGTTTAGACGCTTAGAGAGAGTTGTATTATTTGTTTACTCTCTATACCATATGCATTTATGCATGGCTATATGCAGAGGATTGTTTGACGGGCTATTAATAGCTATTTATAGGTCAAAAAGCATTGCAATACTTTCATGTAGAAGTAGAGCATTTTCTGGATTAATCTCCAGACGTGCTAATCGAAAAAATTAGATAAGTTCCATATGGATGCTTAGTTGTATCCATACATTGATATATCATGGCAGGAATCGATTCCTACTCTCAAATTCAGAGAAAAACGTTACGGCCGATGGCTTGGCGTCATCGGTGCATCAGCGGGTTGATCAGTGGGATCGGAACCTCACCCCCAACACACACGCGAAAATAGCTGGAGTCGCACAGGAAAAGCGTATCGACCCGCAAAGACGCATTTGGAATCTAGAATTTCTTTTCTAATCGATTTTCGATGGCGCCAAGTCGCGAATTTGACTGTGCCGAGAGGTCCTGCAGACGAGCCTCATCATGAATGCCGCTACCTTGTGTCTCCGAGACCTATTTTGGTCAAGTCGCTGTCCAACAGAAGGATCACAAATCTTTGAGATCCCTTGGCTCGACTCAGCCGCACCTCAGACCCCTGTTCGCCCTGCGCAAAAATAGAAGCCACCTACAGCTGATTTGCTGGGTTCAGTCTCAGGACGGGTTTTTGGCGATTTTCTGCTGGCGGAAGAAAAGAAGCTTGTTGCTAAAAGAAGTTTGGTCACAACGTCGGATCGATGTTAGCTCAAAAGCTTCCAAATATTGCAAATATCCAGCGCGAACAAGAACAAGTTAGCTTGTGCACGCGGATGATTTTTTGAGATGATATCTTGACGTTGTACCGAATGACCCCTCCTCTCGGACGGAGGCAAAGAAACGAAACCGGAAGAATGCCAACTTTATGCGAGCCCTCCAAAGCTGCTCGAAAGCAATGGTCAGAATAGACGGACGAAGTGGGGTCGATTGTCTTCCCTCCTTGCAGCTTGCGTCTGCACTAGAATTAGAGATTCCTACCCTGCCAGTTACATTTTAAGGTCATTGATCCGTCGGACTTTTCCTTTAACCTATTCTGACCAAGTCGCTTCGCGAAAGAGCTGACGGTCGAGGTTCCAAATCTTAACGGCTGAAGAAAAAAAAAAGTCACCCACTGAACAATACTTATTATCTTGGGAATACAGATGCGCATGGCCCAATATTTTCTTTCCTCTTTCTCTCATTCTTCCCCTCTGCTTTCGGCTCCGCTACCGTATTCTTTTCTCTCTTGTGCCGGGATATTACATATGCAGGTGCCGCTGCGATAAGCAAAGCCGACAGATAGCTGAGGCATACATTGTCCCATCTTGTGCCGCCTTTCCTGCCAGTAAGACTTGAGCTTACGGGTGGCGGACCTTCTACCGATCTCGCAACTTCGAAGGCCTCAATCGATCGCCAATTCATCAAACCAACTATTTCGAGTTTCGGGTTTGGATATCTTGAACGATATCCTATTACCTTCGACCTTAGAGAGCTTCCACCATGGAACAAAGACACGATCCATGGGATCCAACAGGATACAACTTTCCACCGCAACAGTATGTTTCGAGTCAGCCAACAACAACGCAAAACACAGATTCAGCTGCGCCAGATGATACCAGTGTAAGACCGACCAGACCTACATATACCCCGTCGACATCTACTTCCTCGATTCCTCAATACCATGCTGGTGGCAGCGGAGATCATTCACATTTACCGAAAATCAACAGACGGCCCGTTGGCTCGAAAACGCCGTCGGATTCGAGTAATTCGCCCACTGGTAATTCGCCCACTGGAACCGAAGAAACCGGTACAGGTACCACCGATTCACACCAGAGAGCGGGCACACCTGCTGAAGAGGCCTACGAGGGATATTACGATTACCCGGGGCACTTTGGACCGGATTTTACATCATCAGCAAGCTTATTCCCCAGCCGAGAGGCTGCACCAGTCAGAATATCATCGCCGTCATTCGATGCCGCGGGCCACCCGCAGGCGCCTGAACATGCGGACCCGGAGGCTGGAAGGACCTCGATAGCTGCCATTGCGGCCGGTGTTATTGGCGCGGGGCCTGCTATCCGAGGAAACATCACGCAGAATCCTTTGGGCCAACCAGGATTTCTACAACCTACATCGCCTGGTGGCCTATTAACACCGACATCACCCGGTGGAAGCGATTTTATTAGAAAACCAACCATGGCGAGACGGTTATTTGACCGAGGGAGTTCGACATTACAACGAATGAAAACCGGGGCTGTTAGGAAATCTGCTACTCAGGAGGCTGGCTCTTATGCTAAACTTGAAGACGATGAGAATGAGGATGAGACATACGATGGTTCTGGATGTAAGAAGCAATTTTTGATTGGTTTGGTCTTGAATATCTGCTAACCACAAATTACAGTCGACGTATCGTCGTATGATAGCTTCCCATCGTTTGGTGACGATAAGGGATCCAACACTTCGTACGGTAGCCGAGGAATAGAACTGCGTGGTCTCAGACGCTCGGATCGAGATAGCGTGATTGATTTGAGTAAGTCCTCATACCGATATTTAATTCTAGTACTTTTTGAGAGTCAGCTCTAATCTTTGATATAGGCGACCATGAGGTTGGGTATAAACTTAGAAGTGGGAGTACCTTTTACGGACAAGACCTTGCCATTCCCGTCGATCTTGACCCACCAAACTGGAGGCCCTGGGAGATGGACTGGCCTTACCTCACATTCCTAAATGTTCTGACTTTGACCCTTGTCGGCATGACGGAATATCTTTATCAGTTATCCGCATCTATCGGAACAAAGGGTTTGATTCAGTATGAATCCGCACGAAACATCCCGATAGCTCAGTGGATAGCATGGAAATATATCCCCACAATCGTTGGTGTGATATTCGGTGTCCTCTGGCAGGTAACAGATACCGAAGTGAAACGAAACGAACCATACTATCAAATGTCTAAACCAAGTGGAGCTATCGCAAAATACTCCCTCAACGTCGACTATTTTGAATTCTTCAGCTTCCTAACACCTATACAAGGGTTAAGGTACCGACAATGGGCAGTCGCTTGCAGTGCCATCTGTTATTTCGTGTCTTACGCTATAATTCCTAATTTGCTCGGTTCTCTTCTCAACACGAATAGCTTTACTGAGGCGGAATTGGAAGAAAATAGGAGCCGTAACGACACAAATACAACATACCTGACGGTCGATCCCCAATTCGCACGTCCCCTTGAAGGCATGCTTGCGCTGGTGGGACTCGTTGGAATATGTTTGCAAGTACTTGTCATGCGCAGGAAGAGTGGTCTTGTGGGTGATGTTTCGGGTATCGCAGGTATCGCAGCCATGGCCAATAAATCTCATATTCTCATGGACTTCAAGGGACTCGACGAAGCCGACGAAGAGGAGATCCACGAACATTTATCAAAGCGACGATATCGTCTCCACAAAATGTCCTTGTACCTCGGTGCCGATGTTGCCGTAGAGGACCGCCCACATCTGCACGATACAAAAATGCACAAAAAGAAGAAGGGAGCGCGAAAGGAGTCCCCAAACCACGTTATCTTCTCACTTCTCACTGCCATCCCCTTCGCAACTTTCCTCGTCGCTATTTTGGCAATCATGCCCGTCCTGTCATACACGAATAGTGGCAAGGCTTTCATCCAAAAAGTCCCCATCACCGCCACTCTTCTTGGTATTTTAGTCAAATCCTTCTGGGAAGTTCTCGATAAACAGCTCCGTGTTATACAGCCCTTCAAGACCCTCAGCGAAGGCAACGCTCGTCCGAACATTCTAACACTCGATTACACCGGTACCATCCCCGGTTGGGCTACCGTCAAGGCCGTCAAAAATCGTCACTGGCTGCTAGCCTTAGTAACCTTCATGTCTGTTCTCATTGAAATTTTAACAGTCACGATGGGTTCCTTCCTTAATCGTTCCGCGCCTGAAGAAGAAACCTCAACTTCCATCAACGTTTCCTTCGCATTGGGCACCATAATTTGTACCGGCCTTCTCGCAACCCTCTTTCTTGTCCTTCAACGTCGTCGGAAACCATTCCTGCCACGTCAACCGGGTACCATCGCATCCGTCTTAACGTTCATTCACCAGAGTAAGATGGTGATAGACTTTGAAGAAATGGAGGAATGGCCGACGTACAAGAGAGAAGCCAAATTGATGGAGCTCAATAAACGGTATGCGTTCGGTTGGTTTAGCGGTAGAGATAAGCAGATACATTTGGGTATCGACCAGTGTCCTATCAGTAGCAAGTATGAGTACGGTAAGGATTACAAGCAGGGTGTTGTCGCTACTGTTGGAGACTACGAGTATTATTGATTTTTCACGTTTTCTGTTGGTTATATATATTATACGCGATATGAAGCCTTTGTCCCCTTTTTGTTCTATCACAATTATTGAGTGGTGCTCTTTCCCTTTCTCATTTTATGATTTTTATCTGTTGGGGGTTTATTCAAAAAGAAAAATTTTCACTTTTGGTAGGACTACTTGCTGTCTGTTTTTGAATCGATCCTGTATTTGGCATATATCACCAGCGCGATGATATGATACCTTTGCGCTAGAGATTCCCATCCGTTTCCTCTCTTTCTTTAATTTTCATCCATTTCATCCTACAAAGCATATTCTGGGAATATCGGAGTTTTATGTCTATAAACACTTTTTTTTTTGTCAAATTTCCTTTTCTGTTTTCCCTTGGATCTTTTCGCTTCGTTCAGTTTGTTCAAGTTGCATTGAATAACTAAGTTACGATGGATCATAATGGCGTTCTCAAGATGAAACGGAACTTTCCTGTTTACCCTTTTTTCTGTTTCATTTGGATAGTACCAGTTTTTTCTACTTGGAAAGAAAAAAAAAGAAATAAATACCAAAAAGCGAATGAAGATATCGTTGCATGTCTTTTATATCAGTGTTATTGAATAATATGATATAGACGGGGTCTATAGGATAAATCTCTGCCGGAGTGTTAATACAAGACTAAATGAATCTTAGACGGTGGCATTCTCGTTATATAATGTCGTCAACTGATCAGTTCGTCGGCGAAGCGTTGAGGGTGCAGCATGCTAGAAGTTGCTATTTATATACGCCCATATGCCTTGAAGGTTGGTTATAGAAGTTGAAGTGGGTGTGGTAGTCCTTCTGTGATTCGAGTTTGATACGAGGTTTTGTGAACAGTTGTGGGAGAATATAAGAAGTGGTTTGCTTGAGTTTGGCTTCTGCGAGATCTGTCTACATAACTTTATTCTCCATCTCGTAGACTAGCCGCGACACACAAAGATCATGGTTGAATACTAAAGGACAAGTCTAATTTTCATTTTAGATATTGAAAAGAATTAGGAAATTTGAATTGCTCTTTTCTCTGGCTATCTCCATGAAACTTACACGATTAGCTATCAGGCTGGTTATAGGATACAGGCGAAGAAAATAAAAAAGAAAGTGAGAAAGAAGGAGAACGACAATGTCCGGCACGGCACGTCACGATAAGAGAGCTTTCGTTAAGATTAGTAGATGATACGCGGAAAGTGGAAGGCGAAAGGAATAAAACAGACAAAGTAGAACTATGAAATCAAAGAAAAATATAAAACATTGAAGCTAGCCAACCGAATAGAGGGGATTTTTGCTGCTGAGATCGAGTGTTAGAACTGTTTGGGAATATTAATTATTGCTGGAAAGCATAGGTAAACTTACGAAAAAGAGTTCACCCTCGCTTTGGGCGACCGCGGCCACCCTTAGGTTTGGCTGCTGGAGCCTCTGTTTCTTCAGCGGCAGCCTCGTCCTTGCCGGAGATGGTGGCCTTACCACGACTCTTCTTTTTAGGTGGCTCCTCTTGGGCAGGCTCCTCAGCTTCAGCAGCGGGCTCTTCAACAACATCCTTCTTTGCACCGCGACCCCTCTTTGCGGGAGCGGGCTCTTCCTTCTTCTCTTCCTTGGCTTTGGCTGCTTTACCGCCTCTCTTCTTTGGAGTAGGTTCGGCAGCTTCGCCGTTTAGAGCCTCTTCAGCAACTTCTGGGATGGGTTCGGCAGCTTTCTTACCCTTCTTACCACCTCGGGCCGTAGGCTTTGAGATTGCTATATCTGCAAGAGTATCATCGGCGGCGGCGGCGGCCTCTTCATTCTCGGCTTGCGGCTCTGGTTCCTCAGAAACCTTGGTCTTCTTTGTTGCACGTCCCTTCTTAGCTGGAGCTGCAGGTTTTGGAGGTTCTGGTTCCTCTTTCTCTTCTTCAACTGGAGCTTTGCGCTTTCGAGAGGCAGCCTTTTTTGGAGCGGGCTCCTCTTCCTTTTTCTCAGCCTTCTTGGGTGTAGCTGCTGCGGCCTTTTTGGTCTTCTTTGGAGCAGGTTCCGGAGCCTCTTCTTCCTCTTCTTCGACTGGCTCGGCAGCCTTCTTACCTCTCTTCTTTGGAGCAGGAGCGGCTTTTTCTTCTTCCTTGTCTTCTTTTTCAGCAGCAGTCTTTCTCTTCTTTCCAGCGGCAGGTGCCCTTTCTTTGGCTGGTGCCTTCTCCTTCTTTGGAGCAGCCTTCTTCTTTTTGGGGGCTCTGTTGGGGGAGTTATGTTAGTGGATAGTTAAGTAGCTAAGTATAACAAGATAACAACTTACTCTTCTTCTTCTTCTTCTTCTTCTTCTTCTTCTTCCTCTTCGTCATCTTCATCGGCATCTTTGGCGCCCTTCTTCTTGCCACGCTTTCCAGTCTCGCCCTGATTACTACCGTATTAGTTTTGTTTTATTTAAGCTTCCATTTTGATGTAGACAACTAATACTTACTCCTCTCCACATTTCAGCGGGAACCTCTCCATTAGCAAGAGTGGTTCGTACAATTTCTTTGTTCTCATCGTCGAGATCCGCATAACCATCAAGGGCTTCCGGGTTCTCTTCGATCGCCTTGTTGACGTTCACAAGAACTTGAGGAGTGACACATCCCCTTATTTTATTCACTTCAGTTAGCATCATATATCTGTCAAAAGAAGATGCGAAAAATTGAAGGATAAAAGGCAAGGAGAAAAACGGTATTTTGATGAAACTTACCAGTGACGCCATTGAAAGCTAGCGCTAGAGAATTGGGCGATTTCAACCCAAGTCCCGAGTCTCAGCTCGCCTTTTTGGATCTTGTTCTTCTCTTTGGAACAGAGGGAGCCTTTGCAGCCAGCTCTGGCCGATGATGCGATTTCTTTTTTATTTTTGAAAAATGTTAGAATATACTGGCCGATTTATAAAATAGAAAATTTTTGGATTTTATGTGATAATTTTTTTTCTTTTATTGGGGTAATAGAGAAGGATTGATATCATAATTGGGGAGAAGGGTGGGAGAAAACTTACCAACGCGATACGGCATGTTTTTTCGCTTTCGGATGAAAATCAGAAAAGTGAAAGAAAAAAAAGGGTTTTTAGGTTTCTCAGATGAACACGACTATTCACGATGATACGATGATTCAAAAGTCAGATAAAATGATATTGAGGTTATCAGGAAAGAGAATGATATTTTTTTGGTCGGAGAATAGATAAGATTGATTCTCGTAGGGTCATGAGAGAGACAAGTGGTTGTGAGGATGCAGATTGTAAAGTGCCAACTCACCCACAACCTGACTGGATCTCTTCACTTTTCAGATGCAAAAAAATGACAAGGACTTACGTTTGCAAGAATTATTAAAATTGGAGAATGAAGCGCGACTCTAATAGATTTAGCAGGGAGTAACCTTTGATAGGGGATTTCAAAGTTTTGTCGGGGGGGAAGGCAGAGGATGAAGAAGGGGGCGAGTGAAAGAAAGGGTGACGATGCAATGATGATAACAGTTTGGAGGGGAGAGAGGAAAGCAGGAAAGGTGGGAGGCGGGCTGGCGGCCTGTTGGTTGGCAGCACCTGCGACGCGTGTGAATTTTTCTTGGACAACCACAGCAACAACACACACACACACCACCACTGCACCTTGGTGAGTTAATCTTAACTGCGGATATTATATTGATTGTGTTAGACAAAAAAGTTATCTTCAAAAGACGGTGAGGAGAGGTTGGATGCCTTCTTTTTTATGATGGCGATTGTCTGGACTTTGTTTATAGGAATGGTTTTATAATATTGTGATAGGATACGTCGCCTTGAGTAGCAGGATCTCCTTCCAGAACCTGCGTTCACCCGAAGGCTGAGGCGGCACAACAGCATCAAATTGTGAGTCAAAAAACGAAGAGTTTCGACGCGTCTACTTTATGGAATATTTAAATAAGTGGTTACGAATAGAAAAAGTTGAAAAGATTCGCTTTTGTATCCATTTTATTGGGACTTTCTCAAAGTAGTCGTTCGCCAGAGATAGAATACACGCTGGGACAGTTTGGATTTATATTGTCATAATCGGATATCCAGGATTCAACGACGTCTTGGAGACGAGGTCTCTTCCTATCCGCACTAGCCAATAAATAGATCCTGTAAATTTTTTAATTTAAAACGTCTCCCTATACTCTTTACGGTAAACAGTCACTAGATACCTTACGTTCATATTGTCATCTGCACACATTCTAGTTATAAACCCGTACCCTGTATTTGCTGAGGCGCTGTACACATCCTGCTACATGTCGCTAGAAGTGTAAACCGGTCAAGTGAAAATACAACATTTACAACGCTCATTCTCAATCTAACTTGTATCAGAGCCAGAGTGTGTCTGCCACGAAACCTCGAACATTCCTAGCGGAGACCTTCCACGCATGACCATAGTAGACTACGAGCCTCCTCTCTCTTAGAAATCACATATGCCTACTCAATGAAGCCTATTGCAATAGCTTATTTTGAGCTAGTCACAAGCTTTGAGATTGCTCATTCCCTATGAGATATAACTGGAGCGTGATTTACTGATAAGTTTGTTTGATAGCCTCCACCACTTAAACACCACCCATATTCACAATAACACACAAAAATGTATGGCATGCTCCGGCCGAACAACGTCTTCACGACAGAGGACAGACGGAAATCTGTAGACGGTTGGGTATAAATAAGCTGCCAGCCATGCCAGCTTCTCCTCTTCTCTCCCCTGCTTTTTTCTTCTTCCCTCAACATCACGACCCTGCATCATCCCTTTTGCAAAAGCAACACTCAGAAGATCTTAAGACTCCCTCAGCATTCCGTATAGACCTGTGCAACTTCATTTCTTCCTGAAGCTCCAATTTTCTATACCAGTTCCTACTAGGGAAAAAAGAGATAAAACTCAAGATCTTACTATCAATATTCTCTCAAAATGCGTTTTATTACGTTCCTTCTTGCCACTTTGATGGCCCTCACCCCTTCCTTTGTCCTGGCTGAGTCTAACTACAACTCCCTTACCGCGCCTCTCGCCGGTGATATCATCACTGCTGGCAAGCCGTTTCAAGTTCGCTGGATCAATCCAGATGGTGCAATTGTCAATGTTGTCCTCCTTCGCGGTGATTATTCCAGCCCTAAGACTATTGGTGCACTGGCCGGTGAGTTTTAATACACTCTGTCTGCCTTCTTTCTCAGTCTTGCATCCGACTTTTAACATCGGTTGGCAATAATATAGTCGGAATTTCCAACGTTGGTGTCTTCAACTGGAACGTGCAAGATGCTTTGGAGCCTGGCACCGACTATCTCATCGAGATCCAGTCTGGTGTCGAAAAGACCTTCACTCCACATTTCACCGTCGTCTCCAACCCGGTTGTTTCTTCGTCCACCTCTGAAGTTTACAGTCTTCCTACCAACCTGGTCGAAAAGACTGATACCACTGACAGCGGTTCCGTTCTGACTGAGTCGTATCCAATCGACGCCACCACGGTCGAAACCGAGACTGCCATCGTTACCTCGGACACGTCTCTCATCTTCCCTGCACCGACCGAGGATCTTACTTCAAGTACCACAGGAAAGATAATCACCTTGGACGCTACTAACACTTATTCCGTTACCACCGTCACATACTCGACCACCAAAGAGACTGTCATCAACGGTAGCTCGACCACCTGGGTCGGTAACGGCACAAGAACCACCAGCTCTTTAATCAATCCGACCTCGGGCAACTATGGCAATCCGGTCGGCACTGGGGTTCCTGCATCCTTGGCTTTGGTTCTTGCTGGCCTGATGTTGGTCATTTGACCAGAGCGCACGAGGTTCAATCGACTTCGGCCTTTGATACTCAAATGATATGTCTGTTCCTGTTGACATTCTGGTTCGAACCTCAATGTTTTCTTTTATAACCCAATTATTTTCTTTCTGTTTTGACTAATGATCCTTCTTACATGTATACGGGTGATTTACACATACATGTCTGATACACCCTTTTATCGTTCCTGTGGAATTTCCACCATCAGCCTTGTTAGTTTACTGACATTGGCAAGTATGGAAGAACTTCCTAATTATGTTTCCTTTTTTCTTTTCCTGTTTGAGAGCCTCTTCTAAGAGCCTCCTTTTGTTTTTCCTTTTTTTCCTTTGTTCAACTTATTAGTGGGGATCAGTCAATACAGCAAAATGGGTTCCATATTGAAAACTACTGAGCCTTGTATTCCATCAGCTTCTACATGACGATATCTCCTAAGTCCATGCCGCCGTTGACGTTTCTCAGCCTGAGAATTTGTAATCAGAATCAGGAAGATTCAACACATAAAATCCAACTTCAGTCTACCTGGCAGCCTTTCTTTCTTAGACATCCTTCTTTCTCAGTCATCCTTCCGTGTAATGCAACTCGTCTAAAACCAAATTAAAAACGAAAGCTCTCCACAGTATAAAATTTTTCATAGAGAAGTTTTAGAAGAATATGGCAGAGGAAATGTCGGCGACTCTTAGCATAGCCCGTCGGTTGCCTCTCAGCGGCGGGAAAGGCGCGATCCCGCAGCTTGGTTACGGTGTACGTTGCCATTCATACCTTGACTCAGAACTCCAATCCATACCGTTTAGACTAACCACAATATATTCATCAGGTATATCAATGGTAACTAAACCCCGCAAAAATCTGCAATCCTTATCGTAAAATATCTTCATCCAAGATGTCTAATATAATGTCAGCCCCGCCGCGACAACCGCCGCGACAACCCTCCACGCCTTGCAAAGCGGATACCGCCACATCGACACCGCAGGAATCTACCGCAACGAACACGCCGTCGTAGCAGGCACCGCCCAATTCCTCCGTCTGAACCCCACTGTCTCCCGCTCCGACATCTTCATCTCTACTAAATTCGCCCCGCATCTAAAGGGATACGAAGCGGCCAAAGCTTCCATCGCGCAAAGTCTCAGCCATTTCCGTAACCCCCTGGCGTTAAACGACGCGAGATTGAAGATACCCGCTGTCAGACCGGACGGGGTGACGCGTGTCGCTTGGCCTGGGTATGATGATTTTGCAAACAGCGGGGAGAAAACTGAGAGGGATGGGTTGGGGTATATTGACCTTTACCTCATCCATGCCCCGTCCGGAACTCTGGAGGAGAGGAACGGAGCGTGGAGGGCCATGGTTGAGGCGCAGGGGAGGGGGGAGATTAAGCATTTGGGGGTGAGTAACTATGGGGTCAGGCATTTGAAGGAGTTGTTTGAGTTTATTGAAGGGGAGGAGAGGGAGGGGAGGGCTGGTGGGAAGGTAGAGGTTTGGCAGGGTGAGGTGCATCCTTGGTTGAGTCGGTGGGATATCACGCGGTTGTGTGAGGAGAAGGGGATTGTGGTGCAGGCTTATAGTCCGCTTGCTAGGGCGACTAGGTGGGGGGATAAGCTGTTGAGGGAGGTGAAGGAGAGGACGGGGAAGAGTGAGGCGCAGATATTGGTGAGGTGGAGTTTGCAAATGGTGAGATTGTCTCTTATTCTGAGATTTCTGGTTCGTGCTAATATTTTGGTTCGTAGGGATTTGTGCCACTGCCAAAGTCGGAGAAGAATGAGAGGATCGATGAGAATGCGGATGTTTTCGATTTCGAGCTGACCGAAGAGGAGGTTAAGAAGTTGGATACGGGGAAATATGAACCTTCCAGCTGGGATCCTACAGTTTGGACGAATTAATTAAACATGTAATTCAAGCATGTACGGATGGGCATATGCTTTGAAGTTGATGTCGTCAGCTAGCGAGAATAAAAATACGAACTATATTCTGTAACGAGAATATGAATAAATCTTGACTACGAAACGCAAAATAAAATACACGAAAAAGATAATAATAGCTATCGGATATTGAGTGTCGACCATTGAGGTAAGCTCGATGCCGAGGCTACCTGTGACATATCAATCCTCGATGGTCAATCTTCTTCTCTTTCTTGTGCTCCTTCGAAAGCCAACCTCATCTGCGTCCTTTTCCGTCCTTTCTTTTATGTCGGTTTCTCTCCCTCTCTTCATACTGGAGCCCGGGGGAACATACTCTGCAGATGAGAAAGAGGGACACCTCGGAGTAGGGGTTGGAGGAACGTACTCCGGGGATAAGAAAGAAGGACACAACTTAGGGGTAGGCGGTACATATTCCGGGGACAAGGAGGGACACCAGCCCCTGTTGCATTTTGTGCGTTGGGCCTCCCCTAGTGGCTCAATATCGAGGTCTGATATCTCGAGGTTAAATTCCGTCTCCTCCTCCTTTCTCTTCTCCTGCTTTGCCATCTTTTTCTTCCTCTTTTTCTTCTCATTCTTATCTTTCCCCTTCTTTTTCTTTCCTGTCAAATTTATCTTGAGGCGGTTTGGTGGTGACCTTGACTCATCTACTAATTCCTCATCTGAGGCGTATTTATGTTCGATATTGAGGGTGTAATGTGACGCTACTACTCCCTTCTCCTCCTCGTATTTGTATCGCTCTTGTTCTTCTTCCTCCTGCTCATCGTGGTTTTGTAATGGCGTTGTTGGTGATGGTTTCGAGAAGAGTTGAAGCCTGAGCTTTTCGTTCTCTTCTTTGAGAGATTTGATCATGTCTTCTCGACGATCGAGGCAGGCTTGCAGTCGCTTAGCTTCGTCGTGGAGGGCTAGTCTTTCCTTCCATGATGCTAGGAGCTGGGCTTTGAGGGATTGGAGTTCTGCGGTGCAGGTTTTTGAGGTGCAAGATTTGGTGATGGGGGACGCTGGAACAAGTAAGTGGGTTAGCTAAGTTTATATTACCACTATTGACAACCAAAAGATGAATAGGATGAAGTCGAATGTAAGAAACTGTAAAACATACCTTTCTTTTTGGAGAGTTTTGCTTGAGACCCCATTGTTGCTAGTCTGATAGGGAATTGTGGTCTTGTATCCGGACTACCGTTTTGCTGCGGCTCGAGAGAATAGAATTCCCGTTGCAGTGGTACGATGATGCGGATAGAGATGGGATGGGATGGAGGTTCGTCGATGATGTGTGCTTTGGGTAGCTGATGGAACTGTAGTCATTGTTGCTACTCTAATTTTTGAAGTTGAGTGTTGACGTCTATATTTTCGATTAATATATAACGATTGGGTATTTAGCCTCGCTATGCATATCAATGTAGTATTACTCGGTGCAATCACAGTCCATTAAATTCTTTTATAAATCGATCTTTGACTAGCAGTACGATTTCATGATTTAAACCCTTCTGGAGAACTAGTCGTATTTTGGAAAAAAGGTAGTTTAGCATATATACTGTACAGTCTAGTTTGTGCCTATCAATTCGAAAAGAAGAATCTCACTCTGTTCGAATTTACTTCAAATCCCACACCCTTATACCAAGTATTTAGTGAAAATAGGGTATGATACATGCTCGTCAAGCGATTTAATATACCTCTCTTTCATTATATTATACCCTATGCAAAATCCCAACTAGCCTTTCGCAAAATCGATCAAAAAACGACGCAGCTATACCATATAATGATATAACTTGTAACTACTTAAGTAGCCCGCCATGGCTTTGTGGTATCAACACAACCCCTTCTTGTAAAATGATGCCAGCCCAAATGCCAGTCCAACAGCATAGTCGCGCTTATGAGCATAAGCTAGATTAGCACGCTCTACATTTTGTAAAGTTACTGAGTTCTTTCCCTTAAGCTATGTACTTCATGACCATATCTACGTCTGCTTGAGTCGCATTCTTAACTGCTTCACGTTCCTGCTACATCGCAACAACAGGAGATATCTTCAGAACACAGAATTAAAACATACTTAGGAGTAATTATGCATTCTGAGACTTGAATTGCTTCTAACTAGCATATCACCTCATCCTCACCTTACGAATGGGTTCGTACTGGCTGAGATTCTGGTGTTCAAATTCATACATTCTTTCTAAGGACAACTGGATGTTTACACGTCGACCATCAATCGATTGAGCGCTGCTAAGATACCGCCAAAATTCTCACGCATATAGGTCTCAAGACCTACAACGTATATGGCTCTTCTTTATAAATCCTCGTCCAATTCTAGTGATGTCAAACGTGATGCGAATGTTTTGTTCAACAATGGAATCCGCAAGAAGTCTTCCGTATTTTGATCTTTCCCTCTTTTTGCACCTATAAAAGGTCCTCCCTCACCAAGTTTTTTCTCTTCTTTCTTTCACTCTTCTCTTTTTCAATCTTATCATTATTATCATTATCTTCTATACTCATATAACTTCGGATTCAGCATCAGACTCAGCCATATCTCGTTCGTTGTCATGAGTATTGGCAACTTTTGTTTCAGTCCATGAGCCTGGAACTGTTTTCCTCTGGGTTGGTATTCTGGGCTTGCAAGTTTCTATTCTATTTTAGCGGTTACCACCTTTTTTAACTACGACGACATACGACAGTTATCTTTATAGACATGGTATTGTTTTTAAAGGCTCCAGGCGTCGGTTTCTTTTACTCTTTTGTCTGTCATTTCTGTCCGTATAAGTATGGGAGCTTGCCAACTATCAATATGAACGGGTTATATGGTCGCTTCCCGACCCTAGCAGGAAAGTATTGAGCCCTAGGTCGAATATTATTATTTTTTGGTCGAATGTTCTACCAATCTCACGAATCCGGTGGGAAAAGTTGACGGCTTCTCAACGGGCATAATTTGAAATGTTGGGAAACTAGTAAGTCTTACCGAATCGTTCAGCCAAGTAAGAGATCTAGAGAACGAGTTGATAACTTTGTTGGCATAGGTCATCCACCTCAGAGTTTCAGTTTTCTATGAACATATACTCAGAGTATCCGTCCGCCCCAAGAAATTAGCCTGGCGATTGTGTTACTCTCAGCGTCTATAAATTATTGGCTGATCTTGAGTGGAGACTTGGTAAGCTTCTTCCCATCACGATTGCTCAAGAAACGATCGGGATTGAGTTGGCTGATTTTTCAACAGTCATTTTCATCAAAATTACATACATATATATATAAATATATAGATAATATTCATGAATAATTTCGTCGATTTTTTCACTCTTTGTGTAATTGCGAATGTTTGGAAGTCAGGTTTGAAGTCTCCCAGGCGAAAAGACTGAAATTTCACATGTGAAAAGAGACTAAAATTGAACTTCTAAAAGCCATGTAGGTTTTGAGATGCATTACTTTTTTGTTCATTCTTCTGATTACTAATAAGTGGTATTGGTTTTAGATAATCCGGGATGCCAATTTTTGAGGATGATTCTTGTCCATTCATAAGATAGCTACACAAAAAACTCGAACTCGAAATGGTCATCTAGTTCTTTTCAAGGTCATTTAAGATCTGCAATGCATACGTTTAGCCGTTCTCAGCACTGGTGAACGGAAGAAACTGCATGATTAAACGCAAGGTAGTTCCAAGATGTGCCCTTATTTTTTTTGCTTCTCTGGAGACTCGTAGTCGTTCATTTGGTCCTGACATGTGAAATACTATCTTTAGCGCATTTGCAGAAGCTTTAGCAGAATTAAGGGTTTTTAAGATATATGAGCTTTTTACGAGATAAAACTTGACCTGAGAAGTATCACGAATGCGAAGAGAAACAAAATTCATATTCAATAAAAGTTCGATAGTCAAAAATTTTAGTCACCGGTAACAGGACTTCTAACATGAGAAGAACGAAAAAAATCAACCAAGTCAAAATTGCTATTAAGGCCACATTCAAAAATACCATTAAAGCACCATTAAGATCACCAAGCCGGCAGAGGAGGGACGACATATGGGCTGGGAGGACGAATTCCCTGCCAGACAAACTCGCCTGGGAGTGTGCCAATCCAGTCGTCGGCTCTCTGTCTTTGCTCGCCAGTGAAAACAATAAGGTCCTCATCGGGGAACACCTCCTCGGCGGTGGGATCCTCCTCGGTAGGATTCTCGTTCATAGGTCCCGCTCGGATGGTTGCCTCTGGGAAGCGAGGCCGGATTGGTGTTCGTTGCCGGTGATTATGAGCTAAGACTTGGGCCCTAAAGCCAGCAAGCTTGGCCTCGGCCTTGCCCTTACCCTCAGGAGAACCGTCGCCCTCGACCCGCTCACCCTCACCTGGTTCGCCTTGGTCGGTTGAGAGGCGAACCCGCCACTCTTGGTGGACCTCCTTCAACATCGTTGGCTCCGCCATTAGTCTGCTTCGATCTTCCTCGAGACTCTGAAGGTCTTCGCTGGTGAGGTTGCCGAAGCGGAGGGCCTCCTCGACGGTCTTGATCTCGGCCCAAGCTCGCCCCACCACGTCTTGGATCTTTCGATCCATCGACTCGACGTCGGCATTTGGTGATGTGTTTTCATCATTGATGAAAACATGTTTGGCACCACGGCCAACTGTGAGCGGTTCCTTGAACCTATTTGTTTTCGCGCACACAACGTCAGTTATGGGTTTTACCTCAGTCTCAAACACTGTGAACGAATATGGTAATACTTACTCCCTGCCCTCTTTGGAGCTCGATGGGCCTCGTTGGTCGGCGAACCAACCTCCTCCGGTGAGGAAGCCGCTTCTTTGGGCCTGTTGTTGGGCCGAAATATTAGATTTAACTCTTAAACTTTTCCAATAATGTATGTAAGATAAAAGAAGAATGATAAAGCTTCGAAGCTAAGGAGAATATCACTGGCTTCGAAACTAAAATGCTTTAACGACGCCATTATCGATCTCAAATGGGGATGATGCGGCAAGCAGGAGATATCAGATTATGACTTTGGAAAGAAACATCCGCAATCGTTGATGATGTATTCTAAAGAAGATTAAAAATGAGATTTCAAAAGATTACTTACTGAATTGCGAGGACTACGAAAACTCTTCATATCGTTCATGTCGACGCTTAAGGGTAAATGCGTGAGGAAAGTTGCAAAAGTGGGCTGAGGGTGATCACTTAAGAGAAAGCCGTCGAGAAAACGCTTGTGAACAAATTGAGAGAAAGCAATCTTTCTGGTACAAGACAGAGCATGAAAGGGGTCTAGACAGCGTTGAGAGGTAAGATGCAGGATGAAGAAAGAACGGAGAAGGGGAAGCGGCTGGTGACAAGTTTATATAGCCGGCGTGCAGGTGTGGTAGGGCTCTCTGAAGCAACATGTCTATAGCAATAGGGCAAGAGCACGCGCTCAGCGGACAGTCTCGAAGCTTCTCTCAGCTGTGACATGATATCATAGCATGGGCTCCACTACCATTACCAAGGCAATATAGTTTCAAATAGTTGCTCTATGCCACTCTCAGAGCTGGCTGCTTCTTGTATAGGCTTATATCTCTACATACGTATTCTTCTTCTTTGAACAATCAAGTCGCAGCTGGACCCCAACTACAGAATATTCGTGATGTGATAGTGCAAACTCGCGGCGGGGTGACAATTTCTCGGCTTCAATCATCACGTCGCTGATATGCACATCAGCTGGGAATCAGTCATGGCTACCTGGCTCTCCTCTTCTCCTCATTCTCTCCCATCTCATCAACTTCAATCGGGTCAAAATATCTGTTTCATATCACCAGAATCTACCCATCTTGGCCAAAGATGGATGAAAATGAGGAGAATCTCCCATTGGGAGCCAGGTCAGTCAATGAATCCCATCAGGATAAAAATATATCTGCTCCCAGTCCGAAACATTCGGATCCGCCGAATATCTTGGACATTCGATTCGAATGGGAGTCGAAACAGGGACCCAAGTCCGATTCAGTCAATCAAAAGGACGTTACCAAGAACCCTCCAGTCATCGTCAATCCTAAGCGTTGGAGCACGCCTGTGAGAGTGGAATCTCTTCGAAAGCAAGAAGAAGAAGACGGTCGTCCAGGTACCGCTCCAGACTATCTCTATCCCGGCCAACCTCCCGTCTTTGCTCGCCGCCGCATCTTCCCAGGAGGCACCTTTTCGCAGTTGTCTAGCCAAAGGGCAAATGATATCTCAGCTTCGACTCTCACAACGCTCCTTCCTACATCACTTCCATCACTTCTCTCTCTTTCTCGCAACAAGCAAGCTGCAATCACATCTCCTGTTTTATACAACGTCATCAAGAAGTCGAAGAGTTTCATAACCGAGCCGCCAAAGCTGGAAGCCAAAATGACCAAGCAAAATGCATTCATTTATCTGGATAAAACCGCTGTTCTCAGCATTTTGGCAACTGTCGATTATGTTCATCCCGTCATGGCAGAGTTATATCTCCATACTCAACTTTCTCTCGTCCCTGGTGCGACGAGATCTTGTGAGGAGCTCACCGTCTCTGATTTTATTGATGGTTTCACCAATCCTTCCCTGGACCCCATTCTCACCAACAAGCTTGAGAACTATTGGTGGTCCATAGAGTGCTCTCTACCCAACGGCGTCATAATAATCCACTCCCTGGCTAGGTCGACGTACTCTCACGTCTACATCTTCAGATTCACACCCGTCACCGGTGTTTTCACCAAGTTAGTCCCCCAAGAAGTTTCAGATATGCGAGCATATCTCGAAGCGAATCCAAACGACTCAAAGTTCTTTCCAAAAGTTGCAACTCCTCCTCGCCTTACGATTGACAAACAAAGTTTGAGATTTCAGCTTGGTGGAGGCTTCGGTTTGGCCTCTCGATCAATGACAAACTTGGCCAACTTGCTTCCTGCATCTGTGACTAGAAAGATCTCCGGGTCTAGTTTCCAATCCCACACCCACCACTTTCAATCTTCTCTCGCCGATAGTCTCTTGGGTCGGCTTAAAAACGATCTTTTACCCAACTTGTTGAAATGGAGTGGAAATCCAATTAGGTCGGTCAATATTTCTGCCTTGATGTCTGGGTCAAGGCAAATCGACGAGAACAACCCTCCATTGACGCTAAATTCCAAACGATCTTCTTTCCTTCGAAGTGCATCCAGCACTTATTTGAAACACCCTCTCCAGATGCTTCGACAAAGCTATGGCTCTAGCACCTCCATTATCTCTCAAAACCCACCTTCGTCCACCGCTGAGCCTCCTATCATAACTCCCGCAATTGTTCTTACCACTCCGGAACGCCAAACTCGAATCTTAAAATTGCGAGACTCCATTCCTAAGCCCCCTACTCAAAGCCGCACCGACCAAATCGTAGAGACGGTGAAAAGTACCATTAGTTTTAAACGACCAGAACCTCCAACGTTTGTTTTTTGGAAGGATGTTTTCGAACAGATTTCCTTCCAAACTGATATCAATAGAGTCACCGGGAGGCTCACTTTCGAACTTGAAACTAATATCAATCAACAGATCTCTGATGATTTGAACCAACTTCTCAAGGCGGTCACAGACATGTTCGCCAAAGAAGCAGATGGAATGCAACTGGATTTTATCAGAATCAAAGTTCCGGATATCTCCAAGAAGTCCAGAAGTTTCGAAGCCAGGAAACTACACGGGATTCGTCCCTTACTCGACGACAAGCCAAGGGAGTCTTTCAGCACTACTCCTGAAAAAGACGACGAAAATGCAAAAGAACAATCTCGCAGCGATACTGTGGATGACCAAGATTTTGTTTCGGAGGCTGGATCTCGCGAAAGCCTTGCCCTCACTGATGGTGATGAACCAACAGAAGAGAATATCCGCCTCCAAGGACAGCTTCTAGCAACTGGGTTGAAGCTAGATCAGCAATTGAAGCTAGGGTTTGAGACTGAAGAGTTGGAGTTTTCCTCTATTTTGATGTCCCCAGATACATATGTCGTCGAGGCTGTTCTTGCTGGGTGGTTTGCCGAGACTGATGAATGGTAAGTGACCGAATTCTCATCATCATTATATGCTGAAAACTAACTGTCGTCTTTCAAATAGGATCAAAGAGAATGACCTCCATTGGAGGGATTTTCTCTTCGACAAACAAGCTGGAAAGAGGACCTAATACTAATTTTGTCTTTTTCTGCGCCACTTATGTCTATCCCTAATATCGCTTTATTAATCATTAATTCTTGCATTTGGCTTTGAGCTATCATCTCACGTCCAGCTGCTCAGTGGCAGAGGATATCTCTGCAGTGTTTTCCTGATCTCTGTATGTTAGAAGCCAAATTAACAAATGTTTTTCTTTTCAACTATCGTAGGCTCCCGCTGCTAGTTTCCTAGAATTCGGCTGATTGAAGTCAACACAGCGCATTACCAAAATGCAACAATTCAAAATGGCGGCACATTACTTGATCAAATTCATCATTGAGGCGAAGAAAGAGGAACACAGATGCATAATTATTTATTTGCATAAAGAGTATGGATTATAGATTTAGTGATATTGTAATATACTCTTTAAGTTGAAGTGACTAGAAATTATTTTTCCAATAAATAAATTTGATACGAAATACCACTAATTTACAAAGTTCTGCTCACTATCCTCATTCCCTTCCCTCTAGGCTCTGGCATAAAAGTACCCCAAGATCTCTTCCTCAACCTACCTCCCGCAATATCAAACTGATCCAACCCACGTTTCTTCAAACTCCGACCTTTACCCCCTCCTAAGCCTAATCCTCCAAAGCCACCACCCATTGCAGCGCCTGGACCAGGTGGAGGACCCCGTCCAGGCCCACCACCTGGCGGACAGTTATTATCTCTCAACTGAGGATCATCTCCGTAATGCCGTATAAATAAGTCACCATCAAGTTGTGATGTCTCGGCCCTGTCTTCTTCCTCCCAGGGGTAGTCTGATAGACGGTCGCCTGCGACCAACCGTCTGAACTGAGGGCTAATATTGTTAAGAATGCTACTGGTACCAAGGCGATTCAAGCGGTGTTCGGGACCTATATCAATATGAATATTATTCGTGAGCCCGGCAAGTCGCATAGTAAAGGTATAGATTGCGTTAGAGAATGGGGATATACTACATACTCCCAGGGAGAATCAGAAGGCTGGGGTTGTTCTCTATGGTACCCATTCTAGGCGTCCCTTCCGTCATCGCTGTGGAAGTTTGATACTGGAAATTTGTTCTCAAGGTCGGTTCTGTTTGGACTGTGCTTACGCGGCGGAGATTTCTAGCTTTTATTTCCTGAACGAACTTAAAGAATTCTTTGGAGCCGCCTTCTAGCAGGAGCACTGTTTTCTCCTCTCCTACGATCATTTTTATTGCTGCGGCAGCTCTATATTATGTCAATCGGTTAATTATTAGATGCTGTGGTTATAACAATAAAAGATACGATTTTAGCTTAAATGTGGACTTACGGTGGACTTCTGGTGTTTCCAATTTCACAGTGCACAATGACTACATTCGGTGTCAAAGTTAGCTATTGGTTGAGTCATTTAATGGGAAAAATAATAATTTTACTAATTTCCACGTTCGAGTTTTTGATCAATTCGAGCACTTTGACGATTTGTTCATCACATTTACTGTCGCTGAGCGGTTCTAATCGAGCCAGTTGCTCCACCTCCTCTACGAAAACTAGATTAGACATCACGTACCTCCATATACAGTTCGAATAAAGAAGGGTATGAAACCAACCATCGGTAAGTTTACTCCTCCCCTCCGACAACGGTACCACTCTCACCCGACCCCTCGCTTGTTCCATCTCCGCGTCCAATCTAACACTACCCACCTCCCCCCTTGCATCCAAAATCAAATAATTCGTCGGCCGTATTCCCGGTCTGGTAATATACTCATATAATTGTCTCGCTGTGACCCTCCCAACTTTCACCCCCCGCCTCTGAAACGCCGCAAGCGTGTTGTATGCTCCTACTGTGGGGAATGTCATGGGTTTATCGGTGAAGTATTCATCATACTCCAACTGTCGCACGCGGACGAGCCTATTTGTGCCTCGTTCGCGGTAAAATTGGGGGTTATTGGAGAAGGAATTGACGCGGCTGGCGCCGTGAATGTCGAATTCTTGGTTACTGCCGCTCAACCGGGATGACAGCTGACCGGAACGTTGACCGGACGGTTTTCTACCAGGGTTTATTTGGTCTTCTTCCGTTTCGGTGTAGTCGAACTCGAACTCATTGGTGCCTTCAAGGTAATCCCTGTCCGAGTCGATTTCTACATCTTCGGTACCTACTTGGAGATTTGGATTGTGGTAATATGCTTGGTCCGGGCGGAAGGATTGTTGGCTAGGATCTGGCATTTTCTTCTCCTCTTCTTCTTCCTCTTCGATTCGGTCATTGGAGGGGTGATATGTATATTGTCGTGGAGCTTGGACGTATGCTGGAGCAAACGGGTTGATGCGATTTTGTTGAACAGTCGGGTCACTTTCACTTTCGGCATCCTGTCTTTGGTTAAGGAAGAGACTGAGGCGGCGGGTACCTTTGGGTTCATCTTGACTTTGGCCGTTCCAGCCGAATGTTTCTTCTAGGTCTTGGTTTTCGGTCCATTGAAGATCGAGGTACGATGATTGAGTACCCTGTTGGCGAATGTCGTCTCCTTGGTCTGGATCTCGATTTGGGTTCAGGCTCGGGCCCGGGCCGCTGAGGCCGTAACGGGCGTAGTCTTCTTGATTTTGCATATTTTGTGGGAAATATTACATATATTGAATAGATATCATTCTATTATCAGGATCGAATTGATCTGGATTGGAGATGTCACAATGCAAACTGATCCGAAAACTCTAGGTACAACAAATACACGTGAGGCTATGTGAGAATGTTTTAATTTTTTTTTTCCCCACGAGGCTAATAGCCTCAGCTTTGGAAAGCGAAGTTACAAAAAATTATGTGCATAATAGAAAGTTGATGTTGAGTTTGTTTCCATATGAAGCCGACGCAATCTAGCGCATACCAATATTGCCATACAAAATTTCAATATTGCCTCAGGACATGCCTATACATGGATCCTTTAGAACCGCTTGACAAATCCTCGGGACCGACGGTCCTTAGTGACAAAACCATATAATGTTGCGATAACATGTACTGTTAGGCTAATGTTCGAGTCCAGTTTGCAATATTTGGCGACGATCGACTATTGAATTCCCCCTGCTAAGCTAAACAGGCAAAAGCTAGATCGCAAAGTTGATATTGTAAAGTCCGCTGGATCACAGAGAGCACGAGGGAGGGTTACCTGCAATCCCACGTGTGTTGTCATACACTCAATTAGTATTGGAAACATAGTTGTAAATCAAAGAGAACAGGCGATAATGTTAACACCAGACGGCCCGGTTCTCGATGCTGAGCAATTTCTTTTCGGTAAAATATAACCCGGACTTCGTGTTGAGAGTTCGTTCTCCGCATGTCGCCTCGCAGCTTGCTTTGCATTCCAAGAAAAGCGGCAAGATAGGAACCATGGTTCACCCCTGGCTAGCCGTTTCACGGCTATTTGAATCGCATTTGTCCGAGGAATCGCGTTCCTTGGTAGCGATCATCTTGATTCGTTTCACGGGTTAAACCTTATTGACGATTCTAAGATAGTGTGGAAATTGATTTTAACTAACTGCATAAAATAAAGAAAAGGGAAGAAAAGCAGCAAATCGATCTAGTTAGACAAGGCACTTGTAAAATATTCCAATAGATTAAAGAAAACGCATTTTATCAATACATTTGCACCAAGCACAAGCTTTAAATGCAGATATAATTAATTTACATGTATTTACATGTATTTACATATATGATATCTTATGCACAATATAGGTAATAGATGATCCAGGTAGAGCACCGTGCACCGAACCTCTACCACTTTTATCCACCTCACAAACATTGATAGTAGTAGTCATTCAACACGGTGCATTTGGTTGCTGTACAGCAGGTTGGGCCGGTCCAACCGATACCGCCGCACTGCCCATAAATGACGGCGCAGCTACCACTAGATGCAGTAGTGGTAGCTTTCGTAGTAGTTTTGGTGGTTGATGTAGTAGCCTTCGTGGTAGTCGTGGCTGCCTTGGTTGTAGTGGTACTCGAAGACGGGCGCGGCCCGGCGCACCTCTGAACAAGTGCAGGAACATCCGCGGCGGCGTCAAGTGTATATGAGTACGTGGGACTAACAGGGGCATAAGAGGATCCCTCCTGCCCAGCAACGTCTCTAGATCCTTTGAGACCCGTATCCTTCAACCCGGTCGTTGAGTCATAAACATTGCCGGAAGCGCTGGCATATGCATAAACATCGTACATGAATTCATGTGGATTGGCAACAGACTTGAAGTAGTTGTTTTGGATAGAAACCGAACCGTATGAGCCGAATCCGATGCAGTAGCTGTTTCCTGGTGAATTGAAGTAGTTGTTGTAGATATGACCATCACCGTACATGACGCGTGGCATGCGCTCGGAGACGTACTGTCCCCACCAGTTGTGATGGTATGTGACGTGCAAGTGGCCCTCATCTTCTGGATGATCGCCGCCTCCCGATCCAACAAGACTAGCTAGACGATGGTCCAAAGAGCTGCTGCTGTACCAGAACTTGCACCAAGACACGGTCTGATAGTCAGAGGCGATAGTGATGTCAAGCAGACCATCACTAGCATCCCAGATATTCAAATGATCGTACCAGACATGGGTTGACGTCCTGCTGGCGATACCATCAACAGAACCTACAACTTGAATGTTGAGGTTCTTGATAATGATGTTGCTAACAGTGTTGAGACTGAAGCCTCCGATAACGGTCGCTTTATCGTCAATGCCTATAATTGTTTTGTCGCTAGCGACATTGATTGCCGCATTGGCAGTGATTGTGCCCTTGACGATAATGACTTTAGGTCCGGAGGCCTTTGCATTTGCGATCAAGTCAGCAGCAGTGGTGACGGTAATGGGAGTAGCATTTCCACCACCAGTCGTACCGGTAGCAAAGCCGTTGACACCAGGGTCAGGACAACTCTGGGCTGCAACCAAGCCCAAGAGGGATAGCAATGAGATTACGCTAACTTTCATAATTGTCAATTTGAGATATGAAAAGTAAAAATATAGGCAAACAGACAAGAAAATGGTGCCTCGAATGTTATGAATGGTAACGTACAAATACTGATTTCATGTTTCCGTCTAAGTTACACATGCCGTCTTTATATATTTAAAAGGTTTTGTGAAGATATATTGTTCACTAAGCCAAATGCGACATCAAGCCAAGGCGGCGACAGTGAGCCAATGGCCCGACTCTCTACATTTACATTCGGGTTGCGGTCCGAGTGCTTTAGTTGTCGAACTCGAAGTTTTGGTAACAATTTAGAAATCAAGATGAGGATGTCAAAACTTAATCGTGGGTTCGGAACACTGTATTTCCGCGTAAACCTCTTTGCTTCTGCCTGGAGAATTTAATTGGCTATATTATATGTACATACGCCTGGTGCGGGCGAACGGTCCAACCTGGATACGATCTTTATATATATAATATGCTGCCAAGCTGGTTATTTCCCATGGATCAACTTGCAGCTATAGGTTTATATATGCGTTTCTGGCGGTTGAACGGACGGCTGAAATTTGTTCCCCGAAATTGGGCCGCTTAGACCGTCAATTGAGCCATGGAACCGTCACTTAACCCTTGACGTCCACGGCAAGATCGATTTAAATGCGAAATCTTGGTAGCGGGCATTCGGCCCCTTATCCTGGTGTGGAATTTACGGGTAAAGCTTTTACGAGGTACGAGGAAGCTATTTCAGCGCCGTAGCACAGGCTCTAGATTAACTTTCTAGCTACACCTATGCTTGGCGCAGCATAATTGAGAGACCAACATGCATATCAATGAAGAAACAAGGGGAAAACCTAAAATACAGAGTATGGTTCTTTATAGCTACGATACTTGCAATATTCTAACGTTTGGTGTTACATTCTAGAAGGCTACGATGGAAGGCCCGAAGCCCCAAACGCTAACTGCTGATATCGCACACCCACCCTAGCGCGAGTGATACCATGGTAGAAACCTTTCGTCTCCGCGACCTCCGCTGCTATAGTTTCGCAAAGAGTTAAATAAGATTCAACGCTATATTTGAAACACGAGCATTGATAGAGATCCGATCGGTTGTCCTGCTATTTCAGGGCTCGATGTCTCGTGAAGAGCCACAGGATATGCTGGCCTGCATGCAAGCAAGAGTATGTTGGTCATCTTGAAATCTCTCGAGAGCTGTCTTGCAAGATCTTGGTCTGGTCTCGCAAGTCTTGTCCCTTCAATGGTGTTGTCGAGCTTTTGCTTAAGACAACGCACAAAATACAACGGGAATGTTCGAACCTCCTGTGTTGAGATTAAGATTGGGCTCACACGCCGAAGGTAAGGGGTCCCACAGCGCAGCACACAGCTGGTCGATACAAATCCTACTATGGGATAGCAAGGGCGAGGAGAACGGCTCCCAAGCACTCCTTGAAAGAATCTAACGCAGGTTTTTTGCGGGATTAGGCATGAGATTGCCTCGCGCGCCAGGAGACAGCGTGTTCCGTGATTCGGGATTGATAAACTTGAAAGTTACACGTCTGCAAGACTCTCTCAAACTAAGAAGATTTGGGACTAGATAGTGTATTTGAGATATGAGAAAGGATATGCAAGGAACATCGAATTGAGCAGCAATTAGAGGGTATTGAGTGTATTTTGGATTGAGATTCCAGTATTTGCAAAGTTCAGTTCTTTGGTTGTTCTTGGTGCCAGAAGCGGATTAGCTATATTAGAGTATACAGATATTTTCCCATCGTGGTATATTGCTTGACTAGTACGGCGGTATTCAGTCTTACTACCAGCCGTTAATTTTCGAGATTATTCAAATCTCGCTGCTGTATAATGTTTGATCGGACTAACTGATGAATATTAGGCGATGTTGCTTCAAGCCTCAGAAAATTTGTGGTTTGGGGATGCTAGAAGCGAGCTTACAAATGATACTGTCCTCTCGACTTTTTAGCGCTAAATCTGCATCCCTAGCCCTATGGTAATGTAACATTGCCATATGATTTAGCGGCTAGAAGCTTTCCCTGCAGGCTGCAACTTAGTGGTCACTACTCATGCGACCCACATTTCTCGGATGAAATTTGAGTCCTCTCCACAAAAAAACTCCAGTTTCAAGCCCGCCAAGTAGTTTATTAGTACCTCACGGCAGTCATCAATTTTTATTATTAAAACCTCTCAAATGCAACGCTAAAATATAGAATATCATGCCCAAACGAGAAGACTAATGAGCCTGCGACGCACATTCCACAACGCCATGCAGTGAAAGATACAACTCGTCTCTTGAGAAATTTGAAGTTTTCAGGACTCTGAACATTCCACAAGTTTATATCTCTAATGGGGAAATTATGATTAGACCTCTGTGCATTGGCTATGGTATTAATGTTATTATGGAAATTTTGGAGGAGAACATTGATTATAAAAGGACCGCGAAAGCCGTCCTCTGAATTCATTCTCATCATCATCACAACATCATCACAGATTTTCATCACATCCTCGCACTACAATTACAATCGCTTAGACTCTTACAGTCGCTCTTACGCTCTTTCCACCTTCAAACCAAATTCAATCGTTCAAAATGAAGTTCTCTACCATCTTTAACGTCGCCGCTCTTGCCACTGCCGCTGTTGCGCTCCCAACCAAACCAACACTAGAAACTAGAGGCAATTTCGAAAGTGACATCTACTACAAATTTCGCGAGGCTTCCGATGTCCTGAGCGAGAAAGCCTGCGATCTCGCATTGACCGAAGCTTCTCATTTCGCTGATTTCTTCGCGTTTGCTCCATTCCAAGGCGCTCAGGTACGTCATTAAATTCATCCTATTTATAGATAAACTGATTCACTAACTTAAATGACGATGAAGGAACTCCTCACTGCTTGGTTCCAAATTTTCGACAGCACTCCTGAATTCCGTAACCATCCTGATTTCGATGTCGTCAAGCAAAAATTTGAACTAGCCAGAGACCTTAGAAATTTCAGCATTCAGCATCCTAAGGGTTTTGTTCCCGGCGAGTTCGTGGCCTCAAACTACTACCTCCGATGCCGAAGCTTACACCCTCAATTTGGAACTGTGGGTGCCGTGGACAGGCCAGCAGTTGAGGCTGCGCCAGTCGCCTAAACGGCCTACCATAGATCTAGAAGCATTACTTGTGGATCGAATACAAATATAGAGGAAGGAAGAGTTACGATAGAAATTTTTACTTATTCGGCTTAATAGCCATTAATGTCTTAATGGAGGGGGTCACAGAGAAATATATTATGTATTTTAATATATGGTTGAATCAATAAACTTATCAAATATACGCCTCAAGTTCTCGTGAGAAATATTCAGTTTGTGATAAAGAACTATTAGAGTCATCTTGATGACTTTAATATGGCCCTATACGCGAAAATAGTTTCGATTTTTGCCAGTTCTGCACACGCGCCAAGGTCACCATAAACCTAAAATCCGAGACGATAAAGTTATATACCGTAGCGCAAGGCAAGATCTCATATCCGATTAGTGTATTAAGTCCTGAAAAATTCATCCGACCTACATGCTAAACACCTATGACAACATGCACTCCTTGCCCACATGGCTAACATACAACTAATTTCCAATAGCCTTCTAGACAAACCTCGCATGGGTCCTTAAATCTGCGTTAGTCCTTAAAAATGCCACCAGTTAGGGAAAAATCGAACCCTAAACCATTCCAATCATCAAATTCTTTACCGTTGTCTCAGCGATATCGGTTTCTGATCCGAATGATTATCTCTAGCCGCCAGAAACCCCATCGCTGTCGGATGAGCCAAGAAAGAGTGGATCCATGGATTGTCAAGCGGCTCGCTTGATTGATATCAATTGATAATTCCAAGGCATCAATGCACATTTCATGCAGTGGGGGTTCGGTACCCGGACCAAGCTTCAGCCAATAACTCGCGCCAAGGGAAGCCCCCAACCAGAACGTGGAGCCGGTTTGACATAAAATTATCTGATCAGATATGATTTTTTCCCCAGCCATTTTGTGACATGATCTTATCAGATGCATCCGACCTCGGACCCCCAAAATCTTCCCTTTAGCATCGTACGAGAGTCCTTTGGCATGAATGTTCTGGCGGTTCTTATCGGGCCTATAAAATGCCTTGTCCGCCCGATTGATGTTATCATCTGATAAGACTTTTATCAGATTTTCGGGTGTCTACCGCAAAAATTCCCAAGATGGGCCTCAGAAACATCTTCCAACACAACACAGGAAATGCTGCTGGGCAGGCTGAAGAAATCCAGCAGTCAGAGCCGAATACTAATGTCGCACAGGTAGAAAAAACGGAGGGAGAAGATGCCGAGATTGGGCTTCCGCAGAAGCCTGCGAATGAGTTGCCAGATGATGCGGCACAAGAAGGTGTTCGAAAGATGGAGGCAGTTACGTTAGCATGGTCGAAGCGTTCTCTAACCATCATTTACATATGGTACGTACTCTAGGAATTGTCGCGTATGCGTCTATTACACGCGGCGAAATTTTTCAGTATGTCTTTTCCATAAAGATCTCATCTAACATGGAGTAGCATGTTTCTACTATATTTCGTAAACGCATTCCAGGCATCCATCACGGGAAACCTGACTGCGTTCGTCCTGAGCGATTTCGAATCACACTCTTTAATCCCGGTTATCTACATTGTTTCTAGTGTTATGAGCGGTGCCACATATCTCCCTGTCGCCAAAATTCTAGACCTTTGGGGCCGACCGCAAGGGTTTTTAATCATGGCATCCATGGCGACACTTGGACTAGTGTTGATGGCGGTAACCTCTAGTGTTCAAACATTCTGTGCTGCGCAGGTAAGCTGCTGCATAATGTCACCTACTCTATCGTTTATATGGAATCCTTTATATACTAACTGAAAATCAAGGTATTTTATTCTATCGGATTTACGGGAATGATATTTTGCGTAGATGTTATCACGGCGGATACTTCGTCTTTGAAGGATCGAGGATTAGCTTTCGCGTTCACCTCTTCGCCATATATCATCACGGCTCTGGCCGGCCCTGCCGCTGCCGAAGGCTTTTACGAAGACATTAGCTGGCGCTGGGCGTTTGGTTGTTTCGCTATCATCCTACCGTTCGTCGCCATTCCAATGTTTGTCACTCTCTTGGTAAACGAGACAAGGGCGAAGAAACGAGGTCTCTTGATCAGAGAACCTAGTGGGAGAACAATATGGCAAAGCATCTGGCATTATACACTTGAGTTCGACGGTAAGCGCGCCTGAAATCTACTTTGCTAATTGATTCGCTTTGGGTTACTAACATACTTTTGAAGCAATTGGTGTCATTCTCATCGCCGCTGGACTTGTCCTCTTCTTGCTACCTTTCTCCATCGCGGGCTCTACAGCGGATGACTGGCGTTCACCTTCAATTATCGCAATGTTGGTCGTTGGTGTTGTTCTTTTATTCATTTTCGGTATCACTGAACGATTCTTCTCGCCAAAGCCTTTCATACCATACAAACTTCTCGTCTCCGGTACAATTCTTGGCTCATGTCTCATCGATGCTACCTACCAAGTTGCTTATTACTGCTGGGGCAGCTACTTTACATCATACCTACAAGTTGTCAACGGCCTCACGATCACTCAAGCTGGTTGGGTGAGCGGCATATTTGACATAATTGCCGGCTGTTGGTTGCTGTTTATCGGTTTTGTGATTCGCAAAACTGGCTATTTCAAGTGGTTGATGTTGTGCGCCGTGCCGCTTTACACGCTAGGTGTCGGCTTGATGATTTACTTTCGCCAACCGCACACAAACATTGGATTTATTATAATGTGTCAGGTGATGATTGCTTTTGCGGGCGCGACGATTATTCTTTGCATTCAGGTCGCAGTGATGGCTGTTGCGAATCATGGAGAGATTGCAGCCGTCTTGGCCATGTTGGGGGTATTTGGGAACATGGGTGGAGCTATTGGTAATAGCATCAGCGGTGCGATATGGACTCACACATTACCGGACGCTTTGCAAAGTCTGTTGCCGGACGATTATAAGGACCAATGGGAGGCCATTTATGACGATTTGGATACGCAGCTTTCATTTGAGATGGGAGATCCTGTAAGGGAGGCTATTATTCAAGCTTATGGAATGGCACAAAAGAGAATGCTGATTGCGGGGACGGCTATTATGGCCTTCGCATTCATCGGGATGCTGTTGATTAAGAATGTCAGGGTTAACACTCAACAGATGAAGGGGGTTGTATTTTAAAATTTGGGGGGTTTTTTTTTCGTTTGATTTTTATAACTGTCCTCGGTTGTCTCGAGTGCTCTCAACTTTTAAAATGACCGATTGAATGGAATGAATTAGAAAAATTTTTTATTGATTTATCTCCTACTGTATTTAACAGAGCTCGCAGAGTCTTGGTCTCTGGGCACGTTTGAGAATAGCCTTTTAATTGGAATGCAGACACCTTTCTGCAAGCCCCGGACGTCTTACAGGTACAAGACGCGTTACACCGTACCAGAATCGAAACTTCAACAACTTCTTAAAACACAAAATATATTATCAACACCGACCTATAGGCTTTTGTAGCCGCCTCGCTGATTAAGTCAATTATCGCCATCGCGATCACTCGGAACTCCCCCAGACCACTCCAAGCCAAGCTTTGCGGCTCTTTCGTTGATCTGCCTCCGAAGACCAAGATGCAGATTCGACAGGTACCTTTTGGCCGCGCACGCATCAGGGCCATATGCAATGTTTGCTAGCGTGGTCCCTTATTTGAGTTTCCTGTGTCAGAATCCCAGCCATTCTCATTTTGATTGGCTGACGGGCCCCACCAGGACCGGCCTGTGTAACTGGTACCCTCCGACCAGACGCTATCGAATCCTGTGAACTCCTTCAGCCCCAAAGCAATAGCGTGAGCGATGTGGAACAAGAGTCGATGTAAAGTTCTAAATTAAGGAGCGGGACCCGAACAGCCATCCAAAGCTAAGATGCAGGAAAGTGCACCTTGAATTTCTCCTTACAGGTTCTTTCTTTGGAGTCAGAAGCCAAACTCAACCTCCTCTCCAACGCTCTTCCGTCGATAGATAGCGTTCGGATGTTCGACCGATAGATTAAAAGGGTCCGACGTCGCACCCCGGCTGCGAATTTGACGACATTCTCGCCTCCTCTTTCGGAGATTTCGAAATTCGACGAAAAAACGCTCAGACCATCTACTACGATAATATGTCTTCCCGGCCTATTGCGGCTAGTGGAGTATAACGAACCAGAAGCGAAAAAGTATATCTTGAGCCTCATTCCTTGGAATATAACTCTTGATATCAAATATGCGCTTCCCGTCAGCTTTTATACTGCTGCTGTTATACACAGCTGGCAATGTCATAGGACAGCCGGATGTCGTCAATCCTGGTCCTGATCCGAATACTACGACGTCGCTGACGACTACGACGACTTCTTCAACAACTTCCTCAACGACCTCTTCGACAACCTCTTCGACAACATCATCAACAACCTCGTCAACGACCTCGTCAACAACCTCTTCGACAACAAACACTTCTACCTCATCCTCTACAACGAGCAGTAGCAGCACGACAAGCAGCACGACAAGTAGTACGACGAGCAGTACGACGAGCAGTACGACAAGCAGTACGACAAGCAGTACGACAAGTAGCATCACTAGCAGCACCACTAGCAGCACCACTAGCAGCACCACTAGCAGCAGCAGTACTAGCTCGACTACGTCGACGTCTACAACCTCAACGACCACTTCATCATCAACAACGTCTTCATCCACTACGTCTACGACATCTACTACTTCAACAACCACTTCTACTACTCCGACATCGACTACAACTTCTACAACAACGACATCTACTACGACATCTACACCAACATCTGCAACATCATCCACAACATCATCCACAACATCATCCACAACATCATCCACAACATCATCTACTACATCATCCACAACATCATCTACTACAACTTCGACATCGTCTACCACAACTTCCTCAAGTTCTACGTCGACTTCTAGCACTACGAGTTCAACTACTACAAGTTCCAGCACTACCAGTTCCAGCACTACCAGTTCCAGCACTACCAGTTCTTCTACGACCAAATCTAGTACATCAACCTCGTCAGACACCTCAACTAGCACAGACACCTCAACTAGCACAGACACCTCAACTAGCACAGACACCTCAACTAGCACAGACACCTCAACTAGCACAGACACCTCAACTGATACAACTACAGCCGATACAACGACGGCTGACACAACGTCTACTGACGAGTCTTCTACCAGTACTTCGACGTCTGTCGGGAAAGTAACAGAATATGCGTATCCCAAGCAAAAATGTACAGTCGCCGGGGCCCGTTGTGGCTTCACGACTATGGAAATTGACCCAACCTATTATTATGTGAAGACAATCACGGTTGATCCAGCAGAGACTTCTACAACGTCCATGGAAGTGGACCCCCTGGCCACGACAATTTCACCTGACGACCCCATTTTGAGAAATTCAAACAATCTTATTCCTAGCTCTCTTGCTACTGATACCAACATAGACGACTTGACAGGTCTTCCCTTCGCAACCACTATTCAAGTCGTTTTCTCATTCTATGTCCCAGATCCATCTGAGACCGATCCTTCAGATCCGTCTGCAACGTCGACTGGGGTAGAAGACCCAGGAAACACACCGCTGGCAGACGACGAAGTATGTTCTAGAAACACAGTTATGATTACGATCCCGCCGTATAGCGATTTTGATATCAGCTATTACAAGCTTTGCACACAATTTGAGGCCTACTATTTGAATGCTACACAGGGTCCCGCAATCACCACAAAAACTGCCGTCGTAGTTATAACAAAGGGCTCTGCAGATCTCAATGCGGCAGGGGCCCCAAACTCAAACTCAAAGACGACGAGCTCCACTACCAACCCTCCAAATTCCGACCCCCCAAAGGTACCACCGGTTATAGGGCCTGACCCATCCAATAGTAGTCCCAAAAAAGAGCCTATCCCAAATTCCAATCCACAACCCGATCCAAATACGCAAAAAGTTCCTGACCCTGAAATGCAAAGTACGTCGGAACTTGGGCCCAACTTTGGGCCTAGGCCGCCGGGACCTTCGACTGCTAACCCACAGACAACACCGAATCCGAACCCATCACCAAACCCAACCGGTCCTACAGGACCATTCAATACTGATGACTTCACACTCCTCAGTATACCCCCTTTGAATACCGCGACACCAGCCCAAACCGTAACCTCGGGTCCGGGTCAAACTGTCGTTCAAGGTCCCAATTTAAGTCAACGGCCAATGCCAGATCCTTCCATTGTCGCTGTCCCCGTAACGTTTACTACCAACGGTCGCCTAACAACCACCACGAGTTTCATCGGTCTCACAATGGTTCCTAAAACCACTAGTCTGAAAAGACCTGACGGAAGCGAATCCACATTTGTATTTTTGTCAGAGTCAATGATCCCCATTACCTCTTTCACACCACGAGTTACGGCGACGCCTTTCGTCACGACTATCAATGGTCGTCGAAGCACATTCATCAACGTATTGTCCGTATCGGCTAGCCCATCCGTTGTAGAGATTACCACATCCGTTAGTGGCCGGCGTACAGTTTTGACCTCTACGTTCTTTGTGCCCACCACCGTATCGGTACCTCAGTTTACACCATTCCTAACAACAACTATCGCGCCGACAATAATCAATGGCATACCTACTTTCGGGCCAACTGTGATAACCCTTTCTCCAGTTACGAAGACAACCTATCTTACTGAGGTTGTGTCTGGGACGACTCGGATCCATAGGACTACCTACATCTTGCCCGCCACATCTACCCTTCCCAATCCTCTGGTTCAAACAATCAAGATTTCGACAGTGATAGATGGAACCTCAACATCTGTTGATTTTCCAATATCACTCTCCGCCTCCCCGACTAGTCAAGTAGTTACAACAAACATCGGCGGAATGAGAAGAATATTCACCACTACCTTCTTCGTGCCTTCTGGTATACCTCTAATCAACCTCCCATCGGTAATTCTCGAGACAACGACAATAAATGGCACAAGGACCACGTTCTCTGAATTCTATAGCATCAGACCCATGAGTCTTACCACCACCATAAATGGCAAGGAAACTATTCTCTTAGTACCTTCTGTAGTCCAGATTACTACACCCGCAAAATTTTTCTCCACAACTTACATAACGACCATAATCGACGGCCGACCTACATCTGTTTCTGAAGTCTACTTTTTGAAACCCACCACAATTACAACAGTAATCGGTGGCAGGACCAGCGTAATTGAAACCACCACAGCCGTGAAGATATCATCATCAGGTGAGGCGGTGATAACTTCGACAGTTGGATACCCGTCGCGGAATGGGACTTCGAACTCCACGACGACCGGAGTTCCGGCCCAATCAAAGGTACAGCCAACAACTGGAGTTTCGATTGCCCCGCCACCACAAAAGACAGATGCAGCATCGAGCTTGGATCTCAGTCGCGTCTTTGTCTGTGTTGGAGCATTGCTTTCATCGATTTTGATTATGTTTATATAAATAAAAAGTCTGCTATGCGTGCATTGCATATTTATGTATGAGGTCTATTTTATCTCTTTCATCTTTGAAGCAGCGGAGCTGTGGAGTCATGTCCCTTTTTTTTTATACGTTTGATATCTGAATGATGGGTGTTTATGATTATATATGGCATATCTTTCGCAAGGGGTTTTCTATCTATATAAATTTCATTCGTATATACTTAAGTACTTAAGTATTTAATCTACTTCATGATCTTGTGAACGTAACATAGTTTCTTCTGCGACTGCATAATGAGGAAATTAGGCATACGCACTACTTCTCAGTGACGGGGTAATTTCTACTTCTATTTACAAAAGGGTACAAGTTTGGAATTCTGCGGCATATCAGTGCCACAGACGGTAAAGGCTTTGTTGCTGCCCTCCTCTATAACTTTTTTACCTCTATATTCCTTTACGAAAAAACTAGGGGCCATTGAACCTACGACTTTTTTGTTACGCAATACAACTACGCGGCCAGGCGACCTAAATGCAAAAACAACCGGGGGCCCCGTATCTTTCGCTGCAGGAGTAGATTTTGGTGGTACCTTCCCACTATTCTTATACGCAGCTCGGATGTTTTGTATATCTATATCCGACAGGCGTAATGCACCAGTGTACAAGGCCACGGACATCTTTGGTGCCATTACGGAACGCTCCTCTCCAACCCAATGATGAAGTCCGATAACGTGGCCAAACTCGTGGAGTATGAGATTGTGGAATGTGTGGATGTCCAGTTTATCTACTACCGAACCTGTATCGTTGATTACAATTTCGCCGCACCTCCCGGCCGGCTTGAGATTGTAGATGGAGCAATTAGCTCCTCCCACGTAAGCATGGCCTAGGACACCAGGTCTTTTATCGGGAAACCTGTCACCAGGCGAACAAATTTTAATCCTTAGGTTTGTTGTACTATCCTCCTCTGCTTTGTTTGTTTCTTTGCATTTTATTTGAATAACGCCCGTCCATTGACTCAATGCGGATCTGATTGCTTTTAGGAGTTCTTCTCTTGGAGCCTCGTTGAGTTTGCCGACTAGTGACCAATTGAAGCTTGGAAGGTAAGGCCATGGGGTTGGCGGAAATTCTTGTTCACGGCGACCTATTCGCCCCTTCCAGTCAATATCACAAAAGACAGACGCTTTCGACTTGAGGGTAGGCTTTTTCATTTTAGAATTCGAAAGTTGCGAGCAATAACTGGCGACTATGCTCTGTTTTTTTGATAGTTTTACGAACCGCAGCGTACGTTCGCAGTGTAAGAGTTATTGAATTTAAATATAAATATAATTCGTAGATGGTTACAGCAGAACTGGCAGCATAAACTGAAAAGAATATCACGACCAGCGTGTAAATGAAAGGAAACGATCAGCGTTTGTGTAATTAGATTGTTTTTATGAAGTATGATATTTAGAACATCTTTCGTGTCTACCGGTACATTTATATATTGGACGAATTCCAGACGGTGAGCTCTACCTACCTTTTCGATAAAATGCCGACAAGCCATCGAAACGTACGGATTCCCAGAGTGCCCGAGTAGTGACGATATTGCGACACATACGCGCAGGATTTGTCTCGTCACATCGCGAGTGATACTGTATATTGTGAACCGCGTCGGATCTTAAGCCCATTTACGGACCAATATTTAGATTTCTAATGACTCGACGTCTAGATGACTATTTTTGAAAGGTTTTTATAAAACAGTTCGTTTACAGGGACTGCGAGTGCGATAATATATTCCTGTGTTGTTTTATGGAACATTCCTATGTCATCGGCAGTCTCGGCCCTAATTTGCAAATGTCATCGGGGTAGTCTTGCTATGAAACTGGAATCTTTCTTCTTCTAGAAATATTCTAGATACGCTATTTATATTTATTTACCTTTCGAAATTTCTAGACTAGTGGCTGACTTGATATTATTCTTGGACAAATGGAATTTTCACACTTCCAGATTTGGTAAAAGCATCGAATTCGAATTTGAGTCGGCGTTGGTGAGAATAGACTGCTATAACTTTAGCATTCGGACCGTGTCATTGGATTTTGAATCCCACGTGTGAGCTTTTAAATAGGCAGGTAGTTAAGTGGTTGTTATCATGATATCGGGTGATATCTGGAGTACCTCCATATTATAATTCAGATCTGTAGGTAATAAGTTAGTTCGATGATAAGAGCACCTGGTGTTAATTTTAGTTGTAGACTTTACCGCTAAATGGCACCAAGATGAGTTACGGTAGCATTTCTCAGAAGCAAAAATCAAAAATATTTCGTTAAGGAGAAGCTTTAACCCTCCTCTCGTTCCACCCCAAGAATCGAATGAGAAATACGGCATGGAAAGGAATGCGATTTCAAATCGATTGCGTTAGCTCCTTATACAAAAAGGCTATGCGCTTCCAAAGTCAAAGTATTAGATATCACCTGCACACGAAAATGAATACAGAGCTAGTTCTAGATATCATCTTAGAGTGAGGCAGGACTTATTCCCGCTGCTGTCCGGCCCAACACCGCCGACCTCCTACACGGATATCCTACATGTATCTGCGACTCCTCTCGAAAACTTTTGATGCAGGAAAATGCTCAAAGAGCTCGAGAACGAGGCGCAGCCCAAGGCGTGTGCATGCGGATTGGCCTGAAGATTTAGGAGGAGAGTCAAACCTACCGAGTACGTAAGCCAGTCGGACCATGTGCAGCGCCGACAAGCCCTTGGTTTCGTGGCAAACGGCGGCCTCCAATGCCGTGTTCCTCTTTGTCAAGAAGATTGAACATGGCAGATGACGAATGCTGGAAATTTCTTGGAACGGGGTGGAAGCATTCGGATCGGAGCTGGTCTTTTGCTTTTATACATCTGGTCTCGCCCGGAGATTTTATATTCCCTTCCATCTTTATCTTTCATCGCACATTCAAATCATCGTTTAATTTCCAACCAAAGCTCGAATCGACGTCTCGACGTCATCGTATCAACATCCAACGCAACACATCCGGTTTCCACGTTCGTTCTTCGCTCGCGGATACAGCTTAGTCCAGAAATCGATATCTCGTGGACTTCTAGTCTAAAATCAAGATGGTCTTGTTAGAAATCGCTCTAATCGTCGGAGGTGTCATCTTCTTCAAAAACAGAAAGTTCGTCTACTCCTGGCTTTCCTTTACCTTATATTCACGCCGCTGACCTTTATCACAGGAAGAGAGCACAGGAACGTGCTGCCAGAGAAGCATGGTACGCTTCCGGTCGCAATCAATATAACCAACCGCCACCCCCCCTACCGTACGATCAAGTTCCTCAATCGCCGCGACATAAGCATCCGGCAGTGTATGGGAGCAATGCTGCGTCGCCACAGCCACAGCCACAACCATATCCACCGATAATGGCGCCACCAAATAATGACCCGTACCAAAGATATGAGGGACCGCCGCCCTCGTATGCTAGTTTGAGACCCCAAGACGCTGCTTTGGGGTACGAGAGACAGGATACATATGGAACTTCTGGCAAGAGAAGATAGATGCCCTTATTAGCAATAGTGGGCGGGTTAACGGTTCTCTTCTCGAATCTTCGGAATTTTCAATTCTGAAACGATTCGCTTGACCGTTGCGTCCAAGGTTATGGCTAGAATATATCGGCTAAGCTGGCGCCGATAGTGAGAATGTCGGTTGCTTCTCACTCCGATCAACTAGTTCAACCGATCATTCTGGCCTCTCCCAGAACAGATCCGAGTCATACTCGCACCACTCCTTAGTATTCCTTTCAACCGCCGTATTTCTTCTCGATACCGGATATCAACTGCCTGGGTTTAGCGACTTATTTGGGGTTTCTGTTTTTCATGCACTTGCTTTTTTGCTTTTGAATAGCTGCTTGGCTGGATTACTTTCTTTGTACTTATCTTATTCATTACTCCCGTTATTATGATAATAATACAAAATAATGTTTGCTTTCGATCGGGTTTAGTTCCTCTGAAGTGCAGCTAGAATCTATCCATAACATATTGACACCCTCCGGGCTCAGTCGCCTGATGACCAGGAGGCCAGACCATCCGATATTTCGGGTTCCAGCTAAATAAGGGTCCTGGATACTCGAGATCGCCCCTCTCCTCGACTCTCTCTTATCGTACCTGCAGATTTTCCGCATCTAGTTTAAACATCTTCTTAAACTAACCGGACATGGTTAGAGGTAAATTGAACGCCGTTTCCAGAAATGTAAACATCTTTGAAGCCCTGTTTTCTATATCTCCAGGTCGGCATTTATTCCTTAATTTGAAAACTGAGTAATGAACTCTCCTCGGAGTGAAAATCGAGAGCTTCGTCAAGTCGCCGCCAAAGCCGTCACCAATTCATTACCTTCAACCATCTGATCACAACTGAAGCGGTGGTGTGTTTCCGAAAACGGCAATCTCGATATCTTTTCCAACATCCACAACGCAGAATGATCCACACCACCACGCTTAGCCTCGACGAGTCCAGACCTTTTCTTTGGCTCAATTCGGCTCAAACTGGCAAGCGAGAAATTTTCAAGCTTAACGAGGTCCTCTCGCATCTAGACTGTACCTGCATGAAGGGGTACCAGGCGCAAATCTTGCGAGGTTGACAGGTCGAGAACCTCGTGGCGGGCTTAAGCGAAATGTTTGAATCGTGGCCGCCGGGAGCCTAGAAGGTTTCTGCGGGAAGGTTAGTTCTAAAAATGGTATTCATATCGTGGGATTCGATTATATAAAGTCCACGAGATTTCTGTCCTGGAATGAGCTTTTTTTAATCATCATTCAGCTGAACGCACATTCTTCAATATACTCAACTTTGACCTCAGTCTCTCCTTCTTCAAGTCTTAAATTTCCTTAACACAATCCTTATACCACTATCTACTTTACTTGTTCATTCTCCTATACACAACATTTTAAATATTACTTTTCAAAATTCTAGCTGCTTGCTCAAAAGTTTGAGACTCTGAGAAGCACCTTGTCACTTATCTTATCCCAGATCGTTGAACGATATTGAAACTAAACTCAATCTTTACTGCCACTCTTTCGAAGGCGTCCTAACTCAAAATGAGGTTCCAAAGCGCCTTTTCATTCGCTTCGCTCTCTGCAGTACTGTTCTGCGAGACAGTAATCGCAGTCCCAGCGCCGATACCCGCTCCGGCAGCGGCAAAGAATGTGAAAATCACATATACCACTATCCCTGTTACATCAGTCTATGTTTCACAAGTCACTACCACAGTCCCAGTAACTATCAATACATCCATTAAAACAAAAGGCAAATACACATTCCCTCCAGATGTTGTCATTACAGTCAAATCAGCACCTACCAAACTCAAGACGACTACATACGGAACAACGATCTACCCCACTACGATCACTTCTATCTACTATACTAAGATCCCGGTGACACCAGCACCTGCCCCAACAACCTCAGCTAAAGGGGCCGCCAAAACTACAAGTACCACCGCTGCCGTTGCTGCAAGCTGTACAGGCGTCCAAGGATCTGCCTCCGAAGCCTATTTTAACGTCCAAATCGGCGACTATTATGCTAATATCCCAGATGCTGCATCTTGTTCCCAAAAATGCGCTCTGTTCGATGATTGCTACGCTTTCGAATTTTTACCCTTAGCCAACGTGGACCCGAATTATCCCCAAAATTGTTGGCTCTACATCAAACCCTTCGAGGGTTACGTAACCGAAGGCACAACCGGCTTCTTTTTCTATGACCAGAGCTGTTTCGCTCCAGTCAAGGGTGTAACCCAACACACCTATCCTTCCACCAACGTCTGTGGTAACCTTTGGGGCGTCAGCACTCAATACGGTAGAACGGGTGTCGGTGCCAGCTTTGCCGGTAGTATCGATCAGTGCGCGCAATACTGTTTGAGCCAGAGTAACTGTGCGGTGTACATGTACAGTGAAATCGAGTTCCAGGATGGAAATAACTGTCATACCTATTCAGGTGCTTTGGGGGACGTTTCGGCCGTTGCTGGGCAGCCGGTCGCTACTGTTGAGGATATGAGATCGCACAATGTTTACAGAATTGCTTTTGAGAGGGCCTGTGCTCTTGCTGCTTGAAGTTTGATGGATTGAAATTGTTAATATTTAAAAGTTAAGGTTGTATTTGATTTTAGAAGTTCTAGTTTTTGTTTTTGGTTTAGCCTCGAGGCTAGGTTTTGATTGGACTTTTGCGAAAGCAGTTGTTTTATTCTATTTAAGCTGTAACCAAATTGATTAATAGATGCCAATCCAAAAAAAAAATATACATGTGTAGCACTTCTCGATCTCCTAGTAAAGTAATCATTGTGCCTATATAATATGCATTTTTAAGGCCTGGCTGTTGAGTTATAAAAAGGCTAATACTGTACGAACTAACGGCATTGATAGGGACCTAATTCTATAATAAGGCAAGTTATACCTTTATCATGAACCTTACAAAATATGCTTCTAAGCTCTGAGTATCCTCTACTGCTACAACTGTCGCAACATATCCATCTGGCCTCACCACAATAACACAACCTTGATCCCGATCGATCCCAAAATTCTCGTACACCTTACCATGTCCCTCGTGATAGCTCTCATCATCTGCGTAAACCTTCCAATAATCCCATCCTTTCGCTCTATCAAAAGGGTGAAACGCCTCAGGGAGAGACTGTAGCTCTATTTCAATTCTCTTTGCGGCATGAACTGTGAGAATTTCAATCACCGAGTCTCTGGGTGCGTTTTGTGGGGTGTAAATAGACACGACGCTCTTCGGAGAACTAAGGTACTCTCCAAGCCTTTCATAGCGAGAATTTATCTCTGATTTCGAGATGTCGCCCGGGAAAACGATTAATCGGAATCGGCCATCGGATGGGAGAAGTTTCTGTAACTCAATCGGCAAAGAGTCGGACTGGTTAACGACTTTGCGACTGTCCAGTCGCATGCCAATCTTTACTTTGTTTGCTAAGGCAGGTTTACACCTTACACCGCCATCTTTCCCTTCGTCTTCTTTGACGACAAGAATATTAGGTCCGTAATCCACGCTCAGACCCGCGGCGAATACAGCGCCTTTGTGAAAAACGTTCCTAAACTCTTCCAGGCTGATACCGGTCTCGTCTGATACATCTTTTGCGGGTCTTCCAGAGAATAACTTTGAGAATTTCTGATCAAAAGCAATAAGGTCTCTTGCAATTTGTTGACGCTCGGTAGCATAGGTTTTCAAAATCTCACGGGTTGCTTGTCCACGGGCTACTAGGCCTATCTTCCAACCTAGGTTGTAAGAATCCTGCAGAGAAACGTTCTGCCCTTGTCCGGCTTTCGGGCTATGCGTATCTATAGGACAAATTGTTAGTAACTTGATCAAAATATTCGAGGAAAAGGGGCACATACGAACTGCATCCCCCGCTAGAAAGATTCTCTCAAATTTATCAAACCCATCGGATACCCGTTGTGCAATCTGGTAAGCCGTAAACCAATCGCACTGCTCGTAATCTAGCTTATAAGGTGCTATGATCTTCTGTGCCGCTTTCAATATCTGCTCGGGCGTAACTTTCGATCTATCAACCGCCCCGCCGCCTTCCGAGACTTCCTTCAGTTGGATGTATAGCCTCACTACCCGCTTCTCTCTCGGTATCACCATCAATGATCCAGCGCTAGCAGAATGAATTAGACATCGAACCCTGATATCTGGAAAATCTGTCACGGGAACGATATCGAGTACGCCCCAGATAATTTCCGTGTGCTCTCCCTCCATCTTAAACCCGAGCTGCTTGCGAGTCCAGCTATGGGCACCATCACATCCGACAACATACTTTGCCCTAACGACTTCCTCCGTCCCTTCCTTCCCAGACGATATTTTAATTAAATCTTCAGTATCGTCTGCCGTAAGATTTGAACGAAAGAGGCCATTGGGTATGTTGCTACCCTGATCTGGAGTTGCTTCTTCGTCTGTTAAATGTCGGAGGTTGATAGTAATGGGATACGCGGTTGCATCCTCCATATTCCCTTCATCAATCTGTAAACCCGACGGCAGAACGGGTCGTTCAATCCTAATCATATCCCCATCTTCTTTTAAATGGTCTAAAAAGAACCTCTCCATCCTGCCCTGGTGTAGCACACATTCTGTAAACCTGCTGAATCCGTGAGGGGTATCCGGTACCCTCCCCGTTCTTCTGATGGTACCATTCTCATCTGGGTTCCAAAAACAAACTTCGAGCATATGGTTGGATTCTTTCCAGACTCGGTCTATTCCGAAGCTATCGAGGATTTCAAGCGTTCTGCATTGAAATCCATCGGCTTGGCCAGCCATGATTTTTGTGGAGCGCTTGTCTACGATGCGGGTGCGGATGTTGAGCCGTGAGAGCCATGTTGCCAGCATCAGACCTGTTGTATGAAGTATACATTTTGTTATTTTCGGGTTTCGTATGGTGGATTGCGTGCGTTATGATAGATCTACTTACCCGCGGGCCCGGCGCCCACTATCAAAACGTCTACTTCTGATTCTGGCAATGTCATGTTTCGTGTTGTTTGTGCAAAATGCAACAGAGTCTTGGGGACTGTCGATAATAGCTTGACGAAAGCTGTATAGCAGACCTTGATATGATATAACTATCGAATGGTTCTTTTCGTTTCAAAAAGAGGTCGGAGAATGATGCGCGAAAATTTTATATTGATTCTATCTTGGTGCCAGCACGCAAGGAATGCGCTTGTGTTTCGGCCCGAAATGAACTACCGATTGCAGTTCCTTGTACCACGACCCCGGAGTGGAGCAAATGTGCGGGGATTCCATGCTGAATGTCGCAAGTTTCGCATGTTGGTAAGCTGCTTGAATAATCAGAAATTCGGGTTATGGATCTTAGTAACATGCAAGTTTCACGTTTACTACCCCATTTGGAACGAGGGAAATTTTCCCATTGGTCGCAGATCGGATCGTGGCTAGTTAGATGCTTTTAAAGTCAGATATTTGTTGAAGATTAATGCTAGAGCAAAGTATGATAGAGTACAATGTGTAACTTTTATGTGACAAAGAGCTTTCCAAGGTAAATGCTTGTCAAGACTGCAAAAGAAATTGCGCCTAGAAGGATTTCAAAAATACAAGACCGACAATGTTCAGAACTCAGTGAATGCATACTAACGAACTCCCCAACGAAATTACTCAAAACAAAATTTCAAACCCGAAAAAAGGAGGTGGTTTGATATCGAAACTCCGGTAAACGACCTTCAACTTTAAATCGAAAGCGACGACAATACGGGAGACACCCATACGCCCGCTAGCAGCGTCTGCAGCAGCAGGAAAAAAAAATCAACGATCATATACTTGCCCATCCACTGCTATCCCCCAGACCTAGGATATTCCACAGATCAATCACCGTAGGCCCCATCTTAGCAGGGTTAAAGGTACCCTGTGTCATCCTAGCGATATCCGCGGCTCCAGCATACCCTATAGCGCCACCTGCACCCATGGCCGGCCCACCTTCATGGTTGAACGGCATATTCCCAGCGAGCCCATTCATTGCCATCCAGGTAACATCGGATCCCCCAGCATCCTCACCCGCACCATCCGCCATGTCTCCCATCCCACCAAAGCCCCAGCCTTCCGGTCCAGTAGAGGGTTGCATCATCTCCGGATTCTGACCGTTCCACATCACATATCCCGCAGCGTCAACGTCGGGGCTCAGAGTGTCCGCATTAGCCGGGTTCCAGAACACCGGCTGTCCAACCGACATCGGGCCACCCGGCGTCGGTGTTGCTGAACCCATCATAGAATTCGGTATACCAGGGCCTTGTGGCATACCGGTAGGGACTCCAACACCAATCGCCCCACCTTGGCTTATCGCGAGTTCAGGATCAATAGCCAACTCTGGGACCTGCGAGTGATTATGAATAAAATCTGCATCATCTGGAGGGTGCATTCCGCCATGCGAAGGATTGTTAGTGGCAATATTGTGAAGCGTGGGTACAGTTGAATCTAGTGGTGCACCAGCACCGCTGCTAACGGATATCTCAGGCTTCCCTATGCCGACAAATTTATTTTTGATGATGAATTCGAAGAGTCTATAAGTCCAAGATGAGGCGGCCCAGATCTTACGAAGCTCAGCCAAGGCCATCATTCCTAGTGTGATTTTATTTGTTGTGAGGCTGTGGCGTGTTGAACCTTCGGGGGCGAGCTTGATTTCTTCAGAATAAACAATCATGGCAATGAAGAGTGGGGTTTGACTGTTAAAATGAAGATTAGTAAGTACACGATTTATGGTAATTTTCAAGGTGGACACGTACACGGCGGCTGGAGCATATTTTAGCAAGTCATGCCTCAGCAAGTCTTCGATCAAGCGAAAGGTATTGCTAGCAGCACTAACAACTGCCTTTCTCGCCTTTTCTCGCTCTTTCATCAATGTTTCTTCATCGATATTGCGGCCGTCGGTATCCCATGCGGCGCGACCTCTCGGTCTCGAACAACGTGGACGATAATGCATCGAAACAGCACGGTCATGCACTAGCTGAAGAAGTATTGGCCAGAAGTTTTCAGATGTCCAGGTTCGCATCTCATCGTATCGTAAAGTTGACAATTCGGCCGGGAGATTGTTTTTCCAGGTCGTTAGATCGTTCGCGAGGTCTTCAAGATCCTTAGCTGAGGGACGGTGAGTGCACGAGTACTGGATGGATGCAATTCTTTCATCTTTAAAAAGGAACAATATCAGCACCTAAGTTGAGATAAACACAAACGCTATTTGGGGAAACTTACATATTTTGCCCAACTTTGAGATTTCGATCATGTATTTGATATTGACTGGTTGCTGTTGTGGACAAAGTACTGAAATTTCATCTTCGCTCATAGAGCCCCAATTTTCCACAAAGTCATCATCTGTCAGGTCTTCAACATCGCAGTCACTAATTCTTATGAGACTGGGCTTCCCGAGACTAGATGCCGTGATGTGATCTCGACTCTACGTTATGTTAGTCAAATTTCATGCTTTAGCAATATAAACAGGAGGGCATACATATAAGGTCCACCATATCCGCTTCCACATACGCCGTTCACTGGCACCGAGACCCCAACCGGTCTTGATAGATCGATGCATACCCATCCGTTGACTTAGAAGAACAGCAGCTTGTAACCAGAACCTCGTTTCTTTTTCCTCTTCGTATCTCGTCCACCACAAACTCATCAAGGTACAACCCTGGATAGTATACAGGTGCTCCTTCTCCCCATCCATCATATGCACTAGCTTAGCTCTAGAGAAAAAGTATGCTCTAGCGGTAAGACGATTTTCAAATCCGCATTCCTTCAGTGTCTCCGTAGACGAGTGATATGTAGCCGCGTACAAGACCGCATGGAGAAGGAACAATGAATATGTACCTTCACCAGATATCATCTTCCTATAACCTCGGACGAAGGATGGCCGATTGAGAATTGGTAGATGCGGATATATGTATTGGAAGAATGTTTTGATGAGCTTGTCGCAAGTCTCGACGGCCGGGAAGATATGTACCTTCTTGTGGTCTAGAAGGAACGTTTTATCGTCGTCGGGTATTATTTTTAGGTCCGTGATATGCGCTCTACTAGCGATCGTCGTCCAACTTGACGGGGGCGAGAAGGATGGAACATGGTTAAGCGATAGTGATGAGTCCAAACGAGAGTCGAGAGTGGTACTATTGGCGTTGGGCATGCTTTGAAGTCCGGCGATAGTTGGAACCGCTCCGTCGAGAGCCGTCTCACCATTGAATATCAAAACCTGGCGCTTGCCTTCTTGTTCTCGATCCGTGGAACTGTCACGGGTTTGTTCGTAGTCGTCAGGCCGCTGGCGGAAATTCGATGGGGTGCTTTGCGCAGTGAGCTGCTGCTCCAGGCCCGGTCCCCCTCTTCTAGTTCCAGAGTTATCATGAACTTTGTCTAAAAATTGTACCCAAACATGTTCATCGCTCAATGAAGGATTGGCAACCAGGTGCTGGCCTTTATGGGTAGGGAATGGCGAGAAACTCGAGTCGTCATCCTTCGGGGATAGCAGCGAACGGGTATGTTGTAAAGCCGCAGACGCGCGAGAATCGGACTGGCGTCGCTGCCTGCCGCGCTGATCCGTCGCAGACCCAGAATTCGAAGATTGTGATAACGAAACTGGTTGACCGATAGAAGCGAGGGCCGCCTGCTGTGCAGCTAATCGCTTTTTAGTCTTCTGATAAGTACTACTCAGGACCAAACAAGCGGTACAATGTTAGCACGCGCATGGCATACGAGATGACATATGTCGCAAAGACACGCGGGGGGTGCACCAATTGGTAGGAGGAAGCAGCAAACACGAGACAGAACGACCTTTGGCAGAATGCCATCGGTTTAAAATATTCAAGGTCTCCTTGCATACAGATATTTGCGGTCATAAAGAAATTGCACTTTTCGGATGTTGACTTACCTTCCGCGTCTGCCAGGGAGTAACACACACTCGTGGCCGGTACTACGACAGTAAGAGCATGGCTGACCGTCGGCATTCAAATGCGCATCGCACCGCACCTTCCGACGGTGACAATTACCGCAAGCCTTCGGCGCACGTTTCGAGACATGAAACGATGTGGTTGAGCGAGCGGCGGGAGGGGCCGAGGACGTCGATGACGGCTGACCGGTCACTGGCGGAGGGATCGTAGGATCAGTCGAAGCGGCAGCCGGTACCGTCAACGGTGTATCCTCAGTGGTGCTCGCCGTTGCAGGGCTGTCATGGCCGTCAGAGCCATCAAGGCTCGCCATGCTCGACGCCAGCACCCAGTCTTGCTCCTGTTTACCTATTGGCCCGATATGCAGAGTCATATATTGAGCCTATCCTCAGAGTAATATAATATTACACGGCCGACGACAGCTGGGAGAATATGGCTTAAAATTTCGGTATTTCAGAAGCGAGCGTGGGCTCTCCTTACCAACCTGGCCCAGGTCAATCAAGTTGGGCCTTGGTATTTGGTTGTGGTTGGCCGGAAAAGCCGCGGCGAATTCGACTTTTCGTGCGAAAAAGCTGGCCAGCTGAGCGAGTTAACACGTCCGAGTCGATTTAATCATGGCCAGGCCAGAATTCTAGAATGTACCTTGCCCCAGAAAGTCGAATAATGTGTACAACCCGCAGAATAATCCTCCAAAGTTTAGAGATCGTGGTTGAATTTTGAACCGATGGGCGAAAATAGGAGAGCGCGCCCCCTTGGCTCTCCAATCGATCCCTGGTACTGGAAATCAATCGTTCAAATGGGGACAAAGTTGTAATACGACGGAAGTAAACGAGAGAAAACGTTTTCGTTTGATGCTGTGAAACCGAAAAGAAACGGACGAAAGAAACGGGGAAAAAAGACCCCGCGACTAACTTTTGAACTTCGAGAAAGAAAAACAGGAAAAGTAGAAAGTAGCTGGCGCCCGTTTCATTCAACGTGTGAACGTACATCATAATATTAAATTACGATTTCAACCCAACTGGGCCTTTGACATGCGGTAGGCCGACATCTCGTCTGAGCTGAGGGGACACTTTGTTCCCATCAAGTCAAGACGGTTGCACAATGCAATGTTCCGATCCGGATCCAACCTTGAGCACTGTTCCGGAGATTGCAGCGAACCTTAACAATAAAAAGCATTCGAAATTGAAATATAGCCTATATAACCTTTAATATGGAGACGAAGGTGAGCCTGAATCACAGAGGTCCCAGCTGCTTAAGTGCTCCATCATTATCAAGGCGAAATACTTGGTCTCATGCTTATAGACACATATTGTTCCGTGACCCGAATCTGCGCTGGATTAATTATCCAAAAACTGGTAAAAGCGATCGAAAAGTTCGTGGAAGTGCGGATGAAGCCCCGCCAAGCTTAATACCAGAGTTAATTACCAAGTGTCTGAACACCAATTCCCCCAAAACGTTCAGTCCTTACTGGCTCGTTTCGAACTGGCGGCTAACTGAGGATCCATCCTGAGGAGGTCAAAGCTTCCCGTCCCCGCCGTCCTTAACGAACAAACGAAAGAATAAACTACAGTACGCGTATACAAGGTACGAACGATCCGTAGAAACTGGTATCCTCAGAGGATAATTAACTTCGAAGGACCACTCTCTTTTGCGAAGACGTGTTGTCGTTGAGGTTCAAACTTTCCCTTCTCAGGAACGTCTACTTTGGGAAAGTATCGCCTGTGAGCGACAACAAACGCGACAATCTCGTGTTGTCTGATATTTCTGCAACACTAAACACAACTTTCTCGGATATTAGGGGACCAAGGCTCAACTGAGTCAAGCAGTATCCGTACTTAATCGTCTACGTAATATGCAATAAATGAACAGAAGGGAAACTATCGGACTCAAATTTCGATCTTTGAAAGCCGAGAAAAAATCCGTAGACAGATATCTTTGTCTGGCCAGTATTAAATCCTAGCAATTTCGATTCAAAGAATCTCCTCGATAACAGCATCTAACCATTGAAGAATGCTACGCTGCACCTCCAACTCGATCAAACCCACGATAGGCTAGTAAACGAATAAAGAAGATATAAGATCCATTATTTTATGCTTCGTGTCGATTTTTTAGACTCACCTCCAAATTGATATGTACACTAAAGGGGCGAGCTCATTTTGCTCCGAGTGATACCGGTGTAATATTCACATCCTCCCGCGAATCTTGAATGGTTGGGCTCTATATTGCGATATCTTAGGGTATTGGATTACTCGTTTCCAAACTCAATGTGCAGTTCGCCTCTCATCTGTCGTACAGGGGTCTTATCCCATCCACATTCAGAAACTTTGTCACATGCAGGATCAACGGACGGCTCACACCCATATCGGACAACGAACCATGGAGTACATATGTAGAGCCATAGGCTTCTAAATTGTGCTAAAACTTCATGTGAGAAGGAAATCCCGCATAGCCTATATGAGTTTCAAAATACCTCTGCACCCTTGGTAGAGTTAGAGGTGTGCACGTGTATTTAGCGTGGAAAGGATCCGGGAATCCGGATCGACGACCGGAGTTTTCACTATCTTGAAATCTGGATCTGTATAAGTGCAAATTTTGAAAAAGTAAGATATAACCCGAAGGCGGACGCTATCCTAAGATCTTTTGGGAGCCCAGGGCAGGATCTGCTGTTACCCCGGAGTTAGGCTAAGTCAAACTTATGATAGACACATCCACTTATTTCTTTGATTTCATTCAGGCGTCCTGATTATGGCTGTCTGGTGTTCCGGTCGGTCATCGGTTAACGAAATCGAGGGAAAGATCTCGATCCGCCTTAGCAGTCATGTTGACATAGTGTCGGTAGACGGTGGTAACCAGCCGCCCATTTCATGAGCTAATTTACGTTCTCGCAAGTCGTTTGATAGAAATATTTTCTTCTTTTCTTCAGTCGGCGACCTTCTTATTTTAATATGTGATTAACATGACTCAGTTGAAGACTCCAGTAAGCATCCATGGCCTCCTTGCCATTTTCTATTCACTCCCCTAACTAATAGTAGACATAGTCCAGTCCCCAATATAAAGCAAGCGAAGGCTGAAACCTTTGAAGTAAGGACGGGTCGGATATTATTGAGATCTTTTGGAAGCCGAGAGTTATACACGAGGGCCTAGATCTCTCGAAGCTGTCAAAGCGACACAACTTCGAGTCTCGGTCACCGACACTTTATTCAATCTCGTTAGCCGTATTTCGGCAAATTACATATATATTAAGAAGAAAAATATAGAATTTGCCCTAAAATATCATATGAACAAGCAATACCGACATTCATAGGAACAATAAGTCCATAAAAGGAATGTTGATGCATAAAATACAACTTATAGGTCTTATTTGTTTAGTATTTCCGCAACTAAAAGGATATTCGAAGAGATCTAGGGCTAATCGAGATCGGCTACGTATACTATATGAGATCTAATATTACTTTAGCCTTCCACCGATTGATCTATGATATCATCGTCCGATATATCTCCTAGGGTTTTGTCTGGACGTCAATGATTTCTTAAATTCGCTTGGCTACTCAAAGTATACCTATTGTGGTTCTCAAAGAGAAAACCGAGAAACCGTCAATACAGGTGAAAGCTAGGGCTTTATTTTAGCTTTCTTTTCAGCGAAATTGGATTCACCTCCGTCATCTAGAGGTTGATATCTTACGCCTTCAAATTTAATGAAAGCCCAGAGAATCATAAGTAATTTGATCTTTGAATTCGTGGGCTATATGGGCTTGTTGGGCTCAAAATAGAAACCAGATGTCCTCAATATATACTAGATTGATGAAATTAACGAGGGATCTCAAAATAGTAATATCAAACACGGAATAGCTTTGCAGGTTCAGCGGGTCAGTATCACTACCATCAACGAACAACATCCACAAGGAAAATATACGCCCAGGTTGATTTCCCCGGTTACTGAGTTTCCGAAGCGAGATATCAAAGGTCATTGAAATTCATTTCTAACCCGGAGATCCAACTCAAATATCATCCACGGTACCAAGCATCTTAGACATGGATGAGATCCACTGAAAGAAGTTGTGAATCCATCAGTCATGCATGCTGCAAATTTCGTTTTAGAAGCCGAAATCGATTTTTATCATTACCTAGTAGTTACGTAGGCCTTACCAATGAACGGCCAACATACCCTAAGTTTCAATATCTGTGAATTCATTAAAAGGCTTCATTATAGCTTGCCTCGGGTTCCATAAAACCTGATATCTACGAGGTTTTGTATGCATGCATGACGCTCCTATTATCATCCAAGCGGCAATACTTCATTGATTCCTACGACCGATACCATAATGATGTCTCTTGCATCAATAGAGCACAGGCTCGACTCTTTTTCAAAGCCAGCGGTGACCCAAATAGGGTGACGGGAGCTGCGTTGAGTTACATCTAATGCAAGACACCCTCGAAAGACTTTTCCATGGCTTCAATATGAATTACCCAGTCTGGAAATTTTAAGCTTGGTGAATGCTGAGCATCATTCGCACGTTTACGCCATCCCGGTGAAGTGGTTCTGGCGATACCGTTGAAGTGAATGAGTAAACGGGGTCATGGGGCATGGGAGAGTCCCCTACCCCAAGACCGAGACCCGGTATATCGTCGTGGGGACGGGGACAGGGACGGGGCAAGGCAATCTTGGAGGCGCCCAACCCCGATCCTAGCGCGATACACCGAGAGGGCGTTTCCTCGTGGTTCGGGCTATTAAATCTAGATCGATCTCGATGGCTGAGACAGATTTCTCTCTTCAGGTGCCGTCACCGCCCGTTAACCGATCGATCCCCCAACCTCGATCAAATAATCGAGGTGAAATTCGTGCCGCAATCGCACCTCCAACCTCGAGCCGAACTAAAACATGCAATCCTTTGGACCCTGAATTTTCATCACTTGCAGACCATTAGGGCCACTTTTCCTTAGCGGGTCCCCACAAGAGACCTTTTCTCTCTCGTAACTTCAGCCGTGAATATACTAGAGATCGTTAGCAAATCCGGGGGCGTCAATAAGATCTGTGATTATTGTTGTTAGCTCGAAGGTCCGAGAGGACCGTATCGATAAGATTGGACCCTGAAAACAACATCCCGCCTTAGCGTCTCCTCATGTGCGGACCAGCACATTATTGCGCATCTACATGCCAGATGTTTCGTTGTGTTTACGCTATCCGCCAAGTAAAACTTTGGATCTTATTTCCGGGCTTGATTTTTTTCGAAGTTTGGTTCTAGAACTGCACATCGCTGCAAAAATGCCTGCAAGACCTGCAAGCCATACCCTTTCTGGATTATCTCTCGCTAGTTGCTGCGGAAAGAGGTTGGTCCGTTCGATGCCAAGATACACCATCTAAACACTTCATCATCGAGCAGGTACTTGCTGTTATTGTGAATTGATATTCTTGCAGGAGCGGAGGCCAAATTCGTTATTATATGCGGAGGTTACCGTCACGATGCAGACCCATGAGTATCATCTAACGGCTCATTTGCCGTGCCGATGCATTTGAAATAGCCCTGATTGCGCCGATGCCTTGCTGTCACGAAACAGAGTATTACAAAATTAGCTACGATTGTCGCATATAAAACGAAATAAAATTATGCACTCAGATATCCCACTCATGAGTATGTCTTGCTGACTCGTGGGAGACCCGGCCTTTTGGTGATCCCACGTTCCGGACGGGAGAGTTGGAAAGATTTAACCATGTATTTTGGATAACGTGGATAAAGTTTGCAGGGACCAAAATCCGATTGATACGACAACGTTACTAGCGTCTGTGTGTATCGACACTGATGTTGAGAGACCGGCTTGGGAATGGTGAAGAAGCAGTTGAAACGGGGATGCGATTGCGACGGGACAAGAAGCTTGAGGTTTGCACCAATCAAATAAAGGCCCAGCGAGCTTGCGGGCCGCTAAATATCTCGCCGAAACAAAATGGAGACTTTCATTGGGGAAAAATGGTGGACCCTGCTCTGTGGCTTCTTGGGAGATGAGGGCAAAAAGCCCAAACTCATCGGGCGTCGTTAGCTTTATGAAATCATGGGTGAGGTGGGCAAGAATTCGCGAGATATCGGCTTGCACCGGGCCTAGCCTAGTATCAGCTTTAGCCCCCAACGTCGACAGCGAAAAGACTTGAATATACCTGGAAATGCAAATTTTATACTGATTCTTAGGTCCCCATTGCATTGTTGTAATGTGCATAGGGTCGCTCTTCGCCAAGATCCAATCGGATTCAAGGCACAAGCGAAGCTTCTTTGACCCCAAAGCTTCAATCGATAACAACGAGATATACTCTGCATGTGCATGCCGTGAACATTTCAAATTCATGCTAGTCAGACGTAGACAAACGTGCTTTGTGCAGAAAACGTTCAATCGCCTTGACGCTACTGGTCGTTTCATGATCGTGACATGGATATCATGAAAGCGAAGAGTTTTTTGATACTTTTTTTTACTACAAAATGCTCAAAGTCCTGGTACCCAAGTACTCAAATATTCATGTACTTTAGGATACATATTCGAATCTTTGTCGTTTGGTTCAGGCAATTGCAAACCAACCCGCCTCTTTTCCTTGATTTTGATATCTCGAAATTGGAAGCTCTACGGCTGAGGCTGGCGAAAGCGGGGGAAAGCTCGGTCCTCCTGAACAGCTGGCTGTTTATTGCAATGGTCGCTTTCTGTGTCTTCAGTCCCAAGCAAGGTCGGCCGAGCCCTTTTTTAGGCTGAATAAAAGTTTTTGCAAGTTCGGAGAAGTGTTCTTACTAGCTTTGAAGGTGATGTTGATCAGAGATAGGTGGAGTCACTCCAAGATGCAAAGTTCATGAAATCCTTTTAGCTCAAAGTATTGCAAATTCCCAACCACCCTTGACGCGTTCGAGTCCACACAAAGAGCACCCTTTGTGTTCAGAGTGGAAGTAAAGCAATCGACACCGGCAATGCTGTCGTCACCAACGGTTAACGGTGCTCTGTCTGTGACAATGCTCAGACCACAGAATGCCCTTGCATGAAGGTTGCTTCGTTTCCAGACTTCGAAGAACAAATTGATGTCGGATCGCACACCCTCACGCTCAAGAATTTCGAAAAGGAGGTGTTCTTTTGGGCAATTTTGGCACCCAGGCCGGTGGAACAATTAGCACGAAACCAAGGCCTTGGATCTTGGCAAGGGTGTGTGGGTGTGCGACCCCACACTGACCGCTCGCCTCAGGTGGGCGCACTGATAGCGAGCGTAATCAGCTGGCAATATCGGGCAGCGGAACAGTGACGGGGTCTTGCTGACAGAAAGTCCCACCTCTGTAATAATAACAACGCCCTCTTATTGATAAAATCACCGAGATTGCAGATAACAGCAGACAGCTTTGTGACACATTACAAAGTCCAACACGATTCTAGAATGACATGCGTTTCGAGACTTCTGTACCTGCGACTGCAGTTATTTTTCTCAACCGCCACAGTATTTATTTTGCGCTGGCTACTTCGATGCACAATCAGATACATATTTAGTCTCGATATTCGGGTAGCGTCGTGGTATTTGATTCAATTAAATACGAGTGGATCACACAATAGCCTCTAAGTTAGTGCGCCAAGGACCTTTAACTTTAGTGTCGATACTCGATTTCAATAAGCACGAAACTTTAACATGCGAGGTTTCATAGACCCTCTTTTTGGGCCCAGAGGTGGAACTTAGGCTTGACAAAAATGTCTGCCTGACAACCCAAAAAGTTGCCACATGCAGCCTCTGAATAGCGTCTCGGATAACGGTTTCTGCTTTCAAGAAAGCTACTGTCTAGTTAACTCTCGCATCTGTGCGCAAGACAATAAAAAAAAAAAACACGATGACGAATCCGTTCAAGAATGCATGGCAACCACGACCGACGGCGCCGTCGCGTGGATATTTCCGAGAATTCCATCTCTTTGTTCGCGAATTCGCCACGGCTAACGGCGAGTCTGAACGACAAGAAACGTTCGGACCTCATGGTGAAGCAGCGTCGTGCACTGTCCAACACACCGGTGAGGCCAGAGTTGGCTTTGAACCTACGAAGACCTTCAGGGTTCGTATGTTTACTAATACAGGTACCAATACCCTCTTCGCTCGAAACACAGGGGGTCACATTGTCTAATAGACTTGACTAGGAGGAGACCTTCCCAGAAAGCTAAAATCAGTTCCAGATAATAGAGTATTATATCCCTCGTATACGTATAATAGCTCCACTTAGCAAATTTATTCTGCCAATTCCAGACCGCTGCGACACGAAGTGGAGTGGTACGGGGTACCCGAAAGTCGAGCAGAAATTGTGTGGACTGGAAGTATCTATATCATACCATCAATCTAAAATATCGCACTAATCTCTGAACTCGCACGAGGCGGTTTCATTTATTTAAGGGTCGCCATGAAAATGCGGATGTTTTCTTCGAATCGCTGGGATGTAGATATTTATCGCGCGAAACATGACAAGATCGAAAACTATCGCCCGAGTAGACGTGCATGAGCTGAAGGGCAAATCCCGCGATTCTGGAGCCGAACCTGTGGCGTGAAAAAACAATTCTTGTTAGGAGCATTGTTCGTTCGGATTCTCGACACGGATAATTAACCGGCGCTGGATCGCTCGAATCGAATCCCCTTTTGTCTACGCAATAACGCAGCCCTTCAAATTTGGTCACTAGGAGGAGAAAAAGTGCAAGGCCTCAAATTTTGCGAATCAATACGAGATTTTCTTAGACAGTCGACGAGTTCAATACGAATAGAAATACATGTATTTAATCGGGCATAATATTGCCTCCGCCTGGATGCCTCGGATGGTTTACATTATATTTAATTATAAAGCAATGTATATTATATGTTGGTTCTTGGTCTCAGAAGCAAAACGGATATTCTAGGAAGAGAATATACCTGCAAAAAGGGGTAAAGGGGCGCCAGTGTACTTTCTTGCGTCACGAATACTTCGTAGGTAGACACTTAATGAAGTACTTACTTACTACGTATCGACATAATCATATCAATTACAAGAGGATGTTTTTGGTTCCAGGAATTCTGAAGTTACGGCTAAATGCAAAGCTAAGGAATTCTTTGCGACTAGATCATAGGGAAAGAATAGTAGATCCAATGAATTAATATATCTGCCTTCGCATCGCTAAGAATGTCATGAGTTCATGAAATGAAAATTTCAAAGATCCAAAATCCGAAAATAAACGCCACATCGAGTGACCGACACATACGCAAGCACATGTAAAAACATACAAATACAAAAGTACATGTACAATAGACAAATAAAAAAAAGGTATACACATCTCATAAAACTCCAAACCCACAAACAACTTCCGCTAGGACAACGAATACAAATATATTATTACACACTACATTTTTGCCATTGCTTCAGAAAGCCTCCTTGGTAGCCGTAGCACGCTCACTTGTGACCGAGATATCCGTATGGATGGCAACTCTATGAGGTTGAGCTGGGGGAACTGTTCCACGGAGTACCTCTTCACTGCTATTGTTGCCTTCAAAGTACATGGTAGTAACCTGCGGTTGTTTTGAAGCCTCGATCTTGGTGATGTGAGAGGATTCGGAGAGGTCGTTGAGCTTGACATGGTTGGTACCGATTCGCGAGTTGCGAGCGTAGCTGCTGCCGCCGACACCGTATTTCCTAGACCCGTATCGATAACCAGCGGTAGGGCCGTCGGTAGATCCTCCGGTGATGGATCGGCTGAGCAAGAGTGTTCGAAGACTTGGGAGACAGGCGACAACGAGGGCGACGCAAGATTCACTAATTCGCAGTTAGTATTTGTTGTACTTTCGAATAGACAGAACGCGTTAACGGTTCACATACCTTTGAGTCCACACATTCAACCAAATTGGCATGATGGCATTTCCAACGATAGAACCGACACCACGAATGATGGCGAAGATGACGCAAAGCAATCCGAGAGAGAAGATCAAGACTAGTCCAAACTTCTGCTTCTTGTTGATCTTGAGACCATAAAGAAGACGCAACGGAAGTGCCATGATGGTCACGTCGGTAACAATATCGGCGCCCATGGCATAAAAGAGTGCTCGAGCCGAAGTTCCAGGATGGATGGTTTCGCAAGCACCTGGGCCGATAGTGAACGCAGTGCTGAGAGGTCTACAGTTGAGGTATTGCGACATGATAGCGGAAGCCCACATGAGAACATTGAAAATGAAAACTCCCCACCACCATTTTCGCATGCTTGGAAGACCGTCGGTCAATCGCCAGATGAAAACCAGCAGCGAGAACTTGACCGCCCAAAGGATATTCCAAAACATTGTGATGGCGGCAAACTGCAACTTGAGATATTGGCCGACTTCTTCAACGAAGGAGGCACCTGGCTGAGCGAGGCCAAACATGATCAAGCCCAATTCTTAACTTCTGGTCAGAATAGATTCTAAGAGGTAAAACGGTCTCTAAATAATGATGCAGCAACTTACCTCGAGCCGTAGGCGCCATTACTGTATGCAGTGCTGCATCTGTTACTACCCCTGCGGCAGCAAAGATGACGAAGCCATCGTCGATTTGAAGGCCATTTCTCCTCGCAAGTTTGATTCCCATGCGAAGGAAAAAGAAGACCAATGCGACAGCGGTTAGAACCCAATATATAATCTTATCAACAAGAGAAGATTGTTAGTATTTCTCGAAATCGATCGACAAAGCTGACGTGCAGAAGGGACAGGGTAAGTACATAGTAGCTGGTGACCGGCAGCGGAGGAGCTGCTGCGCCGAAACCCATCTTGACGGACTGGGAATATTTCCTGGCGGCGGAAAGGACGGATAGCAAGTAGTTGCTATTGGCAGGACGAGAAGATCTTAAGAGATGCTTTAGTGATATTGCGAAACGTTGAAAATTGTCGATCTTCCGCTCTGTAGAGGTGTTCCTCCACCTCTATATATCGATATGGGTATTGTAATTGGCTTAGGGAATGTCTCGAAAAACCAAATCCAAAGTGGACCGAGATACTGGAACCTTATAAGTTTTTTTCGGATGCCGGGTCGCTTGTGGATCTTCGCTAGATACACCGCTGGACCAGCTTAGTTGGCATTCTTCTAGATTTGAATCGTCGGTACTATCGAACTGAACGGGAAAATCCGTGGATAAAGTTTTGAGTTTCTCAAAATATTTCCGTTCATAATGGTCTCTTTAATGTCTGGGACAATGCTTCAAAAAGGGGTCTGAGCATTGCCGTCCAGTCTACGGATTTGAAGCGAAAAGCCTTGGAGGTTATGGCGTTTCGACCGTTGTACTAGATGCACTGGTACGAAGAAGGCAACTCTGAAATCATTTTAATGATAATTACTTCTTTTTGCTCCAAGAATCGCAACGGTCCCTTCTGTTTACAGGACACCCAGCTGTTTGAATTGCCTCCAAAACCACCGGTCCAGATCTCAAGTAGATTAAACTGCATAAAGATAGACGCTACGCAGCACTCTCCCTACACTGACAGCCAAGATATTGGTGCACGGCTTGCATCCACGGGATTTAGGAAGCTTAAACGCCTCGAACACGGGTGAAAAAAACGTATAAGTCATCTATTATTCATGTCAAGATGCCGCCTGTACCATGGTCAAAGCAGAACTTGGCAGGAGACAAGGGATTCAACAATGAAAGATACCCTGCCAAATTGCAACAATACGGTTTGATCAGGCAGGGTGCTTCTGTCAAATTTACGTGGGATGGGAACGAAACTTGTTTCGATATATCCCTTAGGCATTCAGTTCTTCTGCAAGTTTCGTCGGTCGAAGCACCGCTCTGGTAATCTTGGCATGCACATGTGCACGTATTGTCCAGGTCTTGGGATGAGACATGCGAATTGTTGTCCTCGGCAAGAAGAGCACAAGGTTACAATAGCAGAAATCGGTCTGCCCAATGTTTACAAATTCATTTGGAAATTTTGGGGGGTCATGTTCACCACGACTTTCAGTTACTCAAGAGAAAAGGCCGTCTCGGAGAAGAAGAAAAAAGAAACAAAAAGAAATGACGAGGAGACAAAGGAGATACTACACAAAATGAAAGTCTACAAAAGTAAACGATCCAGAAGGATCTTCGACTCGTTGAACGTCGAGAGCGAAGGCGTAGACTAATCAGATTGAGACCAATTTTTACCTCAGATATATCTGCGCAAAGTAATGGATGATAATAACAGCCTCAAGCCTCAGAGAAGGGGGCGTATACACAGAAAAAGGCCTCAACTCCGAAGCCGAATGCGATAATACTCTCGTATTATAGGACTTGTTTCTGGTCGAAAATATGATCAAGCCGATGGCCCCGCAATCCAATATTACCGATAGGCTGGAATTGCATCGGCGAACCTGGAATACTTTGGAAAAAATTTAATTCCTGAGAAAGGTTCGAAACAAAGTGCAAGGGGAAAGGCGACGGGGCTTTGACACTAAATGCAGGGTCCTGGCAGATAACATGGGAAAAACTTGTTCTGTCCGTCGTCCATCGGTATTTTATGCGAAAAATCTGTAGATTTTCAAATAAACTATTGTATGTTCATGAAGTCCTTTTGAGTCGAGGCTGAAGGAAGGCATCTTCCGAAGCGGGGACGGCAGACGGGTTTTGGGAGTGTCTATGCCTTTCGACCACCGCCTATCGATAGAGTACTAGTACTGGTGTACGACTCAGTGGCGCTTTGGGGCTTGGTTTTAAACTTTCCAATGGTGTGGTACCATCGTGCGCTAGCAGCGTCCTAAATTCCACCAGCTTCTCCGCGTTGGTATAATGACGACCAACTCGCTTGCACTGTTCGCGACTAGTTGGTCCCAGAAGGCAAATACTAGCAGGGGAGTCCTTGGGGATGTTCGGACACGGAAGAGTCGGCTTGTCATTTGAATTTTACTAATATTCCTGCGAGAAATTGTGGAAAACTAGTCAAAGGGAGAATTGATGGAGGGAACTTGTCTCATTTGGATAACTGTTGATACCGATGGCTTGGGCCCAATTGTGAAAACCTCCTTTAAGAGCTTCGTATTTATTTTATTTCGCAAGCGCAGACACAGACGCCATTCGATATGTCTCGAAAAACACTCTCGATTGTGGGATAAACCCAGGCGAGACATGCTATCAAAGCGTCGCCAAGTCATAATTGCTGACAACTATTATATTCCTTGACAAAATGTTATTGCTGGGATTGGCTGTGCCGCTTCCCGTTGTCAAACTCCTGAGCTTTCCAATCACCTTTCGGTTATATTATAGCACAACTTGCTAATGGACTTGTTTCGATGGAAGCGTGATGCAGCGCTGCAAGCGGGCCTTACAAGCTCTCAGGTGCATGCACTTTGGTGCTACACACTGAATCGCACGAATTTTTCCGGGCGAGCCCGAAATACGAAGGCTCCGCCGCCTCCTTTGTTAAGAAGCTCGGCTCCAAACTTTTTAGCTTGGGCCTTTGACGGAGAATGGATTTAAGCAATTGTGGACACGATTTTTGGACCATTCTCGACAAGATTGAGCCATGGAAATTGTATAGCTGACAGCAATTATGAAGACCATAGAAGCTTAATACCCACCATGAAGGACGAAATTATAGACTACTTCATGATGGCTGAAGGTACCAGTCGATATCCGGAAATGATGCCTGCAGGGGTATGGAGTCTTTTCCGTTTCGACGCATCGCCTAGCGCGCCCTATGGCACCAGCTTGTGCAGCTCATCTGTGGCCAGAGGCAACTGCACCGCCGTTTTGAAAATCGCAAGCCTAGAACCGGGTTCAAGGTCTGCACGCCTCAATCGCCTACAAAAGACGCTTCAAAGACGTAAAAAAGATGTAGCAGATTCCGATGAAAAGAGATTCCCACCGTGCCGACGAGGAGACTTCGTCCAACGACTCGTGCTAGTAAACCCTTTTTCACGGTAGACAGAGTCCTGGAGGGTCTAGGAAGGGTCTAAATTATGCTGTGTAATGCTCTTCTCCCAGCCACGTTCCTTCTCCACTCGCAATCTAGAATGGCTCTTGCATGAATTTGAGGTCTCCGCTTTTCCCCACGTTAGTGATAGAAGAGAGACGAGCGATTGACACGCGCAGAGTTTTGCTCGCATACCAGGGTCGCCACTAACAAAAGTGGGTTCCCTCTTGTCATCCATCTGCTCGCCGCCATCGCAAATGGGGTACCTGCATACAAGCAACTATCGACACGTCCCAATGGGGCAAAATCTTACGAGGTTTCTCTCAATCTGGAGGAAGAGACAAGGAGAAGGAATAACGGCAACCACGTTTTTACGAATTTTCAATCCTAGCATTCGGATTCTGGCGTATCCGACGATTCAACTCCTATTCATCTTGTCAGAAATAAAAGGGCCCTTCATGCCGCCTCTACCACCCTAATCTCAACATCCTGGAAACCACGCGAGAATCTCAAGTCTTGGTATTCACCAAACTTTTTAGCCGGCGAATCCTTTTTTCGTTTTATAAGTTTGCCGTCAGGTGTTCTTTTTTGGAAGATCTTCTATCTTCTTTCACTTTGGACATCTCTTCCTCCTCCTCATTCTCGGACTTTCGTTAATCCTTTTTTTGCTTTTCTCCTCGACATCTTCTTCCTCTCTTTTATCTTTATATCAAGATGGTTCGACTCTCCACTGTCGCCTTCGGGCTGTTGGCCAGCTTGGCAAACGGTGTTGCTGCACAGAGCTCCACAACGAGCGCACCTGTTGATGACTCGGGCCTCAGCGGCTCTGTCCTCGTCGGCTTTCCCACCGTCAATGTGACCGCCATGATTGCCAAAGCTGAGAACCAGCTTGGTGTCAACGGTACCGTCACCGACAACTTACCTGCTGACTACTCCACTCCGGGAACCGTTGTCAAAGCTCGTGACTTGGATTTCCTGAAGCTTATGAAGAGAGACTCTTTGAATAGTATTCTGGCAGAGATTGCCTGCTTGGCTTTGCAAATCGCCTTTGGCAGCAAGCTCGCCCAGCAGGGCACCGGCAACTATAATAGCTGGAACAACCCTTCGTTCTGGTCAGCGACGACTTATATGACCCCTACCTGTGTTTTCAAACCTGCAAATGCCAATGATGTTTCGCTTGCTATCAGAATCATCGTTCTCTGTCAGAGTCAATTTAATGTCGTCGGTGGTGGACACAGTGCTATCAAGGGTTGGGCCAATGTTGAAGATGGTGTTCTTTTCGTCATGTCTGGTATGACTGGTGTCACTGTTGTTCCTCCCTCTGGCAACAACGTGGGTGTAGCTCAAGTTCCCGCTGGTGAAAGATGGGGCTCTACCTTTACTCAACTCGATGCTAAGAACCTTATGGCCTTGGGTGGTCGTATGAGCACTGTTGGTGTTCCCGGGTTGACCCTTGGTGGTGGTATCAGCTATCTCTCCAATCAATGGGGGTAAGTTTTTCTCCATTCATATGATATAGTATTCAAAGCCGTTCCTAATAATGGTGATTTAGATTTGTTACGGATCAAGTCCAAAACTTTGAGGTTGTCCTCTCTAACGGTTTGATCGTTAATGCCAACAAGAATACCAATTCAGACTTGTTCAAGGCCCTCAAGGGAGGTAGCTCCAACTTTGGCATTGTCACCCGCTTTGATCTCCGCACCTGGCCATCCAACGGAATCTACAGTGGCCAGTTTATGTTCACCAACCAAAACGACTTCCCTGCCCTCTACGATTTCACGTACCGCTACCACAGTAGTCTTGCTCTTACGGATGTTACCACTCACGTCATTTCCGCTTTCGTTTATGTTGCCGGCTTTGGCCACATCGGCGCGTTCACCGCTTTCAGAAACATTGCTACTGCAACACCAGGTCCCTCGCTCCAACCCCTCTTGGACATCAATCCTTCCGTCACAAGCCAAGCTGGCCTCGCTGTTAGACCTTATGGCCAACAATGTATCCTCCTCGGAAGCGGTGATGTTACCGGTCTCAGACAAGATATGCGAGACTTCTCTGCGTATATTAGCGCGAGCATGTACAAGGATATGTGGAACATCTGGAACACCAATGTTGCCAGCAAGTTCTCGACTGTTGCCGGTTTCCAGGGAACCATCGCCTTCCAGCCTATCACTACGACCAACATCGCTGCTGGCAAGGCCGCCGGAGGAAACTCGCTCGGATTGGATAACAACACTGGTACCATGGCCATCATCAACTTGACCCACCAGTGGTCCAACTCTGCTAACGACGCTGCCATCCTCGCTGCCCTTGACTCTACTCTCGCTCTGTTGGTTTCGTACGCGAAGAGCAAGGGTATCTACCACCCATACTATTACCTCAACTATGCTCGCAAGCAAGACAACCCAATCGGCAGCTACGGCTCCGCTAGCGTCTCGGCGATGAGAACTGTTAGCAGGAAATACGACCCACTTGGTGTTTTCCAAGACCTCGTCCCAGGTGGCTTCAAGATCCCATCGTAAATGAAATTCCACCTGGTGTGAAGTTGTCTGCTGTTTTGGTTTTTATGGGGGTGTCTTCAAATTTATTTTTCTTGTCATTGCATTGAGGCTGGGATTGGCTTCCCATTCCGTATGATTGCATGTAACAGTATTCCGGAATGGTCACGTATGTTGTCAGTGTAATATCTTGTAAAATTCGCATTTTTCTGTTGTATCATACCTTTGTAGATATACATCCTTTATAATTAAGAATAAACTATCCGGAATTCGATTCATCCTCTTCACGATCTTATCTTAGTTGTTGCATGCATCTCTGTTAGCTCTTTTTCCATGACCGCTAAGGACAACGGCAAAAAGATTCGAGGTCGTTGGGATGTGTTGTTGTTGAGTGCAACAGAGGACGTCGCGAGCGTCGCGCTTAGTATAAATTAGCCCACTCGAAACTATCTACGTAGATCGCACAGTGGGCCCCTTTATTCCACTTAAAGCGGGGAATTATGGATTTCGTGGAACCAAGCAAGATGAAAGGAGGGAAAGGATCATTGGTTTCGTTAGGCAATGGGGCCGGCGAGCTCGTTCGCGATGTTACATGCGCACGGTTGGTCGGTGGGCCGACCTGTGGGGTTCACGGGTTTTTTTTTTGTTGTGGGAAAACCGGCCAGTTTGAGTTTAGACCCGTACGCCCAGCATGATAATTTCAACTCACTATGATTCATCTAGATATGGATGCGTCGGTTCATGAATTTCAGACACTTCGGATGTCTTTCCACAGGTATTTAATGTCATGATAACCTATCTCGTATATTAATATGTGCAGCGATTAATGCAATTGTGAATCGACCAACACACCAAAACCACCGCCACTGTTTCTCCACTTCCCCAGTTTGATCGTTCTGCGCACATCGGGACACAAGTGCAGAGGTGCAACAACATCACAACACAAACCGCTTAATTTCGGGTAAACAGGTGTCTCGTCTGGACTCGCACAACGCGCTCGCCCCTCCAAAGCTCCACCCACGACGTCAGCAAGCAGCAGCGAGCAGCGACAAGCATTACATAATGGAGGCAGCCACTTCGACGACGGCGGAGCGGCCAAAACTAAAACTTCTTGATTCTGCAGAGGAAGTCCAAGCGTATTTGAACGCCATCACGAGTCCTTCCTTTCCAGAGGCCTTTCGCTCTCCCTCTCAAGTGACAAAACTCACGACAGGGATTGCGAATGGGATTCACAGACTTGCCTACGTAAACACCACAGGGTCATCGTTGCCCGAAACACTCATTCTCAGACATTCGACAAAATACGTCTTTGAAATCAGTGGCAGGACTGTCGTCTGGGATCTATGGCCCTTTGAGCTTCAGGCTCTCCAGCATGTTCCCAACACTGAATTCGTCAAAACTCCAAAGGTGTATTGGGTTGATGAGGTCAACCGTGTGATATTGACCGAAGACGCAGGTCCGAGCAGTCAAACGCTGAAAAATCTCTTACTAAGCGACAAGATACCCAACGTGGATGTGTTTACGAAGATTGGAGAGGAACTTGGCAGCTATCTCGTACGGCTGCACGATTGGGGGAGGGATACCGATGTCTTGAAGCAATATGAGAATAAAGACGCGAGGACTATCGCTAGCTGGAGGACGTACGGCCGGCTGGAGGGCGCTTTGGCAAAGTCTCACCCTGATCTCGCAGAGAGCTTAAAACTCAAGGTTAAGAGTTTCTGCGAGACGGAACAGAAGAGACCCTTCACAGCCAATGATACAGTTATCATGGGTGACTTTTGGACTGGGAACGTGCTGGTTAATCTCGATGATGCTGGTATGTTGAAGTCACTGTATATTATCGACTGGGAAATGATCCGGCCGGCGGACGCGGCAACTGAGATTTCGCAAATGCTCGCTGAAGTCTGGGAAGGTGGTGAGTTTGGCAAGAGTTCGGACGCTCGAGATGCTGCTCGTAGTTTATCCTTTGGTCTTTGCTCGGCATATAAGCTCGGTGTTGGGGCTCTGCCTGCGAATATGCTGCAGGATGTCATGTTGGCTGCCGGCGCTCATGCCGTAGTATGGGCAGAGATTGGATTCGCGAATTATGGAGATGAAGAGAAATTCAAAGTGGTCAAGGACAAAGCTGCAAATTTCATGTGGGAAGCATTCGGAGAGAAAGTGGAACCACAGGATTGGGGGTTTGCCCCTTTATCTGATAATGTTAGATGATTGAAATATATTCATGTACTGAAAAGAATAATTACTTAGATACAAAAAAAAACCCCCCCAAAAAACCGCTGGAACTGACAAAATCGTCAAAACAACTTTTCAACGTGTTTCAAACACGGAAATAATGTACGGAAATAATAGAATAGAAAAAAGTTTAAGGAATCAACAAATGTGAACCACTAGGGCTACCAAAAACCGAGTAGCACGAGCCAAACATCTAGAACAAGCAATGGTCCAAAATCAAATCACTCCTATATCAGTGGTGACGACCACCCCGCTTATGAGATTGATGGATACCTCTCTTCTTCCGCTTCTCATGCGCCTCGACATGGCCACCCTCAAGTTCCATTTCGTTACCCGCAACATCCTCAAGGAAAACCCCTCGCTTGGTGAGCGTTCCACTAGTTTTGAACGCTGACCAAAGCTGGCAGAGATTACCGAAATTGGCGGCATTGGTGCTGTTAGCGCAGAGAGAGTTCAAGAACACGGATACATCTGGCGTCGGGCTCGCCGAGGCCGTTGAGGAGGTAGACGTAGGATTGGTAGATGTGGCTGAACCGCTTACCGACGACGTCTTAGTACCGGAGGAGCTCGCAGAAGAACTGCCAGAGGAAGTCTTTACGCTGGAAGAACTCGAGGATGCCTTCACGGAAGAAGAACTCGTGGCGGTTGATTTAGCTGATGAAGCTGACGAAGAAGAAGTCTTCGCGGAACTTGCAGAGGAGGAGGCAGAGGAAGAGGATTTTACCGAACTGGTTGCGCCGCTCGCTTTGGCAGACGCGCTCAGAGATGCGCTCAGAGATGCACCCAAAGTTGAAGCTCCAGTTAGGACGGCAGAAACGGAGAAGGAGCCCACTAAGCTGGTCGTTGGAAGCGAGAGGGTAGGGCCAGTGGTTGTCAGCACTTGGGATGACGAAGCAACGTTAACTTTACTGCCTCGGATGTTGATCGGAGTCTTGAGGGTGTATGTCGTTGGGAAGCTGGAGACCCAGAGAATGGTGGGCTCGGTTCCGATTTGCTCTACTCGGGCACCCCCAGTGCTCGTTACGGCTCCAGGGATCATAACAGGGACTTCTCCCACCCAGCTGGAGTTGGTGACAGCGACTGTGAATCCAGTGATGGTAGTCATGTCATCGGATGTAATCCAATTGACCGTATAGCCACTATAAAGATCCCGGTTCATTCTAGCTAGGTAGTCCGCACCGAGCTAGTTTATTGACAAACCGAGTTAGTAAAAATGAGGAGAAAACGAGCGGATTGAATATGAACTTACATCGTCATGCTTAAAGCTTCGAATTGGCCAGTTCACATATTGAGTGAATTCGTTGAGAATGCTCTCCGTCCACATCTGGATCAAAGACCACGGTCCCGTACCCGACGTAGTCACACCATTTATCTGAACTCCAGTGTCCGACCAGACACGCAAGTTGGCCTGGTGGAACATAAATGGATCGTGATAGAGACCCAAGAGGTATTGTGCAGTCGTAGCCCTCTCAATGCTGAGCAGGTTAGTCATGCTATTCGTCGCTTGACTTGGAGATACATCGAGCCATTCTTGGAGATCAGAAGCTACACCATCACTACATATAATACTGATTAGCAACCGCTTGTACTATGCACACGTCTCAGTTCAACATGATACTCACGCATTAAAGTAGATTCTGCTTGCCCATCTAGGGATGATGACCAATCCGGGGTATCCGTTATCCGCGGTAGTCGAAATGACAGGCCAACGGTCGCTTTGCTATACAAACTATTAGCCTTGGAACCGTCATTACGACGACGATGACATGAAACCTACCTGATTACGCAACGGAGGTCGGGTGTTATCTCCAACAACAAACTTGATACCATTGTCCATCCACGCTTTAATCGCATCAGCATTATGTAAACCAGTGATGGCGGGCGGGATGATTCCATTGCTGCTAAATCTCTTCGCCTGATCGAAGAAAGACTTCTTCTGGAACTGTTGGTTATATTGAATCTCCCGAACCGCATCGTTGTAAGTGATTGGATTCTCACCCTCGTGGGTGAACGTGTGGGATACCAGAGCGAAAATATCAGAAACTCCATTGACATTGGTACCCCCGGTATTATTTTGAGAGAACATCTTCGCCAGTGGGTCGTAAAAGATACATTTATCGGGCCAGTTATAGGTTTGGTTGACGGGCCAGAGGTCGTTACCGGTTCCTGGGGGCTTGACGTACTCTAACGCCGTGACTGGTTGAGCTGCCGTATAGACGACGGACACTGGGCAGGTTCCATTGGCAACTAAGCCTAGAGTTCCTTGATCATAGATGAAGGCTCCATTGCCATTGAAGCCAAACTCGAGGAAAATCTCGCTTCCCGGATTGCTAGAGGCTAGCTTTTGATTCATAAGAGGCTGCCAGTTAGCATGGTTTGCAACATCGGAAGGCGTAATGCGGTACGTGTAGTTAGCAGCGTAAACCGCTGTGGGTAGAAGTAAATCATCAACTGGAGGAAAGGGTCTGAGTTAGTAACCGTAGCACTTGAGATAGAGCCTGTTCGTAATGTGAACTTACTTTGCAGGCCTAAGAAAACAGCGCGTCGGCCAGGAATAATGCCTCTGAATGCCCAGTTAATCCAAATGTGATTCATATAAATCGAGGCTTCGGCCCATTGAGCAAAAGCGGTAAAGAACGCCATGTGCTCGCGGCCGTCTGAAAATCGATTGATGACACCCAGGGCAGGCTTATTAGTAGTCGCCTGGGTACCAGAGGCAGGAGTATTAACAGTGATGGGTTGAGAATAAAGAAACACATTCTGAGACGTCATTCCCGATGGCAACAGACTATCGTCGCACCATCCGGGCGTGTGCCATGTGTTGGCAAAGCGAGCATTTGTTGGATTTCTACACGACTGTCAGAGCTGTCTCGATAGATTAAATAAACAGATTGGGGTATTCTTACTTGAGGTTAGCCCACGGAAATTCAGCTGATGCAACAGTGGTGTCCAAGAAGAATTGATCATTATTGGAATAAATGTTATTATTTTCAGTAGCACTTGTACTCGAAATAATGTTGCAAGAGAAATCCCAAGTCTCAGGAACGACACCAAGGTGAATCATTCTCACACCGCAGGTTTGTTGATATGTCCATAATAATGTCCATTGATCAGTGCCAATAAAAGAAACCCAGTTTCCCTTAGAGTCCGTGCTGAACAGCTGGCGAAAGATCACGATGGCACCGTATTTACAAGAGCCGTCGGAGTTCGTCAAAGATGGGAGTATATACCCCGAATCGGGAAGAACAAGGTTATCGTATCTTATACCATAAGCGTCCAGTGTGCTAGTAATGGCATTGCCAGAGGTATCAGTGGCGAGGATGAGGGCTCTGGCGTTCACCATTGTCTTTGCAGATGCAATTCCAACACTGCAAGCAGCGAGGACTGCAGAAAACAAACCGAGTCGCATTGTGAAGCGTTACACAGCGAAATATTTTTGTAATTCGTAGAGATTGATGATATTATTGAGAATGGCCAAGGGAATTCGGTGCAAACGATATTTTGTAAGTCTAAGTTAGTGAACTCAAAAGTATCGGCTGATATGGCCGACCTGGGGAGGGTTTATATAGCATACTCTAGAGCCTATACATCATAGAGAACCTAAATAGTTTAGGTTTGAGGGGTACCCGGGTCAGTCCCATGCACCATCGATCATGTACCTGATCCGATATTGGCTTAGCAAGTTAGAGTTCGTACATGGCTCAAGAGTACGGACAAAAAAAAAAAAAAAAAAACTTCTTGGTGGTATAAACGGAATCGGAGCCTGGTTTCGCTTCGGGATCAGTGGGTTCCTGCATCTGGCGCTAAGTATAGAATCATGAGAACATTTTCTTGAGATATGATCATCCCGCCATAGACTGTTAGCGAGAGGTCCAGTCTGATCTCGACTCTTACAAAACGAAAATAGAACCCATGGGCGCTCCGGATCTCGTAAATCCAAATCGGCGATGTCGAGATTTTGAAATGACTCGGGTTTCCCTCCCTCTCAGAGCTTGAATCGTGTTTGTTTCTCATATAGACAACGTATGCTTCGCCAGGCTCTCTCGCCTTCTGTGCCTGCATATCCACGTTGCGACCTAAAGAGTAAATGGTATCGCGAATGCAGGTACAGATACTAGGCTTAAATTTCTGATATCATTCTAGTTGCGAAACCGTCAGCTTTCCGAATCATCTGCGCATGGGAGGAAAGCGATAAGATACCGGCGCCGCGTTCTAGGCCTGCGCCTCCCAGCCTCGATCGCTTAAAAAACCTGTAGTAAAAGCTATCTTACGACATCATTGATAGATTGAGTTATGCTCTAACGAGACTTTTGAATTTCTGATGTTGAGACTTCCGCTTCGGTAACTCTCACATTACATCGGAAGCTTAAGCTGGTGTCCCGGCCGAAGGAAAGAACCAACGCAATCCGGATTAGGATAACCCGATGCAGATTATCAACCTTTGACGCAAACGTAAAGTTCCCAATTGGGCGAGCCCATGATAGCACAGTACTGTTCGCGTCAAAGACTCGACCTAGACGCATCGGATGACTGATGAGAGTTCGGAAATGAAATTTTGCCATTAAATTGCATTAAAATCGTTAGTGAGTAAATTACAAATTTCAAGCCTCGAGGCGAACAACCTTGAGCGCGAAGAGGCGAGTCGCGCGACATTTAGCCAAGTTCAAAACAGGTTCACTTTGTGGCGGACCCGATCATGCCGTCCTTCTCGGCCTTCGTGATAGCGTCTTCATCATTAGGATCAATTCCTTGCCGTTCCGCCTCAATCGCTCTAATTGGTCCAACGAACCACCTCCTAGCCCAAAGGACCCATGACCCCAAAGATCCCACAGCCACGATACCCACAGCAACTGGTGTGTAGTTGAGTGTCTCCCGTGTGACAGGGTAAGTGTTTGGGAGACAGAAAACAACAGTGATAAATGCTATCCAGAGTGAAGCAATGATGGCCACGGGCATAGAAAATACGCCAAGATTAAATGGGCCTTTCAAGGTATTAAAGCGGCGGGAGTTTATCAAGCCGAGGAAAATTGGAAGACCATAAGAAATGTATAGACCACTATGGATACCAAATCATTAGCTCCAACACCAGAAGTAAACCTTGAGTTTGATCTTCTTACATTGTGGCAATGGATGTGCATGCGGCGAATGCGACGGATGACCCTAAACTTGGAAGGGCGAGGCAAAAGGCCAAAAATGCGGCTAGCCAAACTGTACGTATCGGAGATTTGAATCTCTTGTCGGTATGGGCGAACCAGCGTGGGAGACCAGCGTCGCGTGCAAAGCCATACATCATCCGGGAATTACTCGTAAGTGAGAAAAGACCACAGTGCCAGACGCAAATGATGATGATGCTGAATAACGCTATGGCGCCGTTCTCTCCGAAAACGTCAACAAATATTTGAAGTACTGGCTGTTGAGTTTCAATTGTTTCAGCAATAACCAAAAAAAAGAGAAAAAGTCATTGCACTGTACTCACCTGTCCATAAACGCTGGTAATAGTTCGATCAAAATCTTGGATGCTGAACAAAAACGCCAAGATTATAAAAAAACCAAAGAGCGCCGACACAAGTAGTGAAAGGAGTACACCGCGTGGAGCTGCTCGAGAAGCATCCTTGGTTTCTTCGCTAAGATGAGCGCTTGCATCGTAGCCTAGCCATGGATTAACTAATGATCAATCGCTTGTGTTTGTGGATTTTGTCTTCAAACCTGTAATGGTATATTGGGCTTGAAGAATGCCAATTATAGCCACATAAGCTGGACTAGCAACTTCACCCCATCCCGGATCACCAGTTGAATCGTTATAAGTCGCAAAAACAAACTTCGCAGATTGATGAGTTGGTGCTTTAGCGAGGACTGCAATTGCAATACACGATACTCCAACAGAATGCAATATAATCGAGGAGATGTTCAAGTACTTCAGTAGCTTAACACCAAACGTGTTTATAACGGCGTGCGAGAGTAGGAGGGCCGCGTATATTCCGATAACTTTCGCTGGGGTGGGTGTGTATCCACCTTTAACAGTGGCTACTGTCGAGATCAATCCCGCACCACCAAAACTATGACAGAAAGTCTATTAGCTATATCACCACAGCCTTTACCCTGGAGTTGTTATTTACGTACGTTATACCTATATTCACCAAAAATTGTCGGTTAGCTTTAATCTCGGGTCGATCAACAAAATTCGGAGATACTAGGGAAAGGGAACTTGCCTGTAGTCACTGCTACCTGCCCAAGAAAATTGCTCCAGCCTGTAGCATTGTCAGTTGGTCGGTCCAATTTTCAAGCTTTTCCATCAGCTTGTCACAAGCACGACAATTTTAGAAGCATACCAGTAACCCAACTCCAAAATGGACCCCATTCTTCACTTGCCAGCACCGCCGCCCAGAAGTAAGGTCCTCCGCTTGTTGGAACAGCGCTCACGATTTCGGCCATACCCAAACCAACAAAGAAGGTGAAGAAATTGACAACGATCCATCCAACGCTCCTAAATTTCACCCAATCAGCTAGTGATAACGCACATTTGCACATCTTGAACGTTAAATTGAACTTACATGACTCCGGGTCCTCCTGTCACCAAAGCATACTGCGTAAGAGTCGTGATTCCGGTAATAATGCTAATGATCGAGAAAGAGACACCGAAATTGTGGATCAAGGACCACTCGCGTGCCAGTTCTTGCTTATACCCCAGTTGTGCCAAACGGTTTTCATCTGAATCTGCTGCACCACCGCCCGCGAACCTATTTGCAGGCTCTGCATCCTCGACCCCGTAATTGGCTCCGTCTTCGATTCCAGGATATTGTGACATTTTTGTCGTCGCGTAGAATTCTATGAGGTCTGAAAAACGATGTTGCTGTCAAATTTTTGTCGCCAATGCGCTCACAGCGCGGTTTCCACCTGTACTTCACGTCGGGGGAACGTCTCGGTAATGATGGAGTGGAAGTCGTAGCTTTGCGGCTTCATCCTCGTATTCAAAGAAGGAACGGGGCGGCCGAAAGCTTTATACTCCACAGTTGAAGCGAAAGGAAATCCGCCATTCGCAAATCAGCTAACCCGACTCCGAACCAACCCCGAAGAAATGTTTCAATCTCATGCCATTCGATGATGCTGCACCCACATTTAGATAAGAAATCCGAAGATAAGGTGCACCTGCATGTTCTCATGCTGCTTCAATACTCAATGGCGTGGGATGTGTGACCAGTCTCGTGGTAAGCGAAAACGTCTAAACAGGGGGGCAGACGAGCAAGAGCTGTTTTAATTGGTTTAGGTCTCGGCGACCTGCGAGATCCTAGTCTATCATGGTGGAGAATTGTAGGCTTCCATTGATCTTTGCTCATTACCAAGATGAAAGCTCACATGCACGTACGCAGACTTTCTCGACGCACGGCGCCGTATTACTAAATATTAATCTTGGGGCTGTCAAGCTCGGAGAATTGGTAGGTCGCGAGATCAACTCCCGTTGATAGTTGAGCTTTGTAGCTTAATAGATACTTCATCAATCTTAGTATACGATGAAATTCATGAAGCAAGTCGGTAGCAACATAATATGGAAGAGCATTACAAAGTTTAAAATCTAGATTCAGAGCACTGGGGCTGGAATCTCTGCAGAAATAAAAATCACCAAATGCACCAGTTTTGGGAGGGCTGAACTTAAAGATGGGCTTCCCCAACATTTGTAATGGGTAGCCGCTCAAGCCTAAGCTCAAAATTTGGACCCGCAATGGGTCAGGTGGTGAAACAAATTGGCAACACAATCATGTAAATGCAAAATAGCATTGCAGCTCCGGCGCCGATATGAGCCGAAACCAATTAGCATGTGTTCGTATACCTTCTTAGAAACCGTGTCGTCGTCGAGAAAGAAAAGTTTGCTCGAAATTAATTCTAGAGTCTGTCGTTGGAAAGAGTTGTCGGTCGAGGCGAGTTTTGTAATAAATATGGTAAAGCTCAGAAGTTGTCCCGTAAACTAGCTCAGAGGCGCCTGTGTTTGAATCCAAATATTCTGCTGGGAAATTTTGAATATAATATGTATTATAACATCAAACTTGCTATTCGATACATCCGCGTCCTCGTCGCGTCAAGCCGAACCATTTCGGAGAGAAGGCGCGATCTAAATCTGCGTGATGTTGTGCTCCAGATCGGGAGTGCATTGACCATTGGGAAATTACCGTGGCTGAAATATATTTAGCAGTGACATACCCCAACCTAGGCTCACGAAGACCTCGGGTCGTTTTCAATATGAAGTACCATGCAGTTAGAGCTACCGTTAAATATATATCGTTAGAATATTCTCTCGAATATACAAGAAACTATTTAATCGCTTTAATTTATAAGGTGCTTGTTAGTTGGCCTTTGATTAGTCTGACTATTAATATTCTATAGGTCTAACCAACTAGAATCAAGCAAGCTGGGAGGGATTCAAGTGACGCTGCGATGTCTTACTTATCTGGGAATCTCTCCTGATGGGAGAAAGAACGAAACAGAAAAAAAAATGAAACAAATGGAAAATACTCCACGTAACTGAGACGCTTGTCGATTCTTCAATACTATCATGGCAATCGCACCCTTTTCCCGTTGATGTAACCATACAAAAAAGAGCGCGGACTCGTTATCAAGGAGCGATACAGGAGGCTATTTTCATCGGCAAAATGCGAGAAAACAATAAAACGAACCGGCCGTGTGGTTGCACAGTGCTTTAATATCGTCATAAGTTCCATTAACTAGAAAATGAGGTGGTCCCGGGTATCTGGGTCCGTCAAAGAGTATCCTAAAAGCCAAAGACTCGCTCGACCAGTGTGTGTAAGCTGAGCAACGAACGAGGAAGCTCAAAGTGTTAACATACTCTCACACTCACACAGGCATTCTTAAATTACGATTCGGCCTTGCCGTAAAAGTATATACTTAGTAAATACTGCATATATCAGCCTCATATTTTAAGTGATAGTATTCCTTGCCAAGATTCTGCGATACCAAATATCGTATTTCATACATGAAGCCTTCGATTGGGTGGTGAATTTCATGTGCTCGGAAAAACGAGTGGCTGACATGCTCCAAGATACAAATATTTGGCAGAAAATCTTGGCCTCGAGCGGGATTCGGTGTGCAAGGCACCACCCTTCCTTGCAGTCGATCCTTGGTATGACCTTTTAGTCAACTGGTCAAATACGCCAATACTGAGCCCTGTTACCTGTGATGATCATTTCACAATCTGTACTCTGGTCCGACAAGCTTTTTTGATTTGGTTGTTGTCCGAATCTATTCTTGCTTGACCAACTGCCGTGTCCTAGCACAAGATAGGGAGGCACTCTGTGCAATCGAACAGGGAAGCGAGTGACATCAGCGATCGAGAATCGAACAAGATGCGAATTTTCCAAGTCAGCCTCGGAACGCCCTATCCGCTAGTTAGAATTTGGAGCAAGAGAAGAGTATATCATGAAACAGCGACCGGAGAATTTTTTTTATCAATTGAAGATTAATTCTGCGCCGTATTCATTTTTTCTAGCTTTAATGACAGCTGAACGAAGGTCTGTTCGAATAATTGCGAAAAACCTCAAGATCCAAATGGCGACAAGCGTACACTCGTTTTAACATCAATATCCGAATTTTACGATATCAAACCGGACTGAGAAACAGCTCGCAGCTCGAGCAACTCGACGAGCCTGGAAACCGACGAGAAAGAGGATAAACATCAGCAATTCAGGTCGAAAGAGTTTAAACTCAGTCTTTAGTTTTACAATTCTAATTAATGTCCCAAAAAGAAACCCGACCTATACTACAATCATCTCCGTCAAGTCTCGCTGTGAGTGTTGGTAACGCTTGAGAACTTATAATTCGATTTTCGCCTAGCCAGGCGCGGTCGTCGAAGCATGTGGAAAGTTGACCCGTTCTCGCGATTCAAGCCGCAAGCCGAGGAACCGACACCGCCCGAAGCTCCCAATCCAGTCGAATACCAACCTTCACTTCCTGAAGTCGTGCCAGGTGGAGGGGCACACCATGAGCAACCAGGTTTGGAAGTCGTGAACGCGGGTTATAACGTGTATAACCCTCCAACAACATCGGACAGCGGTACCGCAATCACTCCAGAGAGCCCCTTTGAAATTGGTATGCAGACTAGCACTAGCAACACCACACTCCAACACAACGCGAATTTAATTCCTATGCCCCGAATTCTGACCTGACAGAGGTGCCTCTCATAGGGAAACTACCTCCAGAATATGAAGCCGCTACAATAAACCGCCCGCACCGAATATGTGGTATAAAGAGATGGATATTTTTGACATTAGTGGGAATAGTTCTCGTCGCTGCAATAGTTGGAGGGGTTGTAGGCGGTGTGCTTGGTTCTCGCAAGTGCGTTTAGGCTTTCGCATGAGTGAAACTAGAACACAAAGAATATGTGCGATGATTTTGAGGCTAACCAGTTGGTCTGTGTCCAGGTCGTCAAGCAGGCCGTCGAATCCGCCATCTCCTACACAAACTACTTTTCCGATCAACATCGCTGCGGTTGAGAACAGTGATGGGGATATCACGCTAGTTCGACAAGACAACAATACCCAGTTGTTCTATATACACGCAATGGTCGGCGGTAAATGGGGTAGTCCGATAACTATCGAAGGCCTTAACCCTCCTCCGAGCACGAATACGAGTTTTGCCATGTTACAAGCCCCTAACAGTACTACTGTAAGTACTACTTCAAATATGCAAGTTAGCAATGGTTTACTCTCAAAACTGACACGCAAATTTGAAGATACAAATCTTCTACACTGCTGAGAACAATACCATGTTTGATGCATCAGGAACTACGGATAATGGGAATTGGACCATGGGTCGTCTGGCGAGTGACACTCGATATGGAGTCTTGGTCTCTCCTCAGTCCGGCTTTGCGGCAACACCCTGGATAGTGGAAAATGCGGAAGGATATTCTTTCCGAGTGTACTATGTGGATAGAACAACCCAATCAGTCCAAGAGCTTGCCCTTGATAGTGGAGACAGTTGGACAATCACCGACGTCAGGTTCTCGACAGCCTCCTCGAAAGGAAAAGTGGCCGTAGCGTGGGTCCAAGCCTCGAACTTTAGTTACACGGACAACCAAGCCCTCCACGTGTTTTACCAAGACAATAGGGCCAACTTGGTTCATGTACCAGGATATAATGGAGTGTGGAATTTCAGCCAGAATTGTAAAGAATCCACATCTGAGAATCCCATTTGAAAAAAGAGAAATAAGCACTAACACATGTTTCTCGGCAGCGGAAACCTTAGGCACGCTTGTGGACGGCACGTACCTTGCCACGAGTATCATGCAGGACGTTGCAACAAACAACACCCTTCGCATCATGTGGATCTCTCCAGGCAAGCATCTAACCTTGCTACGCGGCAAAGGAATCTCCCCCAACGTATTGAAAGGATTTCAACCCAAAGGGTCTTTCACGAATCCTATAGATGTCGTTACGATTAAAGGAAGTCAGAATGTGGCGGTCGCGGATGTTATAGGAGGTACGATCGCGTCAGTGACTCCTGGAGGCGATATCCGAGTGTACTATCAGAGTCTCCAGACCCCGGTTTCTATAGTCGAAATAGGGTGGGATCGGGAGGATTGGTACACTGTGGGTCTGGCAACTTGACGGAAGAGCTCAGCCGGCTGAGAGTCATCGCGATATCGGTATACGAATTTTTTTTTCTTTAGTATATAAGTATAACATGGGTTTTAATGTGTTTTTTAGCGAACACCAGCATTGGAGGCCGGGGAACCCTTCGAATTTTGTCCGGATGATATGAAGGAATTGTTGTGTCTCTCATAATAGTAATACCTTTTCTTGGATACCTGGCATTGATGATGGTATGAATGGAAAAGAATGAACTCTCGATTGTTCTAGGACAAACTGGAAATCTCTGTGGTAGTGAAGATGCCCTGGCGGGAAGTGAATGTATGGATATCGCGACGTCCTGCAAGCCAGCCGCGCGTAAGTTTGGGATCCCGCATGTATCTGGCGACCTAGAAGACGACGTAAATGCACAAATATGCGTACATGAACACATAATCAGAATCAAAACGGCTCGTCATGAGAGCAAGAGCACGGCTTCTTAGGATTCCGGCAGAGTGCTCGGAAATATTGAATCACCTTCGTGTTGCCTGATATAAACCAGGCTGTCTATAAAATGCGATTTCCGGTCCAGGTTTTCCCCAGATATAATAGCGGGACCGAAAGATAAGTAATCTCCAACAACCCTGAAGGCGAACGGAGTATTGTAGGTATGGGGTAAACGAGCCGAGCGGCTCCAATAATGTTGGAATTTGTTAAGAGACTTTGAATTAATGTTGGAGCTAATTTGCACGTAACTTGTGCCGCTGAACCGCGTGGGTCTGCATTGTCCAATCATGAAGTTGCGGCCAAACTGTTGAGAAACCACCCAATCACATCACCATTGGCGCAACACCACTACAAATTTTTAAATTTTATAATATTGGATGTGTTCATTCACAACCTTGACCATGTTTTTGAACATAAGTCCTCGCGTTCATATCAGATATGACGGATATACCTTGGTTGGGGTACATTATGATATCAGCTGAAAGTGGGGGGTTGTAGTTGCGCCACAAAATTATTCCAGTTGGGCTTACATACGCGTCTTTGGACCTAAATTTCGGAGTCTAGACATTCGATCGACCCGGTAGGCATGCACCACTCGAGTTTTCAACGTTACAATGATCGGGTTGAAATATTGTCACGCGGAGTAACATCGGCATGAAAATAAACCATCCAGTTGGAGACATCATTTCGTTGAGCTTGATCCGAGACTAAACCTTGATTCTCTAAAGGAATGCGCATATGCCAGCGAGGATGTTCAGTTGAAACCGCAAAGAATTTGCAAACTGTGCAGCAAAGGCGGGGTTGCAGTTCAACATCTTACTCTGTATTCGGTCAACTCGTGCATTGAGCAATCGGATTGCGACAAGGGATTTCAGAGCGAGAGGATTCTGCATCAGGTCAGCCGAGACGGAATATCAACTTTCGCAAATCCACCCAGTCAATAGTCTAACGCTGCACAGTGAACGCAGTGGGCACATTGCATGCGGTTAACCACCACCCGACACCCGTTACATTTGAGACGGTCAAGGTGGAGTCGGTGTCGTGATGCTTAACCGCTGCCAAGTTGGTTAGTGACGGGTATTTCATTGATAAGCCTGTAATGTATCCGCGTGGCACAAGCTTCTGGGATCCGAAAACTCTGGTTCTCGGGTCTTGGGAGCTCCAGCTCGTTGAAGGGATTTCATCCTTCCGAAGAGCAAAAACACTCTGCTCCACGCAGCATGACCACCAAATACTTCTTCTGATCGGAATGAAACCCCCACCCATGACTTGGATGAACAAGCTTATCGTGGTCGCTGGCGAGATTGTGCTTGGTGTTGCGCAATCTCATAGGGTACCGTCGCAGTGGTCCGACCCATTGTCAAGGGTTGATGCAACTTCGGAAGCTTGAGAGCTGGTCTCTTGGTGCATGAGAGATTTATTCCATTCGAGATATCTGCACGAGAGCTTGTTTTGCCGCCGCTTCTCCGTGCGATATTTTCTTCATCCTTTCAGCGTCAGGACTATCGACGAGGCTGGAGTCATATCGAGAATGTGACAGATCGCATTATATTGACTAATCAAGATGTGTAAGTAACAATTGTTCACCTCGTTTTTCTGCCGTATCGATTGACAAAGGTTAAGATTTGAATTGCGAAGGAAAGCGTTCGCCTTCTAGTTGAAGGATCGTTCGTGGAGGCGCGATTCGAAGCGGCTATCTTGCACCTAACCCCAGCGTTCCACGTGGTGTATCACGTAGATGGAGATTTCTGGCTCTCTGCGCAGGCAAAGGGCGTGCTTGAGAAGCGCAGAACCGAAACTCGAATCTTCGTGATACGTCCCACGCACCCACAACGGCAGAAACCCTTTTTTTCTCGCCGGCGTCCCCTGGTCAATACTTGCACTAGCTTGGTTGTGGAACACCGGCAGACGTTCCGCACCCCAGTCAAGCGCGAATTCCTTGCGCTAAGGCCGGCCAAAACCCAACCAAATTTGCTTTAATGGGAATGGTCTTTGTGAGTGAGTACCGAGAGTGGCATTTTCTCCAGCCCATCGTTTCCGCAAAAGGTCCTTCAACTGGAGAGAAAAATTCAACAACGGCCCCACCTTTTGGAAGTGTTCATTCACAAGACTTAGCGGTTAGTGGGCGTCCTCTCCACCAGGTTAGCTCTTTTGCCTCTTGTTTCTGTGGGAGAATTTGGCACTAAAAAGGAGAGGATCCGCTCCCGTCCGCCTGGCCTCTTTTACCTGGAAGCCTCAGCTTGCCTGCTTGCTGTCACTGTTTTTGTCTGGATTCCCCAAACTTTCCTTCATCGTGACCACGCTAGGCCGAAATACTCTTCGCGAAATTTAAACACTCCTAGAAAACTGCGACCACCACCGCCGAAGACTGATATTGCGATTGAGAGTCGGTGAAGCATTCAAAGAACGATGGCGACGGTCGCAGAGGAAGCTACCGTTCCAGCTGAGAAGCCAGCTCCCCCCCAAGAAGGTCACTAAGCCTGTCGGACTGCAACCTTATACGTATACGTATCACCAGTGCGGTTAGACTAATCGACCTGTTGCATATAGAAGTCAGCAAGGAGGCCCCAGAATCTCACGAACAGCCGACGCCGGCACCCGAAGCTGAACCGGAAGAACATCAACATCATGTTCTCGAAGCGGAGGTAAATTAAAATTCCCTACCGGCTTTGGCGGCGAAGTATTTCGATGCAATTCGGAGTGGTGTCTATCTCCACTTTCGTGTTGTGTCCTCGACTGCCCCTGAGCTGGCATGCATGTTTGCTGCCGACAATGTCTGCAGCCTCGGCGTGCAAATCCACCTGCTTTTACAGCGACCAGAGTAATTGACAAAATTTTTTATCAATAGAGTACCGATGAAAGCAATACATCAGACTTTGATTATGACTCGCTATATGGGACCGATGAGTAGGTGCATCAATTCAATTACAACGTCTATGCATTTTGGTTGACAAATTATCATCTCGCATATAGGGAAGGTGCCTCTGCAACAACATCGTTAAGCGACTCTGTTCGAAGTATGAGAGCTATGCACGACCCACATAGCCCTATGTGACTTGCATTATTGACCCAATTGCTAGACTACAGATACGAAAATGGGAGACGCTATCATGCCTACAAGGCTGGTGCTTGGGTGTTCCCAAATGACGAGGTAAGCTAAATTCACTACAACCTAGCTTACACTCGATATCAATCCCGGGCATATTCAATCGCAATCCTTCGAGACTTAAAGCACATAGCTGATTCGTTCTGCCTTTATAGATCCAACTAGAGCAAATGGATTTATTGTATGCCGTGTTTCCCGAAAAAACTTCCTACTGAATCCCACTGACCACGCATTACACCTAATTCAGTCATCACATCTTCATGTTAAGACTCAAAGGGAAATTATTCTTGGCACCTATCGAGCACCCTCAGAAGATTATGGATGTCGGAACGGGAACTGGTATATGGGCGATGCAAGTCGCTGAGGAATTCGAGGGCGCCGCCGTTATGGGAAATGGTAAACATGCCTCAGCATTTCGCCATATCTTTGGCCTAGCGAGCTCATGTTCTAACTATCTGTTCTATATAGATCTCTCTCCGGTCCAACCCACTTGGTTAGAACCTCCGGTCATAGCCAACCCCAATTCCAATATCTAACTGTTATTAGGGTCCCTCCGAACATCTTATTCGAAGTTGACGATTTCAATGAACCGTGGCTTCACACTCCCGAATCCTACGATTTCATCCACTCCCGCGATCTACACATGGCAGTCGACGACTGGACAAACTTTGTAGGACAAGTTTACGAAAAATTAAAACCTGGTGGTTGGTACGAGTCTCAAGAACACACCGTTGAAATCACCTCAGACGACGGGTCGGTTCCCGAAGATAACGTGCTGAAAGCATGGGTCAGAGGCCTTGAAAAGATATCTGATCTCATAAAAAAGGATTGTCACCCGCATAAGTATATTGATCAAAAGATGAAGGATGCTGGCTTTATCAACCTCCACAAAGAATATTTCAAACTTCCAATCGGTACTTGGCCACAGAGCAAAGTAGATAAGGAAATCGGAGCTTTCAACCTTGTTAATATGCTGGAGGCTGCTGAGGGGTTCACCCTTAAAGGCTTCACAGAAATTCTTGGTGTGAGTAATCAATGATTGGAGATGGTTTGGAAATTTTCAATTCGCTAATAATGTTTGATGGCAGTGGGAGGTCCCTGTGGTGCAGAAGATGATCGTCGATATCAGGAAGAACTTGAAGAAGAAGGACTTCCACATGTACTTCCGGTTGTAAGTTTTTCTCTACCACCTTGGTTATTAGTTGCACCTTGCTCACAAAAAAAAAAAAAAAAAAAAAACAGCTGCGTCATATATGGCCAAAAACCAGAATAAACGGACCACCTTAAATCTTAGCCATGATCCCAGGTTCTCACCGCGAGCTTTCAACAATCCGTCATTCCTTTCCCACGCCCTCTCTCACTCTCGCACACTTCCCCCATTTCTCAAACCCACACGTCTCTCGAGCCTCTGCAGACCCTCCTTGCAACGACGTCTCTCGTTGCGAAGATACCTAGAGCGTTTTGTCCGACCCAAATCCACATATACCAACCTACCAAACGTCTCTTGCTATTTCCTCATCTACCCGTCGTTTTCAGCTACACGGAGGGACATTCGCCACCTCCTACCTAATTTACTTGTTCATAGTCCTTTTCAACTTTATTTAGGGATATTTTTTTGGGATGGTTATACGTTACCTTGATTTTATTCTTGTGCTTCAAGCACCCAAAGCGTGTTGATACGGTTATTTCGGATTCCCAGCATTTCAGCATGTTAAACCGCATCGTCTTTGCTTTTCCCTTGACTCTTTCTTTTTAGTTTTTATGTTATGACATTTTAGCCGTAATCTTAGTATGAAACCATCTGCGCATTCGTATGTCCTTTGTGCAATTTTAGTATGTAGGGGTTCATTGTTTGGCCAGGACACGCGCGTTATGATTGTTAATATTTGTTTAAGGTCTGGTTACAATACTGAAGTGAGGTACGGGATATCAATATATTTGCAAGCAGCTGCTAGGTTGACGCTAATGCGAATCGATTTGATGGATATACAATCAAATCTAGTAGCTCCTCGGACTGACCGCATGAACGGATATGTAAATAATAAACTAAATGCCAGCTCTACTTGAATTTGATTTAAGCTCCACGGGCCCGTTTACAAATGTTTCGGATACTGTATGGATATAACCTGAGTTATAACTCCTAGCCCTGAGAAGGCTGTAACTCAGGAGCATATTCTCGCATGGAGATTATGGATATCCCTTGTTTTTCCATTCATCTACTATCCTACTTTTATAAGTGACTTATAGATTGTTATCAAACCGGAAGCTGACACGCGGCTCTTAATCTACATATATAACCTTGTTTGTGCACTTTGAAGCAAGTAAAAACGAAAAAATTTAGTGATCCAAGAGGATGGTGCGATACATTGAGTGCATAATCATGAATTTTCAAATTCACAGCTTTGCGATCCATGGGTCCACTTGATGCGAATAAGCGTTCTAGTATACGGTGACCAAATGGACCTACATTCATACCTCCAGAGTATTAGAGCAGGAGGAACTAGCTACGTGGTCCTGCAAGGACATATGTATACTTAAGATTCAACTACCCTGCTCTTATAAAATTCGTTTCACTATCGACCCACCATAGCTAGCCACGTCTCCGCAACGCAATTAGGGCGAATGTGCGTCCGAACACTGGACTAAGAAACGTTATGCATTCTGTTTTGATCCTAGGAGGTCAATTCTTACATCAGATAAGTCGCATCATCTGCTTGATATGGAAATATTCCAGGTATCGATCCACATCATCATGACCATGAACCACACAATATTCACGGGAATAGCGAGCGACAGGGGCTATTTGGTGAGACTTCGAATACCCAGAGCCAAAGAAGGCTACTAACACTAAGGTTTCAAAAGCCCTGGCTATATCTTCACAAAATCGCTTTGAGAAGAGGATGAAACAGATACCCTGCAATCGTTATCAAACGAATTCGCGAGGTGAAATTAAACTTCGAGGCTTCATGCTTTGCCCTCTGGCTAAAACATGCCGCAAATGTCTACAGTTTGATCTAAAATGTGGATACGGACAGCGTTATTTCAAGATTGGTTGATAAATGCTTATCAGGCAAATCACAACATGCGCGTAGATTTCTCGACTGTAAATGGAAGCTGTCATCTCTCTTGGCGTCTATGCGATAATGCAACAAGGGCTTCGTCTACCAGGCAGCACCTCGTAACACATTTACTTTACGTGACTCCTTGAGCGATCTGGGTTCATCTCAATCCCCTGAAGCATTTTTGAGTTTTAATATCTATTATAAGCTTCCATACGCATTCTTTTCGGTTGACTTATATGCCTATGAGCTCTTGTTTCGTCTTTTGTATCCTTCTTTCCACCAACGACAAGGTAATTTCCAACAAAATCGATCATTTGCGTTTATAGCAGCTACCATTCTACATAGATCTAGGCTTCCACGGCTATCACGTACTATTCCATTCATTAATTCTTTCTAATATATGCTATAGTGTCGATGCATGAAGATGCTAGCTATTCGCACAATCAATACGGATTTTCTTTCAGGTACTGTTTAGGCATACACAATTGGATATTCAGTCGTCAAATCTATATCAAAGATTCATGCTCAAGTAGACTCTCAAGCATTGATAAGAATGTTGGATATATAAATACCTTTCATGACCTGAGAAACGGTCTTTATTATCATAGTTCCATCGGCAATAAGAGAAATACGTCGCATTATTCACTCTTTCAATATTCACTCCTTCAATTGTGTTTTTAATACGCTCTTTATAACATTCTTTAAATTTTAATTATTTAGTAGCATATTCATTTTGGAAATATCATTCAATTGTTTAGTAACAATGCATTCCAAGGCGATTATCACTTCTCTTTTCCTTGCCGTAGCTCCATACGCTTTCGCGGCCCCATATTATCAGCCTGTTATAACTACGGCATGCAGCGAGGATATTTCAGTTCTTCCAACGATAACCTCCACCTTTGGCCCAACCTATGTCATCCAAACAGCATTTAGTACTCCCAATAACCATGCTGAGGAACCTACTACTATATGCGGTATAACGACTTCTATCGAAGCGCCAATTCAGACCTCTACGACAGAATATAGTACTTTTGGTGGCTATGTGGATGGAACTGTCACCTCGCTTGTTCCTCCACTACCCACGATCACCACCCAAGTTACGGCATCACCTAATCCGCCACCAGCTACTGTAACTGTCATCCAATTCCCTCCCGGTCGCCCACACAGGACTAAGCACTGCACACAAGAATGGTACTGTAATGGCAAGTGCCCCGCCGACTGGACCGTGGTCAGATACCAGGGACTAGGATCAGGTGCTCTAGCCTGCGACGTGTCTACACCTGAGAAGATCATCGATGCTTGCTCTATCACAACCGGGTTCAAATGTCTCTTCAGCCTCCAGAAAGTTCTTTGCGAAAAGTGCAAAATGACATGGTCAGAGCCACGGATGTAATGAGAGGGTCCTAAGTAGGAATCACGGATGGAAGCCTTATGGCATGATAGACGTACTTGGAGCAGAAAATAGAAACATAGTTCAGTTTGTTTGGAAACAGAACGTTTTACGGACGTTTGGTTTCCTTGATATTGTTTTATGGTTAATCATTCAATTGATTTGTTAGTATTCTTCATCTTGTCTAGTTTTTGTTTTTCTTTATCCTTTCTTTCGATAGGCATCCTGAAATCCTGGGGACACCCGTGGTTCCCCTCGTAGATAACGCGGGGATCCGGGAGTAGATTGTATATGATAGATACACTGTAGGACTATGATGTACTCTGCTAAAATAGTGTCTTAATACATAATATCGATTTCGACTAAATATACTACAAAAATATTCTAAATATATATACACAAAGTTTGAATATCAAAGACATGTATCCTAAAACTTCCTAGCTCAGGCACAAAAGAGCTCAAAACCTGGTAATTACCTTATATTCCAACGACATGCTTAGGCGGCCGGCTGGTAGGGATTTCATGCGGGGTCTGGGATGACGAAGAGCGTTTCGATCCTAGCAATCTTTAGGCGAACGAATCATCACAGTAAGGATATCTTGCTCGCCGGTGCTCCTGATTTACTGACCACTTTCGTCCCGAGTCCTATGGATATTCGAATCCCAAGTGTTTTATCTTTTCTCCTGATTCGGAATTTTCAATATAAATGCACTTATGGGCCGCCTATAGACCTGTCTCGTGTAGAGATACCCCGAAGGGAAAGGCATATACCCGAATCGGATCAATCAGGTTATAACACCGGTTGGTCGAAGTCATGCGCATGTCACGGGGTGGCTGAGTTCGCAGGCATGTTCTCTATGCTCATGTCTTAACGAGCGAAGGATCGTAGCGAGTCGATTTATCGAACGAGATGCGGCAATTCGTCCAATCATAGAACAAGGCGTGATTGCAGTTATACTTCGAAGTGAAACTAGTGGTAACAACTCTGGAGATCGCGAGAGGCAATCGGTCACAAATATCAAATTCAATTTAGCGTTGGATTTTGTTGGACTCTCTGGGCCTCTTGAGCTCTCGGAAGCTCGGCCTGTCCGACTCCTATACAGACGTATGGGCGGTGTCCAGTCCGGTAGATAAGGCCATCCCGAGTCAAGACAATATGTGGCTGCGAGGAATATACACAGCTCGGATTCATTATAAGAACAGGTTAAAACCCCATCGAGTTTAACGCTGGAATCTTTCAAACGTCTAGGAACTCCAAATACCCGAAGCTACATCATCTTGGTCTTGTGTTCGGGTCATCCCACCATCATGACGATTATATTATTATAAATTCAAATGTGTTAAGGTTTACAGGGTACTTGACAAAGCCTGGATATACTCTAAACGAGGGTGTCTATCCGGAGCATTGAATCCGAGACCACTTTGTGATACTGCAGATCAGGTACATGATTCTCAAAAATAGTCCTACGTCGAAAGAATGGTGAAAGGCAAGGAATCACCTTGTTAGATGTTGAGCTAAAAAATTCTGAAACGCGCTGCTGTACCTAGGGTGGGCGGTGTAGATAGAGAAAACCCCCATTACAGTAAGTTTGTCAATCACGCTTTTCCTTGTTTCGAATAGTGTCCTGAAGAACTACCACAAACTGCAGCAGCCACCTCGTATTATTCCCTTGATTCGTAATTTTCAAAGACGCTAACTTAAGAAAGCTTTCTTTGTTTTTTCCAAAAGCAAACTCCATTCCCACGTGCGGTAATATATCTGCAAAGAAGGAAAATAGAAAATGTACGAGATAGAGGGTCTAACCGTAAAGGCATTAATGCCTTTTCTTCGATGCATCGATGCTCGATTGAATTTTCGCTCAGCCACGGACCCCTTTCCAAAAGTATGGTGCATCATGCCCAATGACAACATACACATAATTCTTTCTGTCAGGTTCCGATCGAAGACAAGTTGTCTTTCGCTTTCAGTTTTGCAGATCGATAGATTGACAAGAAAAAATCTCCATGAATTAGCATCCGTGGAGGATTATTGTAAATTTGACATTGATGTTATTAAAAACCATCCATATATATACCGGAAATACATTGTACAATTTGCGCTTGGTCTAGGGATATTTGTGTCTGTTGAAATGGGGAATAAACGGAAAGAGTTGGGCGGAAAGATGATACGTAAGGTGGTATTCGATTTGATCTAGCCTTAAGTCGTAACATGCGTGATGCATCGCATCGTGGAAATGAGCCAATGGCTCGTGGGCGCTGTGGCGCTTCTAGTGTGTCCCCAGGATAGAACCCCAAAAATGGAATGGGCCGGCAGGACCCTGAGCGTCACAATACATCCCAAGGGCTGGCAACCCGCACTTTCATCAGGTACCGAGCGGCGGTCGGTCGCCATGAGACCCTGAATAACGCTTGTTTAGCACTGGGGTCATCCAAGCTCAGCCACTAATTTCATCTTCGTCGCGTTATTTCCCCTGCACAGGCCTTATCACAGCCGCTAGCGGGGAAGATGGTGGTGGTCCAACGAATTTGTTCTTCTGTGATGATGAATGCCTAGACGCTACTTGTCAGGAACCAGCATGGGAGGGCCTTGTTAAAATTCGTGTGGTAAACCATCCTCACATCGAAACGAACGGCGGTGCCGGACTCACCGACTCGCGAGCTCGAACTCATCTCATTGCATATTGATAGCAAGCTGGCCCTTGGCCCTTGGCCGTCAAACTATATTTGGTGTCGATCAGCTGAAAGAAAAGCGCCTCATAAATCTCAAGGGAAGGAATTGCATGGCTAGCTGGATGAGCGCATCATTTAATGTGCAACGCTCTTCTAGATTGAAGCATGGAATGGATACATCTTCGTTCACAAGTATTCGGCGGGCATCGATTAAGGAAAGGAGGATTAGGCGAGGGCGCAAATCGATACTTAACTGCTTATTGTGAGGAACTAATCTTCCTGTGAAAATAAAAGACGTCAACAACAGTTTCGGATTTACACTGTCACTTTCAAACGATCTAGCAGCTCTCTGTTCTCTCGATGCGCAAATGTGTAATTTCAGACCGTGCAGAAGCGATATCAAAATACCAAGATGCCTCGCAGCTCTCGTCATTTTAGGACCTGATCTTCATACTAGTCATGACACCACCAGCGCAGAAACGTTTGGCGCGAGTTCGGGCTCGCAAAATGTTCGGTTGGGGAAGTGCGATTGTGGCCCACCACCTGATTTTGGACAACAAATTCTCAGGGATATGTGTGTATTAGCCTGAGAATTACCTTCTTGGGATTAGCTAGACCGTTTTATGTTTCTGATTGTCTTGATGGAGAAAGAAAGAAAACAAAAAAAGGAAAGGGGAATTCTCGCAAGCATATCGCCGTTTCTGAGGCATGGCTGTATTAAGCCTGGGTTGAGAACCTTTGTTATTGCTACTGAGCACATGCGCAATGCACGGTGACAGTCGCAATGATCAGAGACAGAAGAAGAAACTCATATTACTTTTCAAAATATTAATTTATACTGAATATATCGTCTATATTTTATTTTTATCGGTTTCAACAAGCTGCCATGCATTGAAATTTTATCCTTGTTATGGCTACTTTGCTGTTGCCAAGTGGTGTCGGGTTTTTTTTTTTTTTTTTGAAGCGAGCTGGATTTGCTAGAGAGAGCTATAGATGAGAGAAAAGCTCAAACTTTGCCGCATCTTTGAGATCTAATAATACATTGGATCCATGAAACGGAGAGTCTTGATTGCCGGATATCGTTTACCAAAAAAATATTTGAGAAATAAGAAAACACCCGATATCCAAATCGAGTGAGCCTTGAATACTTTCTTTTCGAATTTCGCTTGCCCTTGACTTCTTTTCGAGATTATGAAGAATGAATGATCTTCAAAAGGTTTGTATTGAAGCAAGGCAGATGCAGGCCAGAAACTCAGTTTCGGAACGAGCTGAGTGTGGGCGGCAGGCCTCTCATGAGTTAGTATCTTTCTCAACATGGACACCAAGCTATAATGCAGCGAGTTACAAATGTTAAGCATCACCCAAAGCCGCGCGAGACATTGTTTCAGTTCAACTGACAGAGGCTTTTTCGAATGGAGTGGTGAATATCACAGTGTATTATGATTACAAGCCAGGTTACCATGCTTTTTTTTTTTGTATACTTGTCATATATATTCCCCGCCGAAATATACTATAGCGGAAGTACCCAAATATAATATGATAGCGGAGATGATACCAATAATCAAGTTGCATCAAGATATATTGGATTTCTGTTACTTTCTGGGTGTGTGTCCTCAAAAATAAATTAAAGAATCAACGGAATACGTTGTTAACAATCTTCAACGCCAATCGTCCGGGGCGTAAAATATGGCAGGCTCATTTGCTCCGGGGACCCGTTCAGAGATTCACTTCGAAGAGCACGCCAATCAGTCAATCTGTAACAGAAGGCCAGCTCAAGGATTCGATTTTTTTCATTTTGTGACGCAATTACAAACTTAGTGAATAGATATCTTGTGTGCAGGATTCTTTTGTCTCTCGAGCTGAAGGTTCTGCAGCAAAAGCACCTGGTTTTACGCATTATGAATAAAGACTCTCGCTGCCATTTCAAAGGCTCTCTTCGGAGGTTGGTAAGCTGCTCGACTCCGATACTAATAACACGGCAGGCGGAACTGCTTCTTGCCATACGCTCAGCAAGAAATCCGTTCTTTGCACAAGAAATAGCTGGCGCTGGCGGTGACCAAAAATGGGATGGTCCCGAGCCCAGCCTGCATGGATGAAGTGTCCGACTAAAAGCTTTGGTCAGGGCAGGGACTATTCCAAAAGTAGAAATAACCAGGAATTATTTTATTTGTTTTATTTTTTATCTGGGCGTTGAGGAGATAAGATCATCCACCGAGAGAAGGCCGGAGCAATAGGTGCCCGGGGCTTGCGAAAAACCTCTTTCCGGGGTCTCTGATGTGGTAGGAATCAACGAGGTGGGTGGGCCAGGGGGGAAAACAGCCGGGGTCATTGGGCGCCCTTGAGTCCAGCACACCCTGGACATGTTTATGTTTCCTGGGAAGTTTCGGCGAAAGGATGGGATCGTGGATCCCTGTTCCACCACCGTTGTCGGGCTGTCGTCCCAGGGCATGGTCGGCCTCCCCCTGTTTCGAGCCTGAGCTTGCCCCGTTTTCGGTAAGCCTTCGCATCTGTCGGGGACCAGCAAAAAATATGGCCAATCTATTTTGATAGTGTTGTAGCGAAAAGTCTTGAAGTCTTAGCGCAGGATTTAAAAGAAAATAAGAAAACATAATCTTCCTATGCAGGGAGCCAAAAGGAGGAAAAAGAAATTTAGGCCTTGGAAAAAGAAAAGTCGTCAAAAGAAAAAGCACTTTCGATTTGACCCCAGTTGATCTACCGTGAATGGAGGTACCTCAGTGTAATATGCAGCAAAGTAGCCAGGGTCCTCATGATATTGCTTCTCGGGCGTAGCGCACTATGCATTTGCACAGCTTTCTTAGTTTAAATCAATCTGTCGCAAAAGAAATTCGGTGGTCTTGCAGATTTAGACCATTTCGAGAGATGGGCTTAAAACGCTACTAGTCTTTTGAATGTACATCCTTAAGCAAATGCCCACACACCTTTGCGGGGGGACATCGAGATAGTATATAACGACCCATCCGGAACCTCATCAATTCTCTTCTTTGATTCTACAGGCTCATCATCAGTTTAAGATTTTACATCTTAAGTTACCTGAACCTTTCTTTCTTTAATTTCTCTTCTTTCCTTGAATACTTTCCTTTATACTCAAGATGAAGCGTAAGTACCTTCACCTGGAATGGCCCCTTTGGCATACGCCTGTGACAATCAAGACCCGTAGTGCTGACTTGGCAAAAATCGTATAGCCGTTGCCCACGCCAATGTGAACATGAGGAGGAGCTGCTACTTCTGTAGGCTCAGGAAGATTAGATGCTCAGGAACCAAGATATGCTCCGCCTGCCGTGAACGCAACATTGACTGCGTCTACGAAGCCGAATCATCAAAGGGAAGACCAAAGAATGGAATGAGAGGCAGAATAGAAAAAGCCAAGGCTGGCAAGAACGTCCATGGATTGAGCCTTCCCCCAGGAACATTCGACTATCTCTCCCAATCACAGGATAACCTCGCAGTGGAATTAAGAGCCACCTACGACGAGATCTTTGGCAAGAGGTCGTCTTTTTCCGTCAAAAGTGGTAGCCCCCGCCCCTCCGGCCAGTTGGATCCCACCACCGGCCAAGAAATCTTTATGCACGGATCAGAAAATGCATCGACTGCCAGCCTCAGTCTCCCAAACATCGACAACGAGAAGATCCTAGAAACAATAAACTATGAGATCATCGAGACTGTCTGCAATAATGTCAGCAACCTTGGATGCGAGCCTCTCGGAAAGAACAAATCCAGAATCATCTCGAAGAGCATGCTCATGGACCGGACCTCCAGAATGTTCGAGCCTGCCCCACGTCTTCCAGTGGAGGACCCTCTATCTCATAATGAGAACCATACAACCCTCCAGATGATTGATGTCTGGCTGTCATCACACCCACTCTCCTGCATCATTTCCAAGACACATTTCCTCCGTAGCATCAGAAATAACGATTTCGATCCCGCCTTACTATCTGTCATCCTCTCGGATGCTTTCGGTTTCAGTATCAGCAAAGGCAGCGAAGAGGAAGCCGAGAAATTCTACTACTGGGCCATTTCTTGTCTCCAGAATGTCTCTTATACCACCGCCAGCATGTCGACCGCCCAGACTCTTATCCTTCTCGGATGGCATGAACTTCGTCAAAACCGTCCAAAGCAAGCTATCTGCTACTTCACTGTTGCAGCCCGAGTGGTTCGCTTGCTCTGGGAAGGTATCACCGAAGGGGAGGGTCCTTGCACTAGCCAGATCAACGGCGTTTGTGAAGGCGAAGTTGAAACCGAACTAATTATTAACATGCAATGGATCACATCCGCTCTGAGATTATGGATGCTCCTTCAAATCGATCCCTCGTTGATCGATCTCGAAGAGACCAAATCTTTCACCACCCTTGTCATCTCCAATGAAACGGACTCCAAGCTAGTCGAATTGGACATTGCCTCTGACAATGTCTCCACACTCAACGCTCAGGCCAAGTCACTCCGAGGCCTCCTTTCTCTTAGCGTCACAACCCTGACCGCATCCCGGCTCCTCGTTATCTACGACCAACACGAAAGATTCTTTCCATCTACACCTTCCCATTATGGATGGAACAGCCCAAATGCACCGCAGCCATCTGACAAGCGAATGTTGATGGAATCTTTCACCGCTCAGTCCCGAGTTGCTATCGAGAATGTCTGCAAAGCTTCTTACAGTGCTTCTCAGAACTCGATGTCGAGAGCCGAATCCGATCTCATGTTCTCCATCTTTGAGTTTGCAATTTTCTTCCCTCACTCCGGTGAGCAGAATCCCCAGAAGCAACTCATCGATGAGAGGAAATCAGAGGATTTGATTGCAATGCTCAAACTTATCCTCCAACAGCCCTTATTGGCACCTCACTTCACTGGCCAAGAACTTCCACAGCTCAGCAACGCAGAACTCCCAACAGAGCTCATCGTTCTGACTCTTGATGTCTCCGCTCGCGTCCTGCAGCACCTCGTGAACTTTTACGGTGGTGATCGAGAAGCTGCTGTTAACCCAGCCAAGCAGGATGACCTTACCAGAATCACAGCAATGATGTTGGATCTTTTGAAGAGTGATCGTCTTCCATTCTCAAGCAGCCGCATCAGGCCCACCAAGAGGTTGTTGAGGAGGACCAAGTTGGTTTTGGCCTACCGTCAGAACCCATCCAGCATACCCCATATGGAGCCAACCTCCTCCGACTCTGGATCCAGTGATTCTAGTGTTTCTGCCTCCTCGCCCTGGCCACCAATGACTGGTTCGTATACCACTGCGGAGCCACTTCAGATTGCCCCTGGGTTCCTGCCTACTGCAGGTGGTCCAATGCAATATGACATCCCAGTTACGACTGGTGCCCCAGCCATCCAACTGTCTCCTGAATACACCTATGCACTGAATGACCAGATCGCTACGACCTTCCCTGAAGATCATCACTACAAACTCAATATGGTTACGTCTGGTCCCACTGAAGACCGACGAGGAGAGAAGTTCAACACAATGTCGAACCAACTCATGTACCCACAGTACACTGTGTACTAATTTCCTACCTTTTCTTTTTCCTTCCTTCTTTCTTTCGTTCTCTTTTCATTATGTCTTCCTTTACTTTCGGTTGTTAGGAATTATGTCTTTCTTTTCTTCTCTTCTCCTCATACCCCTTTTTCTCTTCTAAAATATCCTCTTCATACGTATTTACTTTTCACTTTTATTTATTTGGTTTGATGGATACCGGTTTTGTGCATTTGGTTTACGGCTGGGTTGGGATTTGTCTTTTTTCATGTCTCTTCTTTGTTTCCTTTCCGAGTACATTCTTTGGTTGTTTTTGGGGTAATGTCTCTATCACCTTGGTCATCTCTTTGGTTCACGACCTTATGACTGTCCGTGCGTTGGTACGCTTTATTTTGGCTCCGGACTGTACCTTAAACGATTTCACTGGTTCTGTTTTCATTTCTTCTTTTCAAAATGGGCGTTTGAAAAAATATATGTAATTATAACTTTGGTCAGAATCGGCGAATGTTGAATTATAATTCTAATCATGCATCAAAAAAAAAAAATCATCCCTCCAAGTAAAACTTTCAAATCCTTAAGCTGAAGTTAGGATTGAGTATTCCGAGATGCAGTCGTTTATTCGGTCGCGTATGTAACGGCTGAGCCTGTGCACTCGCTTGGTTAAATTCAGATCGACACCTGCAAAAAAGACTTAACGAGCAGACCGAATAATGCAATGTACCTCTGAGACTCTCCCTATGTTCCTGCGATCTCGCGTTGTTGAGGGATGCGACTTGACGAGAACCAGATCGTACTGGGCCAAAGCACATGGCGTCCAATTGCAGCCAATGGCTCATAGCGGAACCTCGAATTTTGCAATGTGAGGATCAGCTGAAGGGGTGGGGAATCGAGAGTCAATTGGCCCACCCTATTCGATGCCAAGCCCGGCTCCACCACTACCCACTTGGCATTGTTTTCGGATCCGCATCCAATAACTTGGTTCTGATTTTTCTCCTGACCACTCCGTCACCCACCGTGGTTTTGCTTTCTCCACACTCCGGCCAGGTCCCGGGTACGGTCGGATGGGCATCGAAGAGTTATTTGCTCGCCAGACGTGAGAGACCCAAATTAATCTGTGGGAACAATAGGAAAAAAGTCGTCACTTAGCACTAGTGATATCTTTTTATTTTCTGTTCCTTGAGCAAGAATTCACAACCCCTCATTTATTCCTTTTTCAAGAACCTCGGGGTTTCGTCATTTTTTGGTCACCGTTACGACGTTCGCATTCTGAAATTTTCCCTCTTTGGTTTTTCCAGATTTTTGTGTGAGCGATATTCGCGAAGATTCACCGAAAATTCAAACGCTACAAAATGCTTATCACTAAAAAGCACACCAAATGTACCGTTTGTCGACGAATATTTCTCTTAATATCAGCTGCATCTTCATAATTCTTGGGATGCACTCCTAAATTGCCTCCATCGCCTGCCGCATAATGAAAGCAATAATTTCTCCGAGCCCGTAAGCCTTCTTTTTTTAAATAGCCCGAGCAGCAACAGGAATAGTGTAGTGTTTTAGTGTTATATTAGTATTATATTAGTACTAGTAGTGATTTTCTTAAGGCTTAACCCCAAATGAATTGATTTGGAGACGGAAGCCCAGCAGCTAGATCTCCAGCGAAGTCGAATTTTAAAAAACTTTTTCTGGACATCTTTTTTGGTGCTGATTATTTTCAATTTCACGAAAATATTCCGGCGGCGACGGCAGAAAAGTTCAACAAAAGCGGCTTCTGCTGCATCGCGTGTTGCAAGCCTTTGAGTTCGTTGTGCATGAAGAGTTCATGCAGCTTTTGCGGCCAAACTGGGGACAGTTTACTTAATGTGGTTGCCGCCTGTCACCTGCAGTAGTCAACACGGCAAAGGTACTGCCGTCATACTCTTGTCTAGATCTCTCAAAGTATTTTATTCGATTTTTTAATTTTTCTCGCGGGAACGTCTATTGTGTCAATATCGCCACTTCGTCTACCTGCAGATGGGCGGATTCTCTTTTTTGTGTCTGAATCTAACCACCAGCATCATGGTGGTTTCCATAAAATGTGAGACTAAGAAATCATTGGGACCCTTTCTTTCTCCTCGGGGCTTTCTTTTGACGTTTTTTTGCAGGCGGGAAGCCGTGGCTTCCAGAAGGTTGACCGGGATGTTATTGAGGACCGCCAAAAATCTGTCCATAATAATCTGATCACCACGATAACCCAGTTGATACGCGGGCGGTCGAAACACCGGTACGTTCTGAATTAATCAACGGTCGGACGCTCTGCTGATACTCGGTTTCCAGGACCGGTCCACGATAGAATGGATTCCTGTTAGCCCCAGGCTCGGGACCGATTTACCCTCCAGGGCCCTTGGGCAACCTCACTATTTCGACTACTTGAAATTGGCAATTACGAGTAAAGCCACGAGGTTGGAAGAGAAAAGAATATCAGGCAGTCGACGATAGAGCCCTTCGATGTGGGCCGATATGGTAGATTGCAAGGGTGTGAATAGATGGCCGTAAAGATCATCAAAATTTGATATTTTATCAACCTATACGCTAATCAATAATCGATAGGCTGCGAGTTTATTGCGAATTCAGGAACGGGTCCCCAACTGAAACTCCGTTTTGTCAAGGGTGTCCGAACGTCCGTGAAACTTAGGAGCATTTGAGGTCAACCACCCAAGATATTATGATGTTACATAGAAAATTCAAGAATCTCCGGAGCATTAGGTATTAAAATCAACTTTAATAACGAGAGGTCGTGGCTGGGTGTCTCTAAGCATAACATGAATTAATTTCGTGGCACTGAAATCATCAAAACAATTGAAAAGATTCGTGATCAGATATGCTAAAATTGACAGAAGGCGGGAAACTGGAGTTCAAGGAAACGTGTCCAGCGCAAAAGTGCAAAGGTGTAGAAAGCGAGATTACATGGTGGATACAATGGAAATGAGCTTCTGGTGTACTGCACACAAGTCCGCATCAGATATCGGTCGATGTCTAAATCATAACAAAACGTGCATATTGTTGGATTTTATCGATATGTGTTGTCCTGTCGATCAACCGACCAGGGTTTTGAATTAACGGCAAGGATAGCCTGGTCTCGTGACCAGACAACACAGACGACCTGGCTTCTTGCCGACCGTATGCTGAATGGCCAGGACACCTATCTGTTCGAATCGAGTGGAAAAAGAGGGCAAATAGTTCGACTAAAGTTGCTTGGTTAAATTAAAAGTACATGTGTCTAAAGGTACATGTAGTATGAGAGAAGAAAAAGATAAACCTAGCATTTGATCATCAAAGTCTCAGCAATTTTCGCGGCGTCTCTGAAGTATCGTAGAGCTTGAGGTCCCAGGTATGCAAAGCTGGACAGCGCCAGGTCTTCAGGCCTCCAGATCATTGCAATCATCGAGTCGTGACACCAGGTGAGTGGAGCAATTTGCATGAATATGAGCCCAGCAACTATTCCCTTGTCGTACCAAAATCGCTGACCATTAAGCTCGTAGTCGGGAATCTTCCTTGCTGGTGTGATGTTGATTGCTCTGGCTAGAAGTTTGGCTACCGCCATCCTGCGTTTCTGGAAGCATTCATCTTCATGCACCATAAGCTCTCGTTCTGTGTATCGTTTTTGCATCGAATCGCGACTCTCACCGTTGCCAGTTGCTGCTAAAAAGGTGCTTCGCTCGCCCGAGTATGTCTTCTTGATCCACCAATTTTCTGGCAGGGGCAATTTGATCTTATCAAAAAGCCCTGGGTCGCACTGGGGAAAGATACGCTCTTCAAACAGACAGTGTCCAACGCATCTTGCGATCTCGTATACCTCGTTTTGAGCGAGAAATACAAGGACTCTAAAAGTCTCATTGCAAATCCGGTTCGTCTTGTACTCAGTGAAGCAATTGTGGTTTCCATTCCCGTCGTGGCCCTCGATTCTGTGGAGCCAATTGGCGAAAAATTTCACAGCTGGAAGAATGTTGACCAAGCGGTTCGCATGTCTTAGAAAATAGACGTGAAGCTCGATCTCGAGACCGTGCTCGGATTGGCCCAGCGAGGAGACAGGCGAAGGTGGTTGGAGTGGCGCTTCGGTCGCTGCCTTATCGGTATTGGCCGAAATTTCGGTAACAACGTCGTTGGGAGCTTTGGCCTTCTCTGGAGGTACGGGATAAGGGAACCAGTTGTAAAGTTCTGGATTTCGAATACTTTGGCCCAATGAGGAGTTAACGACTTGCAGTGCGTGCGATTTGTATACATTGCGGATGAGCTTGCTTGTCGAGGCAAAAGCAGCGAGATCTTGAAGATTGAGGTGCTTCATTGTACCGAGGAGCACGTCGCTAGGACATGACAATAGGCTCAATTTCGCCTTCGCCGGCTTTTCAGCCACGGAAGACGGGTCGGTGAGATGGTCGGGAAGATTTGCCATCGCAATGGATGCTCATTAGTGGAGATGAGAACAGGTTTGAGGTTGCATGAAATCCTCGTCATCACAAATCATTTCAAAGGTTATAGTCGACTGACGTGTCCTAGGTTGTGTTTCTCGAGCTTGAGTACTCATAAACTCGTCTGTGACTGTTGTACAACGGTATCCCGAGAGTTGTGACTGAGATTTCAAGCGTGATTACTTCCATATAAAGTTTGAAACTTTATTAGAGCTGGCTACCTGTCCAAGGATATACCCTTCAATTTTCTCTGGCATCAGATTTCTGTCTATGGATTACGAGCCCGAGCAAAAATTTTCAGAGATATTGATACATGCAATGATGGTATGTTTAAGGCACTCGGCGATTCTAACGCTATCTCAAGCCGTTTTGAAGGGTTATCATTGAGGCTATTTTTCTGGTTTTGATCGATCTGGTTCAGATTTGGCTATACTCAGGGCCGATTGTGATGCACCCGTCTGCGATCTGATTTGTCTGATTTGCCTACAATCGTCGATCGCCAAACTAAGGCAAACAGAGCTAGTAAGATGTATTTCAAATGGCTCTATCTCAGATCTAGATGAGCTATCTGCAGCGGTGCCCAGGGTATGAGGTTGCAATGCTTGACTGTGCAACTCGTACCTAACAGTAGCTAGGTACTTTAATGCGGTTGTCACTTTCCCATGATGCCAACATAACCGAATTTTCGCCATGTATTATTCGTCCCCAAAAGAGATGTGTGCAGAATGAGAAATAGGCAGGGCCTGCTGCATTGCAGTAGTTGGTCAGTAGTTAAGTTCTCGGAGCTGCGGTGTTCGTTCCGAATATCGTTTCATCAAGTAATGGATTTTTAGTGGCATTAACTTAGTGGGTTTCTAGAGTCTTGCATTTGCATTAAAAATCGAATTGTAACTTAAGTCACTCGTTTGAATCCTGCGCGGTAGCTGGAAGCGGGTGCACCGGTCAACGGTCAAGTTAACTGGTTCCACCTGCATATGCCGGGAGTTGGTTTATCATGATTGGCAAGACTTGAATACTCATCAATATATGATCTTCAACACTTAAAATATATATGATATGTTACCTCAAATCTAACGGTCTAGCTGGTTGCTGTCCCTCTACTTGCTCTATGTCGACATTTCAGCTTTGCTGCCTTTCCAAGTGTCAGAGAGAGAAAAAACATATTACTTCAACACCTAGTTGAACCCTTTGGTCTTGCGTCTCCAGCCAGCCAGCAAGACACCACTACCTCTAGCTCTCCTTATGCCAGATGCAGGGTTAGTCAAGCCATATACAATCCCCTAACTCAATGTCGACAAAAAAGGCGTGCATCGCAGATAGATGCCAAATGTTTTGGCTTGCATCTTCTCTTGGCCGTGTAATTGGAACGGCAAACTACCCCGGCAGAATCGGCCTCTCGTTCACTCGAAACAAAATTACCTTGAATGGGAGAATACCTTAAAGTACAACCGAGACCGTACACTGGGACTAAGTTGGGGCAGACTGCGATAAGCAAGCCCCATCACGGTCTGGAACCAAAACGTGCGTTGCCAGCAAGCCGGTGAAGGTCATAGCGTCAGGGCCTCGGTGTCTGGTACTCGGGGCCGCCTTAGCCGGTGCTCGGGCCCCCAGCTAGCGAATCGTCGGCCAACAATGAGCAAGGGTAAGCGGGGTCCGCAAAAGGTGCGTTACCGGAATCGATCAAGGTTGAAACGAGTGCGCTGTGTGGGAAAAAGAAATGCAAGGAAGTCTAGCTTCTCGCGGCTTGCATCTTGCGCTAAATTTCTCGCGGATCTCTTGATAACGACTTCGGGGTGGGTTTGTGCCTCACCGGATCCCCATGAATGCCTCGTGGGAATAGTGTGATTTTGTGATGATAAGACACTCATCTCCTAATTCTTGGCAACGGGAGTCGACCCAGAGCGAATGATACCTTATGAGGCTAGCCTTAGATCGCGGTGTCTATTCTTGTGGGTACCACATGTATGCAGAGTTTCTTCTCTGCACTGCATGCACTGCATTGTGGAGGCCACCACTTGCTTCATTCACCGAGGAAAAGAGCGTGATGCTGATGGCCAGAACCTGGGTGACTGCGGGCGCGGCACAGCAGACCTTCGACTATGCCTTTCTCTTATCGACCGAGGGATTAAAGCCGGCGTACCCTTCGTGTCGAATTTCGAGTACATTCAACTCGCAAAAATAGAGGCGAGATTCAAGATTCAGTCGTGAACGAAGAAAGCTATCCCAGTATAGGTTTAGCGTGGTCATAAATTGAAGATATCTGCTCTTTGAATACGAGACTGTATCGAGTTAGCGGCTGGATGAGCCGCTAACTGGCGAGTCTTGCTTGAAAAGTATTAGGCCTGTGGGATTGGTCTTGAACCTTTAGGGAAAATGGACCGGCAATCAAGTTGGCCGTGTGGGTTATCAGTATATTTGATCATCTTTAACTCATTGAGATGTTCCTGCTGCTCCTGGTGCTTCTCTGAACCTTGCAGTTTATAAATCTAGTCAACCACCATTTTGTTGCCTTAATTTTCAAATTATCTGGCCATATTGGATCATTTCTGGTCGATCGAATAAAACATTTTGGCAGAAGAAGTCATTATTATCATGTAATAGGGTTAGTGTGAAGCATATTTAGCTTGATTGGAACCTTGGACCGAAATAAGTCGAGTATGTCGACATACTCCTTGAAAGAAACCTAGCTGGGGTCCCACGATTTTTCTCGGGTTTAAGTCTAACGAAGATTCACGTTTTTTTTCCGATGAAATAATTCATTCTATTATAGACCCGCTCAAGGGTTCAACGAAAAAGGACTAGAGACATCGAGACCCACTTTGAAGTCGTAACCGACCCAAAAGCAGGAGTTAGGGTGATGTTGAAGAAAAAGTAAGGCGGGCGAGTATCAAGATGCTAGGGTCGAAGTTGTATGCTTTAGGTGGCGGGAGGTTGGTGCGGGCGAGTTGCGAGTCTGTTCGGTGGTTGGGATTGGCTGTGGCCCTGGTGAGAAACGGCTCGCAACGCTGCAGACACTAAGGATGCCGAAATTCAGGGTCTACTTGGCTTTTTACCCCAGGCTGTCTCCCGAACGCGAACTATGTGGGACCGGGCACAGTAGGTTCCTGAAAAGAAAAGGCCATTTCCACCGAAAAGATGTTGGCGTCTTTGAATGATAATCAGAACCTGCATGAAAGAGTTTTCAAGTCTGGGGCGGAAAGGTGTGAAGGTGGGTCTTTTTCCAAGCTATATTCTTTTGGATGTATGGCTTGCATGATGGACTGGCCAAAGCAGGCGATTTGGAGGCCATCGCGATTCTTACGCAACGAAATAACTCTGGTTCCTGGATCCAGACACCGCTTTAACAGAGACTAGATTCTCCAACTAGTTTCGATTTGGGTTTGCCCCTCGGGGCCGAGCAGAGGGTCTTTCAAAAATGGCTGGCACTAATCTTCCTCATCAGTAAAATCCCCGAAAGTTCAACTGCTAGCCGACTTTTATCGGTAATAGCTTCTATCTTTGGATATTATTGCAACTAAATAGTGAACGATGCCAGACCTTCCCATAAAATATGAATTTACCGGTAATGACCACCAGCCATATCAAATATTTTGACCTTATAGACCCACAAAATTCCCAAATTACGCTCTGAAATTTTGAATTAGAATGGAAATCGGGACGGTTTAGTCAACTGATTACTATCGGTGTCCCCGTGGTGCTCTGGCGGGCCCAAGTTCGTATTTTGATTCGGGAAGTCAATAAAGAAACCCTAGGATCATCCGATAGTCGATGATGGCGGGGTGATATTTGCTCCACCGACAAATTGGTGATTAATTTGCCTTTTTACTCGGGGATGGCGTTCTGATAGAGACTAGTGGTTGAGGCTGCAGGAGGATAAGATGATATCATCGAACTTCTGGGTATCAATGAATCTACAACGAGGCCACGTTTTATATTTTGTAGTGAGATACGCATTTAATAGAAAATAAGCATCGTTATCAGGCAACTTGGGCAACTTTTGGCTTCAAATTCCATATCATAAAGCAATTTGATCAGAAGACGGCTGGAGAGTGGTGCAAATTTCATCCAGCAGGGATATCGACGCTGTCATCTAGCCAAAATTGGCAATGCGAATTGGAGCTGATTAGTTTTGGGGTGTGATTGCAACCGAAATTGTGATATCGGTCTAGATGGCTATAGAACTACACCTAAAAACAAAGAGACATCGGACTTAGGTATCATCTACCGGGTATGTGAAGGAATTTTCTGCCTAGACCCTCGTATTAAGATCTACTAAATAATGATTTAAACGTTTTAATACAAGTACAAGCGAGGATTTGATTCTCTTTGGATAGCGGTTTATAGATCCGGACCCGGTTGCAGACCCCACTCGGGTTGAGAATTGCTCCGGGAGTCGGTTGACGTTTTTGGGCTCTCGTCGACCTGATGCCGTACGAGTCCAAGAGGGTAGCCCTGGGGCCACCGATTCGTAGGAACGAAAATGCAATATTATGCGCTATCTTCGAATGAGATTAGACGGCATTTGAGGCATTTGAGGCATGAGATTTTCAGCTCGGTCTTGAAGAAGCCGGTTCATCGGGTGCAAGTCATCAGCATTCAGCCCGGCTCGGAGTACCTTAACTGAGAACCTGTAACCCAAAACGCTTAGACTCTGGTTTTCATGAATAATAGTCTTATGATTAGCAATCTAGTTCTTTCGATGGCCATCTGCACGGTATTCGGATAGAGAATTCAGGTTGATTGTCTTCGGGCTATTCCTCGTACGCAAATACTAGTCTTGATTCCCGAATGAGGACCCAGAGAATCGAGGAATCACAGGGAAAGTCTATTGCATGGGCTTGATCACGCAACCAACTGGAGCAGGATCTTGCTGGATTTGGTCGGTATGAGGCATTCAAATGCAGACTGGCTCCCAGCCGTCTGAGAACAACGCCCTCAGGTTCTGATCGCTAAGCCTGATAAAGACATCTCGGCTGCGAGAAAGACGTTAGTATTTAGAGTCGAAGTAACTGTAGTGAGTCACTAACGAAGGATTATACCTTTGCCACGACGAATGTGACCTCTTTGTCTCAAATTTTCGGCGGACACCAGCTCCGTTGATGTCTTATGAAGGCGAGCTGAGGTGTCTAAGCCGTTCTCTCGGTATTGTATGTGGATCCTGTACACGGGATGGGAACTTGCATACCTGCAGTCAGTCTTAATACTCAAATGCAGCTGCATGCAGAGCGTCGAGTCCCTGACACCGCCTCTCGAGCTCTCTTGAGTGTAAGGAGGTTCTAGGCTGAGCAACATGAATCAATATTGTAACTGTTAGTTAGGCCGTTGTTGAAGCAGATGAGGACTAGACGGAAGAGCACGGCAGTGCAGGCGGAGGCAAGAACACTCACTCATTGACGTCAGTCTTCTGAATGGGTTCTACTTTCTTGATATCGATTAGTGGGCTTTGGCTTTGGTAGCTGTAAAGGGAACTGGCAGTAGACGTTTACAAAATCCAACAAGGTTTCGCGTTGATGAGTATTGTTGGAATATGGCATATGGTCGTGTTGTAAATTCATTATGCCGACCTCAAAGAACAAACCATAGAACGAAACACTATAGTTCGGCGTCATTTACTCAAGTCGGGCTGGGAGTATCATTGTTTCTTTCTTAGTGGATCAGGACGTTTGCTCGTCATACTTCACAAAGCCATTTTAAATCTGCTGGGCGTATAATTTAGCTAAATGTAATTAAGGTATCTTGGCCCGATAAGCAAATAGCATAGATATCAATCATATTTGCCCGACAAAGGCTTCCGTCAAGTAACTCCTTAGATCTGGGAAACTAATTTACAAAGGTTACGACGCTTGAGAGGACCATTGAAGGATTTCGAATGGGTGTCGTCCGTATGGAGCCATTGAATAGTTAAGTAGACATACCTATTTTTGTGTATTAGAATAAGCCGATTGACTCTAAATACCATAAAATATATGAAGAATCTAGCGGGTTCGCGGTTATTGTGATATTCATACCAATTTGAACGAAACTTTAGCTTTACCCGTCCAGTTAGCTTCGGCATGCAATCCTCTCAGTTGGTAAAAAGAAAATTAAACTGAATTAACCAATCCAAATTAAGCATTAGTAATTCCTCTGATCCTCACAAAATTCCTATACATCAAAATTTAGCTGGCATACCACCTAACTAAGAAGATATTACTTAGATATGAAGAATGAGGTCTACTAATGTTGGTTCAAAAGGATACGGGGGTTTCTAGGGTAGATATTTCTATCAAAGAGCCCTGCGACCTTCGGATTGCGATTGCAAAAGGACTCGTCTAATGGGGGTGATTTACTAATTGGATAAGCCAACGTTTAATGCAGGCGCAAGACGTCCTGGACTCCACCTTATTCTGATTTCGGGGTTTACCTCTGCAAATATACCTGGTATAGGACGGTCCGCAAAGGGGGCAAGTGGTTTTGTTTCTAGAATGGATGACAGCGCTCCGATCGGATCAAAGTATTCGCGAAGTAATCAATGCAACTGACGATATCGCTGCAGAGTCTAGGAACAGGATCGGTGGAACCATAAACAGCTTCAGCTTTTTTATAAGTTGCCCATTAGTGGAAAGGCTGCGCTGATGTGATGCAGAGATAAGACAGTGGTACTCTGAGTGAAGTAGAAATAGAAATCGGAATAGCCATTAGCTGGATGGTAATTGACAATTTCCCACCCATACGAATATACAAAATTCCAACAAAGAGTGAATGAACGGATATGCGAGGCCGAGGCTATGATGTACTCTCTGCCGATATCTTATGCCTAACCTTCTTCCCTAGTTTAACGCTATTATCCTAGACGTACTTGAAGGAAAGGATCTTTTTTCAATACTGAATAACCGCTACTACACTTACATATTCATTGTAAGTTTCGTTGTGTACGAGTATTTAAATAGGCAAGCACTATATCAGAAGATACCACGCTCTAGATGTCAGCAAGCCCGAAAAATGTGAAGTATTTCAACCAAAAGTTCTATTTCTTCTTTTTCTTCTCTTCTTCCCCAGGTTCGAGGTTCACTGGCTGTTCTACTTGCTCCACAGGTTGCTTTCTGGTGCTAGAAACTCAAATCCACAAATGGTAGCGTTTACCTAAGCAAGGGCTCTCAGAATAGAACTGTTACTTTTCACACCTCTAATATCCAAAGAATATAGATCCGCGATATCCCGAGCAGATTGCTGCACCAGAGGACTTGCTAGGTCCACAGCACATAATAGAAAGACGAGCTGGAAAGCCTCTTGACAGGGAATGAAATCCAGTAGCCAATAGCATTAGTGAGATCTGAGCTGAGGTGGAGGTCGTGAGGGATGGCTCCACCAAATCCAGTAAAGTTCAGTTTGAACGAGAGAGGAACCCTGTCGATGCAAGGAGTTCCGTAAGCCCAAAGAAAATCATCCCACGCGTCTCGGATTTACCGGCCTTATCGTTTGTGAACAATGAATGCAGATATGAAAGCTTTAACAAGCTCTAAAATCGCTTGAATGGCGGATTAGGGAGGGCATTCTATGGGGGCATCACATTTGTGCGCGTGCGCAAGCTCAAGGGGAGAACTTCGGCGAGTTTTAGGGCCATGTTGTTCGGGTTGGTAGGCGCTCTGTTAGTTCTAAGCTTTACGAGGGCAGGCTTAGAGCGGTGTTGGATTTTGAAATGCAACACACAAATTACAGTCCTCATTAAAGGTAAATCCTCGGTCGGACTGGGCATTCGAGCTGGATAGTTAAGGTGCTAATGTTATAACACAGATAGTCTTGAAGCTACTTTTCGACGAGTGAAAAGCAAACCGTGCTAAAATACCTGGTTTTCTGTTGATGGAAGTTTTCTGGAAGAATCAACTAGGCAAGGGAGCTGGGAAGATGCCTGTAAGGTTAAAATGGATGCTTTCGCAGGGATTCGGTCCGGACCGGGTCTGAACTAAAAGAGAGCTTCGAAAGCCTAAGCAGACCATGCTAACTAGGCCAATCAAATTGGGTGTATGTCGCCCAACCCTTATAATAGTTCCCATCGATATCTGTAACCAACTTCGCAATTGCCGATGATGAAGGCGAGCAACCGCATCGTTGTTTGTGCTTCGGTTTACGCTGTTGACGTGATCAGAAAAGCTTCGACGTAGCTTCTGCTTCTAGAAGGAACACTACGTAAATACGTAAAGTACTGTAGTAGAGACGAGCTTACAATTGAATTCTCGTATTCGGGAACACGGCCCGTCTTGCACAGACACCTACCTTTTCTTTTTCAACAACAACACAAAGCTAGTTGACCCTTGACATCTGTTCACTTATCACACCCTCGCTGCCACCATTTTGAATATCCGGAGCAAAAAAGTTTAGCAAGAGATTTTTGGAGGGAAAACAAAAAAGCCTGGCCCACAGACACACCCGCTAACTTGCTCTTTGATGCCATCGTGATAGCTCTCTGCGTGTATATGCCCGGTTCCGAAATAACAGGGGTTTTTCCCTCTCAACTGCATATGTACGAGAGTACTAGTTAGTAGTGCTGATTCCCGGAAAAATATGAGACTTGGATTTTCATTCAAGGAAGATCAAACAATGAAGGGATTGGCGCAGAACGCCCTTCTACGAAAGACTCGTTTTTTGCTAATGGTTTCCGTTTCGTTTCGTCCCTATACCTAATACTCATCTTCATATAACCCGAAGGTTGCACGTGGGCTCTAGCCTTGGAAGCGGAGAGATTCAAAGCTTGGTTTATATCGTGGTTTGAAGCTTGCGTTCTTGATTACATAAGAAGCCTTCTCTTTCTCTAGAGAGATTTCTTGGAAAGACTCGGCGATCTTCTACCGCCGGTGGTCTGCGAAAAGCTGGGACTTTTCTCAGCAATCGCAATAATGGCTGAAATATACTTCTCTAACGATGCTGCTAACAAAGAGGTTGGTGGTATCGTGAAACATGAGCAAATCCACGGGGTGGAAATCAACGTCGAGTCTGTCGCGCTTGCCGACGCTCAGGCTCGTTCTAAGCAGAACCCATGGTCTGTTCGTTCTTTGCAATTGTACTCTTTCTGTTTACTCGCAACTCTCAACTCTTGTATCAACGGGTATGATGGTATGGTTTTAGGTAACATTAGTAAGTAACAAATGGTTTTGCCCTTCGGGTTATCTGGTCTCGTATCCAGACGTCGCGGAGAGCAGTAGGGGTTATCTGAATACGGCTAACAAATCAATAGACTCTATGCAACCGTTTTGGGACTTCTTCGGTCTTCCACAAGGTGGTGGTTCCCAGACCGGCCTCTTCTTCTCGATCTACAATATTGGTAGTATCGCCGCTACTCCTTTCGTCGGCCCTTTAGTCGATAAGTGGGGTCGTCGCTGGGGCATGATTATCGGTGCAGGTCTTATCGTCATTGGCTCCATTATTCAGGGAGCTTCCCAGAACCGCGGTCAATTTATTAGCGCACGCTTTATTCTCGGTTTCGGTGTCAGCATTTCTGCTACCGCTGGTCCAACCTACGTCGTTGAAATCGCTCCACCATCGTGGCGTGGTGCTGTCACCGGTGTTTACAATACTTTCTGGTTCATGGGCGCCATTCCAGCTTCATGGGTTACCTACGGAACTGGTCTCCACCTTCCAGATAGTGACCAGTGCTGGAGAATCCCACTCTACCTCCAATGCATCTTCTCTAGTTTCGTTTTGATATTCTCCTTGCTACTTCCGGAATCTCCGCGATGGTTGTTTGCTAATGACCGTCGCGATGAGGCCCTTGCTATCCTCGCTAAATACCACGGCGAAGGAGATCCGAACGATACTATTGTCCAGCTCCAAATCCGTGAATTTCAAGAAGGTATTGCTCTTGACGGGTCTGATAAAAAATTCTGGGACTACAGCGAGGTTTTCAACAGCAAGAGTAATCTCTGGCGTCTACTCATGGTTTTCCTGATGGCTTTTATTGGTCAATGGTCTGGAAACGCTGTCGTAACCTACTTCATGCCATACGCCCTCAAGAGCGCTGGCGTGAATGATCGAGATACCCAGCGTCTACTCTCTGCATTAATGACCGTAGTCCAATTCGTCTTCTCCCTCGTTGGCGCCTCCATTATCGATAGATTCGGTCGTCGGACTCTTCTATTTTATGGCGAATGCCTCTTCGTCATTTACTTCGCCATTATTACAGCCCTATCCTCCCAATTCAGCGATTCTCTCGGCGGTTTCCCAAACAAGTTAATGTCCAATGCTGTTATCACTTGTATCTACCTCTTCGGTATTACATATTCCGTCACCATCACTCCTATGCAGGCGTTGTACCCTGTCGAGTGCTTGAAGTATGAGACCCGTGGCAAGGGTATGGCGCTTAGTGGTCTCTTCATTAGTATCGCTGGTTTCTATAACTTGTTCGTTACCTCCATCGCCCAGGTTAACATTGGTTGGAAGTACTACTACTGGTAGGTTGTTATAAGCTTGCATATACTCTTTCTTTTTAATTATATCCAAATTCATTATTAACACTTTCCTCCTTGATAGGTTTATCGCCGAGAACGCAGTCGCTGCTGTTATCGTTTACTTCGTCTTCGTTGAGACTAAGGGACGTACTCTTGAAGAACTCGAAGAGGTCTTCAACTCACCGAATCCCAGCAAAGCCTCCAGACAGAGGCAACATGCTGAAGTTGAGAACGGTGTTGGCGCCGTCGCCGCTTAAGTAGCGAAAGTTTCTTGCTCGCATTAATCAACTCTTTGCCACGATGTCGAGGCAAATTTGATGTTGGATAGTCTTATTTGTAGATATTTTTAAATACTTGTCGCGCTTCGGCCTAATGAACACGAGGCCTTATTTACTTACTCCCCAAGCGGATCACATCTAGAGTTATCATTATGAAAAGTCACTGTCTACGCTACATACATTTTACATGTCGCCGTTTGGGTTCGCCGGAGGACGATTGTTTCTAAGTCTTGTGTTGCTCACGTTGGAGTTCCTCGAGTCTCGCAGTCTCGCAGCCTGCTACGCCTGAAAAGCTGTGTTGCATTTTCAGTTGTCAACACAAATGTGACATTTTGGTCCACAAATTATAAGTTTGCATAAGTCTGGCTCACTACGAGGCCAGTTTGGATGTTGCACGCAGCCTTGCACAAGGCATCTTGATACCGCGAGCCCAGTTGCAGATAAGTCTTTGGAGAAGTGCCTTTGCTAGTTTAAGCTTGAGAGATTTTGTCTTAGATCTTAGGCCAAATCAGATACTACTCCTGAGACTAATACAGCTCGTATATTAACGCTTCAGCAGCGACGAGTTTTGTATAGCCTTGAATCTGTAGTTTGAATGTATCAGCTGCTGCATAGCTGAACAATTTGACTGGGCGATCCAAGAATGATCTCAAAGCTCGGTGGACAAGTAGCACTGAAGCATAGTACTTTATCCTTTTAGGCTTGTCCCTTGGTTCAGCGCCGAGACTAAACCCATTCTTCTCATTGAAACTTGTAGTTCTGCAACGATATACCATCACCCGCTTCACTCCCACGCTTCGAATATCTAGCAACGCTATCAGTAAGTCTTCCGCCCTCTAATAGAGGGAATGCTTATTTGGGTGTTACAATTTTTTATAAAACTTGTTGTTTAATGTGGGAACTAGGATCCGCTTCAGTCTTGTAACTAGACTGCTAGTTGACGCCCGCAGAGTTACAAGACTGGATCCGCTTTAAAAAAAGCTCGAAATGCCTTTCCCATCCAGACTCGAAGGCTATTGTACCGCTCTCTGCAACGAATCTGATCCCCGTTGTCCGTTGAAAAAATGGATATCCTTTGAATTTTTCTCAAGATTGTTATATCACCTCCTCAACCATTATCACGATCCTGGTATCAAGACAGATGCGAAAAGAGGACCAAGACAATCCGGGACATTGTTCAATTTCGTGGCCTGCAAAATTGGCAGCTGTCACTTCGATCTACTGAATAAAAAACAAATGGAGAGAGAGGTCTTTCACGCTCTTAGCCACTTTCGAATCCAATGGCCAGATTGTCACGACTTTGATAATTGGCAGAACCCCCATGAAGGGCACCCAGTGAACCAACCGATTGAGAATAACCAGAGCCAACAGGGCAACATCGGGGGTGTCGACCATGGCTCTACCGAAGTGAAAAAAGAAGAAAGCGCACAAGTTAGTGGAGCAGACTGGTTTACGAACAATGCCAATAAGTTGATATCTTCCCTCGAGCGCGGGAAGGGCCCCGAGACTGTATCCACACCCTTTCTTTCCGCTCTAGGACGAGATGATGGTGAAGAAGGTAATGGAAATTCAAATGACATCTCACCAGTCACCAAAACTCATCAGGTATTCCAGCCACAAGCCTTCAATAACACTCTCATTGAAGAATACAGAGGGCAACCCTCGTCAAGTTTGCAAGTACCCGTTCACAATCCATCAATCACACAGTCTATCGCACCTACGCCTATCTTCTCGCAATCCATCCAGCAGAACTTGATTCCACAGCAAGCAAACGTTAACTTTCCATTGCTACCAGCACATGAAAATCCTCATGTCCCTTCATCGTATAGCAGCCAGAGCTTTACCACTCAACCGACAAATTTTAGTTTCCAAATGCCACAACAGCAATTTCCACGCGATAATGCTCAAATCCCTTCCCAGTATAGCAGTCAGGGCTTGTTCACTCAGTCAGCAAACGTTCAAAATCCCTCTTTTCAACACCAACTTCCACGTGAACAGAGCCGAGTTCCCCAACCCTCTGAATGGCTTGGTTTCCCAGCGATTCTTCCAGGCCAGGCGTTCCCCTACGATGCCAAACTGACAAACCCTTTTAAAAACGAAGCTCAATTAAAGGAGATCGTTTGGAGCGAATTGAAGAATAGGAATGCATGGCTCCAATCAGGAATGCCAATGAACCAATTCAGAGAAGTTATCGGCCGCACTCTAGTCCAGTACGCGCAGGATCTCGGCTACAGCATGAACGCTCATGAGAATTCACAAAATGATAAATTGATGGGCGGGTACGCTCCACTCGACCTCAATGTGTCCGAAATTGGCTTTCGACCTTCGCCAAGTGAGCCTTACCATCGTCCAGCGGGATATAAGCCCATGTTCAATAATCCACTCCGTTCAAAAGGCCGCCATCCGGATCCCCCCAACGAGGCCATACCACCTCTCGCGAAAGTGTATTTGGTCAAAGTCCCAGATGCGCCGACATACCTCCCCATCACCGGTGATGCAATTCGGGAGGTCTGTCCTTGGTGGCGAGAACCTGCTGTTGCGGTGCCTGTCCGGTGGTTCCCTGCAACTTTGTTCACGGGCAAAGTTCAAAGTTTTCGTGCAGAACAATTCATGCACGAAAATTTGACATTCACAAGCCTGATGGTTCAACATCAGCTTCTACGACTCTCTGGGATGGCGTATCAACCTACTCAAGTTGCTAGGGAGGTCCAACCAGAGCCTGCAGCTAATATCCACCAAACAGAGTCATCTCCTTCTACAATCGGCCCTATTCGTCGTGGCGATCATAGAGATGAACGAGGCCAGGGCCTTGGTCAAGGTGTACGGGGCAGAGGCGGACACGGAACCGATGGTGCAAACTCCCCGGACAAGTCAATCCTCGGGCCTACCAGGGCCCAGGATTATTCGGGGACCGTCTTCGACCCGGGTGAGTCGCCCTGCGCCTTCGATCGTCTTAATATCTCCAGTATTGACTAAAGGTGGTGATTGATTATGTGCCGCATGAATATGCTATTGTCTTTCAAGATAAGACTAAGTTTATTATTTCTTTTATTTTTTGTATTTTATTTACTTTAGTTCGGATTAACCGATATTCATCAGCTGTAATATTGCTACACATTTCCTTTATTCTAACTTTTGTACGCATATGCCTTCTCTTAACGGTTACTATACGGATCGCCTCTTCGCCTCTATCTTCAAAATTGCTAATAGCTAATCCTTTAGAAAACCAATTTCTAATCAATATTTTCAACGCTGCTAAACCATAAATGTGCTAAATCGCATGCCTAAGACACTTTACAGGGTCCAGAAAGGCAGACAACTGCAGGTCCAAGTAAACTCATCACCTTTCGCCATCTCCCCTCCCCCACCCTTTCCCTTTCTCGAGCGGAATTACCCTGATAAGTCGTCAAGTCCGTACTATCACAGGCGAGGTATCCACTTTGGCGTACATTTCAAACAGTTTCTACATGTCCTGCCGTTCCTCCTACTTGCAGGAAAAATAAAATAAAGAAATAAAAACCGAGTCCGATCGATTATTCTCGTTTTGGCTTATTTTACTCCACCTAAGATACAACCCTACACATCCTATACATCCTACCCCTCATTTTTCCCTTCTTCAATTTTTTTGTGCTGCTCTCGAGTTGTGTGTGATTTTTGATTTACTCGCTCGCTGTAGCAATTAGGAGATTTTTCGATACTAACGGAATAATTCTCCGAATCTCACAGGGCAAAACGTACAACTAAAACATCCTCTAGGAAACGAAGAGCCAAGACCAAACAAAAATTTGGGAGGCCAAAGACTCCACCTTCCACTTTCCACAATTTTATTTTATTTCGAACAAATTGCGGAATGGGTGTACTGATATGTCATGTACGCCAAAAACGAAACAAAAATAAAATAATAAAAGAGCTGAGAAATGAATCTCGAAGAGGAAATTTGGCCTCAACTCTTTTGGGTAGGGTAGACGTTACTCTCGCCCGACAGATTATTGATATCGGTTGATAAGCTAAGGAACTTGCCGTCTACGTTTACTTCACATCGGCTTGTTAATTAGCATTTCGGTTACGCATGGATACGATAGTACTATCTGGAATGTTTCAAGCCTGCAAGCTTTCTTTTCATACCTGCAGCCACCAGGGTTTAGACACTTCATTGACATCTAACTTCCTGTTAAAATCCGAAACCCCAAAAAAGTAACATGAAATTTCACAAAAAAACTAAAAACTGGAAAAGGGAGGAAGAGAAGAACCTACTTAGTACCTATCTGGTTTTACATAAGAATTAGCAAACCCCCCAAAAGGAAAAAGAGCTGTAAGTTCCGATTGGCAAAGACCAGAAGTTACCTTTCTCAGATCAATACCATTTTTAATCACGCACCGCATGCTTTAGTTTCTCCCATGTATTCTCTTGTGCGGTACCCTATATCACGACGGTAGTATTAATGTTGCCGCATTGGGTGCCCGCCTTCTCCATATTCTCGACCTTCAGCTGAAGATGCTGAAATCTATATGCAATGTTCTTCCAAGGGGCGTGTCGGAAACTGTAAAGATCAGTTTTGCTGTCACCGTGCCCTTCCCCTAGATCCCACATTATAATGTGACAGGTTATAGAAGGCATCGAGGAATTGACAGACAATGCCTCATTTTGGTGGGTGAGAAGATCCACTATGGCTCTGCCCCTCACTTGATAACTGAATGGGCACGTAATAATCCGGCGCCTCATTAACACCGCTACTGCGATTTGAGGACACTAGCCGGGCATAGCAATTATACCCTCACTCGCATTCCGAACCCACTATGGCGGATCGGCCTAATCTGTTCGCGGTTAGGTAGAGGGGGAGTAAGTACCTTAAACGACCCTCATTCTGGGAAACGGCCATCGGGGTGGAGAAAATATTTAAGGGAGACAACCCACCTTTGGACCCTTTTTTTCTGTGGATTCGACTGCTAGCGCATTTCGTACAGGCGGGGCAGGATGTGATTGGATCCTACGCCAGCCACCAACGAGGCCAAGCCGAAAAACGTGCCTGTTTTATTTTTTCTGGGGACTGCCGCATCATTGGAGGCGTTGCTACTAATGCATCACGAAGATAGTTTGGGAACATTCACCTCGATCGAATCGATCATTTCGTACGAAAAAAGAGTATGGTGCTGTCTGTGCAGATGCGGGAAAAAATACCGAGGCGAGGTCGTCGTTGGCTCTGAGACAGAGTGTCTATCACCTCGCTACGGCTAGCTAGTAGTCGAAATTATTTGGGTTTCTGGCGTGCTTTCGTTCGATACGAAAAAAGATACGAAAGGGTGGGCCTCAATTCATTCGCTTGACCTGTCTTTCATGGTAAAAAAGTCCTGGATTTGCGTTGCAGGTTCACAATTTACAACATTTGTTTCTCCTCATGCACCGAGACCCTGCGTCTATGCCGTATGCATCGTATTCACCTTAAGATACTTCATTCATCATATTATCCATATCCCGATTGATTTTGATTCACAAGATGTATGCAAGGACCCTTCCCTAAGCCCAGGATGTTAGCGGAAAAGCAAGCTATGATAAGTGTAAAGAAGCAAGAAATCACTAACTGGAAATGGCCAGTGAAGAAATTCCTCTAATAATTAATTACATGTAGTAACGATATTTTCTCGCTCAAAAAAGCCACTAGAAGGAACAAACCCAAAAATAATGGAGACAAAGAGCCAAAAAAAAAACGCCAATTATTGATGTGTGCGCAATTAAAAGTGTATCGGGGACAAAGTCAAAACAATATCAAAGTTCAAAGCCTAGCAAAAGAAAGGAAACACCAAAAGGTTATTACAAAATGTATTCTGGGTATTATTTGAAAGAAAAAAATTTTGAGATGCCGCGGGCTCGTCCCCGGTATCTCCCTTGGGAATCCGATTTATCGAGAGACACAGCTGGAGAATAAAGAAAATAAGAAGGAATGGGGAACAGAGAGAGTCTGCATTAGCAGAAACAACAGAAAACGGTCGACGCAGGTGACAAGGCGCCACGAACATGTTTTTGTGCGCCACTCACCAAATGGGGTAGGTGTCTTGCCAAATTTGTGGAGGCACTGCCAACAAGTGGTCCCGCTTCATCCGCCCAATCGCAAAGCTTCCTTAACTTAGAGAACTGAATGTGCCAAAAAGAATACAAGGGCTATGAGAACGCAAAGTAGAAAAACAAAGAAAAGAAAAGCCACGGCTGAGTGCAAACCTTCAGGAACGCAAATATCATGCCACGATCTTGTGAAAAGCTGCTCAGTCTAGTGCAGTCGCTAAAAGATTCCACAGGCTGGAAAGTGCCGAAGTAAAGAAAAAGATGAACGAAAAGGACCGAGAAAATGATGAGAAGGATAAAAAAAAAAAAGCAAGGAACTTTAAACCTTTCAAAGAAAATCCGCCAGATAGCTCGAAAAGAGATATTCTCGCCCGTAAATAAGACTGTACGTAAACCCCACCGAGTGAAAACCGCGAATGATGATCTGGGTGAATGAAAACCTAGAAAAATTCCCAGGTCTTCGTCGTTTTGTTCAGTGTACCAGTGAATTCCATTTCACCAATAAAGTTGGAATTTTTGTAGATTTCCCAAACTATGGCTCTGAAGAGCACGTCGCGTTCGTCCTTGAGCTTGTGGAGAACTTCATGGAGGGACATCTCTCGTTGAGCACCGTCAACTACGACTTGAAGGCGATAATCCGGAAAGATTGGTTTCGGCACCATGCTCGGGCGAAAGAAAATGTCATTTGATGGTTCTTGCCGTTCAGTGTCAGAAGCGGCATCCGCGTCCAAGTACTCTGGTTCGTCATTTTCTTTGTTCTGACGGTTGGTATTGGAAACTTGTGCCGTAAGCATTTCGATTCTTCGATGCAAGCTTTCGCCGGTGGGTGTGATGCGGCATAGATTATAGGTGAGACGCCACCTTTCCTCTTGACTCCAGCCTTGTCTAGGAGCCGGGACCCTGTACATCTGTTGTATTTTTTCGGCTTGTGCGACAGATAGAATGTAGTAGACTGGTTTGTAACCTAATTCGTCGTTGAGATCGATGGGCGTGTAAGTGTCTTGAGCAACGTCTTCGACAACAATGTCATCTTCGGGAACATTGCCAAGCGTTTGAATTGGCTTTTTGAAGGCGGCCTTTGCACGTCGTGATCGCTTCCGGTGGTGTCGTTCGCTTGTGCGGGGGCGACCACGTTTTGGAGGAACATAATCAGGCTGTGACATCGCGATAATCCGGCGCTGTCGCTTCGATCCAGGCACGATTGGGCGACCACGACCTCTTTTAACAACGCAATTTTCAACTTCGTTGTCTCGATTTTGGTTGTTATCAGAATCACCCGAGGAGGCAGCGGCATTTTCGTTACTGTTTTGTGGCGGAGCGGGCGCCTTCGCAAGGTATCCAGCAATGCAGCTAACCTTCAAAGGAGATCTTGAATGGTATGGTGTACTATAATCTTCCAATTCAACCGTTTCGTCGGAGTCGGGATATCGTTCACTTTCATAGATTGGAAGATGCGGGGAAATAGGCTCCAGGGCTATAGAGGTGCCGTGCAAAATTGGATAAAGATGCCCGTCAGGACCAGTAATGCTTTGCAAGTTATCGTAATCAGTTTCTGTAGTTCTTGGATAAAGAGACTTGGAAGTCAGCCTGGTGATAAGCTGGGGACTCGCAAAAGATGGAGATTTAGCTGCTAGCCCCTTCTCTTTAGGCTTAATGATCTTGGAGTTAAGATTGTCCATGGGATTGGCGTGTTTTCTCTTTCTCAAGCTCGTCCTCCTTTCTTGAGCTGACGAGGATTCTGCTTTTGGTGAAGACAATGGCTCTTCCGGCATTAAAGGTAAAAACATGTTCGTCTCTGGAGTGTCGAAAAGCCCGGGAAATATTTCCATGTCTGCCATTCCCGATGAGACTAGCTGTGGGTCGATTTGCAAACTGCCGGGATGGATGAATCCAGGATATGGATCGAGTGGAGCTGCGTACAGTTCATCACTAGGCTCTGTGTATAATTGACTCTGATCTTCAAAGGAAAAGGCGCCGTGATACCTAGCCTGTTCAATTTCGTAATATGCATCTTCGTTAAAGTAGTGACTCCTATCAAGTGGCGACAGGACAGATTGCGAGAGCTCGGTCGCGAGATTTGGATTTTCTAGCTCTAGAGTCTGGGCCCAAGCAAAGAGATCGTTACCATTTTCAGGATTGTCCATAGTTTGGACGCCTAAAGGCCTATCGTATTGAAGACCATTCCCGTTGGCAGGTCCATCGAGAGGCCTGTCGCTGTCCAAGAGCCCCTGGAAGCCACCGTTAAGATCCGCCATATCTTAAATTATTATTATAGTCAGCCAGCTATCTCCTGCGTATCAAAGCAACTAGGAAACATACCTTAACTTTGGATGGGGCCTCCAGAACAGGTGCGAAAGATATTACGAGCTTTGTCAAGAATGGATCTCAAGAAAACTGTAATTTAAGTATGAGAAGGAGGTGAGCGGATGTATTCGAATAGCGATAGAGTTTCTGCAACGGAGGAGAAGCTGGAATCTGTGATGCGAAGAGGGGAGTGAATTGAAGTTGAGAGAAGAGGATGAGCGGACTTCCAACGTCTCAACGTCGTCTTTTGAGCACCCGTTGCCTTCGTCAGCTGTGCAAACTCGACCGCCTTGTTTCCATCCCAACCAGCTCTTGTCTCGTTGACGGACTGAGAGAGCAGAGCAAGAAGTTGCGACGTGAAAATAATAATATCTGAAGCTTTGCTGGGGCTCCGAGTGGCAGCGAGGGACGCCATCGCGACGGGCAACTGGCGTATCACTGTCGCTCTCTGAAAAGGGTGTTGAGGCATCGTCGGTTGACGTTGTGAGAAGGGCAATGGGGCAGAGCGTGCTCTATTCCCGGTGGGCAATCAACTTTAGCAGAATGTGTGATATCTACCAACGTCTCCTGTCGTTAGCCATCGTCATCTCATTTCCATCACTATGAAGCCTATAAGGAACAAGCCAGACGAAGGGGAATGAACTCACATTTTCTTCCACCGGGGCCAATCAGCCTCCCTCTCCTTCCTCTCCTCGATCCAGCTCTCGTCCTCCAATCCGACGCATCCTGTCACTAAATCAATCTTGTCCACCCTTAAAATCTTGGTCTTGAAGAATAGCTTGTATCCAAAGTATTGGATCAATAGTATCGGCACCGTCAGATAGGTCATCATAAAGTTCTTGATGTTTGGCTTCCAGCTGCCGGTCGTGAACAATGCTGTCCACAACACTGCTAGAAATACTATTATATTTAGTGACAGTCCGACATATGACCCAACAAGCCCTGCCTGAGACCGGTAAGCCAACTGATCTAGCGAGTTACCCTGCGCCTTCCAGGCAGCTCGGAATCGAATATGACAAAGACATATCGATCCCCATGTGAAGAAGGAACCGAGACCGCATATTGACAGCAGCCAGTTGAAAACTTCGGTTTCAGTCTGGTACCCAAGAGCTGCTACATACGCTATAAAGCCGAAGAATAATGTTACAATTGTCGCTATCATGGGCCGCCCCTCCTTATCGATAAACCGCAGCCCGGAAGGTCCTTGGCCCTGGTCCGCGATGGCCGCCAGAACTCGAGAAGATGCATATACGCAGGTATTCGCTACCGAAAGAACAGCCAGCAGAACTACTGCGTTAAAGAGATCAGGCAAATACATAATCCCGGCGCTCTGAATAGCAATGACAAACGGAGAGGTTGAGCTACCCAGACCAACTAGCCCAGGGTCGTCGAATGGAACTATAAAGGTTATCACGAGTAGTGATACTAGATAAAAGCTTGTGAGAGTGGCGTACGCCTTTTTCGTCGCTGCTGGTATGGACCTCCGAGGATTCGCTGTCTCCGCCGCCGCTAAACCAAGAAGTTCGAATCCTCCAAAGGCAAAAGCAGCATTCACAAAGACAGATACCACGCCTGTGACACCATTCAGAAAAGGACCAGGTGGCTTTCTCCACATCTTAGCTCCCAAGTAGCTTCCGTCAGGGCCACCAGCGGCATTAATTACGATCCCCAAGATTATAAAGCTAATAACCGCGAATACCTTTACTGTCACAAAGATATTCTCAATCTCAGCGTATACTCTTATACCGAACAGATTGAACGCTGCTATGACGACAAAAAACAATGTCACCCACACCACCCTTGGGGCTACCTGGTCCATATTCCAATAATCTAATGTTGTCACCGCCACTACTAACTCGAGAGGCAGCGTGACTGCCCATGATAACGCGTATGTGTAATTCTGAGCGAATCCCCACGCTGGATCGATAAATCGGTTCGAGTATGCCGCGAACGAACCAGCGACGGGATAAACAACGGCGAGTTCGGCCAATGCTTGCATTGTGCACCACATCAAGATAGAGACGAACGTATAACACACCATCACCGCTCCAGGTCCACCGGTCGCGAGCGCTGTCGAGGATCCGGAGAATAGTCCACCACCTAACGGAGGCTATGATTAGCTATAGTTCGCGGAAGGTTCTAGAGGCCATCATATATGCGCATACCGATTGTGCATCCCAAAACAATAACTTGGAGATGCCGACTACCCAACTTCCGACTCAATGGCGCGTTCGCAGTATTGTACGCGGCCTTGAACGGATCCGGTAACTGATACCAATTTTCGGCCAGTAAGGAACCATCGCTTCCAGAGCTCCCTGATGCATATCCAGGATGGCGACGGAACCCATCTCTAAAGTCTGTGATCTTGTCCTTGATCCTCGACGATAGCGGGGTATCGTGCTCGCTGGCGAGCGACGGCGGGTATGCGATGCTCTCATGCCTGTGGTCGTGGTGCTCTAAAGCGCGACCCCACGGCACGGCGGTAGAAGGGAGTGGTGAGCCGATGACGTTCTGCGAAGGATGGTCGGGTGTTGGGGTCGGGACGAAGGACATGGTTCAACAGATATCTAATGCCGACCGTGCGAGATTATGCGAAGCGAGAAATGGCGACACGCATAACAAGAGCAGTTCATCTTCTTGCGCAGACTACAAAACATCGACCGAATTTGAGAATTTAAAGATGAAGATTCGCGATTGAAAGACATTTCCTTTCAAGAAAGCTTACCGCCGGGTGATTGGAAGAATTGCGGGTGCGTATTTTTAGTTGGCGCAGCCGCAAACTTCGCTTCTCGATCATCGATAGGCTACAAGATAACCGGCTTTTTGGACAAATTATGGGGCTGAGACGGCACTTACCTTTTGGGCTTGTCGCGGAAGAGAGGCCAAGATCCTTATCAGCAACAATCAATTCTACGCCGATTAGGAAATAAAGTTGCCTTTTTAGGAAAGTTTCCTCTCAGACAAAGTGAATAGCCTAAGCATTTCCTGCTTGGTGTTCAATCGATGCGGGTACCAGTCATGCTGGAGTTAACTTTCTCACGTAACTTAATATGCTCGCAACGATTTTCTCTTACCAACGCCGGCATCAGTTTGATTGGAGATGTTGGCTCCCTAAGACTACCCAATGATTATAAGTAGCATTCAAATTTCGAGATGACGCAACAGTACCCAACAAGCATATCACTTTATCAACTTAATCTATCAACTTTCACCAGGAATCCCTTGCTTCGGATTGTGCAACCTCGGGAGGGAAGAACGGTTACATCGCGACGCCGCGACCCTCGTCACGATATTATGCTTAGTAGTTTTCCCAAGAAGTTGGGATTCTTGGTATATCATATGCATTCGATCGGGGTCCATTTTTCAAAGTACCTCAAGGTACCTTCGAACAAGTGGTTTAGAAGCCGGATAACCCGGGTGGATTCATCCAATCTTAGCTTTGGCGGTCTCTCAACAAGGTCAAAATCGATGAAGTTTATGCATTCTGAAAGCATTTTCTTGAATCAATATTCACCCGAAGCAGCCGGTTTAATTTCCACCTTTGATGATGAGCTCTTTGCCTCTCAAGGCATATGATCATTGTCGTATACGTATGTGTCAATGAAATACTGAGAAAGGTGAAATGCCTCACTGCATGCACGCGGTTTCCGAGCTTGAAAATGTATTCTGTCGCAGTCGGTCATGCACCTAGGCGAGAGTACATTATTAATATTCGGAGGTCGATATCCCGTCTCAGTATCTTTGGGCAAATTATAGCAGGGGAGGATGCATAGCATATACCCCGCCTTGCGAGGAAGTTTCGTGCAGATGGGAATTTCAATCTGATAACAATCCACAGGGTGAATTTCATGGGGCGGCCGTTGAGTAGGGCTGACGTGCCCGTTTCATTCCCGTAACGTTCCCGTGGCAGCTGTCAGGGCTGCAGGCAGGGTGGCGGGCATGGGCCTCGGGCGGTGATGTGGGAAGAAGAATCGGCAACGCCGTGAAATCATGCGGGGCCACGGGGTTCAGAAGAATGTTTGTCGTTGGTGAAGTGCTAGGGTTGGTAGACCAAAAGCTTGGACCCTTGACGATAAATATATTTTGCCGTGGAGGATTTCACTGGCGAGCTGGAAAGTCGGGTATTCGGTTGCTCGTGCGAGTAGGCGGGAAGGATATCAACTGACGAGATCGATGATTAGCAGACGCCAAATCCGAATTGATGCATAATCTAGTTGTCGAAGCTGCCCTTGAGAAAGGCTAATTGCCTGAAAAGATAAAGTCGCCAATAAAATCTATCATGACAACGGGTCCTCCACTTTTCCTTTCGATAATCGGATCCGGAAATTCTCACATGCTACCCCAAAAAGAGAGCTATTTACAGTTTGACGCAAGGAGTCGCACTCGGTATCGTTTTTGGCGTTGAGAACAGCTGAGATGCCTCCACTTCCCGAAAGTCCGTCGAATCGGCAAGTCCGGTAGGCAAGCTCTCTCAGAAATCACAACTGTCACCGAGCCCGATGAGTGAAGCCTTATCGCTTAACTGGCTTGCAGAATACACCCATGAAGATCGTACGCACACCAGAAACATGGCTGGCTCAAGTGAGCCTCCAATGCCACCTCCTATATTCTCTCTTTGCTATATACCCTGCTTTTGGACACGAAGCAGTTGGCGGGAACCAAGAAAGGAAATCCCAAATCCTGGTTTGTCGTGGTTCGGATAAAAGACCAACCACTTGTTATTCTTGGGCTCTCTCTTCTGCGGCATGGCCTGCAAAACCCATCTCTTCCTGCTTGAGCTCCCTTCGACTCAATGAGCTTCAATGGCATGACTTAAACATGACACCACCCAGCAATACTGCAAAAAAGTTAAAACTGTACGAAATCGCACTCGGAGTAGCTGCAGAGAGAATTACGAAATATTCTGGCCGATTTCACGAAGCATGTCGAGGTTTTTACCCGTTACAATTTTGGGTAACGATGACCAATTACAGACAAAACCGACGGCGACGATAGGCGACTCCTTGCCGTAAAGGATCAGAGACCTCGCTTTGAACGAAATAGCAACACAACACGCTTCTTTGAGGGTCAAAGTTGTCCTTCTCCACACACCCTACTCGCAAATGCACACCAGGACCTCTGCTAGGGTCTTCAGACCCCACAGTTCCAGAGATAGATTGGTCACCTCTGTGTTACACTTTCCCATCTCTTGGTGCTTATCAGGATTGTACCTTGATCCCGGCTATTCCCTGATTCATTTGTTGGTCATTCATCGGCCAGACATTCATCACCGATCCTCGCCGTCGACGACATCGCCGGTTTCAGCTTTTGCTTTTTCCGAGGATATGGTATTGGTGATAGTTCTTTCAGATCCTCGAGTTTATCGAGCCCTATGTGAACAAGTGCGGTCGCATACGCAATGGGTGCTATGACAAATATTACCAGTGTCGATAATATAATTTTGTGCGCCCGGAGACTGATTCTGGGAGCCCGTCTCCGGCGACTATTAAGAAACAGGTTCGGTATTTCTTACATTTTTCATATCCTTAGGGTGGATATGAACCAATAGTTTCGAATCTAGGTGATCATATTGAGAGCTGATGTTACTGGGTTGAGATATGCCATTTTGGTCTAAAAGCAAATCAACACCAGGGTGGGTGATTAACTGAGACTTCTATACGATGAGGCTTGTTAAAGCTTCTCCTCTCGTGTTTTAGGTCAGAGAGTTGCATGCTTGGAGCGTATTTGGGGCATAAACTCGAGAATTGGTTTACTTGTCTACCATGTGATCACATTTGATGATGCGCGCATATGCGGCATGCTTGAGCATTACTATGAGGATGTGGAGATTTGCATGAGGCATAGAAGATAAGTACTAAAGCTTCCTTTTTACCAATCCTTGCACCTGCATTCTTTTTGCTCTGCAATGGAGATTATCAAAACATCGCGAGTTCGAATATCACCACATTGACGGGAAACCAGAAACACGAGCATATCTGTCCTGGTGCGTCCGTTGCCCCCGTATTCACATGATGATCATAACAATATTTATCTGTTATGAAGATCTAGGAGGCGTCCCACCCTAATTCTATTGGAGGCAAAACCTTGGCCGAGGATCCTTGAATACTTCACCGACAAAGGCGATGAATTGGCTACCTGACCATGGGTGAATGATGTGACGGATAAGTGCAGGTCAGACACCTGTCTCAGTCTACCTCCAAGATTCTAATCACCTATCGCGTGGCCCAAAAATCGTGATAATATTAAACTTCTAACGGCGAATTAATAATACACATGGCAAGGGATATCGCGGGATCGATATCTTAGAGTAGTAATTATAGGTTTTGGTAGGGTGCTGAAGAACCCTTGACCTAGTAAATAATTTGTCTCGGATTCTTTGAAAATGTCTCACCCAACACCCACACACGGAGTATTGGCCTTCTTCAGTACCTCCGACTGAGAAAAATCGCCCCCTTAGCATTCGTCTCCATTTAACAGGCCAAAAACCCTCCCAAATCGGGTAATTCCGTCGCATTAAGTTATTAAGCTTATTGGAATACGAAGGCGCGATTGTAGCGTTATTAGGTCCTGCGGTTCAGCTCCTATATTCCCCTTGCATAAAAACGTTGCAAACACAGGGTATTCCAACCCGTTGGAAGGGACTCACCGACTTTGCGCACTGGCCCCTTGGGATGGTGCTCGTTCTCGGATCGTAGTTACGGTGATCATGGTGTTCGTGCTTTCCAGGTGTCCGATCAACTACCCCGATGATGGTAACCTTGAACAAGCCCGGGTGCAATACGAAGCCACAGTGGGGGTGATGTTGATACCACAACATCAATAACGAGGCTACTCTTCAGGCAGATAAATTAATGTGGGCAGTGATATCTTATGTACCTGTATTGAGTCGACTACGTGTGTCGGCTTATGTTAGTCATTCCATATACGAAGCCAGCACGAGGCGAGATCCTCGTTGAAGTGTGGGTGTAAGTGGAGACCAAGTTTGCTAAAGCTCATGCCGTGCTAGCGAGTGTACTCGTGATTGGAAGCGCTTTGACCAAACTGTTGCACTTTGTGGGGCTCAGTCTAAGACTTGACAGATAATCAAAGGTCATGGGAGGCTCTTCGTTTTGCTAGTATCAAATTTCCTGATAGATGGAAGTCCGGGGAGCTAGGGGATGCCGCCAATGAGGGATCAGAGATGCTTATATTGTTGCCCATATAAGTTTCTGAGTATCTTAAAAATTGTTCTCGGTCGCTATTTCTTCTTTTATGAGACAATCTGTTTCGTTGTTGGCTTGGTTTTATAGATATACATTAGATTGCGTAGATTTGAAGTGAATGTACAACCAAATTCAAACTTCAGATAATGTGTGCTCGGACGACAACTGTAGATCTATATATGCATACAACAAGGGAGATCCTGAAATCCTAGCAACGCTCGCACCGTCGAATATTAATTGTTTCGACCTTAATACCGAAGGTAAGAGCTAGGACCAGGGACTGAAGAAAAATCATGATCCCAGGTACTCGGAATTGGTGCTCTTAAAATGCAACAACGACATATCCTGACTTTGTGTTGTCTATGAAGTCTCGTGCATATTTGCCGATCTGCAAGACCTTCCGAATCGAGCGGAATGCACAAATCGGGAACGATCGAAGCGGAATGCGTTTGGTTTACCGAACAATGTGATAAGAAGGCGAGGTTGACGCTCCGCTGAGGCTCAGTACCGAAAATATATCTGTCCAGAGAACACGAGCGACCATGTTTCCAGGACGAAATCGATTGCAGCAGTCAAATAGAGGAACAAAACTACAGATATCACTTGTATAAGTTCATTGGTCGTGAAAAAAAAAGCATCAACTCCATTTCGCCGTTTAACCAAGAAAATCTAGCTATACATTTACACGAGACAAACCACTTAAATTTTATAGAAGTACGCCAAACTGACAAGAAATATATATACCAACAAAATAGAAACCCGGTCATGTATAACACCAATAAAAAGAACGGACTAGATGTTCCCTTAACATAGAGTAATAAATTTGTAGATTCTGAAGCACTCCATAATCTCTATATGTATATTCGCTGAGAAGGTGTAGCGGTCGTGGGCCGTATGTCTTGGAAGCTGCTATCTAGAACGCGTTTTTTGTCCGATTTTGGGATATCTAAACTAAAGATCCGGGTTGATTGAACTATTGGGTTAAGACTTGACGACGAATGGAATGCAACCACCATAGCCCAATTTATTTTGACATCTCATCATACAAACGTTGGTGGTTTTGTCATATTTGCCGCTGCATTTTTGGGTGGCAGGAATTGGGACAGTCAAAACAAAGTTTCCATCAGCATCAGGTGTTCCTGTAGCAGTGATTGAATCTCCCCAAAGACTTGCAGTGCCTACAGCGTCGATGCCACAGCTGTAAGGTCCTGCACCGTCCGGATCCACCATATGGACATTGATATCAATGTGTCCGTTGGCGGTAGCTACAGCAATCTTGCCGGATTTCCCCATCTCCCGAGCGATGAACTTCCAGTTGATATTGTCTCTGACTACTGCTTGGTAGTAGGTAGTATTTTTTTGATCATCATTGATCTTGTTGAATTGATCCTTGAACGCTGGGTGTTTGCGGTAAAAGTTATTCAGAGTTTGAAGACTAGAACCACAACCCGAAGCTAGGGCAGTTCTAGAGCGCTGTTTCTTCGGGTCGTCCGACTTCGGTGGGCGAACGATAGGGCTGAAGAAACAGGTGCTATCCGCCTCTAATTGTGCTTGAGTGATGCCATCACCTGCCTTACGAGGGGTGCTCGCATTGTAACCAATAGCGCTCCCGATGATTTTCGAGTCACCGTCTCCCGTAACCGTCATGAAGGCGGCATGAGCAGAAACCTGCGTGGTGAAGGCAAGAAGAGCCACGGCCGCGACCTTTATTGAGAGCTGCATTTTAAAGGAATGTGTGATTTTACTGTCGAGTAGAAAATCGATGAAAATCAAAAGGCCTCGAGAAGAGATAAAATGAGTGTAGACGCCGTCAGGCTGGAAATCGACTTGAGGGGGACCTGAATAAAAAGGAGAAGCTATAGCTTCAAGAAGTTGGGGAATTGAGGGCATAAAAAGCGAATATCAACCAAGGCAAACAACAAAGGACACATGTAACTCTTGATCAGCCATATATCGACCATCACGCTTAACATTGAGTTTACGTTAGCTTATGCATCATAACTGTAACGAGCGATGCGGGTTCTACGTTATGCGTGATCTAGGGCCGATTTTTGGTACTGTTTAGCTCGATATGGAGGTTAGATTACACTTATTCTAAAGCCAAATCTTAAAAGGTCTTTGGTCGGGTCCAGAAGACTTGAACCTCGTTTCTAACACAACAGTGTGGTGTGAGTGTCGCAAGAGTTTGTCGGTTATGCTTCAAACTATCATCTCAATTAGATAAATAGAACTGCAATTCAAAACAGTTCAATGGTTCCGTTCTCGCGGTTGTGTTGGCATTGTGAGGATTACTCGAATCGAGCTCGGGTTCGAAATGCCTTGTTATCGATATTGCTCGGGTGCGGGTAGCTAGTTCGCCAAAAAGGTAGTCCGTCGGCTTTGATAGCCGAGCAGCAGTGCAATTAGAAATTTAAACTCTCTGGTACTCAAATTGACCATTAACTTATCGAAATAATCGAAAGGATTTTTGATTTCTAGATGTAAGGCATAACACGGGGGTTGAGATCCTTTTAAACCTACAGGATCTACTTTTCGTTGGTAAATAGATTTTGCGGTCTCGAGAAGCGGTATAAGCCAATACCCAGCACAACAACCATGCCAGAAGTCGAAGCGAACATTTGGACAGGTCATATTTACATAAATTTAGTACATGATTCATTGATACCCTGAGCCTCCTAAGCTAGGAAACATCATAGATTGAAATATCTATGTTTTTTTATATTTAAAATCACTGGCCTAACCTTGATATCAGACACTTTCAATGTAATTTTGATTTCCTTAGGCCATAGTGCCTTGAAGGTGTTGTCGAGAAAATATCCTTAAAAGGCTAGCGTGACGGCAAGAATGACCTTCCTAGAGGCTCAGAACGGCAATAATTTCTTGAAATGGAAAAGCAGATAGGCGTCTTTCAATAGATAGGAGATGTGTTAAATTCAATAAAGCGAGCAATCTTCGAGTTTCAAATATATCTCAAATGTTGATATTTCAAAACTCGTATCAACTAGTTGGAAAGCTTGCCGGTCCGAAGATCCTTATTCACCCATGTGGCCACAACGAACGATAGGATCGCAATGGTATAGGTGATGATTATACAATATAGGGTTTGAATTTTAAGCCTTGTAACTATCGTTTTCTACTATTCTAACCTCTTCTCCTGTACCATCAATCCCACCACAAAGGCAAGAGCCGAGCTGAATAGTGTAACACCTATGTCCCTAAATTAGTAAACTATCGCCTAACTTTCGAAACCGCGAATGCATAAATATTTTCAGATCATACCGTATGAATATTTCAAACTTGTAACGTAGCTTGAGACCACGATATCTCGGAGACTGCCCTTCAACGTCCCAATGTACTCAACATCTTTGATAGCCCTCTCGATAATCTGATCGACCAGAGTCATGGTAAGCAACAAGCCTGATAGAGGGAAACACACGGGTGATTTGAAAACTCACATCTTCGCTTCCAGGTCCCACAACTCTTTTCACCAAGATCTTTCTCACAGCATTCTCTAAAACCACATTCACGAGACTCACACCTGCCATCGCACCTATACTACTAGACAAATACAGCCCGCCGGTGGCCACAGCATAATATTCCTTCTCTAACCCCGCCGTCATCGCCACAAAGCTCGACGCCTGGGAGAGCCCCATACCAAAGCCTCCTGGGAATATGTACAAGGACTCTAAGAATCCTGTGTGGCCGTTCCATCGTAGTATTAAAAGTGTAGAAGCCACACTGGAGACCGCACCGGCAGCCACGAGTAGTAGTTTATATCTTCCAGTTCTCTTCACCGAAGCCCCTGTGATCAAGCCGCCAATCACATTACCCACCACTGCAGGTATCAACTGGGCACCTGCAGCGGTTACCGAAGAGTTTCTCGTAATTTGAAAGTAACGAGGTACAGTGTACATTATACCGATTTGAGAGACCGAGGATAAGCATAAAGAACTGAAGCTCGTGGCGATGTTGTTCTTGCGGAGTAGATGTAAAGGGAAAACTGGCTCTGATGCTACGTATATTTCTACTAAGCAGAAAGCTATTAGGAAAACCAGAGACAAAGTAGAAAGGCCCGTTATGTAAGGCGAATCCCATGGGAGCTTTTGGCCACCAAGATCGAGAACTAAGAGGAATCCGACTATTGTTGTTGCAAGAAGAAAAGAGCCTAAAAAGTCAATGCGAGATAATTTGGACTTCTGACTGGTCTCTGGAGCTGATGATGTTGTTTCGGGTAGTCGGAAGGCCACTAGAATGGCGGCTACGCCAATGAGAGGCGCTTGCCCCGCAAACGACCTACCATGGGATCGCAATGTCAATCATTAATGTAAAGAAGGGGATTTTTTTTGAATATGATTGGTGAGCTATACATACCATCTCCAACCGACTGTATCGGTGAGATAGCCTCCAGTGGGTCCACCTAAGCTTCTTCCAGTTGTTGCTGCGATGTTTACATATGCTCGCCATGCCGCGATCTCCCTTTGCGGTACGAGATCGGTTATTAGAATGCTAACCAGAGCCATCATACCTGCCCCGCCAATGCCGCTTATCGCGCGTCCAATGATAACGCCATTTAAGGTTTGCGCAATTCCACTTTGTAAAGTAATGAGCTAATACTCTAGATCTTACAAATTGCCGATTATGCTGCAAAAGCTTACCTATATAAACAGCCTGCCCCAAAGAATGTGTAGGAAATGAGGAGCATCGACTTGCGACCATAGATATCGCTCAATTTTCCGAACTATTACACCCAAACAATATTGGAATCAATATATGTCGATAGACGCCGTAATCGCAGGTTCTAGGGGAAATGGCATACGACGTACTATAGGCTGGAGCGCACACATGCTCAACATATATACCGTCACCAACCAACTTGCGTCGTCGAGACGTCCAAACTCCGATGATATGACGCCATTCGTCGCGAGTACAAAGGAACCGTCGGCGTTCGAAATAAATACGCCTGTAGCATTTTTCATATCAGTACAAGTTGGCATATTTCTAAAGGTATATAACTTGAACACACCTAGCAACAACACGGCGATAAGCCTCGCGGGAGTTCCATTGTCTTTGATATCATCTGCGGTAGTAAGGTCATCTTTAGGGCCGTTTAATAACCTTGCTTCTTCATCTGCGTCTAATGGAGAATGGGAAGACAATTGGTAGGACCCGTCGCTGGATATGGATACCGTATCTTCTGTTTCAACAATCGAGGGTGCTTGTGGTTTTGCTGAGGGGTCTGTATCAGTAATAGTCCCGTAGGCGCCTGCCTGTTTGAGAACGGTATTCGTTGACATCTGTGTACACAATGATCGATAAAAAAATAATATTCCTTTGTAGAAATGGTGATCTGGTGATTTAATTGACAAATGCCGAGCAAACTTTGAAGTAGCTCCTAGGATTTAATCAATTTTGTAAATGTTGGCATTTTGTCAGCGACCAGGTGTTCCTTGTTACTTTCTACAATTGTTATGACAAAGCCCAATGAGTCAGATCTCACGTGGGAGGGTTTAGGGAGCGGAATAAACTATCGCTAAGATAAATAAAACTCGGATATCGGAAGCTGGGTTCAACCGTTTATCTAGCATCCGTGATAACAAATTTAACGTGGGAACCCAGGTTAGTGGTTCAACATATGAATTGCGTGACGCAGGGAAGGGCATCACGCAATGGAAATAAGCCGTTCTCTCCGATTCGGAGTGGCAAGGCGCTTTCAATTGATCAATAGGAGACGCAGGATAGAATGCGTGGTTTTATCGGCTTCAATTTCTCTGAATCAATTGAGGGGTAATTCTCGAGGGGTTTCGGGCTTCTCCATCAATTAGTGATTTAATATATTTTAACCTTGCATTTCATGCACAAGATATCCAAGGACTCGGGCTGAGACCCGACAGATGTTTCGCCAGGATGTCACCCTTGTCTTTGTTTCTCCAGGATGTCACACAGTCTAGATCAAGTTTCTGTACACAGTTTTGTGTCGTATTTGCCCTCTTTAGTTCCGTGATGACAAGTCCCATATTTGAAAGCTTTCTTCTCATTAACGATAATTATTACAAATCTACACCCAATTGCTCCAGTGGACTCCGTGTCTCTTGTAACTCAATGCATCTTGTGGCCCCTCTGCATCTAAGATATAGCCTGCTTCGCATCTGCTGTAGCTGACCGACTCCTGTTGCTCATAGAATATATCAAAGTCAGCTAGCAGGGCATCAGGAAGCGATTCCACATCTCCGTCTGGATGAAGTTTCTCCCATGGTTTTACGCATACAGTCCCTTTGCATGATTTCAAGACTAGAAGGAGGGAGTCTAGTCTATCGACCACTTTGGCGAGAGGTGCACCTAGAATAGTAATGGATTTGTCGTGATATTCATAACCTGGATAGATGTTGCGGAGTTGATATGGGTCGTTCTGTGATATATGCCAATTATTAGCATCACTACTGGCTACAAAAACTTAAAATGAATGTCATACCGTCAAGTCGTAAAGTTGATGCTCATTGTTGCACCAAACGGAATAATAAAGGTTGTAGTTCTCGCCAATAATTCTCAAAGACTTGTAGGTGTTATTCCAAAATAATGTACCACCGAAGCTTCCTTCTTCGACCGCAAAGCCCCAGTACTCAACATTTACGTGTTCATGGCGCTTGGTCTTTTGTTGAGACTTCTCTAGTGGGATCGCGAGTCCATCGAAGTCCTCTCTCAGAGGAATACCCGCGAGCTCGAAAATGGTAGGCGCAACGTCAATGTGGGTAGTTACCGCTTTAGAGATAGCCCCTTCAGCAATTCCTGGCCCACGAACGATGAACGGCACTCGGATATCGTCTTCAAATCCGCACTCTTTCCCAGGATTAAGACGGTGCTGACTGACGTGGAAGCCATTGTCTGAAGTGTAGAAGATGTAAGTATTATCAAGCTGCCCGTTCTCCTCAAGCCGTTTGAAAATTCCGTCTACGAGCTCGTCAACGCCCTGCAGAGCCCGAAGACGTTGGCGGTAGTAGTAGTCGTTATGATCAACCAAAGTTTTATTCAATTGCGGGCGCTCTGCGATCCAATTAACACCAGATGGCTATTTGCAGGTTTAATCGTTAGCAACTATTTTGGCTAGTGTTGAGGAGGTAAATATACCTTATCAGGATTAAAATGCGGTGTTCGAGGGACCTTTGCGTCAGGGAAAAGATGAGCGTGGCGTTTGAGGGGAATGGGCTCGCTAAATTTAATTTTGTACAGGTCACTGATGTCGCTAATATCGCCCTCGACGTTGCTGTGAGGAGCGACCGGAGCAATTCCCAGGAAGAATGGCTTCTCCGATGCAATTGCGTCATCGAGGAGGGAATTGGCTTTATCAATGAGGATATCAATGGTATGCTGGCCTTTATAAAGGATTGGGGGTTCATGGTTGCGTTGATAAGCAGGATTCAAGTAGTTATAAGTCCATGGATCGAGTAGAAAATCAGACGCTGTGAAGCCCTTAACATGAGGATTGTTGTAATTCTGAGTGGTATGCGCATTGAATAGCTTCCCAGTATAATACGTATTGTACCCGGCTTGTTGTAACCAAACTGGTAAAAAGTTCTCATTGAAGCCTTGAGAGACAAACTTGGGATAACCGCCTGTGTACAACTGTGAGCCAAATCCGATTCAATAGAGCATTTGTCAGGCTTTGAGCTACTATGCATACCATAAGGAGGATTCACATCCGTGACATTCGTATTATGTGAGTGCCTCCCAGTCCACAAACTTACTCTGGACGGACAGCATAAAGCAGTTGTTACGAAATGGTTTCGAAATAAAGTTCCTTTGTTCAATAAATGCTTTTGAACAAATGGCAGATAATCAAGAGATCTCATTTCAATGTCTTGATCATCGGTGAGAATGAAGACGATATTCGGTTGCCGGGAGTGTCCGCGGTTAGAAGGGTTCTGTTTGCCCGATAGAGGAAGGTTGAGAGGCTTTTGTTCATTTTGATCATTGTTCCACGGAACAGCTGCTACCACGCCAGCATACAAGATGATATCTTTCAATTTGAAGCCTAACATTGTGGCGAATTGGAGTTAGGGAGAAAGGTTTGAAATCTCTTGGAATTGTCAAATACTTACTGAATAGAAACCTTTCAATTTATACTGACTCCTTATCGATTGCTATCGTCCCCACGCGTAGACTCGGGGTAGAACTGGGCTCTCCCTGTCCTGGATTCAAATTCCCATTCGTCAATTGAAAAGACGTGACTCAAGTAGCTGATTATAAAGCTGACTGCCGTTATCCGCTGTTATTGCCATAGCCGTGGCTTGCAATGAGCGTGGGAGTTCAAAGCACGCGCTTTTGTCCGATGCAATTGCAAAATATTGTTTTCGTCGTGGCGGCGTATATTGGCATAGAGTGTTGTTGTTATAAAAATGATTGCATTTGTGGAGAAGATGGCGACATCACAAAAACATTTCTTGTCGCCGAAACTTAAAATGATACTGTTCTAGTGGACATACTGTACAGCCTGACCAATCATGAAAAAATGGTTATACTAGTACCAATTTCAATCTGCCTTTCATATATTCCTCAGACTCAGAGTATCCGAAGCCCGCTCCGGGGCGGCAGCAAGTTTCGAAGCTTCGCGAATCCAACCTTCGTTTTCAAGTTACAACATTCCAATGAGTTGTCTGGAAGGTTTCGCGATATGTAGAGTTCTGTATGCTGATGCCAAATGAACGTTCAAAGTTCTGTGGAAGACAACTTTCCAATCAGGCAGCGGGTACGTGTAAATTTGGTATACATTATATTCGCATTTAATGGATCTCGATAGATGCAATCATACAAGTATTCTCAAGTAGCATCACCGGTGTAGCAAACAATCACTCCAACTGAGACAGCACGATTCAGCCCAATGACAACTCGCAAAATTGAAGGTTAATACAAGAAACAAAAAAGCTCAGCCTCGAGGTAGCATCAGCGCGGCTACCCACGGCTGTCTGGCTAGCTCAATATGATGGCTGGCGCCGATGTCAGCTCTGGTTGCAGTTGCACTATAACCAGTGGAATAACATGACACAGAATGTTCCAAGGAAAGTGATGATTGGGAGGGGTACTTCAAACTGTGCCCCGAAAAAAAGGGTTAGAACTGCATGGAACGACTTGGCAAAAGCTGTGTAACCGCGGGGTGTGTAGTTACCTGTGAGCCGGCACCAGGGCTAGACCCGCCCGAACCGCTGCCACCGCCTGAGCCATTCGAACCTCCTGGTGATGAAGTCGCTGATGGTATCGACGAAGTGGGTTGTGGAGACTATATATATCAAGAAATAATTCGTTAGCAATGATACCAGAATTTGATCAAATTCATAGCGAAGTCTAGGCGCAAAATGATGGTTTTTAAGATAGAACTTACTGGTACACCATCGTCTCCAGAACCACCACCTCCGCCTCCTCCTCCAGATGACCCGCCTGGGTAAAGAGCCCTTACATCCCCCACCTGAGAGCATATGAACTGGAGACTTGAGACTGTATTGATCACTTCTGGCCAATACTCAGTCGCAAACGTGTAGCATTGCTGCGCACTTCTGTCTCTGGAAGAGCCGATAAAATTCGTATACGCATCATAACAAAAGAAGCTTGCTTTCTCCACCTGATCGCCAGTAATGAACTGGTTCCAACGAGAACAAGAATTTATCACATTGATGATGCTTGTACAAATACTGGAGCCGGACGAAATCTCTTGTCTGACGTCCCCTGCATTTGAACAATAATTATCGAAGGTGTATATCGCCTTTGCCAGTGAAGTATCGGCCGTCTCCGCATAGCTAAGACAGCTCGAGAACAATCCGTCGAAGATATCTGGACGATAAATCCCGGTACTGTAACAAGCGCAGCCCGCCAGCGCCGACGGTCCGGCTACTTTATTATAGCCATTAGCCGAGCAGAAGGACGATATGGAGCTAACTTCGCTGCAGGCGGTATATCCTGCCATGAGAGTGGCGCGAATGTCGCCTGCGGAATGGCACATTCCGAGGAACGAAGTGAACTGGGCCTCGAAAGCTGCGTTGGCAGCCTCGTATTGATAACATTGCTGGATATACCCATCCACTTGGTTCGGGTCATAGACTGCTTCGGGATAGCAAGCGCAATAAGGCAAGCCAGAAATACCGCCCACTTTGTTATATCCTTTGGTGGAACATTGTTCGAACACTGTTGATACCCATTCGCACGCGTATTGACCGCCCTGTCGAGGTAAAAGGCCCTTGGCGTGCCTAATGTCCGGCGCGGCGGTGATAGTGGGAAATTTGTCGAGTGGCTGCTGTTCGAGATTTGTTGCCTGGGAGGTGGAAAGGAGTAAGCCAAGCGAAAGGAGACCAGAAAACGCAACTTTGCGACCCATTAGGTCGCGCGCGTTATACATGACCGAACGCATCTCTGCATACATCGGCTGAACGAATGTGAGCGGGAGGTTGGAAGTGAAAACTGCGATTCTGCAGCTACAGCATTTGCACTAATCGTCTTTCTGGTTCTAGAGTTTTTGTTTTCGAAATTCCGCACTCCTTTCCATGGCCAGTCCTGCTTGCGCTTGGCAGCCTAAACCACGGTCCTTGGGTAATGATCCTCGTCTTCTGTGACCAACTTTTCGGCCCAAGCTCATGTTCGTATCCTGTTTATTTAAAACCATAACGTTATTGGTGGATATTGCAAGGAGGGTTTGCAAAGTTGACATTGGATGGAGGTGCCTCAGTATCTCATCTCGCATTCCAATCGACGTGACGAAGTCGTGCATCTGTATGCTTTAAGCCGCAGAATTTCTCAGAAATTGGGTGGGTGCGAATAGAGCCGATGCTGAGCTCCCGCAGTAAAACACAAGCTTTTCTGTGACGCGACTCGCAACCCCTCGATTGAAGCTTTTTTTTTTTTTTTTGTTCTTTATCCCGGCCAAATCCGGCGCCGCTCCCCCACACTCTCGAGCTATTTCCACTTTCACAGAGGTCCTCGATTGAAATATCGACACTAGTCCAAGACTTGATGAGTCAGTCATGGGGATATTTGAATCAGATTACGAGAAAAGCGGATCTGATAACGGCTCAGAGCTCGTATCCACTAGATCAATTAGATAAGATGTTAGTCACCTTCTGGTCTCGAGATCAATTTCGTAAGCTGTGGCCTGCCGACTTCGGAATGATGGCACAAACCAGGCGCCAAAATCGAAGGAGATCAAATTTTGAAAGATCATATTAGGACAGAGCACCGAATGAAATCGCAAATTGTTTTTCTCCAACCACCTTCAGCCCTTCAGTTGCAATTATGCACCAACTTTTCCTGCGCATCTTCTCTGTAATGCTTCTCATGAGGCAACCTAGAGCGAGGGGAAATGTCGCTTATCGGAGACGGCAAAGGAATAAAGATGTGATTGGGCAGAAATTTTTCCGATTTCGCCATTCGCAGCAGATACTGCAGTTTCTCTCCAGAGATCCTTGTAAAATTATTCAGGTCCAACAAATATGCCTGCATATGGTGAACTGTAGTGTCGACACTGTAAAGTTTGTTCACAGTCTCGGAACCGGGTTCGTACCCGTATACTGGCAATGCTGGTTCTGTGGTCGGTCGTGTTCATATTTGAGTATTCCAAACAACAAAAAGACCCGAACAGCCCTTGCGATTGGCCCGATGAACGCCCAGTGAGGGGGGGGCGTTAGCACCAAGGAGGCAAGTGGGTTCGCTGATTCATCGGGGTTTAGCACCTGAGATCTGGTAACTTATGTTGCGTTTTCTGGCGATCCAAGTCTTTGTACGATTGTTTTTCGTTCCAGACCTTTCTTCCTCCATTCCTAGTTAATAAATTTGGAACAGCTGCTGTCACCGTTACCCAGCTGGCTTGACGTAGCATATAAAGGAACCATCGTATGCCCTCGTTTCTTTTCCTATCATCCGACTTTCATTGATCGAAACTCCATATCCATCTATTTCTTTATTCAGACGCAAGTGTGATGGCTCAGTTAAATTTCGAAGGAGAACCTGGGCTCTCCGAGCGCCTTCCTCTGCTGACGGACGAAGCGAATCCGATTTATGACACTGCAAAGCCGGTATCGCCAATTATTAAGCGAGACGAAGAACAGGTGAAAGACACCGATGGCGGCGAACTTACTCCACGAGAGCTTCCTCCGGGGTTTTGGGGTGTCGTTGCAAGTTTGATGATTGGTGTGACCCACGAATTTTCACTTCAGTCGTAACTATGATCTAATCCGCACTGAAATTTTCAGGTGTCGTCGTTGCGAGCATTGATACTTCGATCGTCATGGCCACCTTTTCTCAAATTGGAAGTGAATTTGGTAGACTCGAGGATGCTGTAATTAATCCTATTCAAGAATATATACGGTCGCAAGGTGCTAAGTCGTAAACATTTAGAACTGGATGATCGTTGGGTATCAGCTCGGATTGCTCGCGACTCAGCCAATGGTGAGTGTGGCGCCGCCTCATGCTTGATTAGGCCATAATTACTCGCAACAAGGACTAACACTTGTCCAATACAGTATGGAAAATTGAGCGATATCTTTGGAAGAAAGTCTCTCTTACTCTTTGCCTACACTTTATTCGGCGCAGGATGTTTTTGGATGTAAGCCTCATCTTTACTAATAAGTTCAAATCCATCCATGCTGATAGTAGTTAAAGTGGAATCTCAAAAGACTTTTGGCAAGTAATTGTCGGTAGAGCTATCTCGGGTGTCGGAGGTGCTGGAATGATGTCAGTTTCCAAATTCTCTTACATATTTAGTACATCTACTAACCGTATCATCGCCGTCAGGTCTCTTGTTTCAATCTTGCTCAATGGTGAGTTGATCGATACCACTCGGCAAATCATCTTTGCTTAAGATATTAATCTAGCATGAATGATTTTCTTGAATAGACATGGTACCACTTCGTGATGTGGCATCTTGGAGAAGTTATGTGTACATTGCCGCAACTATGGGAAGAGCTTTTGGTGCTCCATTAGGAGGGTTCTTAATTGATACTATCGGCTGGAGATGGTAATTTACCTGTCTCACCTTTATAAAGCACCGTGGTTCAGTTCTAATAATAGCATTGGCTACAGGTCATTTTTAGGCCAGGTCCCACTAGCTCTACTCGCCATCGTTATGGTTTCTCTTCGGTTGAAGGTTGAGCATAAAGGCAAGCAGTCTCAAGCACAGACACTAAAGCAACGCTTTCAAAGAATAGACTTCGTCGGTGCTACAACCCTTGCCGTATCGCTTAGTCTACTCCTCGTTTTCCTTGACCAAGCCAGCAAAGAGTTTTCGCTTGAGAACAAGACTATTGTCGGAGCGGGTATCGGCTCAGTGACTTTCGGCATCCTATTCTTATTGGCAGAAGCATACGTTGCGAAAGAGCCTATACTCTCACTAAAGGTTCTCGCCAATCGAGATGTTGTGTCAGTGTACTCAATACTCGGGCTTACAACGGGTAGTCAAATCGCAGTGAGTAGCCTTTCGACAAGCTTGGTTACATCGCTTTCATCGCTAAATTCAAATGTCCACCGGATAAATCTAGCTCGTAACAACTGTCTCAATGTACTTTGTTATCACCCTCAATGTATCCAACACTAACGCAGCGGCTCGCCTCGTCTTCAATAACATATGTCATGCTTTAGGAGGACTCGCGGCTGGTATTCTCATTCGTCGGTATGTCGCAAATCGGGCCCTTCTTAACCACAAATTCTAATGTATATGGAATATATAGTACCGGTCGCTATAGACGCTCACTACTCCTCGCTATAACTATATCCACCGTTGCTCTTATCCTAATAACGGTTCGCTGGCGTGGACACACCAACTTACTCGAAACCGCTTACCTTGGTCCCTCCGGTTTCGGTATCGGCATGATCAATACAATAGCATTTGTTGCATTATCCGCCAGTATTGATTCTAAAGACCAGGCGATGGCTACATCAGGTTTCTATCTTAGCGACAATCTTGGATATGTCATTATTACTAGTTTGGGCAATGCTGTGTTGCAAATAGCGTTAGGTAACAGGTTGCAGGTGAGGTTGGAGGGAGTGGAGGATAAAGAAACCGTAAGAGATACCATTTCTGGTCTACATAGACGTTGCTAATTCACATGCGGTAGATTATACATAACGTTACTAGGAGTATCTGGAATATCAACGCTCTTCCAAACGACATTCGCAAGGAGGCGGTCAAAGCATTCGTGGAAGCATTACAATTAGACCATTGTAAGTCCAATCCAGAATTCTCATCTCTGTGTGCCAGTCTAACCAAGGTGATGCTCCAACAGTGATGTCGACAATACTTTTTTCAACTGCCTTGTTCATCGCTACAGTTTTCCTGCGCGAGTACAGTCTTGAAGGACGATAACGGGATTTTATATTTACTATTAGGGTTGTTTTGGTAAGAGTGTGAGGTTAATTAAGGAACGGAATAGATAAAATAATAATGTGTAAACTAAATGAATTTAAGGGATCTAGCGTACTCTATAGAATGGAAATGATACACGATTAGGTTGAACTCCTTGGGTTTCTTCGTGTTCGCCCTATAGATTGTGTTGCTCTTTGTGGCTTTTTCTTAACCCGGCAATTGAAGGGAAAGCACGGCTAGTAGGCTGGTACCTTTGTAGATATGATTTCGTTTTGAACATTCTCGGACCCACCGGGACGGTATTCGGAACCGACTACGATAGAAGTTTGAACCGAGAGTCCTTAAATATTTAGAAGTTCAGAATACTCGCCAAAGTTCCTGAATTGTCTGCTTAAGTACCTTTGATATCCGAGCATCAAGCCTCCGCCCCTCATTAGCTAGCATCGAACCGCAGACCTAGCTGTAGCACCCCAACCACCAACCCAAGGATTAACCCACTGTTGGAAAACAATGAAATATATCGGGCTCGTAGCGGTCTTTGCTGCCACCTGCGTAGCACAATACGGCCAATCACTCGATGACCTCCCGAAAATCGTGGACAACTCCACCTCGTCCCTCCCAGGTGTAGAAAAATATGTACTCCCACCCCTTCCTTACCCTTACAACGCCTTGGAACCCCACATCTCGGAGCAAATCATGAAATTGCATCATTCAGCACATCACCAAGCGTATGTTGATAATCTGAACAACGCGTTGAGCGAGTTGCGGGGATTAGAGGAACAGGGTATGATTGAGAAGGAGAAGAAAGAGGGTTTGGAAGAAACGGTGAAGTTCAATCGTGGGGGTCATATAAATCATTCCTTGTTTTGGAAGGGTCTAGTACCGGTGAGAACTATTTATTGCGTGTTTTTGCCTACGCGGCTTGGGGATGCTAACGAGAGATCTGGTACTGCAGACGGGTACCCCGGATAGTTCTTTGCAGGGCGACTTGGACAAAGCGATCAAAGCCAAATGGGGAAGTGAGAAGAAGTTTAGTGAGGCGTTTACTAAAACTATATTACAAAAAGTGAAAGGAAGTGGATGGGGTAGGTTTCTCTGAGTGCAGTTGTCTAAGCTGTACATTGTCGTACGTATTTGACACATGAGCTAAAATGCGAATACGTGCGACTAGGTTGGGTAGTATGTAATGTTGGAACGCGAGATCTCTCTTTTGAGACAACAAGGGTAGGTTCTTATATGTCCAATGCACTGAAATATCTCCTCGGAGGTTAATATCTGATTGATTTTTAGGACCAAGATCCTATTTCCCTGCCGCAGCTTGTAATCTTCGGCATAGATATGTGGGAACACGCCTATTATTTACAGGTATGTTGGACTAGGTCGACTTTTCATACCACGATATGCACGATCAGCTGTAGAATCATCAAGGCTAACATATTATGTGCCACGACGATTTAGTATTATAATAATAAGAAGAGCTATCTGAAAGCGATATGGAACGTGATTAATTGGAAGGAAGCTAATGAAAGATACAGTGCTTGCTTGAAGCATGTTGATACATGAGTTAAGAAAAGTATTGAAAGAAAAACTGCAACTGGTATCAATATAAATTTGAACAAGCCTAGTCTCGCGGTAGGCCGGATCAGCAGACTCGACCGGAACAAACTCGAGGCTAGATATGTAATTGTAACATGGATGATGCTTTCCATAATAACCTCATAGCTGTGGCAATACCGGCGAGCCAAACAATAGATCTTGCAGGCGATGATCTCAGAGTTGATATATTGCAATATAAAATACTGTATAAGATTCTATAGAGTTGATTATATGTTAGCTGTGCTAATAAGAATACAAGGATATGAAACGTGTGGAGATTAGATACCTTGATGCAATGAAAAATAGCGAATGCTTATTCAGCGTACTGACGGGCACCTTTGTGACGTTGGCAGCAATCTAGATTTCGTTGCTCTGTCAGTGAAATTACCATCTAAAATGGAGAGAGTAGCAAAACTTACCACAGCCAAACCCCAAAGACCCAAAACTTCAAGTCCATTCGCTGAGGCCGCCTGTGCCCTCTCCGACCTGGCATATGCTTCGGCAGGCAGCTTGGCCTTCAATCTATCCCATTGGTTTCTAGGATTTGCATTGTCGTAACGAATTTTGACACCCGATGTGCGAACAACATAAACGGCATATCCATGAACACCCATGGAAATAGCCCATGTCGCGGCAATGGACAGAAGGGAGTAGTTGTATGTCATGATTAGAAGTGTGAGCGATTTGAATATTTGCAAAGCTTGAGCGTGAAGCGAAAGCGAATTAGATTCTGAGAATTGTTTCGAATCCTACGGGAGGAGTGTTCGAATTAATAATCGTATATTATAACTAAACAATTGCTTCTCTATTTTAGAAATCGGCCTTTGAGTTCATCCGATCTAGCTCTTAAGGAAGGAAGGAAGAAAGTGATAAACATTTTGGTGATGTGCCGGAAAACGGAAACCAATTCTGCCCGAGATGTTGTAGCTACCTTGATCAACTAAGGTTTCGAACTGATTGGCCAATATCTTGATATTGTAGGTAAATATAGAGGAATAGATTATATATCTCTCCGTACTATCGCACTAAAGCTCCGTCTTAACCAAAAAAAACGGTTTGCAGCATATTCTAGCTCGGGACCGCAAACTACTTTCGAGCAACGGTGGTACAATAATGATGTTTCGGCGAATTTTTGATGCTCCAAGAATCCTAGCTGCCGGGAATACTTCCGGATTGGGAAGACACTTGCCACATCGGGCGATATCACAAGGGATTCAACCGAACCGAGAGCCGAACGGTTCGCGCCTGGTCGGCGTTGACATTGCAATTGCATTCGGGAGAAATTCAACGGTACCGGCTCTGCCGATTTGTACCATAGATTGTTCGTCCTTGTTATTTTCAACGGTTGGGCCGGTCTAGCGGTTCGGAATGCCAATAATGTGTCAATGTGCTCAATGCGATGTCATGATCCGGCAGGCAAGCTGCGCGATTCAGCCAACCAGCTAGTTTCGCAACCTGCAACCAGCTTGACGAAACGAAACGGCGGCCAATTGCGCAACACAGAATTGCAATGCCGCTATCGAAAGAGCGAGAGCTATTGTCGCGGATTTTCTTTAGCCTCATTCGAAAGAGTTTGCCGACACTATGTCGAGACTAGTCGGGCGGGGTTGTATGTGTATTATAAATCTAGATGTTGTATATAAGGAACCGTTATGCTGCCTCCAAACGTCATAAAATATTCAAATCTCACAACATCGATCCAAACAAAACTCAATTGATACCTGAACCGCCTTTACAACAAGCAAGAAATCCAACTTTTATCTCAATATCTTCAATTTTCGAAATTTCCAAGAAAACCTCCTAGTATCTTCATATCAAATTCTATACATTCAAAATGGTTCAAGCAAAATCTCTCATCTACAGCCAAGTGCCAAATGGTTATCCCGTTCCGGGGCAGGACCTCACCGTTAGGGCAAGCGAAGTAGACATCACTCAGGCCCCAGAAGGCGGGGTTGTCCTCAAGGTCTTGCTAGTCTCTGTGGATCCGTATGATACCCTCCCGCTTCTTCTGTGTTTCCCCGCTGACTAATAACTTATCTAATCCAGTTACATGCGTGGAAAGATGCGCGACCCTAAAACCAAGAGCTACTCTGTGAGTTCCATATTTCACTCGTTTACTCAAATCTATCATATCAACTACTAACACCCTGCGATATAGCCCGCTTTTGAGTTCGATGAGCCAATCTCAGGTGGTGGGATTGCTAAAGTTGTCGAGTCGTCCAACTCTACCTTCGCCAAAGACGACATTGTTACTGGTGTTCTTCCTCATTCTGAATATGCCGTTTTTTCAGCCGAACAAGCTAAAACTCTCCGCAAAATCAATAATCCCCACAACCTTCCACTTGAGCGTTTTACTGGCGCTCTAGGCATGCCAGGATTGACTGCATATGCATCACTCTATGAAATCGGAGAGCTACATAGAAGCAGCCAAGAAACCATTTTCATTTCCGCCGCTTCAGGCGCTGTTGGATCTTTGGTTGGCCAATTAGCAAAGCGTGAGGGTCTTAGAGTCGTTGGATCGGCTGGGTCCGATGAGAAGGTCAAGTACTTGATTGAAAAGCTTGGTTTCGATGCTGCGTTTAATTACAAGAAAGAGTCGCCCAAAGAGGCCCTGGCAAAGTACATCCCTGAAGGGTTAGACATTTATTATGACAACGTCGGAGGCGGTACGTATCCATATGCTTTATATCCCGGCCGGTTTGACCGACCAACAGGCTCTTGACGGCTTCCTTATGCATATATGCAGAATGAAAGCTAATTAGATATCGTCTAGAAACCCTTGAGGCCGCAATCGACAACGCAAAGACCTTTGCTCGATTTATCGAGTGCGGCATGATTTCCCAATAGTAAGTAGACATCCCAGCTCGAAAATTGGAATCCGAAGCTTGACTAACAGTCTTATAGTAACCGGGAACAAGGCCAAGAAGCTTACCCAATCAGAAATTTGATGAATGTTGTCGGCAAGCGTCTTAAGATGGAAGGATTCATTGTTGGCGACCTTGCACCTAAGCATGCCGCAAACCACCAGCGAGATGTCCAGCAGTGGTTGGCCGACGGCACACTAATTTACACCGAAGACGTGACCGTTGGGATCGATAACGAGGCTGAGGGGTTCGTCAAGATGCTCAAAGGTGAAAACTTTGGCAAGGCAGTTATCAAATATGCCGACGCATAAATTTACAATATGTGTAACATAGCTAGTAGGCGTACGGTTAACAAATGGATGTAATTATAAAGAATACCATTTCTTTTTTCTATGTATAATTTTCTCACAAGAGTCAGCCTAGATGCATACATAGTAGCATACAGGAAATAGCTAGCTTTCGCTGACTCTGCGCGAACTACCATCTATAGAATTACATATGAATTGTACGTTGTCGATGCAAACATAAAACGCTTAGGGTTGTTCTAGGTAGGCTGAAGAGCAAGGTCCAAGGAAAGCATTATTTCAAATCAATCGATGATTTCCTCTAGAGCAATCTTCGACGAGACGGTTGTGTCGTACACGCGCATGGGCACATACCTGTTGATGCCGGCAGCGGCGGCGGCTTGAATTCTTGAAAGAAATCACCGGATAAGTCGATACGGTAGAGTGAGCAGAGCCCCTTGAGCCCCTCAATAGTCGAGTCGAAACCTTTACAATGCCTCTCTGCGCATCTGACCATTTGATGGAGGAAGCCGCCATGGAGAGGTTCACACAAACAAGGAATATCCGTGCTGGAACATCCATCGATAAGAGATACAAAGCACATAATCTGGATCCCAAGATTGTACTAGGTTAGATAAACTTGCACCTTTCATTCTAGCGTCAAGTTATCCGGTGGGATATTGTGTCTTAAAGTAGCCTTGCAAGTGGAAGAGGGACACTCAGCACCAGTAATATCGAAACTCACAGCGCACGAGGGAAGAACACTCAACTAGGCGGTAGCAACCGTAGCCCGAAGAACGGATATGCATGCTGGAAGTTTTACGCTGCAAAAATACATATTTTGCTATCCTTGAGCCGAAATCAATTCGATGGCGGTGATACAACCGTCGAAATGAGATGTCTAACCTTGTCTCGTAAACCAGCCGCGAAGCACGAAGAAAATTCGAAGACTATACTAAACACATCGAACGGAATACCTTAATGATCTTTCAGGCTCAATCTATACGTGATCAAAGACCGGATTCCTCTAAATTCTAGATCTTCACTCTTGGATCATAATCGTTGAATCGAAATCTCAGATGTGGGAGTGAATCCAAAAATCGCGTTCAACTGCGAGTTCCACCAAGAATAAACTAGTTGCCCATCTTTCCTCGTTTTGGAGACCACAAAGCTATGATTCGTTCGGCTATCGAGCTGCACTGGGTTAGCGAATTCATGAAGCTTCGAAAAGAGTAGTCCAACAATGGTATTCCCATTTAGTCAGGTACGCAGCGTGGTCTCTGATTTTCGAGAAAACGCAGTCAGCGAATGAATGACGTGTGGAAATAATTGACTTCTTTGGTAAACAACAAATTCTGTAGTCTTTCCGTTGGCAGTGGTGGGATCTTGCTTCGCTGAATCGATTAATTAAGTATAAGTTCCTTGAGGGCTGTGTTGAATGTTACATTCCGTTCTTGCGGTGGTATCGAGGCTGGGAAGCGTTGCCACAGCCAAAATGCGGCGAATCTGGCCGCGTAAAATATTTTTCAGCAGGTTTTCAAGAGACAGCACTATATTGAGGTAGCCGACCGTCTCGGTGGCTCGTAGGTTTTGTTGCCAAACCTGAAAAAAAAAAAAAAAAAGGACGTTTTGGACTTGAAGCTTTGAAAAGTTAGGGTACAGAAGGCAATGGATCCTTGCTGAAATAGGTAGGTCATCAATCAATCAATAATAGGCCAATGCTTCGTTCCTATCGATATCAACGTGATCAATTTCAATTGCTAATGGACAAGCTTGTGAGGATATCATCTGATTATATCTAATTCGCGCCAATTAACATTTATACAGGGATTCAAAGATCGATGGAGCGACCAAGAGTGTCGATAAGTATCAATATCGCCTTGAATGAAACTTGGATAAGCTTAAACATTAAACTTAAGCTTAGAAATCAAGCTCGACGCATCCCTGGATTAGATGCCTAACCATCACGGTGCAGGGCTTGCTCAGCTATAGCACCTTGTCAACTGCTCAGAGAATAACCAGCTCGCCAAGAAGGGAGCCTAAAACGAGAATGGTTGTCTACTCCTCAGTTACATAGCTATAGCGTCGTATCTGCAGTTTCACGTAGCATCCTGTTTACTTATTTGCTATTTCCAAAATTTTCTAGGTTCTCTGGGTCGTGATGGGTGATGTGTTGATCCGACAATCTCATGGTTGGTCTCGTTCCAATGTTCTTGATATCGATATCTCTCCTTGACGAGACAAGATGCACCAATGCAGCTTAAAGGAATTATCCACCTTGTAACATCCCCTTTGACATGCTTTCGAGAAAACCTCGAGAGTGAGCTCACCAATCAATTATTTGATGCCGTTAATTGATCTCGATTTCTCATTTCTGAACCCTTTTTGGGAGGACACGACACAGTGGCGTATGGCGTATGCATAGTTCGTCACAGCGGCGCGCAACTAATTGTTGAAACCCTCATCGCCTCCGAGAGCGACCCTCTCGATCAATCGCGATCGATCCAGGCCATTCGCATTGCTTCCTCCGACGGAGAAACATGGTGGCGAAAACATCAATCCTTATACCAGATGCTTTCTCATAGGCTCACCTCCTTCTCAACAATGTACGGGATATGCAACACTGTCACGGAAGAGGAAGCTGTTGGCTACCGGTTATCAACAGCTGTCAATGTTAACAACATCTTTGAATCGATCGAATTCACGTTAATTTAGTAACGTTAAGAACACGGCATATATGTCGTCATTGAGCTCTTTCTGGAAGGCATCTCAAGTTCCCATGGATAATAGGGCTCTACGATAATGGAGACGGCGGGAAGTGATGATTGGAAGCCTTGGGGCAGATACCAACTTTCCAAGTCTTCAATTCTCAACTTCCTAACCGGTTTGCTTGGCTGGCAGCATGATTCTGCTGGTGTCGGTTGAACTTCCCCGCCTCGTATGAGTTGGGTAACATTTTACACGGTCGCGATTACAACCCCTCGGGTCTTCAATTCGACAGTCACATCGAACCCCTCCCTAAATATCACATTTTTGTCGTTGCGATTATCAATTCGAGAAGGCAATGGACTAGTAAGTGGAGATAATTTGGACTTGCAGAGAGGCGATCAATTCATCAGTGCCGTTATCCGTACGTCGATGTCGTCGTGAAGTATTTCCGACGTGATATATTTTGGCTGCAGCAATCGTTTGATTGGGCATTTAGGCCATCGGGCTCCACTGTCAAAGCGGGGAGTGAGGTTTTTAAAGCTGTTGCGCATATGAAATACTTCGTGAAGGAAGCCGATAGGATTTTATCTGGACAACGTCACGGACTTTACTCACCCTGGCTCTTTGAAACTCGCCAACTTAGCAGCCCAGATAAGCGGTCCGTAGTCTCAAGGCGATTTTCTTGATGCAATTCACTGCACATTCTTAGCTAATGAGGAGAATTTTTGAAATATTATATCGCATCTAGACTATAGACTACTGCACCACAAGCGCTGACCCAATTTCCTTTCTCAGCCTCGAATCTCCGAGTTCGACACAGCAAGTGGAGTTCAAGCCACATGCAATACTACGATAAATTATAATGAACACAGCGAGAATCTTATCGCGATCTCGTTAGGAAAATGTTTCGACTAGAAGATCGTTTCCGAGCGGAGTGACGCTAATTGGATGCCTTGCTAGCGGGTTGCCCTGCATCGTTTAGCTTGGTACCTTTACCGGCTTGTCGAGGGAATCAAATTGAGCTCAGGGCTCCCACCACTTCGAGTGGCTTTCCCCGCAGGCAGATATATTAAGCATAGACGAATATTGAACAAGTATCTGCCCTGCATATTTCGGACAGAAACTTTAGATAACAGCCCATATTCGGGAAGTTTGAAATTAATCGAACGATCCCGCTTCTACCTATTCGTCACGTTTTCTCATACCGCGCTAAAGGTACTTGATGGTTACTTTCCGCCTTCTAACGGTGCATAGGCGATCTTTTTAACTCGCCAACTCGTTTCAACGCTCAAGTCCACACGGGATGCCATCGCTGTTGCTCTTTCACAGAGCGGCGGAAGTACATGCAGAAGCAAGGACCCAATGGAACTTCCCTTTTCCGGGAATCCAAACGAAGGATGGCCCCCAAGGCTCAGGCCGACATGCGCATCAAGTGATGCCCCCAGCATCACTTCGCAGCTTCCCTCTTCAACCGGGGCACCTGATTATCGGGAAGCGGTGGACCACGCCTGGCTTCTCTGTGCACTTCTTCGCAATGAAGCTTCCCCTCGTTCGCTGCTCTGGCTAGACGCAATGATCATCTTCAAGTTCGTGTCCACTTGTGGGGAGGGGTATAAAAGAAGACCTTCCGTCCCTCCGCCCGAAACCGCGTATTTTGCAATTATATGACTGGTAGATAAGAGGCTTATTTCTTTTTGCCCATCTAATTGCTGCCGTTCCCCGCCCAAAATGTACTTCTCGAAGACGCAGATCTTAGCTATTCTTGCCTTTACTGGCGCTGTTACCGCGTCTCCAGTCTCTAGCGCTGTGCAAAAGGTGTCTCATAAGGGGACAAGAGTTGTTCGTCTTGAGACCGCTACTGAGAAGGATGTCGCTTTCGTCAAAGGTCTTGTTGACAATCTGCATCTAGACACCTGGACCCACAATTATAATGTCGGGAGCCACGTCGATGTCGCAGTCCCGGTTAGCGCCCAGCCAGTGTTCGACCGACTTTCAGAGAGGGCTGGCTTGAAGATCCATGTTATGCACGCCGACCTGGGAGCATCCATTGAAGAGGAGTCGCGGGTCAGCACCTTGGGAACCAGTTCCCGCGTCGACGCCGGTATGTAGAATTCCCCTAACACCACCTAATAATGCTTTAATGAAACTATGCGTCCTGCAGGTACAACCACCAAAAAGGAAATTTTCAAAGAATACTAATTTGGGAATCTTTTCAATTGCAGGCCCCGATCCAAATTGGTTCACCGCCTACCACCCATATGCAGCCCACTTAACATATCTAAACTCCCTGGCGTCCAGCTTCCCAGACCACGCCGAAGTCGTGACCTCAGGTCAGTCTACACAGGGACAAACTATCACCGGTATCCACATCTGGGGCGGCACTAAGGGAAAACCCGCCATGGTCATCCACGGGAACGTCCATGCCCGCGAGTGGATCACCTCCAAGGTCACCGAGTACTTTGCCCACAGCCTGCTCACGAGCTCTGATGCTGCCACAAAGTACATGACGGATAACTACGACTTCTATATCTTCCCAGTAGTCAACCCGGACGGCTTCGTATACAGCCAAACTACCAACCGCATGTGGCGAAAGAACCGTTTGGGGAGCGGTTCCTGCATTGGCACCGACATTAACAGAAACTGGGACTACAAGTGGAATCTTTCGGGTGGAGCTTCTACCAGCAAGTGCGCTGAAGACTACAAGGGAACAGCGGCAGGAAGCACTGCAGAATTCAAGGGGCTTTCCGCTTTCCTCAAGAACTTGAAAGACACTGTAGGAGTCAAGCTTTACATTGACTACCATTCGTACTCGCAATTGATCCTTGCGCCATACGGCTATACTTGCAATGATGCGGCACCAGATGCTGCTGAACACATGCGTGTGATGAAGGGTAAGTCAATTTCAATTTTCAGGGTCCTCGTCGTCGTCATATCCAGATATAGAAACTGACTCGATTCGGTATAGAATGGGAAGCAGCCATGGAGGAACCATACAAAACGACATTCGAGTACGGCCCAACTTGCCAAACAATTTATCCCACAACTGGAGACTCGGCAGACTATACCTATGGTGCTCTCGGGATCGTTCACTCCTATGCAGTCGAGCTGAGAGACACGGGTAGCTACGGTTTCATCCTCCCAGCGACTCAAATCACTCCTAGCGGTGTGGAAGCCTGGGCGGGCCTCCAGGCGTTGGTTAGGACTATAAAACTTTGAAAAAAAATATGTTGAAAATAGGGGCAAGCGGAGGATATACCCAGGAGTTTTGTTTCGATTAAGAGATACCCCACAAAGATACCCAATATACTACATGAATATATCACACACTATTATTTGAAACGTACTATTTCCAATGTAGAGTGTTGGCTTTCGAGGTTTGTCGGACCCCGTTCACCAAGCGGGTGAGCCGATAGGATGTGTGATAGTCTTCTTAGTTTCCGTGTGTTGTTGAATCGGAGTTTCGCTGGATTTTAAGACCAGAGAACCATCTGAAGGCTAAGTGGGGGACGATAAGATATCCATATATCCATAAGCTGTAGCAGAGTCAGAGTTCGCAGTCGCAAGTCGGAGTCAAGCTTGAGTCTTGACCTGATATTCATGACTGGTACTTGTTCCACAGCTACCTTGTTAAAAAAAAAAAGCACGGCTGAGTACAGCAAATTTGAATCGCAAACATGCGACCCACCGTGCAAGCTTGCAAATGAATTCGATTAATTTCAATAGTCACGATCGCGCCATGACAATGTAATGATTCTGCTGTGTAGTTGCGAAGGTTTTTATTTATGTTCTTTTAAAAGTTTCAAGTTTCTTTGATTCTCAAAGGCAGATACCATAATCGGTTAAACTCTAAATCTGGATTGCAAAAATAAACAGTCACTATCAGACAGAACATCCCTCTAGCTGCACCTAGAGCTAGTTAACTGCAAATGTCACACCAATCTTTATATTTCGAAACCGTCACGTAATTACGAGCCTTAATTGTGTGCATTTATCATTATTCATTATTTTTGATGATACATAGATGCATTATACAGGGTCCGCGGATTGTGCGGGAAAAAGGTATTATCAGTTTTAAATATTTTAAGCGCAAGTGATACCGACAAGGAGAGTCTTGTCAATGTTGGTACAAGTATACTTTGGTGCCTTTCCACTGGGTGGGACGACGCTGATGTTCTCAATACCGATGTTGTGGCAGACCTATAGGAGCTGGTCAGTTATGTTGTTCTCATAGAGGTTATAAACTTTCTGAGTAGGACTTACACTTGGGCTGCTGCACACCAATGTGCCGACGGTTGGATCGTATTTCTTGCTTGTAACACCCTTCATGTTCTTGATAGTGACGTTCTCGATGGTGAGAGTCGAAGGATATTCGTTGCAAAGAGTCAGATTGCTCTGTCCGTAGCATTGGGTGATCTCGATGGCGTAGTCGACGTTAGAGATGGTCATGGTGTCGTAGGTGACATTGTTGACCATTCCCAAACCGCCACCTCCTTGAAGGTCGACGCTGAGAGCGCTCTGGACACCGGGCCAGACCTTGATTCTAGCCATATCAGAGGCGTTGATCATAGAGATGTTGTAGACATAGACGTCGGTGACCATATCATAGACCAAATAGTATTGACCGAGGGATCCGACGGAAATTCCGTGAGATCCATTGCAGTGGAGGTTTTGCACGACGATGGAGGAAGAGTTAGGCTTGAACGAAACGCAATCGTCTCCGTTGACGATGTTAGAGTTCTGGATGACGATGTTATCGGAGCGATCTAAATTACATCATTTAATCAGTCAAATTGTTCTCTCTCTCTAGGTGGAGGCGCCTAAGATCCGGTAACTTACAAGTATCCCATCCGTCAGTGTTCTTAGCGACATTGGTGCTGGTGGAAGCACCGGCAATATCGATATCATCAAAGATGATGTCAGTGCTGTCCATAACAACGTGGTACCATTGAGGGCTGTAACGGAGCTTGAGACCGCTAATCTTGGCTTGGTGCAGTCCGTTCAATGCAATGAGGACTGGTCGGAGAATAAGAGCATTGGCAGCATAAGCATCATACCTAGAAGTTTTATTAGCTATACTTCCGAAATTTATTAGGAACTTTGATCCTGGCACCTACCAGACTTGGCCGCTTCCATCAATGGTGCCCGTGCCAGACCCAAAGATGTTTACGTCATAACCCCCAAACTGCCAGAAAGAGGAAGCATTCTGGAAGGTATATTTGAAGCTGTTCTCTTGCCAGTAAACGATATCTGGAGTGAACTTGATAGTTCCCTGGAGATCCCAATCGACTGAGTTTAAGAAAGTCAAGTCGAGCGGTGTGGCGACAGTGTACAATGGGGACAACATTGCGACGGTACCACCGTTATTGCAATCGTGGAAAGCTTGTAAGATCTGAGGTCCATCATCTTGCCCGTTGCCAAGCGCATCGACGAAGCAAGTATGCGTACGACGATCCGACTTGATGAATTGTTTGCCGGTCGACAATGGGCTAGGAAGGATGGTTGGGCGAGGGGCGGTGGTTCCAATGACGGAACCATCTTTGGCGTGGTGAACACGCCCGCCGGCGCACTCGACGACCTCTGGGAGGGCTGCAATGGCAGCTGCCAAAAGACCTAGGTATCTCATTATTGCGAATCTTCGATTGCAGATTTGGCGACTTCCTTCTCGATATTCGGCGCGCTGAGGACTGACCGTCTAGATCACTTGAAGGGTCGCAGGCCCGACATTATATATCTGCAGCCAAGTCAATTGATCTCTCTTTCGATGAGCGATATCTTTGTGAACCTGGCCGATACCCGTCACCCCTTCCACCCCAGACTTTGGGATCTCCAGGTCTTCCCAGCATGTTTTCTCCAGGAATCCAAAGATTTATCCGGGGAAATGCTTGGAATGAGTCCGATCAACACACTTTACGGCGAAACATGTTGCGGTGGTTCCTTGCGGACCACGCTCGCTGGAAGGGAACAGGTCGAGCCCTTGACAGTTTCAGAAACTTGAGCAGCGATCATGCAGCAAGCAACAGGCGGGTATGGTTTGAGCCGTGGTAATCGTCGTCCGGGGTTTGGGAACCGCGTATGAGAAGCGTGTCTGAAAGGGGGAAGGGCGACTCGACGTTCTGCGCTTTGGGGCTGGTGGACAAGCTCATGCCAAGACATGCCGGCCCAGTCTGCCAAGCGACGCCGTTCAAGCGAACAGGCACAAGAAAGGTCCTCACATGCCTGTCCCAGTCCACTTCTATTACCCTAAGGCCCTTGCCGTCGGACGATGCCAAAATTTTCCGTCAATCATACATCATCTTATCACTTGGTATCGTAATATAAGGTGGAAGGGCTCGGATTAATTTTGCACATCGTTGTCGGTCTCGAATGACGCGCCGAGATGTCGATAGTGACGGTTTGCGGGGTTCGATCCCTTTTGGCTGAATGCACTGGTTAAAGCTGGCGCAGAAATTCATCTCTTACCAGGAATTTCAACGGAAATACCAAATGAAATAAAAATAACTTCCAAAGACAGAAGCGGCCATGCATGCATACGATAGCTCTTGCCAAACACACGTACACGTTCGAGCCTCAGCCGAACTCTGATAGCCGATATCCGTATTACATCGGAAGCCCCACGCTTTGACCCATCATCATAACAGCTCAATTTTAAGTTCCCCCGCCATTGCAATCTCTTCCTTCTTGCGGGGCGTTCAAATTTCTAGCGTATAGACTATTGGTGGAATATGATCATCACTCAAGTATTCAATAATATGCGGACCAGCAAGTATAGAAACACCGTCTAGATATCTCTACTCTGGTGGTTCTAAACATATTCTGCCAACGGGCCAAGGTTTTCTACACCCTGCAGCTTGAACTACACGTGGGAGAATTCCGAGAGCCGAACCGTCTATCGGTCCTTTCAAGAACCAGCGTCTTGACTAGCATGAGACAACTTGGCATATGCAGGTTAGACCAGAATTTATATTACCTGTGAGAGATTTAGTTGTAATCCCATGTCGTCGGGACTTGCACTGACTCCCAACTATATCTCCTGGTCCTTGGTCTTGACTTTAAGTTCCGATACCGTGGTATTATCTATGTTCCCGGTCAATCTTTCCTAAAACACAAGGTGGCAAAACACATGACTCGCTGAGGCAACTCTCACCATCGTGTATCTAAGATGATTTCGAGAAATGGCCGCTATGATTTAAGTATACTTATTTCAGGAAACTCGTGAGCCAGCAACACTATTGTAGAACCATATGTCTCTCTGAGATCAGAGTTATTTCGAAGCTACCGATACCTGATATATACCTAGGAGATCACATATGATGATATGAAATTCTTCCACTAAAATCGCAGGGGTTGGGACTGTCAGCTAGATTGATATATTGGCGGAGAAAAGTTTGTCAGATAGCTATAAGAGTGTGCATATATATTGCGGTTATACTTGTTTCCCTGATTAGCTCTCCACCTTCATACATTATGCATATGCATGGTAAAAATTCAATTCATATGGATTTATGGATTTGAACGAGCTTAGATACTATAAGTCTTGTATTAATGTTGTGTCCGTTGGAGCCGAAGGCCGGTCTGGCCTGGTCTAGGGGTCAGTGTGACACTGGTTTTGAGGGACCTGTGTGGTATTTTGCACACGGATGTGTTGTGGCCTGATCGCCTGGAAACTGCACGACGGCCTGAGCCCGATACAGCTCTAACAAGACCCGAGGCCAGAATCGAAGGTTTTCTGAGACCTTTTTGCAAGAGCATGCGTGCTCCTTGGTTTCTTTTGAAGGTACAGTTTACTAGCCACTTTCTCAAGAACGAGTGGCTGGTTTATCAACTCACAAGCCATCAACACTGGATCGCAATTGCGTATAAACGGCTTTATTTATTTTATTCATTTGCTGATATGTTTTAGAGATAATGACTACTGTATTCCATAAGTAGGGGGAAATTGGGGCCTAAAGATTCTACGCATAGCTATGACATTATCGTATGGATACTCTCAATTTCGGGACAACTTTTTGTGTGATATATACAATTATATACATTCAAGCTTTTTTCATTTTTATACATAAGTAACTTCCATCCGATCAAGCACCTCACAGGTTTCCTTTCAACCTTTGCAATTTTTAATGTACCTCATCTAGAGCTTTTGGGTAGTACCATTCTTCACAGTGACGCCGACCTTGGCCTTGTGGGGTCCAGGACCACCAGGTCCTTGCGCGAGCCCGGCGACTCTGATACCAATTGGTGTGCAGAAAGAAGAATCAGGTGGCGATCCAACCAAGAGAGAAATAGCCGCGTATCCACCCTGACCGCCTGGACCGGTGCACGCAAACCATACGTTCCTCTGTCCCGCATGGGTCAAATAACCCTGAGCGTCGAATCCCATCGACACATCAGCCTGGATACCTCCTCTAGCGTTATATGCTTCTTGGAAGGTCAAAGGTGTCACTTGTTGACCGGGGACTGATTGCTGCAACGGGGTCGCTGCGAGGGCCTCTGTTTGGCCGCCGCTCCAGGATCCACCGGCCACCTGATCCTGGTGGTAAAGGATTCCGGTGCGTAATTCGTAATAGAAGCCGTTATCTTCATATGGCGAAATGGTGGCGGCGGCGTAGGAGGTAGCTTGAAGTTCCGCCGTGAAGAATTTACCATTGTACTGCCAGCTTGGGGATTCAATTGTAAGTCCGAAAGGTCCAGAGAGCTGGCCGGGAGGTGGTGGTGGCAGGATGGCTGCGGCAGAGGATAAAGCGACCAGCGAAGCGAGTGAGATGATAGACTTCATTGTGGCCAAAAATAATATCAAAAATTAAATTCGATAAACTTGAGATTTATGAACTTTGAGAACTAAGATAAAGTATTGGAAGACAGTGTAGCTGTTAGAGATAGTTCAGAATGATAAATTTCTAACCATGCTTGATGCAGGTTTTTATATTTTTCTGAAGAGTAGATGTTCGATTCATCATTCATCGTCGTATTTGAAAATCTTAATCCTTAAATCCATGGAACTTCCTTCCTCAGGTATGATCAATCATATGACAGCATCGAAAATTCCCAACTCCCTAACGCATACAAATCTTGTTCCGCTACATTTTACTTTTCTCAAAGGCATATACGTATAGATCGCATAAGCATCGACGCAACTTGCGTTACTGTGCATATCCTGCCATGATGGCACGGTGGCTCAAAGTCTAAAACCAAAAGGCAAAGATCTTAAGGAGCGGCAGACATCTCTAGAAGGCGTCAGTTCAGGCGTTTATAAAAACGGGTAAAAATTGACGGAACCTTCCTAGAAGGCTTACCCCTGCAGCTTCTAGGCCGAGAATAGGAACAAGCGGAGACGAGAATGGTTAAAGTAATGAGAACCATTGATAATACAACGGACCCAGCGTCCAATAGTGAGTTGGACTATGGCCTGGTGGAGATGAATTGTGGATCACATATCCAAGAGCTTGCATCTTTCAGGAAACCAGAAATGTAATTTCATAGACTATACAATTTAGTTCAACAGATCAACTACCCTGCGAATCAAAATTCAAGAAACAAAAACTCCTATTCCCCAACAACCAGCCGATTCCGATGTCACCCAGAAAACAAAACGAAAATCGATATGAACAAAAAGTCAAAAATTTAAGCAAAGACATCGGTAGCAAACCGCTCCTTCCCAAGGCTCTCAAACCACTCTTCGACAGCCTCGTCAGTGAGATTCTCTCCACTCATTTCCTTTCCTGCCTTATACATCTTCTTACAGACCTCCTTGACGCTCTTGCCAACTTCCTTACTACCGCAAACAAACACTTTACCGTTGTTAGTAAATAGCTTGACGGCATCCTCACGATCATGCCACAATCGATCGTTAACATGCTTGCATCCTTCGCTCAATTCCGGAGCTTGACTGTAGGAGAATCGAACATCGACAGCGCCCATTTCCGCCCACTTCTTCAGCTCTTCAGGGTACAAGGAATCCTTCTCGGGATGTTTACATCCAAAGAAGAGCATCGCGGGAGCCAATTCCCTACCTGCTAATTTCTGAGCTGCACGTTCCATGATGAAGCCGCGGAATGGTGCAAGCCCGGAACCGGCCGCCACCATGATTATTGGAACTCCAGCAATATCCAACGGCAGGCTAAATCCGCCATGAGAGTTGCGAATAGACACTTGAACCTTATCACCCGGCTCAAGAGCTGAGAGGTAATTTGACGCAACACCAAGATGCTTACGCTCAGAGTCAGCAAGGGATGGCTCGTTGAGGACGCTGATTGTCAAAGTACATGACTCAGGGTTGGAGAGTGGCGAAGAGGAAATTGAGTATTGACGAACTCTCATAGGTGGCAACATGGAAAGATATTCGCTGATCGGGACTTGAATCTTATTGTACTTCTCGAGGAAGTCTAGTGCTGATACACGAGGTTGAGTGATTTCCTTGGTGAACCTCTCTGAGTCGTTTGCGAGGTCAAGAATCTCCTTCTTCAATTGCTCGTCATCAGAACAGTTTGCAATCGTGGTTAGGTCACGCTTTGTAGCTGGCTGAGACAATTCTACATAGGAGGAGAAGAGGTCGCCAGCAGAGATGGCGGTGTCGGTTGGAAGAGTGGTTGGCATCTCTGACGATATCTTGAGAGCAGCATCCCAAGGCAGTGAGAATCTTCTCATGGCCCTCTTGACAGCAGCATCGTTATTGGTCGGAAGGACGGCAAGGTAGTCGCCAGGCTTGTAGGTATCCTCACTAGGCAAGTGAATCTCGAGGTGACGCTTTTCCGGTACATCCGCTGACGTCAAGCGCTTGTTTTCAACTACGACACCGGTCTTAAGATTCTGGCCAAGAATTGCTGGACGATTCTCGACAACGACAGAAACATTGAGACCGGACTTGACAGGAGACTTGGATTGGGCGGTATCTCCAAGGGAAGGCCAGAAGGTCGAGTCAACCCAAGTGTTGAACTCTGAAAACATATCTCCCGCACCAGCATCTGCGACACCTCTTTCGCAAAGTCGTTCACCTCCAGCTTTTTCAAGCATCTCGTCAACCATTTTTGGAATACGCTGGTAAGTATCCGCCCAGTCGTGATGGCCACAGCCAAAGACTGCAAATTTAACGCCTTTGATATCCTCTCCGCTGTAGGATTTGATCCACTCACAAAAATGAGCGGCGTTATCGGGCGGCTGTCCTTCAAAGCTGGCGGTGATAACGACAACAGGTCCGTCTTTAGGTAGGTTGTTCGTAATAGAGTCCAACGTATCAATATTGGCCTTAAACCCATGGCTAGAGGCTTCCCGAGCCAATCGCGCGGAGAAAGCTTCACAAGTACCAGTGTTACTACCATAAAAGATGTACATTGGCTTTTTCGAAGAGTCATCCTGTTCTTCAACCACTCCGTCCTTCAAGCCAGCTTTAGTAACGTCGGGACCGGCTGCTTGTCCACCTCCCAGGGCGTGCTGCAAGCTAATTGGCGTCAATCCGTGTCTCAAGCGAGCCTTCATATAGAAATCCTTGGGCTTGATGGTAAGATTTTGCTTAATTGCAAGTTTGTAACCAGAATCCGCCATGTGGAAGTCGAAATTCTGGAACAAAGTTGCGAGAACGAGCAGCATTTCTTGCCAAGCGAACGGACGACCGATGCAAGCTCTAACGCCGTTACCAAATGGCTTCCAGGCATCTGGAGGAAGCTTATTGAATTCCTCGTCGAGCATACGCTCTGGTTTGAATTCGGCGGCATCCTGACCATAGACGGCTGGATCTTGGTGCATCTTCTTGACCAAGAGAACCACACTTTGATCTTTGGCAACCTTATACTGACCGTTGAGAAGAACGGGATCCTCGTGGTTATTGAACGGATGTGGACGGACGTTGATGGCTGTGATAGGGGAGCTGAGTCGCAAGGTCTCCCGAAGAACAGCAGCCGTATACTTAAGCTTAGAAAGATGCTCAACATTTACTGTTTCTCTGCCGACCACGGTATCGATTTCTTCTTGGAGCTTCTTGTACTTTTGTGGGTGTCGCAGTAAATTGTACATTGTGAAAGCTAGGGTAGCGGAGGTGGTCTCGTGGCCTAGAATGGTCATTAGCGTCGCTATTTCTTTAATTTGAAGATCAGTAAAGTATAAACTTACCAGCAATCAAGAACGTAATCATATTGTTGACGATGAGTTCATCCGATAGGCCCTTCCCAGTCTGTGGGTCTCTCCCCTTGATCATAGCATTCAACAGGTCCTTCTTATCACATGGATTTTCTTTTCTTTCCTTCAAAAGGTCGTTGGCGACCTGCTTCATGAACTCGATATCCCGGAAATATTTATCGGTAGCTTGACCTGGGATCATATTCATAGCCGGTAATCTTCTTCCACGATTTCCCGATTCGATCAAAAAGTCTACCATGGAATCGACGAAGGGATGCTGCGCCTCGGTATAGAATGAATTAAAGCGAGCACCCATAGCACAAAGTGTGACAGTATCGAGGGCGAGGCGTGTAAAGTCGTCAGAAGGATCGATGGTAGCTCCGGTTGGCAGTCGAGCCCATTTCAAAGCCAATTGGTTCGCCACGTCGGCCATTTCTATATTCAATATCAGAGACAAGGCCTTTAAACTTGATCTTTAGGGTACTCACCGTCAAACATATCGCGGATAGCCAATGGTCCAAATGCTGGGATGAGCACTCTGTGAGCGATACCCCAATTCTCTTCGCCAGTGTAGGCTGAAAACAGTCCGTCACCGACACCATTTCGAATTTGTTCGAGAGCTGAAGAAACTTGCTTTGCGAACCGTTTCTCATCGCAAGCTTCATGAACCAACTCCCAAGAGCTAAGAACCAATATTTCACGACCTCCAAGTCTAAGTTTATAGATAGGTCCTAAAATGCCAACTATCAGCACATTCTGAACAATGAGCGTTATAAACTCGAAGGTAGATCTTACCATATTGATCTGCAAAGTTTTCTAAAGTCTTGAGTGGTGTCACGGTATCCATGTCGAAAATGTTACCGACAATTGGCAGGCCAGGAGGACCAGGAATCGGCTTCAATTCCTTCTTCTGCTTTGAAACAGGGCACTCGGCCCCTGCTGGCGCGTCTTTTGCGAAGGGACATGTCGCTTGTTGACTCGAACCACCGAATGAAGGTAGCCAACTATAGGCTCCGCCAGATTGTTGTGAGTGCACTGGACACTTTTCTTCGGACATCGCGATTTACAACCGTATCCGGATTGCAGTTCGTATGAAAGTATAGATATAAGTCAAAATGTTTTTTTTTTTGTGGGGTTATTTTGGGTGAGTGGAATCAGATCAGGATGTTGGTAACAATTAGACAGGGATCGTATATTCTAGGTGAAAGTATAAAATGCGGGGTTCTATGGTAAAGTATATTTTAAAGAAGGATATACGGGTTTTCTAGTCGTAATTATAATAATAGATTCCAATGTTCGGTGATGTTTCAATGGAATGATGTTTTTGTTGGTGTAGAAGGGAGTATACAAATCTATCGACGCGAGAGCTGTGGGTATTTAAGGACTGAAATAATCGTTGTCCAAATATTGCGAATTGCATTAAATGCCATTCTGGAGCTTCTGGTCGATGCTTTCAGGATTCTTTCCATTAACGTAATCGTATCCGGGGCAAGGAAGCTCGTAACATTCCAGCATGTTGCCTCGTTATGTCCTATTCTCTCCGACTGTCAACCTATTTCCGCCGTCTCGCAAAACCAAACGCATGCCAAAACCCCCCACATGGACCACCCTTGTGCTACCGTGGCGCACTGCAGGCGGTTGTTCAACTTGCCAGTTTCGTCTCCCTCGTCCGAGCTCGTTCGACCGAACGAACCGAATCCACCGGCTTTACACTTGACCCCGGAATTCCCTCGTATCAATTCTCGTTTGTGACGACAGAATACTCGAAAAAACGCTGGGAATGCCAAGGGATTACTAAGAAACCTCCGCCATATTGTGCCGTCGATTACACCCTTCGATTTCTTTTCGAGGTTACTCTTTTGCAGGGGCGTCAAAAAGCTTGACCACTTTTGCATCTGATCGCTGCAACGGAACTTAAAATTTTTTTCCAAAGGTGCATCCCAACCAATTGGGGGCTCCGAATTGCAAAAAAAGTGCCTAGTTTCATCCACGGGTTTCGTAAAGCCGAGTCGGTTATGAGGCTTCCCGTGGCCCAGAAAATTCGAAATGATTCCATCTACAGAATAAGATCCAAGATCAATACCCCTACCTCAAAGACCTATCAGATTCTTCTATTTCAAAAGCTGAGGCTCTGAGGAGCGGTCTTTCCACGATCGCGCGATCGTACGAGAAATATCTCGACCGTGCGCCGGCAGCCTGCGAGCTATCCGTCGATGGGATTCCAACAAGGGTTCGATTGATTCCCCAGTCTGGGAGCAATGTCAACGGCGTCCCTGTCGGAGACTAGCACGGAGACTACGTAATCCTTCCGAAGCTACTCTTCCACTACAGGCCACCTACGAGTTTACTGAGATATTGAGATATCGATATATCGATCGATATCCACCATTTGCTGTCAAGACCGACCTTAAGCTACCCATGCACTCCCCGTCCCTCGTGTTCGATACGATACGCTTCTCTATTCGAGACCACATCTGTATCTTCGTATGCTCTAAGTAAAGCATATGGTACGAGAAATTTTTCGGAATTGATTTTCCGACGTAGTACGACTCGTCGAAGCAGTGCAACCTCTGTTCCCCATTAATTGCCATTGACGTCAATCGCCTCGTCTATGCACATATTGTGAAGTCGAATAGGTGCTTGAGTCGCGGAGAGAGCGAACCTCGGCAAGTTGCAAACTCAACAACGCATATTTCCCTCGAATTCATCCCTGCCTGGCCTCTTGGAGCGTTTCAGTTCCCAATAATTATGCACAACTTCGAAGCTTCGAACTAAATTCGCAACCGCAAAAGTTTGAGAACGAGACATCGCAATCTATATTCGGTTCACCCGAGAGTAGCCCTTCGGTGCAATAAAAAATACACCGACGGCCCAGCCACAGAGTCGGGATGACTCGGTAGCCTTATCGAAAACGGATGGGTCGTCCATCCGAGCCGTTGGCTTCGGCAATCGACAAAAAGAGCAGGTCACTAAAACGAGACTGTTGGATTTAAACACCAAACTGCCTCGGTGCATATTTATTAGTAAACATCTTCGGTTCACAGCGTTCTAGAAATAGACACACTAGAGCCTCAATTCATATTATAATTAAAGACATATAAGAGAGAAAATGCTACGCGAGAAAGTACCAAAGCCAAAGATCGTACTAACTATTCTAACTTGTGGTCTTCCACCTGTTATTCCACGCCACGTCCAGCTGCCTTCTCTCCTCAGCTGTTAGAATCAAGGGCTTTGCGTTAGCAAGCTCTGGCGACCAGGAGGCATCCTTGAACTCCTCGTTAGCATCTCCAACACACCGCGGAAACCCAGAATTCGCGAGAAAAGGAAGTGGAGGACGATATATGTATGAATTAGCAAAATCTTTTATGCGATAGATTCCTCTTTCTTGAGCCTCAGGTAAGGACATTGTATCCTCAGAAGGACTTAGCAAAGCGGTTGCTGAACCGAATTGGTCATTTAATAAATTGGCCATAAGCCTAACAATTGCATTCGCTTCTACTCTATAGAGTTTTCTCTTCTTGTCGTTTGGATGGATATAAACGTTGAGAACCTGTAAATATTTAGCATCTACCTCTAATTGTATAAGTACTTAAGTACTCATATTAATACTTTGTTTTCCTTTTCAGAAACAAATATTACCTCGTTCTCGCTACTCCCACGATCAAAATGAGCTACACCACCGGAGATTTGTGTTTCCGCCCAGAAACCAACAATTCCTTTTTCGAACCCTCTTGCATCAGATGCATCATAACCTGTAAGTTCGAAGTAGTTTAAGTGTGACAGAAGGGGGATTTGAGTCACTCCGTCTATAACTCTCATATCTAATTTGAATGCGTTCGCGGCGATCGTGTGAACGATCTCAACGAGTACCTCAAACTCTAACAAGGGGTCGGATGCATCATTGATATATCTTCGCAGGATCTACTCAAATAACTTAAGTAAGAATTTGAAATATTGTTCGCTTCATTAAGGGCTCCCAGCTACTCACATCTGTTTTGATTTCGAGCCGCGATATGTCGAGCTGATCTCTCAGATCCCGGTAGAATACAACGCTCTGATCTGAGGGCTGGTCCGGATACCCGCCGACATATTTAGTACCTGGAACAAACGACGACTTGATGGGCTCCTTGTCGATGATTTGACGGAATGTTTGTTCTGTTACCGTTAGGCGAAATACCTGGCTCAGCTGGGAAGAAAGTCGGTTTAGATGCTCAAGTGGCAGGCCTCCGAGGATATTCTTGCTAGTGATCATCTTTTTCGCGCGTATCCGAGAAGTTTCTATTAGGAGTCAAGGCCCAGCGTTAGTATTGATGCACATTTACACAACTGCCATATGCAAAGCAACGAGGAAGTCAGCATCAACGCCAATGCAGTGGCACAGCATGCGATGTTTAATTTGCAATTCTTATTGATAACGACAGAAACATTTCATCTACAAATAGCTTTAGTTGTCCTTTCACTAAAGAAATCTCAAGGCTTAAAACTCTTTAGAACTATGTTTCTACCAGATATTTATGTCAGCTTTGGTCGGCTGTTTTCGATATGTATAAAATCTGGATCACGTGATTCGCTTGTTTCCGTTTAAGCCATAGTGGCGTCCGTGGCTCTCCAACATCTTTTAGCGTTTCTGATCCCGGATCTCAGCTCCGTCACAAAAGCGCCCCCGAACGACAAATAACAAACCGGGAATATTCGAAATATATGATATCACAAAAACGCGAACCGTATATATCGGCTTGAATAATATTTCCTTGAATGGAGATTTCGTCAACTAGGCGTAAACGAAAAACATACCGCTAGCCCCACCGCCCGAAAGCTTTGAAACATATACAATAACAAACTCGTTTAAGGATTTGAAACTCCGACTCGATATCAAGTTCGTATTTGAGAGGTAGGGTCAGGCAGATGTCTTCTCGAAATACAAGTTCCGAGGCAGCGACTCCACGTCGCCTTCCCGCCCTTGCACCTGCACCGTCAGGCTTAGTATCGCCATTACAACAAAACTATAAGATCACAAAAAGGAAAATAGGCTCCAAGGCCTGCGATCAATGTCGAAAAAAGAAAACAAAGGCAAGCGACCATCGTAATCGTAGATTTAGGCCGGGATTTAGATTTCCGTACGTACATTTTATATTTTCGCAAAATTTAACCAACTGGAATGAATATTTAGTGCAACGAGGAAAAACCAGCATGTGGTCGGTGTCGGTCTTTAAACCGAGAGTGTCATTACACTTCGACTACTCCTGGTGATCATAGAAAAACCATACGTCAACAAATAAAAGTATACCAAGCAGAAACAGAAAAACTATACGGAATACTCGACCACATCAAGAATTCCAACCTTGTAAGCTTGCGGAAAGTTATGAAAGCTCTGCGTAGTGGGGTATCTCTCGAAGATATACTGGTATTCATCCGTGAGGACGATAATGCCGTTCTACCTGCAAGGGATATAACTCCAGAACCCGTAACCACGGATTTGACTCTACTCGCAAACGCGGCTGTGGAGGCTCCAGGACAAACTGTTTGTGCGCAAATGAGCTTGGATATAGTTGATGATAGACCGTTCGTTGATTTGTCCGCATCTTTCTGGACAACCGTGACAGACGATGACGAATTTGTTTCTCATCTCATATCGTCATGGATAGCCTGGGATAGCCTCTCGTGCCACTATACCGATGTTGATATCTTTGTAGAGGCTATGAAGCAAAAGGACCAGTTATTTTGCTCTTCGCTACTTGTAAACTCCGTGCTAGCAACAGCCTGTGTAAGTACTTTTCAACAGGCCCTGTTTCGACCCACATATCCACCTTCTGTTTGATAACCCGCCTTTGCTTTTTCTCTATAGTGGATTCAACTTTATCAGATCAACTCGCTATACTTTCCCATTTCGTTTGTTCAAGGTTTACTAATTCGAAATCATCAATACCGAGAGAACTATAGCACTTCTCAAGCCGATTGACACTCCGATCTGATATCCAAAACCCAAACTCTTTCTGCTATCGATTCTTGAAAGAAGCCATTTCTTTATGGCACGAAGAGTTTGAAAGGCCGAAGCCGACAACGGTCCAGGCTGGAATGATGCTATGTCAGATACTAGCTTGCAATGGTTCGGACCAGCTCGCTTGGATGATGTTTCAAACCACAGTGTCTCTATTCGAGAAGTTGAGAGATGATGTCTCGGGGCCATTTAGCAGGCATTATCAAGGCAAGCATAAAGCGGGTAGAGAGGATGTTGACATAAAAATTGAACAAACTATATATGTTACCGAATGGGCGGTTTTCAGGTTGTCTAGGTAAGTTTCCGAGATTATTTACCACGGCGCTAAATTGATAACACGTAAATTTTCGACTTAGTTTGTTCGCTATGACCTTTAAGTATAGGCCTCGTGTTTCGATCCCAAACACCAGGCATCCTAGCGTCAGTCGTCAAGATGTCCAAAATAAGGAAGAAGCTGTACAAGTGAATTCATCTGGTTCTGGAATAGCAGTACTTCCGACCTGGCGGCCGTACCCTTATACTCAACCGCTTGAACCATGTCTCGCTAGCCAGAGTGTTGAAGCAGCTTCTCAACTCTGCGTAATCATATACGAATTCACTCTGTTGATTACGACCGATATCGAGAGTCTGCAACCTATCACTATCAAAGAGAAACTTCAACTCTACGAAAGACTTCAGCGCTGGAAAGAAAGCTTGCCAACCGGGTTAAGAATGGATGATAATATAGCGCCATATTTTGCATGGGCTAAGTAATTCCCACCTTACAGTGGTCACCAATCTAACTTCCTTCTACTGACCCTTAGCACGACCTTAGGTCGGAGTATCTACATTTACTACTGGAAATCTACGAAGCGCCATTGAAAACGTCCGAAACGGAGGACGCAGAGGAGTTGGAGAGCTTTCAAGAGCTGTCGCGTAAATGGTACGACGAGGGATCGAAGGGTCTGTACCGTCTTGTGGAAGGGTTTAGCGAAAGATACAGTCTGAATATGCTACCGAATTATTGCATGGGGGCTACTCTGATTATTACAAAGCTTGCACTGGAAGAACTTATCTCAGCAGGCCCGCACACAAGCAGTATATCTGCTAAGGATAATACTGAAGCGGAATCAGGATCAGATAACAAAGACCTTGATGAATCGGCGCCTTCGAATACTTTTGAGAAGACTCTAGAGTGGCTTTATACGATTAGTGACCAGTACTTCCTCGCCAAAGTATATACAAGAGGGCTTCAACTTCAAGCGGAGAAAGCCAATTTGAAGCTTAGCGACACAATTCAACGGAAACTACGGGCAATGTTTTATAACCAGGGATCAGGGAAGTCGATATGGCTGAAGGAACTTGAGAGACTACAATCAAGATTGACCTTCAGTTTGAACCCAGCGGGAGAGAAGGTGGAAGATATTCTGAAATCACTTGAAACTCTTTCTGTTTAATGATTCTCTGTTATCCAAATAATAATCAAATGATAATTTAAAGGTATTAAAAGGAATATTTTTTAATCAATTACTTCATCTAATTCTTGAGAATAGATAAATATGCAGCCAAAGCTTCTGTCTCTCGATTAACCGATATACCACAAAAACAACACTGTATCACCGCATGATCTGAACGACGAGACTACCTCAATTCCTACCACCTCCATGTATTGCCTCGCTATTGAAATCCCCAATCATCCTCATAGTATCCACCTCCAAATTTGGAAACTCACTCCCGTCAAAACTCCCCTCCAACCCAGCCCCCTCCACCATCCCATCCAACATACGCTGGTACCGCTGCTCCAATCCATCTTCTATAACATACTCGTAATCCCCCTCCAAATCTTCTCTACGAGCGTTACTCAACGCCCTGACTCTATCTTCATCTATAATCGAATGCGTGAGATCAGAGTCCACGGCATTGACATCACCGTTGGCCAATCCGAAACGTTGACCGGAAGAGAGGAGGTACGGTGGTATTACATTCATATCTATCCCTTGAATATCCGTATCCGCAATATCGGTGCGAGTATCGCCGTCTTCAACATGGAATACGACTACATTTATGACACCGGAGGATATTAGCGAGTATTAAGATGAAGGATATTTCAATGTAGGTATATATGCACTCACTAGTCCTAACATCATCGTTCAACCGACTATCACGTCCCTCTCCCAGTCTTCCCCTCCCCGCGACCCCACCACCCCCAACTAAACCAGCAGGGACAACTCCCACCCCCAACCCCCCTTCATCCCGTAATTCTCCATCACCTACTAAATCTTCAACCCCACCACCACTCTCACCAAAGTTAAACTCAAAATCACTCCAATCCACCGCCCGACGTGGTGAATACCCCCTTTGCATCCCATCATAATTCAACGTCTCGCTCCGTTCCGCTGCGAGCCGACTAGTAATCTCCTCCTCCTCAGCCTCCAACTCCGCCAGAGCGGATCGTAAATCACCATTTCTACGGTTCAGGTCCGGGCTTATGTTTATCGGGACAGTGTTTGATACATAATGCGGTGGTAAGCCGGGGTTAATCGTAGACCTCGTGTTCGTATTCGTTATGAGTTCGTTGGCAGTGTTAGTTGACGGATCGGTGTAGTATTCCGCTGATGTTTTAAAGCACATGTTTCCCCTCTTTTTCAATCTTTTCACCGCACTAGAGGAAGCGGGGGGAGGGATTATATCCCGTTTCTTCAATCTGCGACGTGGTATAGATATCCCCTCGTTTTCGTAGAGCATGTCCACATCTTCATCATCATCGCTGTTCCAAATATCCTCATAGTCGTCGTCGGTATCATAATCGTCGAGGGCATTCCCGCTACCAGAGTAATACTGCCATTCGGGTGCGTTTTCTTCATTTTGGAGATCTAAATCGTGGGTTTCGTAGTATGTCGTCACACCCGTCTCGTCGTCTTCACACATCATATCTTCAACGACATCATGGAGTTGCTGTGGGTTGGGATTGTAGTTATTCGTACTATTGAGAGTGGTGGTGGACGGGAAGATATCGATTGATTGTGGGATTCCGCCGTTGACGCTGGGGTTGTTGTTGATGGGAGGGGTGTTATATCTTGGTGGTACCGGTGCTGGAAGGGCGGAGACGAGGGCGAGGAGGAAGAGGGGAGTTATGGAGAGGAGGACGGAGTGGTGCATTTTCCGTTACAATACAGGATGCGGGAGATATGATATATAGTGTATAGTTACTGATATCCCGATTTCGTCGGCTCGAGGTCGAGTTAGAGCAGTATAGGAACGAATCCAAGCTCTAGTATTAATCGAACGAGTATATAAAAGATACGTCGATATCCAAAGAAATGAAAAAGGATATTTTACTCATCCGCCCATGAATTTAATAGACGGTGTATTCTTATATGTTTTATATACTTTAGGATCTCAAAAACGTCGGTATACAACGAGCCCATTTCCTCCCGCACGCCTTCCAAGGCTATCCCAAAACGATAAAATCATTTGAGCCCATTGGAGATCGAAAGCGTGGGAATTTATATCTTACCACGCACAATCCCGCTCATCTTGCCGATGGTCCACACCATTATCTCGCAAAACCAAATTCTCGAGTACAAAGATATACACACTACGGTGAGCCTGCATCATACACACACCAGGAAAAATCGTTTCATCACAAATATTGGCTTAAGGGAGTATATATAGTTCAAGGTATCTTATATTTGTATTTGTTAGATGTTATATATGTTATACTAGCTAATACTATACTACTACTATACTGCTACTCCATCCATCCCAAAGTTCCATGTACCCGGTATACTATACCCAGCACGCCCATATACCAAAATAAAAAGTAGCACAATAAACACTAATACTTAATACAGGATATATATAACTTCAAAATCACAGGTAAAAAAAAAAGCCCACGCAACAGGATATCACGGTAAAAGAAGAGTAAAACGCTCAAAAAACATAGCACATAGCACATACACGTACACATTCAAAAGCAATAAAAGGCAACGAGCAAAAGGGTAATCAAAATTCGATAACAGAAAAAAAGGGAAAGAGAACCTTCTAAAGATAGAAGGGTTGAGGGACTTACCGGCTAAAGATACTCGCTTACTCTATGATTTCATGATCTATATGCATGCTTTTCTCTTGCTTTTGTTTCGGTCCATGTAAATCATCACATCGCTTTTGTCGTACTTTTTGTTATCGTATCGTATATCCTCCTATTCCTCGTTCGTAGTCGTATCGTAACGTAATTATGAGAAGGGAAAAAGCAAGTTTATAGATCATCGTCAAAGAGCGAGTCTTCAGCCAGTGCCCTGGTCTGCGTATCAAAATCGCAGTTCTCAGCCTCGACTGCAGGAAGTACATTCTTCCCCTTCGAGGTTTCATCAGCGGCCTGCGCCTCTTCTACCTCTTCCTCTTCCGCTTCCTCTTCATCGTCGTCGGCAGGTAAAGGAACCGCAGCGGCACAATCCAACACCTTTTCCGCTTCCGCCTTCTTAGTCTGCTTGAGGTAATCTTCTACGATATCCCCAATAACTGCAAACTTGGATCCCATCATCCCTCCGCTCTTTCTCATCTTCATCTGCTGCTTCATTTTGATCGCTTCCTCTCGCTCTTTTTTCAGGTTTGGATAGAAAATCTCCACATCGGCTTCACCGAGCGGACTCCTCACCCTCTCGCTATCCATATCATCCGAGGAGGATTCCTCACGACGGGGAAGAGCGGGTGGGGGCATGGCGAGCTGGTCTTCGGTTGGCGGTGGGGGGATGTTTTCCTTGCCCACCCTGTCGACGTCGGATTTACCCTTATTCAGGTCTTCCTCGTCCGAGATATCGAGCGTTCCCGCACCGTGGTACATCAAGTTTGTCAGGGTCTCCTCGAGTGTGTCCTCGTGGATATCAAACATCCATGTTTTAGGGAAGGGCTGACCGGGACGCCATGATGCGGCGGTGGAGTTGCCCGTTTTTGTGACGGGTGTGGCGATGAGACGGCCGTCGATGGATTCCGCATCCTTGCTCGGAGAACGGGAGATGTGGGACGGGGGTTCCACTCTTCGGATGGACTTTTGGATCTTACGCTTGATACCCTTTGGTGGGGATGTGGCGGAAAGAGATGCAAGGGAGTCCTTGCGGGAGAGAGCAGAGGTCACAGACATGGAAGATTTGATGGAGGATGAAGGAGTGGATGATGTGGGGGTACGTCGTTTGAGAGACTGGGGCAGTTGGGAGGAAGGGATGGAGGCTTTCTTCTTGGACACGATGATACCCGATGGGACGGGGGAAATGGGTTTCGTGACGAGAGCATATTTTGCGATTGAGTTTTCGTCGCATGAAGGAGCGAAGTGGGACTTCATGCGCTTGTTGGAGGAGGGGGCCTGCTGGGGGGCGGAGTTTTCATCATAGATTGTGCAGAGAGCACGTTTGCCGGATGACTTTGATGAAGCGGAGGAGACGAGAGAGAGGCCGAGGGGTTTCTTTGTCAGAGCGGCCGGCTTGGAGTATGAGAAGCCTGTGTTATCACAAAAGCGTATCAGTTAGCATCTATCATCATATTAACCGTATGCAGCGTATCTTCGAGACGAGACGAGCGCGCGACATGATTCAACGAGATGCATGAAATTCGAAATTACCAATATACGCGGCGAGAGAGCGTGCAGGAGGACACCGCGTAAATGGGAAATGTGTTGCGCGAAGTGGGAAGACTTGAAACAGGCCCCGGCAAGAATCCGGCGACGGCTTCTGATTGGCTGAGTCCCCAGTTCCCACCAAAAATAGGAAAGCACGAGAAAATGAAGACTGGTCAGATGGGAATTTGCTGCGACCGAGCAGACTAGTAGACTCGCAGAGCGGACTAATAGTAAAGCAGACTAAGAAGTGCGCTCTCGGTGGACTGGGAATGTCCATCTGACTAGCCACCGGCCACCTGGATTATCATTCCCCCCTCCAAGTCGATAATTCCTCGGACATTCTATCGGAGGTTTGGATCTCACCAGAAATTTGAAGAAAAAATGAAGTGAAATAAAAATGAAAAAAGAACATGAAGTTGCAAATTTAAACAATAAAAAAATAGAGTGAAATAGCTTACCTTTCCCGTCGGTTAATGTTGGCGCGATAACATTGTCGAGTCCGCGAACAATGTTGGTGACGTTACCCAACACAGTCCGTCTCTTCGGCGAAAGAGGGGTAAGCACATGGCGTTGGTTTGCTAGCACAGCTGCCATTTCGAATTATATATTTTCTAGTCGGAAATAGTATATCCTTTCTTGTCGCTGATATGGGTCGAGTGTCTTTGATATGGACAGTCCCGGTCGTCGAGTGCGATTACTTTCAATAAAGAAGAATCGCTGTCTTTGTCGATTTTCCGATAAGTTTAAAAAAATTGAGGTGGCGATGGTGTTGTCTGGCGCAAAAGTGTTGGAGAGATGAGGCGGATGCGAAAAGAAAAGAAAAAAAGTACTACTGGCGGGGGAGACACCACAAGATAAAGGGAAAACCTTCACACTAGAAAGAAAGAAGACTGATAATCTGGTATGGTAGGTATAATGGGAACGGACTTTAGGTGTGGGTGGGAGGTGGGAACGACAAGGTACTTTGGTACACAGTACGACTACGACCTTGTGGTTTGTGAGAGCGAGAGGCAGAGGCAAGAAGACCGGCACTAAAGCACCACGGCAAGGCAATGCAATGCACACAAGATTTTAATTTATCAAGAATGACCTGACCTGCACTGCAAGTCTTCCTTTCTTCTTTCTTTTCTTTCTTCTGGAGAGAACCGGTGTGGAGGGGGGGGGGGTGGTGGCAGCCTCGCAGACACAAGTTTATGCACAGCTAATCCTTCTGAGCGATAAAAGCCGAAGCAGACGTCGAAGCGAAGAAATAGCTGCAGCCGATCGAACGAAAAAAAAGCGGATGGTTGGTTTGGTTGGTTGGGCTGTCACAGCTGATTCGATCGATTGCTGATGGGATGGATGGGACGAAGCGGGCGGAAAGGAAGACAAGAAAGAGAAAAAAAGAGACTAGGACGAAACAGCCTGTGAAGGAAAGAAGACACGGACTTCTATTAATATGGTTTCGATACACGAACCACACACCTCGACACGAAGTCCCGATAAATGTGCGAATCAAGTAAGAAATGCAGCCGGCCGAACTCGTTTTCAGATCTTCGCGCGCAGGCTGTTACAAATATTCCTGGATGGATGGGACGGTGGATATGGGTCAACCCCGTCTGTACGTCTGTCTCCACAAGGCAATACCGATGACGATTGAGTCGATTCAATTGATTGGATTGGATTGGATTGGGTTTTTGATACAAAGGAAATGACCCGACTCGATTGAGTCCAAAAAAGAAGAGACGATACAAAAAGAGATATAAAAAAGGAAAAGGAAAGAAAAAATACTAAAGAGCGGACCGTGCTGAAGAAAACACGAAAGAGTCAAGTGAGAGAGAGGATAAGGATTATCGAACGATGATGGATGATGAGTGGGATGAGAGGAGAAGTAGGATGATAAGAACAAGTGAACAGAATTTTTTTCTTTCCCTTGATCTCTCTCTTTTTTTGCTGGTGCTGCACCGTGAAAGGGATGAGAATAAGAAGGAAGCACTTAATTAGTGCTGATAGCGAGATTAATCAATTACACTTCCCAATCGAGCATTCAAATTACATTTTTGCATCAAAAATTGGGGTGGCAGAGGTTGAGAAAGAAGAAAACGCTCCACCAGCAAAGGGAGCTGGAATTGGGCGCGGACGAACGCCAAGGCCAGCAACCCTCCACCGCACCGCAGCTGGTGGAGACCCCGACCGCGATGGAAAAAGGGAGACTCCACCGCCCTCCACCAGCCCAGCCCGGCCAAAACCACCCCAACGACCAGGCCCCTCCACCTCTCCAAGGCAAAAAAGGCAGGGACAAGGGGTCAACGAGGCCTGCTTAGCTTAGCCCATCATTGAGCATTCCTTCGCCATCACCGATTCGACGCGTGCGCGTGACATGCAGCTAGCTATTCCGAGTTAAAACTTCTTATTACAAGGCGAATGATGCCCATCTATTTCCTCTGCCTTGCAAAGAAGAAGAAAAAGCAGGAAGCAAATCTCATGTCTGCATGCATGCACGCAACTGCACTGCTGCACTCCATGAACGGTAAATGGGTTAATGATGGAAGTTTGTAGCTTTCCGCCATCCCCACTCTCATGCAGCTAGCTTTTGCTTCTCGTTCGAGTCCATTCCAATCAGCTCGACCCGACGTATCACAGCCCGCCGTTGTCCGAAACGGTCAAGCTACGAGGTATGCTTGCTCTACCTCATTCATTCTATTAGCTCTCGCTCGGTTTCGACGTTTTCCACCCCCCAAGCAGGGTTTCCGTCTGCATCTGCATTTAAACAGGCGCGTCTTCCTTCAACGCAAGATGATATAACGCGACGCGAAAAAAAAAACTAATCAGCCATCTACTGAAATATTCATACCATCGAGTTTTTATTCCTTCCTTCTCGACGATATCGGTGGTAGATATGAACAGGATTCCCCCAGCTCAGTTCCCTGAAAGAAACGAGGGGTTCGGAGAGGGGTTTCCCATCCATACCTTCAAGCTAACATGAGACACAACTAGCCTTACGGAACCCGACGAAACGGGAAGTAAATTAAGCATTCACATTGAAATTCTTTTTGACGTGCCGTTGGTAACGGCTTTTTTTTGGTCTGTTCTGATACTTAGACCGGTAAGCTTGAACATATCCGGTGACTTTTCAGTAAGAGAACTCGACGAATTCATTCAGATGTTGGGAGGAGAAACAAGTAAGGGCCCGTATGATGAGTATTTCGATTTCAAAAACAGGCAGTGGTATATAAAATATGATCCATTCGGATTGATCAGTGTATGATACACTCGATCCATCACATTCACCGAGCAAGGAAAAACCATAGTGGGGTCCAAAATCTGAACCCGACCAGACTTGTCCCAGCCCACCCCGCCACCTCGTAACCAAAAACCTCCATCAAACTCATACAAAAAAAAAACATATGACGTCCGGCCGGGATCCCGTCAACCCGAATAAGAAATAAGCTTATAGAAACCCGTCCCGTACCTCTCACTGCTTCAAACTTCTCTTTTTAAAAGCTTCACACGTCAAAGGTTCCGCTTCACTGCTGTGTATCCAGCCGGGAAGGAAAGAAAGAACCCTGCATGCATTACCGGCCAGACTCCGTAGTCAATAACTCAAAGTAACCATTACGTTACTTTCCGTCGTCGTATACAGAATACTGTCAGCTAGCTAGCTAGCTAGAGCAACCGTATCCATAAACCACGTTTCTAGGTTCCGATCGAACTACGTGAAGTTGCGTGCAGCTCAAAAAAAAGCTTCCGCGGATGCTCTGATGATTACATCTATATTCTCCCCCGACAACCCAGTTTAAAGCGGGTTACCATGCATAACTTCAAAGAAAAAAGAGTAAAAAAAAGGGACGGGTTGACGGACGAGGAGTTGGTGACTTGGATCATTATACTTGTTCATTTTTTTAGTCTGGGGTAACCCCTCTATCGTAAATTGTGTCCTGAAGAAGAAGAAATCTGAGATCTAGAAGGAGCCCCTCTTGCCCTTGTTTGCTTTCCGCGGCGGAAGGTAATTACACTTCTCGTTTGGGAAGTTTCTACAAATTTCCTCGTGAATTTCATTTCTGGTATATATCAATTAATTGAATTTATCAAAAATTAATAATATATATCAAAAGAGCGGTACCGTCCGTGCTATATATGCTATATATTCCTATTATTCATTATTAGTGATAGGATGCCAGGTTCAATCGTGGGATAAAATCCAACCTAGCAAACCCAGAAATCTGATTGGCCCCCATCAACCCTCTTCCACTAACCAGGGTCGCCACTGGTCTCTGCGGCTACAGAAACCCGCGCCAAACTTTCTTCTTGCCCAGAAACCACTTAACACGTCGTAAATTTCTACAACACCTGAACGCGAAAATTGCAAAAAAAAAAAAGGGGACTGTGCGGTTTATGAGGGAAGAGAATTGTCAGGATATGGGTATACACGTCTCGACACGCTCTTTCGTTCGAACGGTTCCTGAATTGACAGCTAGCTAGGGTTCCTTCTGAAACGGCGGATTCTGAAACTTGGAGCTGTATGTTTCATAATTTACTGTGAGGAATGTTAGAGGAGAGCAGCACTGACTGTATATGAGAGGTTTTGGTACGAACATGCTAGCACAGTGAAGTTTGTAGACTATAGTAGAATAACGGCGGCGAATGACACAACCATATTTTCCATGGAAAAAGCTCACAGTAAAAAAATGTGTAAAAGAAGAAAAAGAGTGTGTAAAACTAGCAGGCAACTGAATACGACAGAGTAAACGCCAATCGAAACATCGTCTTCCGTAACGTAACAGAATATACTTGAAAAAAGCTATACTAGTAAAATTGACACAAGCCAATCCGATCCAATTTTTTCATATTTTGCGAAAGACTGTTGCCTCCCACAGACTTCAACTCTCACTTCCCGCCTACTCCTACCCTATAGATAGAATGCAAAGACTCCATATACTCCAATAGATCTAGCTAATCAAAACACGCCAATAACGAGGACAGAAAAGAAACCCAGTAATAAAAAAAAGAAACACTGAATGAACATTAACGACGGGCGAAGGTGGTATATGTCGTAATGTTACCATCCGTCTACCGTCTGTACTTCTACTCCCCTCCCCCCCTGCTGCCTATGAAACTATATCTGGTCCGGTCCAGGCAGGCTGAGCAATCCCGTCTTGAAGGTCCAGCTGATAGATGAGCTGGCATGGCATAGCATGAATCTACCCATCCATCCATCCACCCAGTCAGCTAGTCAAGACATCCAGTCAGCCGGCCGTGTCTGTCTTCTAGCTCCTTCCCTCCCACCATCTTTCACTCGTCTCGAACGCCTTCTCCAGGGGATCGAAACCGAGCTCTCCATCATTATGCAAATCAGAAGCACCAAAGTTCATGCCGAAGGGATATGACGGCAGAACCAGGCAATCTATAGGCTGATTGATATTGACGAACCACCCCCCCCAGGGCTTACCACCTCATGCCGAACCAGTCAAAGTCTCCATCAATGTTCACCCAATGACCCTTTTCGATCGCTGAGTCCCACCTGTATTAATACACCATCATTAGTTTATGCAAAATTTAAGGCAAAAAAGTCACTCACACTTCCTCTTCCGGACGACGTGACGAGACACGAACCCCCCCGAGAAGAAGGAAATGAAGGAAAGAAAGAAGCAAATGGGAGTAAAAGAACAAAGGAAGGAAAGGTAACTCACCCCATCCCTACGGCCAACATCCTACACATATCACCATAATGCCCGCAAACAACCCATCCGTCTAGAGCATTTTCCATACTCCCCACCAATACTCCAAAATCAGTAAGATACCCCACTGCCACACCTTCAGCCTCCTTGACCTCTCTATCCATCTTTTTCAAATCCTCAGCCCAGAAACCTCCGGGAGCACCAACATTAACCTTTCTATCCTGAGCACGGACACAGCTGCCATCGAACTCAACACAGTCCTTAATCTCCTGGTTTTCAAAGATATCAGATGCATCAGACGAGATGATCCTCAAGGGCTTGAAATCAGCACATTCAACCTTTGGGTAATCCGGCAAGCTGTACTCCTTGACCCACTTATCACCGACGTCACTCGTCGTCAAAAGATCAGTTGAAACATCGGCGGTTTCGTTGGCGGAAACCTTGAGGTATCTTTCCACGGGAATGTATCCGTTATGGTAATTCCACTCGCGGGCCTTCTTGTCACCTCGTCGGATTTGAACCGCCACAACAGCTCTCTTCTTGCTTACGCCGATATCTTGGATGCGTTTGCTAACAGCGTTTGAGATTGAGGAAGAGAGTGGGATGGCATCGTATCCAGCGCGGAGGAGGTCGAAGATTGGTTTTTGACGGTTGACGCCAACGGAGCGGGCATCTTCGAGATCGTTTTCGAAGGAGTGGCCGAATGCTTGGTGGAAGGTTGCTGGTGTAATCAATCTGTGTTCTGTGTTTTGAGGACATGGGATACGACGGGACATTGGTGGTGGGACGCAGTTGTTTGATGGAGCTGGGATGTTGAAGTAGCGGTGGATATCACCATACGACCTACAATTCCCGTTAGAAACGCTACCACACCAATGTAATATAAAACCATATACTCCGCATATATGGTTTATAAACAATAAAGGAAAGAATAACTCACCATCTCCCATCCCTCTGAACGACGAAAAACTCCCTACCCTCCTTCTTAGCAACCCCATAAGCCATCCACATTCCCAAAACAACCTCTCCAACACCTCCAACCCGTCCACTCAAATCATCGACAACATACGTCAAAGTCTTCTCACACTCCCCTTCAACCCTAACGCTCCCCTCAACGTGTAGACCATCATACCCCACATCAACAGCATCGTACCCCAAATGCGCGGCCATATCCTTCCCCTCCCGCTTCTTATAACTCATCATACTACTCCTCCCCACCGCGGTACACAACTCAGCATACATGGCCCCGGGAAGCGGATAATTCTTCTCATCGTTCGGCATGAAGATACCATATCGTGTACCATTCTCGTTGAGTTTCACCTCTGGTGGATGGATAAACATTTCTTCAACGATAGGGTATCGATGTTGTTTGATCAATCCCGTGAAAAGACGGTTGAAGACATCGGTGTTACGGTAGGAATATGCGGAACACCATGAACTCCATCCCCAGAATGCTGCGATCACGCTTACCCCGACGAGCCAGTATAGAGCAACAAGAACACGGGAGCGGTGTTTTCGGAATCGAGCATCTCGTTCCGCTTTGAGGAATTGGGAGAGGGTTGATTCGTCGGGTGGGAGGTAGGTCGAGTAGATGAATGGTTTGGCGGGGGATGTGGGGGTGTAGATGTTTGAGGAGTCGAATATGATTGTGCCCGCTGGGGTGAGGGTTGTGGCTGAGGAGGTGACGGGGGATGGGGTTGTGGTTGCGGCGAAGTAGGTTGGTGAGCGGGGGGCGTATTGGTGGAATGGGGGTGGGACGAGGAGGGTCAATTGCGGTCGGGTTCGTGGTGCCATTTTGATATATGATATTTATAGTGTATACTCCGGTAATTGAATTGGAGTATTTTTAGTGTGGTTGATTGGTGAATTTTGTCGTTAAGGATCGTATGCCAGCGATATCCAATATCGAGTTCAAATAATTATATTTCCGGTCTACGGTCGTCGTCGTCGAGAAAACCCAGCTTCCTTATCGCAATACTACAGTAAAGTAGTACAACGGTTTTGTTGAACACAAAAAAGAAATAAAAACAAGGGAAGGATAAGAAATATGAGAATTGGGGGAACCGGTCCCGTAGTATATAAAATGCAATTAACTGGACAATCCCTTGGGTCTCTGCCGCAAAAGAATCGAATTGAAAGAATCGAGAAGAGTCCGTGCCGTTGAGACGAAATCCAGAATGTCGGCGTTGCGTTGTTGGATGTCCGGAATGGGCTAACACAATTGCAAGGGGGAAGAAGGTAACGAGCACAGCTCTCTCACGTTAATAATAATAATGAAAAGGAAGGGAACGAGAAAAGGAATGATCTCTCTCTCTATTCTCTCTCAAAGAGAAGTTCTGGAATGTTGAAAAAAACAAAAGACGAAGAAGAGAATAAGAAGAAGAGAAGAGAGAGAAGAGAAAGGGGGACAGAATAGTAAATAATAATATTAAACAAGTATCGTGACAAGAAAAGTAGCTAAAAGGAATGTCTAAGCATCACGCTTTACTCGATGTTTACTTACTCTCTCACACACATTCTCTCACTCACCACCCCTCAAGAATTTCGTAAACATTCTCCCATACATTCTCTCTTCTCCCATTCAATACTGCACAGGGTAGTAAACATAGCACACAGAACCAGGGATTGGTACACCACCCAGCCCCTCTCCCACCGGTGAGATGAGGTGAAGAGCGTTTCGCCGTGTTTTGGTTGGTGCGGCAAACAGCCCACACCCCTCGTCAATCTATTCCTCTGCCCCCAATCAATCCCCAATACCGTCAAGACAGGCCTTGCTCTTCCCTTGTTTATTTTTCCGGCCGGGCTGGGCTTGCAGGGTTTGAAACGACCCCGTTAGCCAAACGAGAACCCCAAAAAAGATCACAAAAGAAAAATGATCACCTCATATACTTCGTAGTGGACGATGAATAAAAGTCTGGGCCAAAGAAATAATTCGAGATGGTTCTCATCACGTCAGGTGACTGTGCTAAGACTCTCGCTATATCGATAAATCCCACCGTTTGCGGACGGTCACGCTGCCTTTTAGAACTCCTCTAAACCCCGTTTAAAATGGGTTTCTTCGATGCAATGCTAGTCAATGTGGTTCACAAAAGGGGAGAGGATTCAAAAGAGCTAAACGTCTTGGCTGACGGGAGTTTTTCTAGACTGTGGTGTACCTTACAGAACCGGATCGGTGGGCTCCTTCAAGGATGTCATATCCGGATATCGAAAGATTCTCTCCCTGCAACATCACAACAGATAACCATCCGTTCAAGTTTATTGTCCATCCTTCTAGACTTCGTCAATCAGTGACTCGTTGTTGATAGTCTAGAATGTCGGTGGCTCTTGTGATACGAACGTTTACAGTCACGCGATCATTTATTGAATACTGTAAAAAAAAGAAAATTCTAAAATAGAGATACCCATCCTAGGGTGTTTCCTACTTTTACAAATGCATCCACATCTCCAAACGGAGTAAAAACTGAAAAAGCAGAACGCCGAATACTAATGCTAGCTAATGTTAACCAAAAACCCCCAATCTATAAAATATAGAAAATACCCAACAATTCATCGATTCTTATCGTACAATCAATTAGCTCTCTCATCGTATCATATCATCATATCGGGGGCAACGTATTCCTGCGCCACAGCACCCCGTTAGCAATCTCATCCCGACTTTGCGAAAAGGATTTAGAAAAACATACCTGCAAATAGGGCACTGCAATCGAACCCTCATCCACCCCTCCAAACATCCGGAATGGAAGACATGTCTACAAGGCGTAACCATATAACTCCTCCTACCTACATAAACACCCTGCCCCAACAATCCCACAACCCCTCCTCCTGCCCCGCTACCTTCACCACTCCCACCGCTTCCCGCCCTCTCCGCTCCACCTACAACACCAGCGGAAGAAGCTGAAGAACTCGGCACAACGGGCACTTCCACACTTTGCATACAAATGGCACAATCGAAACTCCTAGACATCTGCCCTCTCCCCCTTCCACCCACCGCCCCTCCTTCCTTGGTAGGACTCCCAGGATTTCCCCCGGGTAACGCCCTCTCCAGATCATCAGCCGGCAAGATAGGATAATAATCATACGCAGGCGGGAACCACCCCTCCGGCACGAGAAACCTCGGCCCGAGCATCTCCTGCACCCCCAACATCCAAATCTGAAACCAAACCCACCCCACTGCCGCCCAACATATCCATTTCACCGGCCTCGCAAAGACGATATTGTCTGTATACCCGTAAAAATATAGTACCGCGATCAACCTACACACCGACATGCCGAATACGAACTCCCATTTGAGTCCCTTGCGGCAGTTACGGTAAGTGTTGCGGTAGATTTGCGGGATCCAGAATGAGAGGGAGAGAAGGAGGGCGATGCGTTGGATGATGTTGCGCATGAGGAGCGGGAGGGTGATGGAATAGATTAGTAAGAAGCCAGTGATGACAAGAAACATGTAGAAACGGGTGATGATGGAGGAGAAGTCTTGTCTGACCGTTGTGGCAGGTTGTGCTGTAGCGGTTGTTGGTGGTGGGGGTGTTATTGGTGCAGTTACAGGTGGTGGGAGTCCCCCTGCGGCTGTAGCTCGTGCTGCAGCAGCCTGTGCTGCCGCTACAGCGGGTGTGGTTTGTGCAGGTGTGGATGCTGCTTGCGCGGCTCGCCTCTCGGGGAGCTGGACGCGGTATATCATGAGCATATACCTGATCCCGAAGAACCCTGCCAGAACAGTGCAGAAGAAGGCGGCAGCGAGGAGAGCGAGCGAACTTTTCTCTACCAGAGTCGCTGTGACGATAAAAATGATGACTATGTAGCCGTCGAGAAGGGATAGTATCCCAATAGTCCAGAAGGATACCCGAGATAACGTCGATGGCGTGGAAGACTCTTTCATTTGCCGGATCATAAAGTAAATCTCAAATGCCACGACTAGACATGCGTTCAATGCAAAGTTTGAAATTCGGTCAAAGTACGCTTCTAGCTTCACCCCCGCGGCGCCTTCCGTAGAGAGTACGAATGAACAATCTGGTGAGTATATGATTGCAGATCCCACGAGCGGCGGCGGTGTTATGGGGATATATTCCCCTGTACGGTGACGCAGCTCTCGTTCGATGGTATCAACAATAGATTGCTGCGAGATTCCGGTAAACCAAGCGGGGTCCGGGTGCATCTTTATGGGATGTACCTGGAGGTACACGATATATTCGCATTGCAGGGGTGGTGTGCCGATATATTGTTCATCAACCGGGATCCAAGGAGGATATTCGTCGCCGGATTCAAGATGCTCGTCGATTTGAGAAGAGAGTGAAGCGTTGAGAGGTTTCTTGATGAGATTGTACGTATGGTTCGAGGGTGTAAGATGGGGCAGACCGAATATACTAGGAAATCTAGATCACCATGTTAGCAAGGTCTTCGATAGTCTAGGCAGAGAATACTGACTTATGACTGTTCGATGCGCCGACGAGAAGACCTGACTCCACAAAGTGGATACCATGCATTCTAACATCAAACGGCTGAGATTGCATCCGACCGCCCTGATCATTATAAAGCTCCATAGTGAACGAAACCATATGGGCGACACCCCGCAATTCTTCAAAATGCTTCTTCGGCTGCTTCTCCCTTATGACCATCCAAAACCTGCCCTTATCGATCGTAATATTTCGTTGATATGTTTCGTTGATCGCAGGCTTGTAAAGACCCGGTATATCCAGCCGGTTCCAGTCGCCTGAGAGCATACCCGTGATGTTGCGGTATAAAGGGGTTTCGTGAGGTGATCCGTGTAGAGGATCAAGACCGAGAGCTTTACTCCGCCTCTCAGCCTCTGATGATTTCGATGAAGCTGCGGGAAGAGTCCCCGGAGGTGGTACTGCAACGTCTCGCTTCTTAATGGGAGTATCGTCTAGGATGTTCCCGGCTTTGCGATATCCGTCGTCGGAAGTCGCTCGGTTGAAGACGTCGTCAACCATGTGGGTGACGGCCTTCCGGACCACGCCCATGCCCTCAGCGCTCCACCAACCGTTGTTGGCGAAGCCGGTGAGGTTTCCGACGTTGCCGTAGGTCGAGTTTTGAAGCTCCCCGAGCCATCTCCGTTCTTCTGCGACGATATTCTTGATGTCGTATTCGCGGTTGGAGATGTTGGCGTTGTTGTCCGGGGATAGTATGAGGATTAGAAAGACGACGCCGAGGATTAGACGGGAGGCATCCATTGTCGACGGTGCCTTGCTCGAGCGTGCTCGTTATTTGATGAGGGAGAGGGAGGGTGCTGGTCGGTGGCATCGAATGGACTGGTTTTTACGATTGTCGCATGGTTGACATGGTTTGAAAATGAGATGCGTATGGCGCGCATGTGAGGTGTTATAATGTTGGGTGTGGCAATGTCACTCCATTGCGTGGCCTCGCTACTTTTGCTTTCTGGCCAGCTTTCAAGTTATGGCAGAAGAACGAAATCACCTGTATGGGTATGGTATTGAACAGTGCGAATGACTCAGATCGACTTCACTTATGTATACATGTCCAATATTTTTTACGTGAGGTTGCGTTCGAGTTTCTATGTGAGCTTTGTGCAATTTGATACTGTGGCTGATGGTTGGTGGCTAAGCTGGCAAATCTAAGATTCATCTGATTGCTAGCATCTTCAAATGATCCAAAAACATGATGCGAATTCGACGAAAGCTTGGAGATCCTCTAAGAAAGTCGAGAAGTATGGGTATGTATATTCTCGGTTTTCATGAGATAGTCTGATCCAGGATACTAGCAAATATCTATGCATATGTCGACAAAATGTAGGCAAGGGTATCATAAAGTTCAACGAAATGATGGAAGTTTGTTTATTTATTATCTATAGGAGAGAGCGCATTTAGAGGCTCTCGAATGAATTGATGGAATATCAATAATATTTCTTTTGAGGTCAGTGCTCAACTAGAGTATATACGTCTAGATGGAGACGTCCCGGGATACTCCTAGTTGCTCATGCAGATGCAGCAGGCATCTCGCCGGAACGCACCCGTTGACACTTTAAATTTGTCAAAATCTACTAAGTTTGAAGACTATATATAATTACAGTATCTTTTCTCTCTTCAAGATCTTTTGACTGAATCTTTTTACGAGTCGAGTTAACTACTATTCTTTAAACTATTGGCTTAGGGAATTAACAGAGAAACAGGCAGGTGGTCGTGTGTTGTTGCCAGGCGCATGTAAACAAAGGATCGCCCCTCAAAACAACACCGATCAACCCAACCGGACGACAAGGCCAACACGCGCCTCTTTTCCTCACATTCTTTTAAACCCTTTCAACCTCGTCCTCTCATCCTTCCTTCGACGGCCTGTAACGACACCACCGTCGGCCCCAACAGCATCGGACCTCTACTTCCCCGGGTCGCCTCCTTCTTCTCTTCTCTTTGGTACCAAAATTATTTGTTCTTTTCAAGGACCGGATCCACAACTAATGTCTAATATCTAAACACCATTCTCCCATCTTCTCGACTGCCTCGCACGACGTCATAACAACCATCCGGTCTACCTCTACAACCGCAAAAATGCCGGTCCCAGGAACAGCTGCTCACAGCACTCGCCGACACCGTCTCGTCCGCAGACAGACCTTCGGCCAGCGGATATCTTCATTCTTGAACCCTCTCGATAATCTCCTTTCCATTTCCCTACTTTTCGAAACCTATGACTGGGAAGGCTTAGGCGAAGCGATCGCCGCACCTGTGGGCGTAGCGCTGAATATTGTCATGATGATCACAAGAGCCAACTCAAATATAAACTCCGGCTGGACTCGCTCGAGTCCTCTTGAGGAGGTCCTCCGAGATCCGAATGAAGACTACAGTCGGCACCACGGCGGCGGTGGAGCGCTGGGCTGGTTTGTAAGTTGACTTTCCACCATAATACGAGGAAGATACACTAACATTTCACAGATGAGCATAATTTCTACCTTACTCTTCGTATTCTCCGTCGGAAACACCATATATACCTTGAACCGCACTCGCCCATACCGTACATTTGAAGCCTCCCTTCAAAACGAACCACCCACTCCATCAGCCCGCCGTGTCCGTGTCGCCTCAAGCCCTAACGAGTCATCGCCAGCCCGCATACTCAAGGGCCTCTTCCCCAACTTACCCTATGCGACAACCCCACCGATTCACGACGGTATTACCGAAGACGAAGTTTGGGAGATTGCAAAATGGGATTATGCTAAATTCAACCTCGCCATGTCGACATATTTCTCCCCGCTACACTGTCTCACAGTCTTCCTATTGCTACCATATACTCCACCACCTAGCGGTGGTCTCTTCTCCGATATGCCCACGACTGCATACTCCACTTCCCGTATGACAGTCCTCCGCGATATCTTCTGCATCAACATGGCCGTCACAGTCTACCTCTTCCTCTATTTCAAGGCATTCCAAACCCAAAATAAAGACGACAAGTACATCAATTCTCAGGTTATGAGCGAGTATAATAAAAAATTCGTTAACCCTAGGGTGCACACCAGCATGAGAGACTGTGGGACCAGCACGGATAAAGGTGGATACGCCGTACCGAGTCCGGCAGAATTCAAACCCGGTTTTAAAATCCATCCAAATCCGCTATACGAGAGACACACAGTCCCGCAGAATGCTGGTGGACTATTCGCATCGTTTAGACAGGATGCACCCGTGAAGGAGGAACAGAGGCAGACGCCCACTTATAGGGCTTCTGCGACCACTACTTCGAGACAGCATGAGAATGGTGTTCCGGTTAGTGCAGGACGGCAGAGTTTTGGTGTGCCCTCTACTAGCAGTAATATTCCACGGTCTACGACGGCGGGGAGGAAATCCTACGCCGCTGGTGATCTGATGACACCGGCTAGGAGAGTAGCTGCTGGAGCACCTGGCATGGGTACACCGGGTAGCAGCTCGAAGATACCAGGAAAGAATGGGAATGTATGGGGTGGAGGGGTGGATTATGGTATTAGAAGTCCAATGAAGCGGACGACAAGGGATAGAGGGATATAACCCATTTAACGCTTCGTCTCTTTGCTGTTCCCTGCATTTATTCTTTCTAGTATATTATGGTGTGGTAAAAGTGGAGGGCTAAGAGGTTACTTAAGGTGACGGGTAGGTTTTATAATACTTTTGTTCAATTGCGTCTTACTTGTTGTTTTCTGGCGCATTATTATAGATTGCTGGCTTTCTCATTTCTTTTCTCCTCTACCTTTTTTCACTCTTTATAAAGATTATCATGCATGGCGTTATTTAATCGGGGTAATATTATAATGTGTCTTATTATTCAATGCAGAGAAGAATAGGAAATATGATACATTATCCTATTATATTAAGAAGGAAAAAGTAGAGATTGAGAAGAAATATCACCCCCTCGACCCAAAAAAAAACCTTCAAAGAACGCCAAAAACATGTCGACATACATGATTGAACTTGTGCAACGCTAATATAACCCATAAGTCTTCTAACTGCTCCAACCAAATGCTCCCAGAACATGTCGTAAACTGATGAAGAAAAGCAACAAAAGTAAACCAAAAGGAAAAAACAAAGAAAAAGAAAAGACTATGCTAATCCAAACCATCCCTCTTCAGCCTCTCCAGCATCTCGGCGGTATCGGTCTCATCCGGTGCACCTGATCGCGTCCAAAACGCAGTTGGGCTCGGGAAATGAGTGTTATAACTCGTAAACGAAAAATCCTGAATATCGTCCGCATTGATAGTAGGAACTGATGTCTCGGCCGCCGCCGCTGCTGCAATAGCAGCGGAAAGCGACGCCTCGGATGATTCAAGATAACTTAAATCAATATTGATATCTGGGTTGCTGATATTGGCTTGTGGAGCTGCCCTCGTCATACTTGATGCGGAATCCATACCCGGTAGAATAAACTCCGGCGAGTTTGCAGTCGTCGAGTTTGACGTCGCGGTTGAACGTTGAGCGGATGAGATGGATGGTGATGGGAGTTGTTGTATCGCTGCTGCTGGCGAGGGACTGCCCCGCCAGTTGCCCAAATCACCTATATCGAAATCCATCCCAGAAAAGTCGAAATTAGCAGCATTTGAATAGTCCCCTGCGAGATTGAACGCTGCAGCGGCTGTAGCAGCCGGGCTACTACCTATCCCAGCCGTGGCAGACACGAAGCCGTCAAAACTATTCTGCTGACCAGTCATCTGTGGTGGTGTCAACGGCCCTTCTAGATTTCCCCACGCCTCCAACCTTATAATGACTTTCTTCACCTGCTTCTTTACTTCTTTCAAGCGTCTCGCGCTATTCAGTTTCTCCAACTTTGCTGCAGTCAAAGTGTCCTTCGCCACCTCTCGCAGTCTCCCCAAATTTGCAAGCACCACCTGGCTTTCCTGCCAGCTACCCTTATCCACACACCCTACAAAATACTCCAACGCCCGCCCGCAAGCGTCCACACCCAACAACATCATATTCGCCATTGCAATATCAACTGTCTCAGGGGGTAGCATAGCACGCGAAAAGACCCATTTGTCTTCTGGCACTGGTTCCTTCTTATCCATATCGAACTGCCTCAATGCAGCCAGCATCGCTTGCGAAGTTTCCAAGAATTGAACCATGGTATCCAATGTGACGCTCCAGTCATCTTCTTCTGCGACGCTGGGGAAGAGAAGATGAATCATGATGACGTAGTATAGTACTATCGGCACTGCGATAGCAACTTTATTCATATCGTCCTTCTTGGTCTCTAGCGATCGGACGGCCTCCTCTAGAACCTTTCGGATTCGAATACAGAGTAGTGGGATATTTTGGTTGTTGATACCCTTCAGTCTGTGTAAGGATACCCAAAACATATCGTCCTTGTTCGATTCTTCAGCGATGGTGGGGAGGTTTCGTGGGTATAGTGCGTAGATATGGGAGCATGTTGATGTGATGTTTCGTAGTGCCCACCATGTTTTGATGGTGTATCCTTGCCGTCTTCGAGTGGATAGGTTTCCACTGCGCTCGTCTAGTTCTGCGACTAAAGAGTAGCGTCGGTCGGATGGGAGACTTTCCGTCGCGAGGTTGTTCACGGCGGGGAGGAAATCGGCGAATGGGGTGTCGAATTGCATGAACCCCCAGAGAGTGAGGAGTGATAGTACACAGTTTATATTCTTTAAAAGCTCCGTTTCGACTTCGCCAATGTCGACGCCATTGATCATGCCTTGTCCCGTGATAGGCTTGTCGCTCAATTGAATGAGTATTTTGTTGGTGCCCGCGCATGCGAGACTTGCGAAGGCGGTTCCGCGACGTCCCTTACCGATGCAAATATTGTGCCATGCGAGGAGGAGGCAAGATTGCATCATTGAAAGGGAGATTTTGTCTACTTTGCGGGTACCCATCAATGCACAAGCGTATTCAAAGAAAGGCTCACCGGCATTGGAACCGATGCGGCCGTCACCAATGTAGAGGGCGTCGCCGACCATGAGGTTCAAGAGGATTTCATCGTGCTTTCCATCGCGGAATTGACGGAGGAACAGAGTTTTGGAGCAGATTGCGCTGAGTGGGTGCAAACTGAACCAGCTTTCGATCATTTGCACGATCTGGTGCTGTTCGAATCTTGCTAACGGGCTGGGCTTTTGCGCTGCCGTGCCGTTGAGAACAGAGGTTGAGAACATCTTCTTGGTGGTATCCGCGAGACAGCTTTTGACGTAAAACTTGCCCGGTGAATCGTCAAGATGCTGGCATCCTAGTCTCCCGTACATTATGGCAACCATTTCCACGACTTCTTGCACCATGAATGTCAAGACTCCGTCGTACGACAGCACTGGCGCACGATATTGAACCTCCATAGCATCGGCGGGCGGGCTTGACATGTCTGAGACTGGCGAATTCTTGTCGCTCGATATATCTCTCTTCTGCAGCGTCGCAGGCGCTTTACTCTCATCGATATCCTTCATCTTGTCTTGAAATGTAGAAATAGCACGAAGGTATGGATTCTCAAGGGGTGGTGCTTCCCCACCAAATTCCTGGCGGAAGAATTGATCGATATCTTGGGCGATGGTATTGTCTGGATTCCATGATAGCAACGGGCGAATGCGAGTCCAGTTCTCAATTGTCTTGGAGGATAGAAGCGAAGCCTCCCTCTGGTAGTCCGTAGACGTGTATGTGATTGAATGGGGATCATTATTTTGTGTTGAGGATGTGGACGTTTGGAGCGCTTCATGTTCCTGCAGTTTGGAACGGTTAGCATGTGCAAATGAGCCCCACCATGGCCGACGTATACCCGCAGAAAAAGAAGAAGAAAAAGAAGAAGAAGAAAAAGATGGAACAGAGAGTCGATTGGTCTCTGGACGTACTTTAATGGTAGGCTGCATCAAAGCCGCCGCTCGGGCAGCAGCAGATGCGGATACCCTTCGTGGGCGCCCCTTCGCCGACTCGGGAGCGTAAACGCAATCCAAGTTCCTCTCCTTGCAGGCCTCGCATCTTGCTTGGCCGGAGCATTTAATCTTTCTCGCACGACAGAATTGGCAGCTTTTGCGAATGGGTATTGGTCTCCCGTGGGAAGACATGACGAATTGCAGAGTCGGAGTGGGTCAGAGAATACGAAAGAATCGGAAGATCCGGGGCAGTCTGTGGAACAGCTGTCGTTTCGCAGGGAATCGAAGCCGTCGATAGGCTCGTCCCGGTAGGTGAAGGTGAAGGTGAGGCTCTGAGCTGCAGAGCCAAGCTAGGGTAGACGTCACCAGCGACTGTCGGATCGGAGCGATAGCTACGGGATCTGAATCCTCCGGTTCGTGTTTAGATAATGACTTGTAGGCAGTAGCAAAGTAAAAGGTAGAGCTTTCTAGAAAAATCTCCGTCCGAGACACAAGTTCTCGTTGAATGCTCGAATTCAAAGCGAGAAGGTGTTTTCTTTGGGCTTCCAAGATGCAGTCTGAAGGGAACCGTGGAGACCCGAGAAAAAGTCACGGAGTTCGGAAGGCAGAAATCTCCGTTCGATGTGCCTGGTTTTTGATTTAGCTTTTAAAACCGATCGATGTTCAAAAAACAAAAATTTTGAATCGCGAAGCTTGAATTAAATATCCGTTGTCCCAGCGCATTTGCGCAATGGGCGCGGCGATTTAAGAGCCAAGTAGTTGGCGTATGCGTTCTACCAACAAAAATAGATGGATTGTACGAAAAGGGCCTATCGGCGTCTGTGAATTGATGACCCGACTTTGAAAATGTCTATGAAGTGACTCGATCTGATTCAGGAAGTCTATAAACTCTCGGGGCAAATATCACCCGTTATATAGTCTACTCGTCTACAGTCGGGGTATCCGATAAACTTGGGACGAGAGGAGACGACTCTGCGATCGAACGACACAGCATGCCCTCACTGCTTCCCTATGGCAAAGCTGACCTGTGCCTGTCACTGGAGCCTCGCTAACTGCGTGCCCAAGTCAGCCAGCAACGAGCCTTTGGGAATTCGTAACTGGTTTTCGTCACGGATTTTCTGACAGACACACAGGTCGAGGCTTGGGCCCCTCTTCCCCTGTTACATTGCTGCTAGGACAAGGTAGATTCACTGCTCGCACTTCGCATCTGGGTTCTCGGAAGGAGTTGTGAGCTTCGAACTGGCGGTGCGCCGTCTCAAGTGTGGACCTGCATGCACATGCAAGCTAATTGGTTTGAATTGACGACTCGGGTACGAGACCGACTAACCTTAAAACTGCATGGATTCCCAACACTTCACTCTTGAGACGTAAAATGATGGCGCCGAACATGTTGAGCCGAAGCTACAATTTGCAGAGTTGGCAAGAATTCGTCGCGAAAAGACTGTCAATCGAAAGCTAGGATGCTCGGGGTCGACGGTTGAAGTCGGTTGCTCGTTTAGCTGGGGTGAGCTAGTGAGGTTGAACGGCTGTGGGGGGGATGTTGCAATGTTGGCTGCCTGTTTTTCGTTGTTCAAGCGACCCTCATAAAGTCGCCAATATCGCCCAGCCCGAAATCATTTACAACGTAGATATGAAAATATGAATTTACGGAAATGTTACCCGATGATTGCTTCAACAGTCTCAAAGGAAAACCTTGCAGATGGGGCTCTAAAATCCAAGGTCTGCCTTGCATCTGGTGCTTTACACTGTGATAATACGGCTGAGGGACCAAGCAGGTGTAACGTCAGCCAGCCGTTTAAAATCTGCAACATTTCAAATGTGTTATCCAACAGATTTGGGCATTTAGCCCGTTCATATAAATATCTACCAAAAAAATATTGACATAAAGCTATTATCTGCTTTATGGAAGAGCCTCGCACTTGGATACAGCCGATCATGAGTCAAATCATCTATGCGCCATGGCGTTGAGTCAATTATTATGTGGTGATTTATTTATGCATGCTCGCATTGTCGATTCAACTGCCTTGGGAGTTGGCTTGTCCGATTGATTAGTTAGCTTGTCCAGTGTCGATACTATACAGTATTGACGAAGTATGCCTCTCCTTAGTTAGGCGACACGATGTGCTTCTCTCTTGATTCAGGAATACTCAATGCTCCCTAAACCTCATGAAGAAAGTGTCTCAGATTTACAAAATGTCTCACGAAGATTTGGGACCAAAACCATCAAGAGTAACCTGTATGATCATTCTCAAAAAGTTATCTTGTTACTCACAAGTTTACGTATCGTATGCTAGTTTGTTCCTTTCGTACTCATTCTTGCATCTTTTACAATGTGGGGGAACGGAAAGAAAAAACCTTTCCTGGACGCAAGATAAGCTAAATGAAACGGCCGAGAAGCGGCCTTGAAACCCCTCAACTTCGGCAAAGAGCCCGGCGATAGACACGTATCAAATCCCTCGGCCGTATCAAAAACGACTTATGCAGGGAGATCGATCAGGTTAAGTTCAAGTGTAGATAGTGCCTTATTGGCACGGAAGCATCTAACTATTGATCACGTAAAAGCTGACATATCTTTGTCTTTCCTTTCAAGAGTACCCGTAGACAGGGTTGATCTGCAATTTTATCATTTGAAGAGGTGTAGATGGGCCGTCTTCATGCAGCCGGGATGGAATACCCCATGGTGAATATGATTTGGTCAAATAGCATCATTTGCGGAAAGAGGAACGAGCGTCTGTACTTCTTTTTTACCCGTGTATTGCATCTTTTGAAGAAACGGCCGGTGTCGCAAGAGCCACGTAAACTAGCACGGTTGGTTGCCCATTCTTCTTCTTCTTTAGTCATTTTTTATTGAAAATCATGGCAAATGCTTTCTTGTGGGGCCTGTTGAGCTCTCGGGGTTTCTTTCGTAGTGCGCCCTCTAGTTTTGCCTTTGGATCTGAAAAGGTGATTATTGGAAGACTTAAACGGTATGGTGAATACGGAACCATCCTAGCTTGGGGGTTCTACGACAACGGATTGGCTAGACTGAAGATGCATGCACGGAGGTATTTCGGCACTTCTGCGGCCGTGTGGAGGCAGACATGAAGTTGCTTGATTGTATACAGCCAGGGATCTCTCAAATTGCGTTCGTAAGCACCCCCGAAAGAAAGCCCAGATGGCCCATTAAAATTAATAATCTGAAGCATTGATGCTATTCGCTGTTCACGGGACACGGGACCTCTTTGTCAAAGTGCATGGTTTGATTCGTGTGACATAACCCCTCGCATTGCAGACTCGGTCCTTTCCAAGAGAACTTACTGACCGGTTTCAAGTTTTTTTTTTGCAAGCATTGCGCCAATTCTCGAGACGAATTAGAGGATTCCAATATGGATTGTCCTCGAGATTAACCGGGAGGGGATCATGCTTCCTCACTGATGGTGTTCAACAATTTGCCTCCATTGTTCCTGTTTAGCTGCCTGATGGGGATTCCGGACATTATGTTTCCTACAAGCCTCGTTATGAAAAGTGGAACTCCTTATAATGTCTAGCTGTAGCCTTCAGAGCTGAAGTTGCTATTCTTTGGCTGAGTCCCGGCATCTATAGATTCGTAGACTCAAAAAATCAAGGAAATTCCGATTAGATATCCTATAAAGCATATATAACTATGAGGCTTGAATTTATAAGAATGAGATTGAGAAGCCACCTTCTCAGGCAGCAATCTTATCTACAGATTTATACTGAGTCGAGTCATTTTTTCTCATATTGTGCCCATTAATTCAAGGCCTTTACAGCTTTCCTAAAAGCCGATATTCCCACTGCCTGCTTTATATATCCCCCGGAAGCAGCAAGTCTCATCTGCGTAAGGCGTACTGATTTCTACCTATCAAACTAAATTTAGTCTTTCCTGCAAAAAAAAGGTCACTAATTCGGCGCTCAACGCACATTTCGGACTCATACCATTCTCCGAATCTGTGTGGGCTTGGCACGTATACATCAAGCTGCATAGGATCGGATGAATTTTAGAATATTCTAGTATTATTTAACTTTTCCTCGAAGTAATATGACGGAGTCACCTTTCGGGTTCTACCACTGCGCCCGAAAGTCCGACGTTATTTTCTGTGGCTGAAGTTTCGTTAGCATGTTTATTTCAGGCCTTCCGCAGCATCCGCTATAGCGCTATTCGGTTCGCTTCGGTTCAGCCTTTGTCGACCGAACATTGGTAGGCGGCTGTTGAGCCGCAGCTGAGACGGAGGTTTTTAAACAAGTTTTGAATACGATCTTTTCCTTCAAAGTCGTTTACAAGCCCTATAAGACTCATTTGATAGAAAGTTATATATCAATGGGTTCTTTAGTTTCGTCTGGTAAGTAAGAAAATTTTTCGTATCCGAATTTACTTCGAACTTTTTTGTCTTGAACTTGTGTGTTGGGCATTCGCTAATTTTGGGTCTACAACACAGGTAGTTTCAAAATGCAACAGAAGTTCTCGGAACCAGCCGGCCTGATATCCGGACGTTATAAGCACTGTTTCTAGAAACAAGACCTTAACGCCGCTCTCCTATAACCTACTGTTTTCAATTGGAACAGATAACAAAGTCGTAACTATCGGCCGAAGGAGAGCTAAGGTGTAATGGTTGTATAGGTTACCCATCTCTAGAGCTATCCTATGGGTTCGCACGTGTACATTGATTTAACTTCGGTAATTCAAACGCACATGCATGGGATTCAGAGTTGGGAAAATACGATGGTGTAGTGCTATATTTACAGTAAGTCATATATCTCAGACTACAGAAATTGTTTCGAATTTCGTTACTGATAATTGGTTAAGGTGACGGCAGATAAGCCTAGATTTGATCTGACACTTGATAAGGTACCACATCCCCTGCGCCTCCTTTGTGAGACTCTCACGTGGTCAAAACCGCATCAAAGCAACAAAGGCTCCGAAATGCTGCATTGGCTCTGTGCACGGGAAGGAGGGTGAATACATTCTGAGTGATTTGGATAAAACGGTATCGATAAAATCCCTGCTTCGACAATGAAATTGTCCAATCGATTCCCATGTTGGCCACCCGCTAACGTTAACAGTCCCAACACAAGCCAGCCGAATACCGAATTCATTCGTATTTCACACCCTGGAAAACCCCACAATGCGCATTGGTGCCAAGCTCCACCTTGTCGCCATGCATATCACGTCGTCCCGGCTGTATTTTGAAGCTTCAAAACCGTATCTATCCCAGAAAAATACGGGAAGAAGCCGCAAAGAAGCCAAGGAATTCCTTTGGGGAGAAATACTTTTTCTAGTCTTGGGGGTTTTCTTAATTTTTATACGACCTAGATGGGAATAGTCATCCCACCAGGTCCAAAACACCAATCAGATGCCCGAGATCTAATCGATCTCTTCGAATGCCTCCCAAAACTCGGGATCGGAGAAACAGAGTGGTGGTCGTGAGGTAATTGACTGCGGTATGGTGCTTTGCTCACGTATATTATTCGACCAAGGATTTTCCTTTCGGTCTAGACAAAAGGAGGCCGAACATATTTAACAATATAATAAGCCCCCGGGGAACCTGTAAGTTTATTTTTTATAGCTCTCGAGCTTGAGCCTTCTACCCTTGTATTTCGAACACGAGAGTTTCAAGGATATCTATAAATCTCCCGGTGAGGATAATCGTAAGGCTTTCATCGTTCGAACGTTCACTTGTGCTCGAGAGCTCTCAAACGTAAGTTCAGTACCTGGGGGAGGCTGACTTGAATTATAAAAGGATCCAGCGATGGCCATCACCTACAGACTAATCTTTCGTATCTGAGGAAGTCTTGTATATTTTCCAGACTCACCAAAAGGATATGCGATATTTGAGAACGTTCAGATTCGCCACCTTCCTCCCTTTATTCGATAACTCTCTTTAATTTCTTATCGACGACATCATGTCTGCACCACAGCAACCGGTAACGTCCATTCTCCAATGTGGATGGGGCATCTGCCCTATCAGCGCCAGCTGGTTCGGCTACAGACCCTCTCTCATCATGAACGCCGTCCTACTTTGTTTGTTCACCGGCGCCTTCCTCGTCCACCTCTACTTTACCATCCGATACAAAACCCGCGGCTTCGGTATCTGCATGTGCATCGCATGCTTCCTCGAAATGTGGGGCTACGCCGGACGAATCCTAGCATACACGAATCCTTGGTCCCTCCCGGCCTTCTTCATCCAAATCTTCGGTATAGGTCTAGCTCCTACGTTCTTCGCCGCCGGTATATACCTCTGTCTCACGAGAATCGTGATTGCATACGGAGCGGACATCTCGAAGGTTCAACCCAAAGTTTACACCTACTTTTTCGTGATCAATGATATCATATCATTGGTAATCCAAATACCCGGCGGCATCGTCTCGTCGATATCTGCGGGTGAGGGTCAGGCTCCTACTCTCGGTGCTCATATCGGTGTTGGAGGTATTGCCGTCCAAGTTGTTTCGATTACCATCTGGCTTGCTTTGTGCGCCATGTTTGCGCTGAAATGTAGAAAGGTTGGAGAGAGCGCGTATGACCCAAGGTATCAAAAGCTGAGGAGTGACCGACGCTTCAAGTTATTCTTGATGGGGTTAGGTATTGCTTGTTTGGTATTGTACATCAGAAGCATTTATAGAATCGTGGAGTTGAGTGGTGGATACACCGGTCATTTGGCAAGGGATGAAACCGCATTCTGTGTTTTGGAAGGAGTGTAAGTCTTTTTTCTATTTTTGGGTCGATTAATTGGAGGTATGGTGCTAATTAACTGTTGATAGTATGATCGTTATACTAGCCTACTCGACCGGTATCTTCCATCCTGGAATCGGATTCGGAGAAGCGTATGCCGTTATAACAGAACAAAAAGCAACTTTCCCACCACCGTGGAAGAAGAATGCATTCCTTACAAAGGATATCATGTTGACGGCCTCAAGTCAGCAGGGTTCCATCCAACTCGACCATCGTGAGGAACAAATTGTTATGCCTAACAAAGAATAATGCGGCTCCTACCCAGCTTAGATGAGCAATCCGGTGTTATTTTTAGAGTTAGATATTTCTTTGTAATTATATTATTGATTTATTTCATACAACTTGACACATCCACACTTCTAACAGTTTAGATAACCCTCGGCGCGAGCTTGATGATAGAAGGCATGCCTCCTTTTGGTTTTGCGCTTCCTGCTAGTACTTGGTAAACATGTTCACCGCATACTTCTCCCAATCCATTCGCTGCGTTTGGTTGTCTCTGTGCTTCGATATCGAATCTTCTAAGCGTCAATGCCATAATAACCTTCGTTTCAATCAGTGCCAACTCCTGTCCTATACAGCTTCTAGTCCCACGTTCGAAGGGTCTCCACGCGTCTTTTGGAATATCTTCTTCAAGCCAGCGTTCAGGTCGGAATTCTCGGGGGTCTTTCCAGTAGTTGTCATTTACGTGGATGGGAAGGGACGCGATCCAGACCATAAGTTCTTCGGTGGGATAGAGTGCGCCAGTTTTGGGATCTTTCATGTAAAATCTATGGTTGATGTTAGTCTGAAGCACAAGGGGATTATTTGGAATCAAGATTCATACCCTGGTTCACCGAATCGAACGGAACTTGCTGGAGGGTACATTCGAAGTATTTCACGAATGATAGCAGTGCAGTATACCATTTTATTCAGGAGTTGTGGTTCCTTTCGGAGTAGAGTAGCGGCATTATCAAGATCGGTTCCGAATATATTATCAAGCTCCTCTCGTGCACGAGCCATCTTGTCCGGATTTTGTGACAAACGGTGGAATATATAGCAGATCGTAGAGCTCGTTGTATCGTGACCCGCGAAAACGAATACCAGCATTTGTGCTATAGAATATGTCAGCTCAATCCTAGTTTAGAAATAATAAAGGGATGATCTACTAACTGATAGCATTTGTCCTAAACTCTTCGTCCATAGTGTCGACTTTTCCGTCTTTCTCCTTCAAGTAAGTCTCCAAGGCAAGGTCAATGATTGGCTTACTCTTCTTGGTTGAAGTCCCATTAAGGTTTCTTTGACGAAATCTCTGATCAAGCATTCCTCCAAGGATTCCTCGCATGATTCGCTGGTTCCACCAAAAGACCAAAGGGCGAAGAGGATGCCAGATCAACCATGGATTGTAGGAATTTGCCGGTGCAAGCCAACTAATCTGGGATTTGAAGGCCTCGACGAGTGGATGAGGTTTAAACTGAGTATTAAGTTCTGTATCCCTAAATTTAGCGAATAGAAACCAAGTTAGCAACCGTCATTGATGTATCTGGGCAGTGTGTACGAAGATGCTCCGAGATTTGTGTTTGGAAGTACTCACAAGACTACTCGGCCGATAATGTCAATTGTAAGACATGTCGTGTGCTTCTCAAGATTAATGACTTTGCCCTGCTTAGCCTTCTCTTCCATGACCTGGCAGAAATTTTCGCAATCCTTGACAATACCGGGCACGAGAGTCATAAGATGTTGTACCGCGAATCCTGGGTTAAAAATAGTCCTCCAGAACTTCCACTTGGGACCAGAAATGGAAACCATATTGCCAGGGCCCGAAAGAGGGGTTAGTACCGGATCAAGCTCTCTCTCAGCCTTTGGCAGTGAATAGCCTTGCGCGACCTGATATGCCATATTCGGGTCCGAGATGACGACCATTGAAGTTCCGACAGGCCAGAGATCGAGATACATAACGCCCTTATCTTTCAAATTGTATTTCTCGAACAAAAAAGGTAAATGAACATGGGGATGAACATCGAGAGGTAGCGATTGGACAATATCCGCCATCACTAACAAATGGCCAAGAAGCCAATGATGCGGCGGTTGGGGCTATAGGAGTAATCAGAGCTTGAGTTAGAATCCAGGTATTTATATATCAAGCTTATCTTCCAGTGCTAAATAGATATACGATTGTGAAAGAGTAAAATCTGGGAGCTCACCATATCCGTTGCATTTCTAAACCTTCGACGGACTTGTATCCACTTTGTAACAAATCGCGCCACCCCTTGGAAGATGTATATGCCAACCAAACTCGTCAGCCCAAATTTGAGCTGGTCGGCGTTGATGCTGTATGAGCCTATTTGAACCATGTTGCAAGTATTCTCGATATCATAGATACTTGTTGTTTGCCTCTTGGTCGGATATTATATCAAAAGACGGGAGCTACAGCGACACTAGGTTTATCGGTTGGGGGTGATTGATGTTTTGATATTGGGATACCGAGACCAAGAAAGTATAACTAGAGAAAGGTAACACAAGCCAACTCGCGAAAAAGTACTGGGTGTATAGGTGGGGTTAAATGTCGGACTCGCTCATAATTTATTGATTAGAACTACATACGATTGCCTCGTAGTTACAAATACAAAGAAAAGGGGAGGAGTGATCTCTCTGAAAAAGAGGGGGATATCAAGGCATATTTCTATAGCTATCCCGGATTCCGCGAACGCGGGCTCTACCTTCGTAGGTATTGATCTGTCGCGTTCAGGCGCGAACTACCCATGTTGCATGCATGTAAGATTTCCAGCAAACTCAAGTTCTAGTTCAAAGCTCTAACACTAGCTTTGTCAGCATCTTGAAGTCTTTCCGCCAAATATCAACAGTCTCACCGACCATGTCCACGATTGGACGCTTTAGGCTATTATGCAGGGCCTGATGTGATAACCGAATAGGAACCTGATCTGCCGAAGATGAGGTCAGATGCCCGAAGGTTGGAAATTGGACCGAAGGAGAATTTCGAGCGGAGGCTTCATCGAAGATGAGGCTGGAAAAATTCTTTGTAAGGAGATTTGATTGGAAGCAGCGTATGATGGACAGGGGTTTTGCTTAGGTCCTTGGCTTGGTCGTGGTCCTGCTTGGTTCAGCCCAGGACTTAAGTAAGCAAATATAGTAGACTAGATACCTGCTGAAAAATAGACCCCACTCTGAGGATGGTAGTTTCTGGCCAGAGAGGAATTCCCAATTCTAACCAATTGATTGACTGAGTTATGATGGGCTTGGGAACTCTGCGGTTAGAATAGTCATGATATGGGTTGGTCTCAAGGACCGCGACGAGGGCTATGCAACACAACAGTCTGGAGTATAAGAACCATCCAGACCTGCATACTTTATGAAATTAGCATGTTTCACTCGTGTACTTGGAATAAGAAATGCGAATTATGAGTCAAGAAGAATAATAAAAGATTATATCAATTCTTCGATATGTGCTTAGATACTTAAGTATTTAACTAATTATTTGGCAAGAGCTCTTTTCATACTGATATAAACATGTTCGTGAAGTCGTTCAGTTCGTTAATATGCCAAAGTATATCCTTCTTAAAGCAAAGAAACATAAAGCGCAAGTTAAAAGGTCCAAGCCGTAAAGAAATTCGTTTAGCCGCCCACTGAAATAAAAAAATACAATTGTTCAAACGGTTTAGTACAAATTTTCGCAGAATAATATAAAGATGATTCGGTTTTAGGTTGTCATGCTTAATGTTTACGTTTCTAGTAACGAACCCAAACAAATACAAGTCAGATCACACTTCCTTAAAATATTGCGAGAGTTCAAATCTCATTAAGCATGGGAGACGCTGCTGGGATATACCACTGGAATTTCCCGACCGTCTCGAGTACTATAAGCTTCTCGGGCCGCATAGGTTGGTATTGGCCCGGAAGTTGGGTAGTACGGATAAGCGGTCGCGGCTGGCGCACCTGGCGGGGGGCCCATATAACCGGGTTGTGCGTAATATTTGGCAGCCTCTCCGGAAGGTGGGATGCGATCATCATCGTCAAGATGTTGCTTTATCGCTTTGTGTCGTCGGTGTTCCTCAATCTGTGGGCGTTTCTTTTCGAATTCGTGACATTCGCGACGACTTTCCTTCATCTCTTTGAAAGCCTTAACGGTCTCTGCGGCTGCGAATATGGCGAGACCAACTGCAGTAGCATCCTTCAAAAGAGATTTGTTACGCAGCTTGTCTGCTGCCTCCTCGTTGATTTTACCGGACTCGAGCTTCTCTTTTCGAATGGCGCGCTTCTCACGCGCTTCGTAGCTAACATGGCCGAGATGGAGGGTCGCAAGGATTGCGAGAGCGATGCTGATTATTTCTTTGTGGTGAAGCTTCTTCACGCGCTCTTTCTCAGTTCGCTCGTCTAGAGAAAGGTCTGAGTCGGAGAGACTGCTATCTGACGACGAATCATCCTGATGGCTGGATCTTCTCGAACCCCTCGAGCTTCTACTATCCCGACGGCCTTTCCCAAATCTCTCGACAGCAAGGCCACCGAGACCCATTGCCGCCAGGGCCTCACCAACGCTGCGGCTTCGCTGGCGATTCAAACCGGGTCGCTCGGGTGAGCCACTTTCAGATCTGTTTCTTGGCCGAGATTGAGACCGTGATCGCTGGTAGTCGAGGAACTTCTTCCCAGCAGCTGCAATGAGCCCACTAGCTGCCAAATCCTTGATTGGATTCGCTCGTTCGTCGTGGCGACCACGTCTCTTGCTCGGTTTGCCGTTGAGTCCTCTTTGGGCGGCAAGTCCGGCGATAACAGACTCTGCGATCCTCCTATTAGACTTCTTTTCGTTTTCTCCTTTCCTGTCTAAGAAGCTTTCAACGGCACCCGAAGCCACGGCAGCTTCAACAACTCTCTTCAAACTCTTCGAACCAGTGACGCCACCAGGCTCTTTCCTTGCTCTGAATGCTTCAACGGCGGCTGCAATCATTGCAGCTTGAGCAGTATTGCTGTGCAGTCTGGAGCCAGAGCGGGATCGATGCCCGTCATCGTGCGAATCGTAACCTTCATCCGATACTAAGGAGGACTTCCTTCCTCGACTCTTGGATCTTGCTCTTTTATAGGTTTCATCGAGACCCAATGCTGCGATCGCCGACTCGCCCATAGTTTTAGCTCTGTCTCTCATTCTGGGTTTAGAATCTCCCCGAACGTGTTCGGAATTGTCGTCAAAATCAGTTCCGCTCTCGGCCTCAGCGATTGTGCTGCTGGCGTCATCTGGGATTCTCTCCCGTCTTCTGTATCTATGCTTTCTCCTCCTCCTCCTTTCATCGTCGGTAGTAGCACCGTCGGTATCGGTGTCAGTCATCACAGGGGCAGGCTCGTAGACGGTATCTACGGTTTCACGATACCGGTGGCGACGGCCTGGTTTTCGGTACTCTCGTTCCTCGTGGACCACTTCCTGACCAAGGATCTCAGGTTCTGAGTCCGATGGTGTGAAGGAACGAGATTTCCTATGCTTGTGTTTGCGATGTTTGCGTGGGACATCGCTATCAATAGCATTTCCGAAGTAATCTTCTTGAGTCGTAGACATTTTTTGTGTTGTTTTGGTTGTACTTTTTGTATGGGCGTTCAATATGATTCCAGATTATCTTTATTATTCATTGAGCAACTGCTGTAAATCTTTTAAGTCGTTATAAGTCGTAAATGAATTGATGGAATAAAAAAGGAGAGAGGGGCAAAAATTTTTGGACTCCAAGGAGGCCAAGTCATCGAATTTATTCTTTCTCCATGCTATTCGCAAGGCGGAAAGAAGGATATCGGCATCACTGGACTCGCTAGAATCGCAAACCCAAGACGTAACACCGAGATTGCTAACATCCATTTCGAATCTGGATTTCTGTTTTTGACGTAAACACGACGTTTTAGTTCTGAAGCTCGAACAGTCTAGAAAGATTGATTGGCCAAGGCGCGAAGGGCTTCGAAGTATACACTCCGAAATGGTTTGCGTGGGAGATACAACGCTAATGCACAGTGACAAAATAGACAGGGGTGTTCGCGATCGCTATGACGTCAGAATACCATCAGAGTTGACGTTGAACAGGATTTAATCGATTTTGATACGGCATTTACAAAAAAAAATGGAATGCGACAATTGACACACAAAAAGGATGCCTCAATGCATAATGTACGAAGCTTCGATGAGCGTCCGGAACCCTGCATAAAGAGAATAGATCTCTATATTGCAATGCATCGACTGGTGTATTAACTTCTTGGGGTCCCATTTCACCGTGCACTACCCTAGTAACCAATGAAGTAATAGGCGCACGAAATTCTCGAGCAATCTCTTTCAAATCCTTTCTATGCAGCTATATCCAGTGAGAAGAGGGAGCTGAGTTTTCGTCCGGTATCACGGATGTTGCTGCTTACGAAACAGATTTTGAGGCTGCATTCGCGTTTTTGGATTGAAATAAAAGACCCCAAACATGAGATTTTTAGCTGAAATCAGGCAAAAAAAGGGCTATTCTAATGTCTTTATAGTGCTTAATCCGCGATTTGGACGTAACGTACTCATCAATTATCTTGACTTCTGTAAAACTCCTGGTATGACTTTATCCAACTGAAAAGAACTAATGCTTTCCCGACTGGATCTACTCAAATAAAATAAGGTCCTCCCCCTCCCCCTCCCCCTCCCACTCCTCCTCCCCCTCGTCGTCCTCTTCGTCGTCCATCTCGTCGTCCCCCTCGTCGTCGTCAGTGGCCGTACATTTCTCTACAAATTGGCCATCAGGAACTTCCCTTCTGATCCTTCCCTCTCGGTTAAACGGTTCTCCTATCATTTTAAAAACGGTCTCTCGCTCCTTTACTTGCCCATTGTATTCTATCTTCGCGTCTGCATAGCTGTATTTGGCTATTTTGCTGACGTTGAATCTCCTCGACCATTCAGAAAAACTAACTTCAAGCTCCGACCGATATTCATATTTAAGCAGGACTTGGGGGTAGTGCACATATGTCAACTCTGCATGTAGAATTTTATAATGCTCCTTCTCGTCTATGTTCCAATTTGTTGGAAATTCAACCGAGCTTTCTATTTTTGATCGTAGAAACTGGTTGAGAACGCCGCATATCGCGCAGCCTGAGCCTAGTTCGCATTTTGGCGAATTCCAGGCCGGTAGGTAGAAGTTAGGAGTTTCAGGCTTGGCCTGCGCAAAATATTTAATTGTGGCCTCAATCACATTCTCTCTAAGTTTCTCAATTTCAGAAAAACCGACAAGGCTTGGCGTTTTCGTAAACTGTTCTATTAAATTCTTAGTGACGATTAGCTGTTCTCGCGAGCGAAGTGTCATCTTCTCATCTGTGGGAGTTATCTTGTCGACGGGGATCATAATACTATCAACTAAGAGAGAGAGAAGGCGGGTTTTGTGGGGTAGAGGTTGCTTGTCGAGGAATTCGACATAGTTTTTCATACAAAATGTTGGCGGACTCATAGTTTGATGAATCCCAGGGATGGTGGATCCCCCGGGCCTGCGGAGACCGAAGCCTTGATATAATTCGTATTCCTCAGGATTGCCAATATTAGTGATGTATACACCGTATAGGTCTTCGTCGTCGACATAAAACGTGGAGAAACGGCGCTTAATGCCGGATATTATAGACTCGTGGAGATCGTATACAGAGATACCGGTCAATGTATTTTGCAAATGATTCATATCCTCTTTTTCCATTTTGTGAAAAAAATCTTGCAGGAGATTGACATTGGGATGACTTTCAAACACACACCGAATCCTACATCCGGGTAATTATCAATATTCTGAATTAATTATTTCTTGATTTCAGGCTTACCAATCGGATATGTATTCGGAGTTCTGGTAAGTTTCGAGCAATAACTGGAGAGTTTCGGGTGTGAAAAGGATAGATGAGCGCCCGAGAAGGTCAGCGACAGTTTTGGTAAAGGAGATCTGAATGTCCTTCCGAAACAAGGTCTTCATTCGAAGTAGCCGCGAGAATCCAATCGCTGTTGACTTAAGAGAATATTCGCTTTTGGCTTCCTCCTTTTCGATTTGAACGTCTACCGACGAGGAGATTCTACTCATCAATAGGAGTTAAAATGTGCAGCAGAAAAACTCAAAGTGGAGGCCGATCGACCGATGCGAGTCGTAACACTTACAAATTTGTTTCGACCCTAGATCTCAAATCATCGGGAAGCAAATCTAGTAGCGAATAGACCAAATCCCCTGCTTCTCGGACTTGATGATCGGGAAGCCCATGGACTATGCATCTATCAATAAGGAACTCTACCTTATGAAAATTGATTTGAGCTTTCTCGAATTCCGACTCTGTTGGAGGAGGCTGTTGATTAACAATCCCGAGGATGTCTTTCCACGACAGATTCTCCTCCCTTCCTCGTTCTTGAATTCCTCGAGACTCTGATGTTGGCCATAACGTGATACACGATGTTCGATACCCTATGGGTTAATCATTCATGAAACGATGTCAGCAGTTGCTGTGTTTCTGTATATTAAAAAGGGAATATGGCAACTTGCAGTTAAATGTCATGACCCCTTCATTCCCTGTTTCTTCCTCTTCTTGATCATATGGCCTCATGGCGTCAAGAGATAGTCCTAATGAAAATAGGTATTTCCCCGTCCAAACTAGCTTGCTGTCACTGAAGTGTCTATACGGCCCCGCAAGGTGCTCCATGTTATTTAATGATATTTCGACTTCGCGACCATTGAGATTTGCCATAAAATTCATAGTATCATGGTCGAGATTTTGGTCTTCATCGCTGTATTCTATATCATCCTCATCCGGATCTGTGCGTTTTACCTCCAGATCACCACATGCTAGTGAGATACCCCCCCCGATTTTGGCAATTGCTGCCGCGATATTGGATATTATGTATCGATCTCGACCTTTGAATCCGAGTTTGCGTTGGCTTAAAGAATACTTATTGCCCAAAGAGTATACGACTTGTCTATCTTGGTCTTTTAGCTTTTGCAAGGCACTCAGAAGTTCAGGGGTGATTGCTGTATTATCTGCTGAAAGCCCCCCTCTTTGCACCGTAAGGTTGTATATCAGCGCTACTCTGTAACCAGATGTGATTTCTTCCACTGCATGCATTACATCCGAATACCTAGCTCTGAGAGTTAAGCCATGCGCTCTCCGGCAGAAGAGAAACACTCACCATGCAGCAACACCAAAGTGGTATTTACAGTCTCGAGCGAAATCTACGCTTCTCTCTTCACCGTCGTGGGAGAGCTGAATCACACCACCTTCGAAGGTACTGGGAAGAACGATTGCAACAGTTCCAATCATTCCCTCTTCTTTTGGAGAATCCCGGTGAGCCCTAAAATGATCGCCCTCGCGATAGACCAAGAGCTTGTATAAGTTCAATCTTGGGTCCATGCTCTCCATATCGATGGCGAGAGCTTTGCTAATTTCACTCAAAATGATTCCGTTTAACCATTGAGTGAACATAGGGTTCTCAAACTGAATCTGCGAAGCGTCTATCTGACGACTACTTCGAACTGTTGGGTCCACAAGCGTTCGTTCCCCTCTTCCAAACGGTGAAATACCCCCTAATTGCGAAAGCTTCTCAGCATCATCTGATGAAACAGGCAACCTTAAATCGAATTCACTAAATCCTTCGACTTTTAACCCGGGGTTTGGCACGGCGGTGTATATTGAGGAGAATGCAAAGCTTCCCTGGAAGAAACTGCATTTCTTAAGGATGTTATAAAGTTCTTCGTCAATCTGTATTGGTCAGTCTTAAACTAATAAAAATATTTCGGAGTGTGGGTGCAACGAATCCTACCTCCTGATTTCCAGACTCGTCACTGGAACTCGACGGGCCATTAGCAGGGTGTTCCACGTCCATTCGGTTAACTTCAGCACCAAGTAAATCGTCCATTTTGTGGGCTTGTGTACCCCCAGCTGCGCTGAAACTAGAAGAAGGGTAGTATACAGGCGGATCACGTGTTGGAACCCAATATCAATGAAGCTGGAAAGAATGATCCCACTTTGTGAGAAGGGGTCAGCGCTGAAGCGTCACTACAAAACTAAGAAGGAGGATGCTCTGAGCTACGCGTTTAAACTTTGATGCGGTGTGCAACACAGAAGCTGTTCATCACTCCACTCAACCTACATTGCGTGGGTACCTGACTCATAAGAAAACAGTTCAAGGATATTAGCAAGGAGTATCGATATCTGTTTTCTCCCGGTTGCCTTTGAGGATGGTAATTAGTCTAGGAATACTTTTTTATATTTCAGATAACAAAATTTAAATAATAACTAAAATTATATCATGGTGTCAATCGATTGAAGTAAAATAATAGGGTGCACCAAAGTACTACGCCAATCTTCATCTAACGATACTTAAATCTATTAATTGCAAAGAATACATGTTCAATGGACAGTACATGTACAATAGTCAACAGGTTAATTACAAAACCGGTACAGGTATAAGAAAAGAGCCCCCAAAATGTAATCTCAACAAAGCTTTCTCCTTTTTACCGCAATCTGATCTCGGGTGACGTTGAAGTCTCGACGACCTGAATTCTCTTTGCACACAGATGAATTTGGCCCAGAAGTAAAAGCATTCTCAATGATTTGCCCAAAGTCATTAACTTGAATACCAATCGCTGAAAAATACGATCTTCGGCTGCAAACATTTTCTCTAAAAGGTTGCTGCTCTTTTTGATAATTTTCAAATTCACCAGCGTCTCTTTTGACAACCCGGAAGTTGACATGATAACCTTCTGCTCCCCATTCTGGTTCATCCAAGTAATAATTCAATTCCCCCTTAGCTTCATAAGAGCCCCAGGATTTGAACACATCAGTAAAATGTTTTTTCATCCCACAGGAGCTTTTCATTGAAAAGGTGTGTTCAGTCGGAGATGTCAGGAATGCATCCAGCGGGTCACAGATTGTACATCTAGGTTTCGTACAATTGCTTTCTTGAAGTGCTGGGAGAGATAAGTTAGGTACCGTTGGTTTTTGGCAAGTAAATGTTCGAAGAATGAGGTTTCGGTAATAGGATAAAAATTTATGTATCGGTTCTTGATAATGTAGGACCCATCTTGAAGCCTTAGGTAGGTTGCCGAGAAATGATGCGGTAGAAGATATAGCATGGACCAAGTCTGGGCCATTGCCAGGAATTTGTACTGCTTCCAGAAATCCAGGAATAAGGACCCTACCATTCGGGTGTTTACTAATAACGAGAGAAAAGTAGCATTGCAGCCGTCTTGCCAATGTATCTGCCATGCTCAGCCCCGAATTCGTTCGAGGCTGATGGAATCCAGTTATAAAATCTTTCGGAATAGATGTATCAGTTAGATTTTGCATCTTGTTAAGCAGCATGGGTATTTGTGTCTTGATTCCCTCAATGATGTATTCGTGACATTTCTGAGAAATATTTGTCCATGCTTCGTACTGGATTGAAGCCTCTGGGAGATTTTTTTTCATATCTTGATCTAATCGAACCCTAAAATTTTCGCTAGGATTGGCAATGAATGCTTGACGCAACCTATGCCCTGCTTGTTAACACTGACCACATTTCAAATTTGATAGATTTTACATTTTTTGTAAGTCTTCCCGCGGTTCCCAAGCCATGGCTGCAAACATGAATCTGAGACGGGCTATCTTGTTCTCGACAAAGAAATCTTCAATACCAATGATGCTTTCCAGGGTAGGTAACAAAAACCTCAAAATGAATTTTGGAAAACGGTTCAGAATTTTCAATAAATTTGAGAACGCACGGTCGATATCGCCAGCCTCCAGAATTCTGCGCAGCTTAGGTACGAAGCTGGAACTCAGAGGATATTATTAGTTCGGCCTCAAGAGACGCCTAGACTTCCGGGGAATCAATGGCATACTCAGCTACTGTTTTCAAGGAAACTTCGGAGGGTAGTTGTTTAAGAATTTTCGATAGAAAAATACCAGCTTCGGAGATATCGGCATCGCTGTAGCCTGATAGACATCTACCGGAATTTGATCCACTGCAGTTTTCTAGTATTATTCTACCAAGCTCTAGGCCGTATTGATTCCTTTCGTATTCTTTGGGACTCCCAGCAGCCTCCATAACAGATTTGACTCGCTTCCAATCGTGGGGCGATTCCGTTTCTAGATCATCTCTAAGGCGACGGATAACCGAATCCGGGAACAATACGACACACGAAGATTGATAATCTATCATGAGCACGGTATTAGCCAAGTCAGCTTCCTACGAACGCTTAATCAAATTCAGGGCGCTGTGGCTTGTAAAGAGCATTTTAATTCTATTATTGAAGCGAGGGTGCAATTTGATCAACAACAATATACTTACGCCTGTCTATTTCTCTCTCGTTACCATCTTGACCCATCTCATCATCGTTATGCATCCCGCTTATTCTTTCTCCGAATTTCAGTATAGGCCATTCAAATACATATCCATCGTCGAGCTCTATTTGTGGGCCGCCCAGGTGTATCATATCCTTAAAGGCATGACTAGGACTTTGTAAGATGTCCTCTTCAGAATCAAATTACCAATCGGATTAGCATTGTATTTATTTCCACTACTCAAAAGGAGTGGGAGACTATACTCAATAATTTGTAGGTTTGTTTTGTTCTTTGATTGCTTGTGCTAAGACTTCCACAATAAAATGATATTCCATCTACCCTCCCGACAGCTTGAGCGAGCGTTTGGACCAAAATCAAACCCTTTCTCGAAAACTCCATATATTTTTGCTCTGTATTAGAGTATTGCTCGCGGAGGACGTAAGCAATCGGGAAGTGAGCGTTTCTGAAGCTTTCCAGTGCTTCAAATACTCTTGAAGGCGCTTCCATTTTGCTCGCAGACGGCTTCTCCTGAGTAAAGACGGCAGGGCGCACCATTAGGCTGTACACGAGTGCGACTCTATAACCTCCGGAGAAGTCTGCTACCCGGTTTTGGGTGACATCCGAATACCTAAATAAGGCGAATTTAGACATCAATACAGATACAGCTCTACCTATGAATCTTAAGTTGTATGATAAAACTTACCAGCTATTGACGATAGTGTTGAATTGAGATTCCTCGCTAAAACTACAATCTTTCAGGCCACCCTTGTATGAGAAGAAGGTCTTATTTTCAGGGCCTTTAAAGTCTCCGGGTAGCGTGATCTCCAGAGTTCCGACTGTACGCTCAGTATCCGAGACATTGCATGTATCTTCTTTGATTCTATTGACGTTCTTGAATATGGCTAATCTTTCAAGCTTGACAGTCAATCCCATAGTTTCATCGATACCCATTGCCTTTCCGACCCTCTTAACCACATTATCTAACCAACTCTGCCACAGATCATTTCGAAGCTCCAGTTCTGTTGCAGGGATCACTGAAAGCGCTTTAAGCCGATTGAACTCTCCGAACTTGTATAGCTTGGTTGCTTCCGTTAGTGACACAGGTAGGCGTAGCATTCCAGAGTTTGAGATGCTTACTCCAGGATTAGGAGCATCCGAAAAAGAGGCAGAATACGCAAAGGCGCCAGCACTTTTATTGAGATGCTCCAGACACTTATATAATCGTGCCTATAGTCAAAAATGACCGTCAGCGATGCATCAAGGGGGAAAGTTGCTTCGAAGTAATGTTATCTTACTCCCTCCATTAAGCTTCTTTCTTCATATTCGTCTCGATTCTTCCCCAATGAGTGCCCACCAATCCATTCGTCGTTTTTATAGTACTTACAAAGTTTTATAACTTCTTCAACATCATGGTCGTCCAATTCGTCTTCCTCATCTTCGTCCTCACCTTGATCACCTAAATCTTCGTCTTCCTCATCTTTATTCACGTATTCACCTTCGCTCTGTTCATCTCCGTAATCATTCTCATACTGGTCGTCCGAATATTCGTCTTTGACCCCGTCGGGCTTCATGGGGCTCCGATTATGAAGCTTATCTCGTGTTGAAGCCAACATTTTACGGTAGTGGTAGCGAAAGAAGGTAATTTTATAATCTAGTATGATAAAAGTTGATAGGTAAAGAAAGAAAGCTAACGCAGCGGTAGTAATTGAGAAGGAATAGTTCTAGTTACGCAAGCGTGAAAACCCCCACCAAGGTCTCTGGCTAGCCTATTTAATATCTTGATCTTGACTATAGCCCCTGAGTATAGATCCTATTTCAAAATAAACTTTGCATTGACCTTCGCGACGCGTTTTGAAGACTGATTGCTTTGATAGATATCATCGGGATGCAGCATGAGGCAAAGGAAATCGAATTCCTGATTGGGCTTGTAGCATTCCCGTTGTGGCAATCTTGAGGCATCCTGCAGAATCCAACGCAAACAAAAGGTGTTGGCAGGCGGGAATCTCCAAAATTTGGTATTCGACAGACAAAATTTGGGTCATAGACAGACTTTTAATGAAAGCCTTTACTAGGCAACGACGAGGAAACTCAAGATTACACCATACACGTGTATATATGTGGATTGCCACGACGCATTGTTTACGTTTAGTGGATCACGAAGGAACAGTGGGCTATTGCAACTGGATCTAGATCTAGATGCTACGAACTTGCTACCAATAATGATTCTGGTGCAAGTATGTGAGCATCGGTGTATGAAATCATGTATTCGAAGCCACACTAGACTATGAGCTTTCATAAATTTTTTAGCAAGACTCAAATGGTTCGATCTCAGAGGTAAATGAGACTATATTTTAATACGAGGCTTTCCGCTTAGTTCCAGTCTTAGCGTCCCACATGTCAGCACAAACCCTAGCAATTGCAAAGATCCGTGCTGTATCACTGCCAGCCTCGCATTGGATCCACCTGTAGTCGTCCTTTTCTTCCGGAGATGCTTCGATAATTTGCCCATATTCATCAACCCGGATACCAATACACATCAAATACTCGCGCCTCGTGGGCTTCTAACCTGAACCTCTCTTGATCAGCATGATACCAATCGGCCGCCGTCTTTCTGATCGAAATAGTCACATCTCCTACGTCTTTGCTACTAATATGGTTAAATCCGATTGCGCCTTGCGGCTGATATTGACCAAGATGTTTCTGAATCTCTTTAAAGTGCCCCTTGAATCCCAGAACACTCCTCATATCAAACCTCTGAGCCGTTGCCGAAGTTAGGAATTGGTTCAATGGATGGCAAAGTATACATCCAGCTTTTGGCATAGGGTACCGCCATTAAAAGGTGGCAAGGAAAGTATAGGAAGTCTATCAGCAGGTTTGTTGCATGGGTATGTCTGTAGCACCAGATCCTTTACTGAGCTTATAAACTCATTAACAAGGCCATGACCGCTTCCCATGGCTGTCTTGTTCTCGGATTGGTCGCAAGACATTTCGGTTTCCCGGCTCCAAGGCCCCATATCCATGACGCTGTCGGTATAATAATCTTTACCGCCTCTTGTCCCCAGGTTGGTTCTGGTTGAATGGCCTGCAAGAATTGAAACATTAAAGTTTCGGGCTGAGCAGGATCGCAGATGAAAACCGCATATAGAAGGAGCTGTGTGCTTGTGCTTTCCTCAATATCAGGTGAATGTTCTGATACTTTTCTTTTGTAGCCTAGAATTTCGGAGTATAACGGTGGGCGATATCGCAAAGGCTTTAGTTCACAAACTATACTGGCTAGTCTTTGTTTAATTCCTTCAATTATGTACTCCTGGCTTTTTAAAGAGATTGTTGTCCATCTTTCGCACTCGGCTGAGTCACTTGGTAGATTATTTCTCAAATCTTCGTCTAGATCTCGTCGGAAATTCTCGTTTGGATTAGCAAGGCACATTCTACGAAACCTAGATAATGTTGTTAGTAAAGTCTAGAAGACCATAGGTTAATGATATATTCTTTTCTAGCGACGAAAACTTACAAATCTGCTTGTGCACTCTCTGACAACCAAGTCATTCCTGTAAACACGGATCCCACCATATTATAACCTCCATTTGTGAGAAACCCCCGGACGGTAAGGATACGTTCTAACGTATCTGCAAATTTCGAGGAGACAGTTTCTGGGAGAAATGACATGAGATCGATAAGACTGTGTAGAATCTCACGGGTGGTGGAGGCGTTAAGTAGATTTGATGGGTTAAATGACCCTGTTTGCCGTTGTTTAAGCCTGTTATGGAGGTGTGCATTCTCCTCTAGTTTAAGCCTGTAGTCTGTCCACGTGAAAACCCTTTGGTAAATTTTTACATTAGCATTTTTCAAAGTACCACGGGAAATAGAATACTCACTCATTAGAAATAATTTGTCCAATGCTCGACTTCTTCTTTATCAGCTCGGCGAGAGTAACTCCAGCCTCTGTGATACTAGGTCTTGAGAAGTCGCTTGCTCGGTTCAAACATCCTTTAATTATAACCATTGCTTCCATTTCAGAGTATTCATCCAGCTCCTTGTCCGATAGATTAGCGATTAGCTTTTTGGCGTTGCAGATAGCTTTTCAGGATGCCCCACCACAGTCGAACATTATTGTCTTGAGAACTTCGACTGGAGGCGTAGGCCATATAATTATGCATGAGGTTCGATAGACTGAAAGCCAAAATTGTAGCACAACTCCATATCCTTTCTGTGACATCAATTTTATTTAATCCCACCTGAATGTTGATCTTTGTCAAATTCATGATAACCTTCAAACACCTCGTTTGGTTCTTGCTCGCTGATTTTCTTGCTAAACGTCAATATTGGTCCATCCCACGAGAAACGTGACGCAAATTATCTCTCAGTTCCACCCAAATGTATCGTCCTCTCCAAAGGAAAACTTGTCTGGTTAACATGAGTATCAAAATAATCAAATTCGTCGTATTCATTAGGATAATCGTCTGACCATCCGTCTCCCTGACTATCGGTATAGTCTCTTCCGACTAGGTCACCACAGTATAGCGCCAGATTACCGACTTTATTCACCGCTTGAATTAAGTTTTGCACAACAACCTGGTCGCTTCCCGAGAAGTTATCGCGAGTATTGACGAGCGAATATTGTGTTTGGTGTTTGAGAACATAGACAATTGGAAGTTTCATGGCTCTCACATCTTCAAGCGCTTTCGCGAGTTTCGATGCTGTATCGTTTAGCTTATCTGCTGAAAGATGATAGGTTCGAGAGCCGGAATTGCGGCCAGATGCCAAATCGTAGATCATCGTGATTCTATAGCCTCTAGAAAGAGGGGCAGCTCGAAGTATAACCTCCGGATACCTTCAATGATATGCGTTAGCTCAAACTTGAGACTATCTGGACCATATCGCCCCCTATCAAGCCCTCGGCCCGGGCCGGATTGATACGCGTGTCTAAACCATGAGAATTCTTGAAACTTACCATGCCGCCACAACAGTGTCCCACATTATTCCTTTCCCAAAATTGACTGTCTTAACCTCGTTCTTGTAACTCAGAGATAGATCACCACCTTCAAACTCTCCAGGCAGTGTAATTTCCAGTCTACCGCCAGTGCCACCACCATTCATGTTAAACTGCTGTCCCACTGTATACACCCTCAAGCCCTCTAGCTTAGCATCCAACAAGAAATCTTCCTTGATACCCATTTCCTTTGCGAGATCTTCGATGTACCCTTTAAGCCATTTGTTCCATTGGAAGTTACAAATCTCAATACTTTCCAATCCAATCACCTTGGGCTTCGCATCGTCGTCCGTTGTAGCCACTGAAGCTAAGACACCCGCATCCTCTAACGAGATCGGAAGCCGCAAAGTTCCAAAATCGCGGATATGGATTCCTGGATTCGGGACCGATGAAAATACGGCAGAGATCGCAGGGCTACCAAAGTGTGTAACTGGGTCTCGTAGCAGTTCGAAGATTCTTTTCTGAAGTTTGGGTCGATTGATCAGCTGATTTGCGGGTCGTCAAAGTTATAGCATGAGTTCTAGGTACGGCCTGTGGGTAGTTTTGATAACCACTCAACTCTGCCAGATCCTCGCCGTATCCAATATCGTCATCATCTTTACTATCTCCTTCGCTATCTCCCTCTTCGTCCTCTAAATTCTCTTCTGACCCTTAATCGTCGGGAATTACAATGACTTCAACTTGCCCCAAATCTTTTCCCTCCTGTTGCTGTAGCGTGTCTCCAGCCCCAGTTTTTATTGGTAGAATTGATTCAAGTCTGCGGTCATAGTTGTATTCGATTTCGGCGTCACTTGGCCCGGGTGAGAGCATTCGTCGTCGTTTCGGGTCAGACATGAGTAAAGACCGTGTCCGAATCTCGAATCCTCAAAAATTTGAAATTTATAAATTTGACCTTCGAGAAAGGGCAAGTAATAAGGGATATCCTTTGGCAAACCACGACACCGCGACACCCAGTGCGCTATATACCTATAGACGTGAAAGCGAAACCCAATTGTATATTTACAAGCGCGAATCTCAATCTTACCCCTTAATATTCATTATTCCTTCGTAAAAAACCCCCATCGTCCACAGTTTCCCGTCTCCAAACAATTCAACTCAGCTAACAAGAAGAATGGGTTCAAGACCCCTGTTGTTCCAATTTCGGAACCGACTGCAAGGTTCCGCCCCACCTGCGCATCAATGCAATTCCTCTCGCTTGTGCAGTGCAATAAAATCATTTAGTGGAGTTCACCTCAAATCGCCGCTCTCGAGCTTTCAGAGATACGAGCGTCAATTATCTGCAAAAACCAGATCGAAATTCTCATTTCCGGAGGAATCAACATAAAGACATATATAACTTTTTTGTATAGAGTACAATACCCTTCGAGTAAATAGAAGCCCTACAGCTCAGCGGCCATATGGCGATTGCACTAGATATAAGTAGTCTTTTCAACTAAACATTTTGCCACCGAGTCAACGCATTCCACATCAAAGCATCTACCACCTGCATCTATAAATCTAACTTTCATTTATATATATATATACGACAATTACTAGTCTCGACCTAGATTTCGCAAAGGGTGTAGAAGTTACACACATGCAAGAATATCGATAATTCTTCAAAAGCCGGCACACTAATGACTGTTCCGACATTCCGAACATCCGTGCATATAAATTGTTAATGATTTAGTGTGCACATGGTACTAAGATCTTGACAGTTACTTGAGATTGTGTCCCCAGTACTGCCCTCCGAAAATCAGCTATAAATTGTTCTCTCAATCTCTAACTATATGTCAGCCTATAGCTAGTTACAAGACTGGGCGGTACTAAGATTATACAAGACTGGGCGGCACTAAGATTATAAAATAAGCTATTTAAGATGCATAGTATATAATGATGACTTCAGCTAACTAATATGCCAGCAACCACCAAGAGCGCAACATCTACCCTCGCATCAAAAATACAAATGGGAAACAAAAAAGCTGATACCAGAAATTTAACATAGATACCAAGTAATAGGCATCTACTATGCTAACTGGGTAGCAAAACTAGTTTTTGTCGAGGTAGTAGTCTGCAGTTTTCAACTCGCCCAAGTCTAGAGAACAATATATTAGTTGTGAGACCCTATCATATCAAATATATCCAGATCGACTCACCCTTGGCAGCTCTGATTTTCTTGACGATAGCAGCACACAGTGAATTCTCGTCCTTATAAGGGTCACCGGGAACTCGTACCCAGCCATCAAAGGTATACTTCACACGTGCTTCCCCGCAGGTTTGGCTCACCAAGGACTCTTCGAGCCCAATGGACCCCGCCACAGGCAACTTGCATTTAATAATTTTGTTTCCGTCTGTTTCCGTGAAGTCAAATTCGTAACCACGTGCCGTGTTTAGTAGCGGGAGAATGGTACTTTCATACGACTTTGAAGTCGAAACTTCGCACTGATAAAGAGGCTCCAAAAGACCCGGCTCCGCGCTTAGTAACGCACCATGCATAATTTTGCGGCTAGAAGGCAAGATCTGACCAGCTCCCCGACGCATCGCATCCGCGTGAAGTGTAGCATCCCAGAGGCTAAACTGGACCGATCGTATGGGCTCGTCACACAGGGGGCCACGTTCCACGGCCATATCGAACCCCGAGACAACGGACCCACTAATATCCGAAACATATCGATTGTCAACTGCAGAATTAACCAAAAGGTTTGGAGTCTGGGATGAAATGGACCAAATATTGAAAGCTTCCTCCGTATCAAACCCGTACTTCCCTGATAGAATAGAAGCCCTTTCTGTTCTGTCCTCGGTTTTGATTTTACCGGTTTCTATTGCTCTACTGAGATCCTCTCTCATCGGTTTGACTTTCATCCAGAGCATATTTTCTTTGTTTGGTGATTTCACAGCGACGGCGTCCGATAAGGTACCGAATACGGTTTCGCGATATTCGATCATGAATTCCCCCACTTGGATCTCGATACTAGTTTGTTGCTTCAAATCATGCAAGCCAACTCGCAGTTGCAATTCAGTGGTGGCACCGATCATATAGCCTCCCGTATTATCTAATCTCATCCGAAGGGACCGATTGTTCCTGCGGGCGAGAGTTAGATTGCACATCGTGAGCTTCAACATAAATCAATGCATGTTGCAGCAACAATGGCTAAGTCATAGATGAGATGCAAAGGCGCGACGATGGCATGGTTTGTGAAAGGGTCCACGTACTCACACAAGGTTTTTATCCCATATTTTAATTTCTCTAAATCCTTTGCATCCTTCGTGCCAACGGTGGCCGCCAAGACGATCTCTGGAGTATACCTGTAGATATGATTTCATCCCATCCGTTAATAGCGAGCGAGTAATAGTATGTAGCATATCTTTGAGATTAGGAGGGGTTTTCTTAATCTTGCATACTCAGACATTCTGAAAGATGAATCGACGAAAGTGGTCGGTATGGCCTAGCAATCCTTGATGTTTTGTTGACTCTTTCGAGTATTCTACGAGATAGATTTTCTACTTAGACAACTACAAAGTAGGAACGATCTGAAGAGAAAAATTGCAATTAAGAGCGGGGTAAATTCTAATTGATATACTAATAAGAACTGTAGAATGAGTGGGGTACTCGCTCCCCGACGGGACGGCTTGCGTTAGTCAGATTCGCTAGATCCGATCGATCCAACAAAATCGATCGATCCAACAATCGATCGACCCACCTTGTTCCAGAATCGATTGTAGTTACTTGCCGGCGAGCTCACCTCAAAAACTTGTAGCCCGCAGTGGGACAAGATTTCATTGGGTTGTTTCCAGTTAGTTGAGAACAAGGGAGTGCACCTGCCTTTCTAGTCTACGCTAAATGTTGACAACCAAGACGAACCCGAGGTCCCACAGTCAGGATAATCACCGTGGTGATAGGCTACACTCCTCGGACCCCGCGTGTGATAGTTCTTGATATGTTTGACATACCTCAGCCTTGAATCTAGGCGGACGTAACTAAATAAGTAGATTGAATGGGATTTTCCTAACCATGGCTTTGCATGGATCTATACATTCCCATTATTCTAAGAATTATTTCCCAGTAGGATCGAATATACACTTTCAAGTTAACAAAGGGATCCAGCTGTGCCACTGGATATCATCTTTTAACCCTTTTGCTTTATCCATAAGATATCCCATATATACATATCAAGTAATCTACAGGAAATAAAACCACCAAAAAATGCAGAAATAGCCCTCCAACAAAGTGTAAAAAACGCACCCTAAAACCCAAAAGATGCGATATAAAAGCGTGCCCCAATGGTATAAAGACCAATACAAAGATAAGCAAGCCTTCTACGGCATCTAGCAAGTCTAATCAGCGGTCAACCAACTCTATAAAAAGAAGAATCACCTCTCACTCCCTTGGGAACTGCCACTCCCACCGTGACGACCACGGCTGTGTCCCCGCCCACCGTCACCCAGCTCTAACGGATCATCTTCCACAACCAACAGTTCTTCGGCATCCTCGTCATCCATCAATTCATCTCCAGCCAACAACCTTCCCTGCTCCTCCCTCTCGCTGTCAAACCCATCATCCACAGCTGTCCTTCCAAATAACTCATTGAAAACTCCCAATGCCCTCCCCGCAATACCTTTCTTACTTCCCCTACCGTCTTCCTCATCAGCATACCCGTCCCTCCTACCACCACTATTACCCCCGCCGGACAGAGTCCTCTCAAGCTGTTCTTCAATAGGATCATCAAAGTATCCTTCTCTCTGTTCTCTTTGTTCCCCTCCTCTACTCCTTTCGAGCTCTGTGCTCTCGCGTCCTTCCACACGTCTTCTCTCCTCATTCTCTAACTCCTGAGCCCTCGTCACCGTCCGGCGGTAGATAATCCAACCGGTGACAAACCCCAAGATCGCACCACCAATCATACTTCCATAATTCAATGCTTTAGTGCCAGCCGGCATTTTCTCTCCCCTCTCTCCTAACACCTTCATTTGGTGCCCGATAAATACATGAATGAACAACTTCGGACTCGCAACCGCTCCGGCAATCGCAAAGTTCACCCAAGAGATAGTCGGGAATGTGGATAACGCAGCGTTGGAAATGCTATACGGTAGCGGACACAACCGAATCATACACAGTAACTTCAGCCCGTCGTGTTTCAACGTCAGACTCAGTGCCGCGAAGCGTTTATCGGTCTGCACCATCTTTTGTGCGAAGTTGCGAAAGTATACCCGACAGGCGATAAATGCTGCTGTGGAACCAACCACGGTGCCTGACGCGGCAATGTACCATCCATTTGGGAGGCCGTAGACGAAGCCTGCGAGGGTGACGGAGGTGGAGTAGCCTATTAGCGGCGGGAAGGCGGAAAAAAAGGTCCACATGAACAGAATCATGAAACCGAATGGGATCTCTCTATAAATATTCAGATTATCCATTAGTGGGGGTGTTCGTGAGTGTGGTCAGGGGAAGAGCAGCTTGGAATGTTTATATACCTCCATTGATTTGCAATCGGAACGAACCAGTGAAATATGGCTTCATGGTAGATTACACCAAGCAGTATAGCCACATTCATAATTATCAACAGAGTGCTGCCAATAATCTTCTGCCATAACGACAGTTTCTTCCAATACTGTTTGGCGTGCCTTTGGAGCTTCCATACCGTGGCTATGAGGTTGGATGAAACGGATGTGACGGATGTTGACGAGCTCGAGCGAGGGCGTCGGCCAGGGCGGTTCCATGTTGGCGATAAAGGTGGAGAATCTTCAGGCGGAGAATAAAGCGTTCCCCGCGGGAGTTCGACCGACATCGTTGGGAAATTTAGTTGGCGGCCGAGCTGAAATTGTGATAGATATGTCCGGTAAAGTAAGGGAGCTTGGCAGGTTGGAAGATTGGGTGATTATTCGGAAGGCGCTGGATGAGGAAGCGCTGGAATGTGGCTGTTCGCAGAATGGAATGTGGTTTTACGAAGCGGCGAGCATCGCATGTAATACTCGTGAGAGAGATACGAAGGGAATCAGTCGGTTGATATCTTCTTGGAGGTTCTGAGAGGCGATGAGAGGATGACGAGCCACCCTGTCGTTGACGTCCTTGGCGGCCGTATCGAAAGATGCCGTCGGTTGAAATCGCTTGACTGAGCGATCCGCAGTACGTTATCCCCAGACCGAAAATAAGCTGGCGTCCACGAGGGAAAGAGAGAGTATACCAGCCGGTGATGATACTCCAAGAGATAGATGAACGAGGGAAGAAAGGGAAGAGAGAGAGGAAGATGAGAGGAGGAAAGAGGCCGTCAGAATGTTTGCGTAATCGGGCGGCGTCTCAGAGCAACACAGTTTTTGACGGGGCGCAGGTCACCCGAATAAGGTCCGCATGGTCTCCCCTGCAGCACCCGCATAAAAATAGAAGCTTCTTTTACTTCGGTTTTGGATATAAACCGTGGTAAAAAATGCATAAATTCTATCTTGAATATGGAAACTCGATATTGGTAGAGTTAATCTCAGAGTCTGTTCTATCGGTGTTTTAAACATCAGTCTTGTCAACAGTACTCCAAAACCTCTCCCTCTCCTCCATCAGCTCTCGATTCCACCCCTTCACATACTCCGTCTGCAACCTCCTCTCCGCTCTCATAAACCTCTCCAGATTCTTCTTTCCTTTAGATTCCTTCTCATATTCGAATGCTTGCAAAATCATCTGTAAAAATATACAAATAAATATCAACCCATCAACGTCGGCAGATTTTTACCGTTTGTATGCATCTTTAACGTAGAAAGCAAGGGGAAGACTTTGTGTAACTCTTCAAGCAAGAAGGAAAGACTCACGTCGTAAACATCAATATCCTTCACAAAAACCGCCTCCTTGGTCTTCTGGGCTTCATACTCCTCAAACAACTCCGCCAACTCTCGTGCAACTGTCGGATTCACAGTTTCCAGCAACCTCTTACTAAAATACTCAATCGTGGTGCTTTCTCGACGATATTTTTCCTCTACACGTATATATCAGTTCATACATTTCAACCGTATAAGCCGACTTTCAAATGATAAACATAAACCAAGGGTCCAGAAATGGAGTATAGATAGTTCAGAATATATAGAATACGCATACCTTTAGATATCGGATCCATTGGCGTGAAATCCCCAACGACGCTCTCAGCGATATCATGCACCAAAGCCATCATGACACACCTGCTGCGATCAATCTCTTTATCAGGACACAACATAGCTAGAATACCCATACGGTACATATGAGATGCGATTGTTTCTACCGAGCGTACGAGTTAACTTCGGTATAAAGAGAACGCATACATATTGAACACCGTTTCAATTTTAGGCCAATATATAACGGATGATCAATGGACGAACCAGGCTTATCAACCCCATCTACAACCCACCCTGTTCGCGGAATATGCTTCAACCGGTCGATGATATGAAGAAATGCTAACGGGGTCGTGGAAGAAGACGTTGGTATTGTGAGGGGTTGCAGCGTTTCTAGCCCTGACAGCGCGGTTTCGACCGTCCATTGCACTATGATATATGCATATGAATTTAGTTCTACATGTCTAAAATGTATGGATTCAGACGCAGTTACCTTGTGACTCGGTCTCCATCTTAGGATATCGACGAAATTGAGATATCGGATGGGATATAAATGGGACTAGAGTGGGGTATTTGTGTAACTCTGCGCCCGCCTTCTTGTTATAGTTTTTGATAAGGGAACAGAGTTTTCTTTAGTTGTTTTTCCAAATTCTTAAATTAAGGAGCTTACAGAAAATGCGGCTACAGTGTAATTTTCTAGAATGCACCAGCGAATGACAACGGATTTCGCGTCCCAACCGTCTCAATTAACCTTCCCATCATCACTCTGCATTAAATCTATTCCATTTATGTCACCCAAGATATAACTGAACGAGTACTACAAAAAATATAAAAGACTCAAAGAGGGCCGTAGTAAGGAGGGTTTGCAATTTGCCAAGACTAAAAGAGAATAGTCTCAGGACGAATCTATATAGCTATAGTGGATGATTCAATTCGATCTCATCTTTCTACATATAACCCAATAACCAAGCTCCAAACTAAAAAACAGATGCTTAAAATGGGAACCTTGAATCAGTTCCCAATCTAAGCTTCGTAGGTCTTAGCCAAATCCTCCACGAGCTTGATGTACTGCGCCTCGGCTTCTTCCTGCGAAGTACCCTCGTTCTTCTTCCATGCATCCCACTTGTATTTCGCCTATAATTCGAAACCAGCCGCGGGTAAGAATTAGTAAAAAAGCCGAATCGAAAATTAATTCAATGATAAAAATGAGAGGAAGTACCTCAAAGGCCATCATTCCTGGACGAGTAGTATTAACATCGCCGACAGTGGCTTGTTTGAAAAGACCGTAGAGCTAGAAATTGATCACAACAATTAGCTTTTCTGCCAAACTATTTCTCCTATATTCCTAACCATCCGCCTCTTTTGTTTTCCCCATCTTCTTCATCCTTTTCTTTTATATTTCCTCTATCCTCTATCGACGTCCCGAGTATATCCGCCGATGACAATAGATAACGAAATGAGGGGCAGAAACAACATACGTCCAACAACTCATCATCAGTCGGCTTCTTGGTGAAAGCCTTGGCTCTGGCGGCAGCAGTTTCAAACGCAGCGGATGGCATTGTGATTGTAAAAATTTAAGTTATATCCGTGGGAAATAATGCGACGGGAGTGTATTATCGATGGAAGAACGAGGACGTAGATGCAATGCTGATGGTTGGAGTTTTTGTTGAGAAGATTAAGTTTCGCTTGTTTGTTCAAAAGGCAGCTTTTAATAGTTTTCATGAGGGGTAAATAAAACAGGCCGAAAGGAGCAAGAGGGGTTCGGTCAACGTTCTATCCTTCTAGCTCTTTCGCTGGCCGGCATTTTCATTCGCTCGCTCGCTCATCGGATTCTGGCACATGTACTGTCCATTACGTTTGGCTACCTCGGTTGGGTTAGTGGGCAGCAGATGCTACTGCAAGCACGACTTCGGACGATGAGCAGAGCGCGTGAGCTCCACACCTAGCTCTTCTCCACGAGAATAAGCTCATCTGTACCTCATAGTATTCTCGTCGAGAGGATCCTATCACAGATATCCCGTTTGCGAGCTCGCATAACATGAAGTTCCTATTCGAATTTGATAGTGTACGTTTGACAGAGATCTTCGGTTTGAACAAAAAATATAAGCGATCAAGAAGTGAAAAAAGATATATTGTCTAAAATGTACATTGAAGCGAAATGAAAGAGATGTTTAAAAGAAAGCCTGGCGATGCCATGCACGTAATTATCCTGCTCACCAAAACATACGCATCAGAGGATTCGAACTTTTCAGGTCGGCTTCATGCCCTCGCTGTGCTCATGAATGTAGGAAGAACGAAATGAAGGAAACCAAGCCACAGAATATGCTATGCAATGCAATGCAAAAACATCTCAAGCTATGCCTTGGGAAGCGAGAATAGAGAAGAAGAAAAACCATCAACAACAAGAAAAGTGGATGAAGAACAAAGGAAATGCAAGGTCAAAGGATAGCCAACGACACAAAAGCCATACCGAGTATACCCATCAAATGAGCCAAATATGTATAAAAAGTAATTACATAAATATAAAGATATGTTATCCCATTTCCATAAAATATACCGGGACTCATCTCCAAGAAAGTTTTAAAAAAATAAAAAACGTAAAAAGTAAAGAAACGCCTTTCCGCAGATCATTACAGCCTCGTCCAGTAAAATATTATCCGAGTCGAAAAGAAAGAAAATAGAAAGAGAGGGAAATGGAAGAGGTGGGGTTATTGGTTATTTAATACCCGAACCCGCCTCGACGACCACGTCCTGCTCCTCTTGATGGTATCTCAAAGTCGGGGTTGCTGGCCAGTATCTGGTCTTGCTGTCGAGGTTGTCTTCTGCTGCCTCCACTACTTCCTCCTTGCATCCCGTGCGTCGGAGGAGGAGGTCCCCCGTCACCAGGCCACCGTGGATTTACTCCTCGTTGGCTGATACTTGTAAAGTGACTCGAAACCGACGCGGCGGGGCTACGCTGGCCGGGTTGCAGCTCTTCATAGGAACCGTTGGGGTCATCGTATACATTAATATTGCTGGGCGGTACACCGCGTGGTTCGCGACGAGGGGGTAGAGGTCCTTGGGATTGGGATTCAGCAACGTCAGGTGGGTATTCGGCAAGAGCCATAGTCGGTGGAGGGGTGTATCCTGGAGTCAACACGGCTGGCAAACCGCTTGGTGCCGTCGGATGGTCGAAGCGGGGATCAACATCCTCATAGTAATCTTGTGATCGCCGCGGCCTCGATGGTGATGCATTGATGTTAGGATTTGGGGAATTTACGGCTGGTAGCTCAACAGGTAGCTCAACGGGAGGGTTTTCATTCGACTGTTCCTTGTCCACGGTTGCAGCCCATGCCGTTCTAGGGGGGACATATCTATGAAATATCTAGTCAGAATTGGTTCAATGGAATAGAGAAAGGAAAAACGTACTCTTCTTGGGAATATCGGCTGGTCGGACTCTGTAAACCAGGGCTAGGCGTTCTAAGCTGCCCGTGGGACGGCCCGACAGCAGCCAGCCCAGCGGGGTCCATAGGCATTATTGGGGCGGCGTCCATCTCGTAGGCGTTGTATGGGTCGGTTTTCGGCTGTTGAGTGACTGGAAGGGGAGGTGGGGAGGCATATCGTGGGTTTTCAGGTTGGGCGAAACCTCGAGTTTCGGGTGGTATCTCGTTTGTAGGTCTTCGTTGGAGAGGACCATATAGGCCTCCTTGCTCAATCGGGTTTTCATTGGTTGGTCTCCTGGGCGGTGGTCCATAAGGTCCACTCTGATCGAATGACATTTCATTTGTAGGTCGTCTGGGCGGCGGTCCGTAATTTTGTTCACCTTCGAATCCAGGTGTCGGTCGTCTATCAAAATCGCCTTGCTCGCTCGGTCGCATGAACGGAGGAGGAGGCCCGGGTCCGATATAGGGTCGTTCTTCTACAGAGTTGAGCGAACCATTGGGCCCTCCGACATAGAATCCGTTAGGTCCTCCTCGTCCTCTGAAAGATGGTCCACCTCTCATTCCAGGTCCGCCTCTCATTCCCATACCTCCTCGCGGCGGGCCGAAAGCACCTCCTCGAGGTCCCATTCCTCCTGGCCCACCGCGACCTCTCATCATAGGACCGCCTCTAGGAGGATATCCACCACGTCCACCACCTCCCATCATCAGTGGAGGTACAGGAGGTGTCCCATTTCTATCGAATGACGGTGTAGACCCAAAGCCATCAGAAGTCATAGTATGATTCGATCTTTGCCTATTAAGCGACCCATTAAATTCGGAACCACCAGGAGTCGGGTGTCTGGGAACCATGGGATCAAAGCCACCGGGCGCGGTCGGATTGGGAAAAGCCGGAAGATCGTTTGGAGGTTGTGGTGTTTGGTTGCGCGGATTCAATGGTGTCCTGTCGTTATCTGTACTTGGTTTTCGAGCGACATCGAAAGTCGCAAAGTCGGGTAGTTTTGGTTCACGGAGGGGTGCAGATGACGATCCAACAGCCGAACTCGAAGGGTTACCGTAAGCGGAGGCAATAGTAGCGGCCTGTTGTTCCCGATAAATATCACCGTTCATCTCTGCATTGACGGCGATTCGCGCTTTTTGAGCGGCTCTGGACACAACTGTTCGTCTCATGGCGCAAGTCATTATTCCAGCAGTTAAGATGCAAATTGTGGCTGCAAGGACGAGCCAACCACCCCATGATAAATGAGGGATAAAGAGAAGGATATCGACAAGAAAGGCGAGAAGGGTGACTAGGAAGGTCGGAAGAGCGAAGAGAAGGGTTACGAGGAGATATTTTGGATTGTTGGAAGGGCCGTGCAAGTGGGAACAAGCGGCGAGGATCATAAGAACGAGAGTGAAAGCGGCCGCGATCGGGTGAATGATGAGAAGACTAGACAGAGAATGTCGAGCCTTTGAAGGGAGGGTAAAGTCTGTCCTAGTCGGATCCTTCAAGGCGGTATCTAGAGGAGCATATCAAAACGTTAGAACGATGGATCGCCGCCACAAGCGAGGAAAGCGATAGACGTACCGGGATTGTAACCAATCTCGACGGGGCTGCAGCTATTCTTGACGCAATATCCAAAGACACCGTAGGTAACATCTTCGTAGCTAGCCAGGGTAATGGGTTTAATGATAGGGACGGAGATGATGGAGACGACGAGAAGACCGAACGCTGCGAAGAGCAGGATGGTGAGGGGTGTGGCTGCTCGAATCATGGTGGCGAGCCGATCGATGAGATTTAACGAGCGAAAGGCAATCTCATCAATTCAGCCAGCCTTTTTGGTAATCCCCCACGTGGTATCGATGGTTGAAGGGTTTGGAGCTGTCGTCTAATGTCGCAATAGTCGGATTTGAAGGTGTCGACGTCGACGAAACAATCGGAATTTGTTATTGTCGTCGTCGTCAGGCGCAACAACGACAAAAACAATGAACAACACCGGCAGGACGATCGATGGTGATGGTGATGATGATCGAATGAACACCCGGCGCGGGGAGAGAGAAATGAACGAGTGACGGAAGGAGAGTAAGAAAAGAAAGAAGCGAGAGATGGGTGTGTGGGTGTGTGAGCGATGTCCTCGCAGAGGATGATGGTCGATGAGATGTTAATGACCTTCTGCTATTGGTTAATTAGATTCGAGTTCGTCGACAATCCGCGGGGTTGTATGTCGTTTCTTTTTTACTGCCAGAGTAAAATGAGGGAAAGAGGCGGCGGATACTATCAGGTCCTGGTATACCGGTCAGGTCGAGTCCGTCTGAAATGGTATTGATGGAGAGCGGGAAAGAGGACGTTAGTTTTGGGTAACACTCGTCTCGGAGGACACCATTTCCACCGCTGTTATTACTCCCTCATTCGAAATAGAATAATAGTCGGAATAGTCTCTTCTTCCCTTATGCTATTCCTTTTGGCTGATTGTCGTTCCAAGAAAGCAGGAAAGAAGGTTGGAAGGGAAGGATGGAATGAAAGAGGGATGGAAAGAAGGCTTCGAAAGGAATGAAAGGCGATGGGATGAGAAACAATGACCACGACAAGCGGGGGCTTAGCACATTTCGGGCGCAGGAACATGCGAGAGCAGAACGAGAAACAGAAACACCCAACGGCCACTAATCGAATTGAAGTGAACGGATGTCTGGTCTGGCCTCGCTTTCAAAAGGCCTAATATCATATCATTCCATTCTTTTTGCGACGAAGACTATCAAATTACCAAATTGTATTGCCTATTCTTCCCGGCAAAATAGAATTTCACCAGTACTATATGCCTCTACGAAGTACTACTAATCCCGTTTATACATGGTCCGGCGTACGGCAGAGACAGAGAACCAAAATACATGGGTTAAGATATATACGAGGAACGACCAAGGGGGGGGGCTGATAATTGATGATTGATATTGGTGGGATATCTCCACACTTTCTTCACCGTTTGCATATTGCGTTCATTCTTAGCAAATGCTCCCCATCGCTACATTCCCATCTTTGCCATAAATAACTATTTATAATAGAAGTGAAGATAAACAATGCTTCATCTCATCATTTTGCATACGTTAATGTCATGTCACCGCGGATATGGCGCCTTTAGCGCATGGAATCAATCCAAAAATCTCCTTCCTCTTTTTCTCTGACAGGCACAGAATTTTAAGATTTGGCTGCACAGGAAATGAGCGAAAGGAAACCACCCACGGCAATCTGCAAAAGTAAAAACAGAAAACTCGAAAAAGATATATCATCAAACCTTCCCCTTGTGTGATCTGTCGCATGCAAAGCATGTTCATGGGTGCCAGCTCTGTTGGTCTGAACTAGAAACCGATTCGCTGCCTGCCTGCCTTTTCTTTCGTTTCTTCTCAGTTGCTTCACTTTCCATGTTTCGACGAGATCGCTCACCTCTGAGACTAAGAAATTTATTTTTATTTGCGAAGTATTTGTTATTTTATCTTAATCCTTTCGCTCTGTGTCCATGATTTGAGGCCTGTCTGACCATCGGTGGCAGAGCGCGTGTGTTCCACGTTACACGTTGCAATAACAATATGATAACCTGTTTTCCCACATGCGAAATCCGTGCCTATTCTTGATATCAGCCTAACAGGTACTGTTATTTCGGAATACTTTGATCCTGGCTTCGCAACAATCCATATTACTGCATACCAGACTCTCGATCCTGCCAAAATTTAAACTCCCAATTTGTGATAGGGGAAGAAGAAAAACCACACCAGCTGGTCCAGGCATCTAGAATTTCGTGTGTGGAACCAAGAGTCCAAAACATGCGCAACCTCGCCTCCGTTTCGCACACATCAACCAATGTCAAAGCCACATGCAGCCCATCATCGTTGGCTTGACCCCCTCAAGCACCCACGATTGGTCCAACACCCGGTACCCACAATTGAGCTGCGATACCCAATCGAAAGTCTCTATCCAGTTCTCACGAGCGGGGATCCCCTCATATGATTATTAAACGATTGGACTGCAATCCAAGAATCGGGTCTCCCAGCTTGGATTCGCCTTTAACGACTGCTTCGGCACTCGTCCGTTCCTGAGTACTCAGAGTATCTTGGTACCTGAGCTCGGTTCTCCCCGCTGAAGAGGGGAAGAGAAGACCTAAAGGGCTGAGATACCAAATGTGGAAAGAAAAGCTTTAAGCTTATTTGCAAATCAGAAGGTGACGACAACACTGGGGCGCGGGGTCTCGTCCATCGCTTGGCCAATCGACGATCCGCCATAGCATCGAGACCACAGCGCATTGTTCAAAATGCCTGTAGATAGATGCTACGAGGCTCTTTAAATTGTGCATTCTCCTACGAAGAAGAAGAGAACAGGCAGAAACGAGGAAAACGAATTCTGGAAGGAAAGATCCCGTTCCTTCGGCTAAAAGAGAAGAAACCCAAAGCCCAGGTCTCCGCACTTTATCTTCGGAACCAGGCTCCCACGAACAGAAAATCTATGAGCAATTTATATCCCTTCCACCCACACTCTTTCCCTTGTATTTTCCAGGTCCTTGGTGAATTTCCACAGAGAAGATCGATGCTTAATCTTTCGCATTTGGGACTGGCATGCCGGATACACAATTCTTTATTTCTTCCTTTTTCTCTCTCTTTTTTTTTTTTTTTTTTGGTGTTGCTCGCTTGGGATTGCTGTTCTTGTTCAAGCCGGGTTTCGATGATATAATATCAAGATATTATCATACCTATCGTGATTACAATATAATATATTTCATTCCGAAAGCACCATAAAATATCCAACACGAGAAGTCAAAGAGAATTGATGTGTGCGTATCAACAACAACTATCAATTTGCACCCGTACTAACTAGCAGACCCTGCAAATGCCGCGCCTATATTTCAAAGTACGTTCGATCGGCTTTTCAAGCTCCGACTATAGAGATAAACATGCCGGCCAACTGTACTTCTCTTATCATCTTCTCCTGCTTTTTAAAAGGGAGGCGTCTGCTATATCGACCCCGTTTCTCGCAGTAATACCAACATGAAATTGGCTTTGTTGTGATACAAGAAGTAATTTTCAGTCTGCGAACTTATTCCGGAGCAGGCTCGCCCGTTTTCGGATCTGTATAATTTAGGAATATATCGAAGCGTAAATATCACGAAATAGCGATCGCAACCACTAGGCCGGACCCGCGGGAACCTATCCGCATCATATCCGGTATCCGATATCCATGGATTCAATGAAATTGAGGCTCTGCGCCAATCGCAGCCGCTCCGTGACACGTGATCACTCTCATGGCAGAGAAATTGGCAACGCCTCCAATTGCTGTAGACCAGTCAATCCCAATACTAAATCCGCGCATAGTCTATCGAGAATGTAAATCTTGTACGTTATTTATATATTTAGTAACTGGAGGATTCCAAATATCCAAGCTAAACCTATCATCGTCGCTGAAATATATGTTGGTCCGGATTATCTGAGTATATACAATATTATTGCGGATACGAATTATCAAGACGCCAAGTTGGCATTATGAATGGCTATCATACTTACATTAGAGGTACTGTATCCATAGTGTTTGCTATCCTTGGGAGAAGTTTGTATTGAAGTTTTTACTCCGGTGCCACGTTTGCTGTTTCGTAGGTGTTTTAGTATTATTATATTATAAGTGAGATATCCTAGTATAGAAAGAACTTTAGGATAGAGGTTGGGCTAGATTATATTTACGGGATGGTTATTTTTAGATTTTCTAGGTTTCAAACAAGAGTGTTTTCATTATAAAATATGTGATTTTTTTGGTCACATGCTTAGTAATTCTATGCTCTATTCCATAAGGTTAGACGCTGCAAAAGAATGGAACGGCAGTAGATAGTCAAAATTTCGCACAATAATGCTCATAATCACCTAAATCGTTAATATAATAATAATAAATATGAAAAAAGTACCGCCGAAGGACTGTGACCCACAAATTTCAAACATAAACTCGCAAGCGCATGCTTAGATGCCGCTGGTGCGCTCCTCTCGTCTAACGCCACTATTCATCGAAAACAAGATTGGTCCCGATCTAGATCTCAATCTTGACCCCACACACCCCTCAACATGGTCAACTTGTGAAGCTCATGCATGAAAACCCAGATCTAGTAATCCGAGGATACAAACTTCAAATGCAACAATTTTGATCTCTTCAGCTTGTCTTAGAGCTGCACAGTATCTTGCAAGCCAGACACCGTAATGGTCCCATAAAGGACATGCACCAACTGCATAATGCATTGCACTTTTTGCCATATACGGTGCTATTAAGCGGAAGTCGAGAGCTGGTGGAGCTGGTGACTTTCAGCTCGGTAATTACTGCATGAAGTCGAGATGAATGGTTCAATACAGCGTAGGACGCTCTGCATTGGTTTACTCGGTATCGAGGCCCAGCCACCCCGCTTTTCATAATAACAATCGCTCGTTGTATTCTTCTAAACAAAATAATTTCGTCACAATATCAATATCTTGTGAGAGATATCATAGCTCAATCAAGTAACCCTACAATTTCTTATCAATCCAATCAATATCGATATATATAAAATCCAAGATATCAGTCCCACAGACCAAACAAATAATATAAGATGTCGACTGTTTTCAGCAGCTCTTGTAAGTAGAACCATTAGACACACCATGCATGATATATACCGCAAGATCGTTTAAATTTAATACCGATTTATGTTTCTCAAATATGTTTGCATCGGCGGTTGCTGCCCCAAGCGGCAAAACTCATATCAAAACAGCTTTAGACCCAGAGGAAGACGAAAGTGAGCAGACTCTTGCGGCACCAACTAGCTCTAATGACGCACAGCCCACAGGAGGCCAGACAACGGGTGAAGAGACAAAGCAGGACACGAATTCTGGTGATACTTCCACCTAGGTGACTCAAAGAAGAAGGGGGCAGAGATCCGAAAGTGCCAATGATACAGTTTTTAACAAAATAGACAATATTAAATAGTAGTATAATGATGATGAGGGAGCTGTAAGAGTGATGGAAACGATTCTAGTTAAGAGAACGTTTTTGTACCTAAGGGAAGCAGAAGCAGACACACGCTCACGTTGTTATAAACTAGTGAAATAATTCTCCCCTTTGCTTTAGTAATAAATTATTTGAAATTATAATAGTATTGTTTTTTAGAATTAATATTAAATTCTCTTTTTTCTGCTTTCATTCATTTTTTTTTTTAAAAAATATTCTTGCGAATGATATTCTTTGATGCAGTATTTTCAAGCTCTGTTTCATCGGAGCAGAATGATAGAAGCGGAGGTATAAAGATTGTGTACATGTCATATCCATCATATCAACAATAAAAAACAAGAGAAAAGTAGATACATTGGAACAAAAAAGTGGATATACATGAATAAGAATCCGGGTATTGTTAACAAAAGAAGTATATGGGTATACAGGCCGTCATTAAAACTATAAACAAGAGAATCAAACACCAATTAACTAATAACTAATTACTATGACTATCCAGGGTAAATGATAAAAGAAATCCCAAACAAAAGAAAGGTCCGTCCGGAGAGAGAGTATGTGTACGTATGTTGCGGTCCAGAGAAGAGAGAGTCCAAAGGAAGATTCAGGAGTCCAGAGTGGTAAAGCCACGAAATCCCACGGGCAAGGGAGATAAATACCCTAGCAAGCTAGTATATTATTTTCTATCGTTAGTAGATTCCAAGATAGAGTGTTCCTTTTACCATAGGCAGATATTTTAGAAAAAGAACGGGCGGGTCCCTTGCCCGTGAGATCCGAGAGAAGGTAAACGGTAGAATCCAGGAGTAGAAGAGGGTCCGGTTGCATTAAAGTCCAGAGAGGTAGGGCGGTATAAGAGAGTTTCCAGGCCGGTCCACGCGGGTCATAACCAATAAAAAACCAACCATCAAAAAACCTTTTAATAAACAGGGGAGCAGAAAGCAAAGTTACAGGGAAGAAGATAACTTTTTGTCAAACCATATGTCAACACTTAACCACTAAACACTAATTTGTTCCCAAAAGCCAGGCCACTCATGTGAGCATTGAACCAAGGATGTATAAAAGCCGTTTGTCCAAGAAGGAGATATGTAACGCCAGAAGATAATAAAAAGCTCCAGGAAATGAGAGAAATGGAGGATTCCGAAGGGTCCAGGGCTGAAGATCCACAGATAATCCAGGGTTTGGTTTCTGTCGTCGAATGAAAAAGAATAAATATTGTCCAAGAAGAATCAAAAATCCAGTGTAGCGAAAGGAAGAAAATCCAGAGTAAAATCTATTGGTTCAGAGTGTCCAGCCAAGCCTGAAATTCGACTTCGTTCATCCCCACGATCTCGTTAGTATCTAGTGATGATGACATGTCCAGTCTTTGAGGCTGAGGGAAGATGAAGAGTCCAGGGTTAGTGTTTTCCGTGGGGGTGTGATATTCTGAGTGCGGGTCCTGAGAGGGTCCATAAGATTGGCAAAGTTGATCAGCATCAACTGCTCCAGAGTCCTGGGAGAGCATGGGTTTTTGGTCCAGGTTCCATTGTTGCACGTAAGTTTTGGTGGACGAATTCACGACGACTGACGGCGTTATCATCTGGGGTTGTCTGCCAGAGTATCCTAGTGGAGAGTGAGTCCTAGGGGTGAAATTGTTTTGTGGGCCAAAGAATTGCAATCCGGCGCTCTGAGGCGACGCAGATATGATAGGTGAGGTCGAAACATCAACGTAAGTTTGGTTAGGTCCTACAGTGGGTCCGTAAGTTGCGTATCCGATTGGGAATCCATAAACGGGTTGTACAGAAGGGCCAGAGAGTCCAGGGGGTATAGTGGAGGGTCCAAAGGGTTGAACTGAGGTATTTCGTGGTCCACGGAAAGGAGTAGAAGGTGACAAAACTACCTTTGCATCCTGAGAAAGTGTCCTAGTAGCACCAGGCGATGTTGGCGGTGAAGCTTTTTGCGAGGAAGGTCCATTGTTGTTATTTGTATCCAAAGTAGAGACAGGAGAAGCAGGCTCGAGGGTACGTGGCGATTTCAATCCATCAAGGTTGTTGATCATCGCAGAGATCACTGGTGATGCTTGCTGGGCAGTTTCCTCGGGTCCAGTCCTTTCCCGTGAAGCAAGTATTTCGACCAGTTCCTGGTCGATGAGGCGAGCAAGGGATTCATTACCTGGTAGGCTTTTGACAAGCCGTAGGAAGCAACCTGCGATGCTGGGTTCCTGGCTCTGGTCCTCGGGTGCCGGCGCGCCATGCTTCAAGATCAAGCCCAAAACAGGTTCCAAAGGATTGACTACAGAAAATAAAACCCCCGTTGAGAACGGGGAAAACCAATCAGTTTCATACATACCAACGGGGGGAAACACTTCGCAACCGATATTCGATCTAACCCGAAGGTGGAAAAGAATCCTTATTCTTTGGATAGAGATGCTGATTCAAAGACATCCAGGTTCCGGTCTTCTTTTGCATCATTTCTTGATATTCCCTCGCTGGTTTATTCCAAACCTCGTCGTCGAGAAGTTTATTCCTAAAAAATAAAGGTTGGGTGAGGATGACATCCCAAAATGAGGGCTGGGATGTGACAATGAAAATATTATCGGGAGTGCACTTACGTGATCTTCGAGATATACTTATATCTGTGGTCTCTGAGGTGAAGGTACTTTCGGGGTTCATTCATCCATCGAGGATCCGGGTAAGATTCTCGTTGGGTGCATTCTTCTTCCGCTGATTTTTCCGGCGATTGACCCGGTTTGGGATCCTTGCCGACCCGTCTCCGTTTGGTGGGTACCTCTGTCGCATTAGATTCTAATATGAAAGTATCGTTTAGTACTCGGGAAGGGTGGGGACAAAAGCCCTTTCAGATTATTCGGGAGATCTTCAAAGCAAATGATCTCTTACCGGACACTGATTTTCTCCGTCTCTTGGGTGTTGCAAGGAATGTGGGAGAAGGTGTAGATTTGTTGAGGACATCGGCGTCCTTTGATTCCAGTAGTCGTTTCATGGTGTTTGCGGGAGGGATAGCCAGCTTTGGCTTAGCCTGCTGAGGCTTTATGAATGGTCGAGGGTGCGACATGAAGATATCTTGGGCAAAGGAGGGCATCTGCAATGCCGTAACTGCCATCTTATAACGGTGTTTACTAGTTCTTTAAAGCAATGAAGACTCTTTATGAGGTGGGGGAGCCCAGAGATATATCAATGACTGATATATATTGGACACCAGGACACCTTGTTGTAAAAAGTGCGTTGTTGCGTGATATTTTGTCTCCAGCCCCTCAGGCTTCGGATGAGTCGACTCGAGATGTCGGAACGACGAAAAAAAAGTAAAAGATATTGGGGGAAAAGGGGTGAAATTCCAACGACGGAAAAGAGCTATATTCTAGACCGGCGAGGTGGGATATCCACGCTGGACTTTGTGATTTGTTAGAGTCTGGACCACCAAGTTATATTGACCAAAATCAAATGACATAGTTGTGAATGGTACCCCGCTCAACGATCAACTCAAGATCCAAAAATCAACAGTGCTGTCAGGTTGTCTTCGCCTCCTGAAAAGATCCAGCTGGCAAAGACAGAAACACGTTGATCGAGACCGCTGCTAGAGTAGACACAGCCGGGTCTTGCTGATCCTCAGAATACGGTGGACGACGATGCCAGGCACAGACGGCGTCAGTTCGCGAACCTCAAAGTAATAAATATTGCAATTGCAAGTTGAGTTTAGCGGTAAATAGAAAGAAAGCGTTTTTGCCTGAGGCGAATCCACTCCAGGGGGGTAAAATGGGATGCTCCGGCTGTTGGCAGAAGGAAGACAATTAACCCAGGTTATTCGACGATTCTTTGCTATTTGCGTATGCGTATCAAGAATTTGTATTATAAAAAAACTCCAGTGTATGGGGAAATTTGTCGTATATTTTCGAAACAAAAGTTCTGTGTGAAAACAGAATCGCTGTGGAAGTGCGGGATCTAGGTGGCTACCTCAAGTCTTTTATTAGCTTTCCAAAGTCAATTCCGATCCGAGTCTCCACCAAAACTTGCCAGAAGCTGAGGGAAAAGAGTATGCGTGGCTTATTGTCCTTCAACTCCCTGTGATTGCATGGATACCCCTCCCGCTCTGATATTTGGTGGGATATCTGCACGGTTCGCCTAAAACATTCCTTAGCTTGCTGCTGGCGATGCAAACTGGATTTCTTGATTTTTCAAAATATCAAACACTACATGTCAGCGAAAATACGTCGTAATGAGAGAACAGCTCAAGGGTATTGCGCCTGAGCGCTTGCGATCTGCCCTCATCTAATATGTCACTGCCTTGGTACCGCCCACAGGATCTCCGCATGCAGCCTCTCAACAAGCTGCAAACCAGTCAAAGCAGAGTGACTTGTATTTTGGATCTGGATTGGTGTTTTCTTGTCTTCCTTTTTCTTTCTCGAAAGCTTTAAAGCCTATTATCTCGCAAATCGACTAGTGCTTTTCTTTTGGGGTTTTTACCATCCTTGGCTAGACCACCCAATTGCGAACGAGCTAATCTCGACGGAGCTAAAGCCGTCCCGTCAACTGATCTTGAGAAACGAGCAGTCCCCCAGACGAAAAGCCATTCAACACCCGACTACCCCATTAAAACCGCTCATTGCACCTGCCGCAACCAGAATCGTTCATTGGGTCAAGCTTCTTCGGACGACCTTACTGGAATGTTACGACGAAGAAACGACGCAAAGACCTCCTACGGGCGCTAAAGACAAGATTCTGATTCGGTTGATTGAGGCTCCAAGGACCAAAGCTTTGAAAGTCTGGCGCATTGCAATTGCGCAAGAGCCAAAAAGGGCCCCACAAGCTAGAAAATTCAGGATATTCTTTTTGGAATTTCGTTCCGAGCAACACCAACGAAGGCCAAAAAAAGGTTATCCACAATCGCATTTCTCAGAGCACGAGGTTCGCAAGCCCGACGCCCCTTAAGGATTTTCAGCTCGAGCTCGTGTGTTCTTTCGCTCGTTCGTTCATGCAGCATGCTAAGGCCGGGGAAGGGTGAGAGCCAATCCGATCAAGGACGAGAGTGTATTAAGTTCTGTCGATCGTTGCTTTGGCGTGTTTAAAAAGGCAGCAGTGCAGTGGTCTGACCTCACAGAAATCCAGAAAGCGATGATTCTAGAATCGAAATCTTGTTCTCAAACATTCAATTCAGCACGAAACACCAAACTTGGGCCATCTCGAGATAAGGGGTTTTGTAAAAAGTTGTCGCCCAAGCGTATTTTGGAGGAGTCAAGATGATATTATAACATTGCCACTTATGAAAATCGTCGCTGAATCCGACGGAGCATTCAAGGCTTCCGAGATATCCAGAGCCGGCTCCACTCGACCCAGCGGTAACCACTGCGGAACCCGTTCCACCAACCCCTTCGAGGGGGAGCCGACCAATTAAAAAGGTTGAGAAAGTACCTCGCCAGATGGGGCTGTTGTAACCCTTTGATGCAACTAACTAGTCCCAGACTATATGATGCAACACAACAACAATCTTTTCGCTGGTGGGGTGCAGACAGACACAGCTCGGCTTCTTCCTTCGGCCTTCTCAACCACTCGCGAGCCAAGCTATTTTGTTATATATATTTTTCATTTCGATCAGCCTTGAAATATAAACTAGAAACAAAACATTTTCCAAGACTTTCCGAAGGCTGGTTAGATCAAAGGAGCCTTTGCATTTCGCATCCGAACAAAACACACGAGTTTCCTGGTCAAACTGCGGCCGGGAGGCTGCCATGCTTTCGCTTCAAGGATTTCTCGGGTTCCCGAAGGATCCGCATCAAGTAGTTACCGACCGCTGCCGGTTGGATGTTTAGCGATTCCATTCGATGGCAGGAAACCGCGGGTAGTCACCGTATTGCATTTAGCTTTTGCTAGCATACATTTTGTTGCAGGACACCACTATGCAAATCACCAATCACAAGAGTACTAATATCGTGTCCTTTTGATTGTTCGACACATCAGGTCGTGCTTGTCGGAGTCTCTGAGCAAAAGCTACTATTTTCCGAAGTCTTGTTCACTTGGATCCTACTTTAGCGTACGTAGCATTTCATAGAAGGCTGAGAAAATGAGGATGGAGGTATGGTCGCACAACATGATAGTGTGCTAGAAATTGTGGAGCCACGAGTTGTATATTTATATGCAATATACATAATATGAGTACTATGAGGTGTCCCCTTACTTTAACGGTTACGAGATTACCCAGAGAAGCGGGTATATATAGAAAGGCGATTATATAAATATAAATATATATATTTTTGGCCAAGTATCTTGACGTATTCAATCTATCAAAGTATCCTCGTAAAGATCATCACTCATGCATCTCTGATGCTTAAACATTCCGCGAACTTTTGTTTTAAAAAGCAATATATCGTGAAACGTTATAATGTAAACGAATCAATTTCGAAAGAACAGTAGCTGTCACTGTCAACTTGCATAATCTGCCGCGGAGTCCATCTCCTTAGTCACCGCAAAGATCATTCAAAACCAGTCCCACTCGCCGTCAAGCTGAATCACAACCTGCTGAGCTCCACCACACCAGGCCTCCTCGCCCTAACCCTCTCCTTCTCCCATACCTTCTGTCCAAATTTCCAAACCTCGTCAACGACAACTGACCCGTCACTCTGCATATCCAGCACGCATAAATCCGCATCAGCACCCACCCCAAGACCACCCTTCACTCCTTCCAAACCCAACATTCTCGCCGGCGTCGCCGTTACGGTCTTCACCGCCTCCGCGATTCCGATCCCTGTAAACCTCATAAAGTTGTTCAAACACTCCGCGAGCGTCACGCAGCTGCCCGCAATCTTGTTCGTTCCTTTCAGCGTTAACAGCCCGCCTGTCTTTATGATACTCTCGCCGTTGCCCCATTCGTATTCTCCATCTGGTAAGCCTAGGAGGGACATGGCGTCTGTGACAAGGCAGAGTCCCGTGGGGTTGGATTGCCAGGCCCACCTGATGTTCGCGGGATGGACGTGCACACCGTCCGCAATGATGCCGAAATAGCGTGGCTTAGAGACATCCGCGAGGACGGCGCCGGGGATGCCTGGTTCGCGCTGGTGCGGCTGGTGCATAGCGTTGAAGAGATGTGTGACCATGTTTATATTTGAGGAGACGAGTTGCGAAAATGTCGCGGTGGAATGGCCTGCCGAGAGTATAATGTTTTTCGAGGCGAGGATCGAGGATAACGATGGAAGTGCAGCTGGAGGGAGGAGTTCCGGCGCAAGGGTTATCATTTTGATATTTTGGTTCATGTTGTCTTTGCCATAGACGGTTTCGAGGGATTTTAGCCCGTCCTTTGGTGTTTGGAGAACGTGGAGCGGGTGGATGCCATTTCGTTCTGGGTTGAGAAATGGGCCTTCAACGTGTCCTCCTAAGGAACTGCAGCCCAGAGAAGCGTCACGTTTTGAGGGTCCTAAGTGTGGTAAAGCCTATCGGATCGAATATATCAGCGGCCATGATTAAATTTTTGAGATATATAGGATCTCGGGACGCGAACATACCATTTTGTATACCGCATTTTTCTGGCTGGTAATCGTGGGACAATAACTTGTCACACCGGTGCTCACAAGCCTTTGATTGACATCTCGTAGGCCGGCTGCATATGCATCGTCGTCCTTTGACGCATCGCTGAAGTCAAAGCCGTAGGCCCCGTTTATTTGAACGTCTATAAACCCCGGTACAAGGATGCGACCGCCAAGATCTACTGTGGAGCTCGCGGAGAGTTTGGAGTCATAGAAGAGATCTTGCGGAGATATTATCAGGCCCGTCGTGGAGTTCACGTAGATGGTGCTGGGGAGTAACTTGTTGTCAATGGGGGTGAGACAATTTGTAAACCGGATTATCTTGTCCCCAGGCTGGGATTGTGTCCGAGTTGGCCGTGTGTTTTCCATTATTTAATATATCTCGGTTATATATCTCCGAGAAAAAGGCCGACTTGATTATAAAAGAGTGGAGTTAAGGATCCAGGCGGTTTCTTAGAACGAGATCTGTCGATTATCCTATCGGGTTCGCGGTTAGGTTGTCGTCGCCGCCGGTGTGGTTCCAAGCTGGTGGGCATCGTGATAGAATAAAAAAGAGAGGATAAATAAAATAAAGAATGGAAGAGAACGAGGATACCGGAGGCAGACGGAGAGGTTTAATATACAACTTTTTTCTAATAAATTTGAGTTATACCGTCTCCGGAAAGAGTCTAGCTACGGAGTGGTTAGTCCGGTCATGTTACTGGTGCAACAGTAATCAAGCTGTGGACACGACATCGACGTTGTAGTGGTAGTCCACTGTCGGTCGTTGGATCGGATGCACGAGTGTTTCAATTGTGGAACCGGACAGTCTCCTCTTGATAACGGTCCTGCCATCAAGGAGGATTAGATTTACTCAAATGTGACGGTTGTAGGCGTTAGGTTTTCGAACGGGATTGCGAACTAAAACTTGATTCGTCCGTTCCGCCGATGTGATATTGATGGCTTGGTTGATGCTACTTCCAACTGCAATCGAAGTATGATTGACCCACCAGAGAATTTCGAACGATCATCCGATAAATAGCCCGACCGAAAGTTTAGCAAACAATTACTTAGTTGGAACAGGAACAAATGCCGGTGGTGAGCATGGGTCGAGAAGGAAAGACGACCGTTAAGGTTTCATTCAGAGTTTTAGTGTTTCTCCCTCTTGCCCCAAAGTCACTGAGCATTGGGGTGGGTATTTTGCGTTTGAATGTAACAAAAGTGCGCGGTAGCATGTGGTGGTCCATGTGAGTCTTCCCTTCTGAGTTTTGGTGTGTGTGACATCAATCTCTCGCAAGAGACCGGCCCACACACGGCACTTCGGGCCAATACAACCTCAGAACCAGGGATCCGTTCCTCCCAAAAAACAGGCCTCGCCTCAGAAATTGAGCGAACAGACGGATTTTTTCCAAACGGACAAAGTGACGAGGTGATAGGATGGACAACCGAGGGTAGCCTGTTGCGCAACAACAAGGTTGGCGGCAGCTGCTAAGCTTAAACAACCGGATCGCAAATCAGGCCTATCGCATTTTAGTTGGCAAATGACGTCGCTTGTTTTTCGCTTTTATCTCTTATCTTTGCCTCGGGCGCTGGCAAGACCTCAAGGTACGTAAATATATATATGCATTGCGTGCTCTCGGAATATCAGTACAGTTGATAGGGTCGCAGGGTAATTGTTATTCAGGCCTCCGTGTAAAAGCACAATAGCTGATTTTTAGAGCTCGTAAGACGTGCCTGGTCCCGGCTGGTACCAGCCAAGTATCTTCAAGGGGATAAGTTGGGAACTTTGGAAGCTGTAGCTCTGATTGATGCACACGAACCGGCCACGACAACCTGCATGCCTTGCATTTTTCGGAGAGAACGCGAGCCAGAAAAAGTCACTTGCCGGAAGGAGTCGGAATGAGCTCCGTTATTGATGTAGTTGCGTGGACTGTCTAGCAGGACGATATATCCTCGAAGGGATTCCGTTCACTACGACCGGCCCCTGAAAAGAACAATCGATTTCATCAGTTCTTCTAGCAGTAGTCACACTACAAACCAACCTCACTTTTGTTTTTTTCTTCTCTCTCTGCTGGCACTTCAAATTTTTCGACTTTCTTGAGGTCAATCGATCATGTTCCGGCTGCAATTTCACAAGAAGGGGTGGAGCGAGACCTGGCGTACATTCGAGTCAGCCGAAGAACCGCCTATCCCCGACTAGATAGACGGGAAGCAAGTGGCTGTCGACGACCAGTACCCAACCGCGTTCGAAAACGCGAAGAATCGCAAAGTTGGCGCAGCGCGGAGCTCAATTGGTCACTGGGGGCCAGTTGGGAAGTGAAGTTGCCGGCGAGTTCTCAGACTCAAAAAGACACAAAGGGCTCGCAGGAATTGGATCCGCCTGGCAGTCCCTTTTTCCTTCTTCCTTCCCCCTCGTTCGCGCACCCAACACATAGGACAGGCGGAATATTATACCCTCGGATTTACTTGAGAAGTCCAGGAAAGAAGAAAAAGCGTAGTTTGAGAGAAACCATTTAAGGAAGCGGGGTTGTCTTATTCTTATATAAAACAGTTCCTGACTTTTCCGCGATATCTTATTCCCGAGGCGAAAACGAGGCAACTAATCTCCGCGATACTCCTGTGATTTTTACCTTGTGATTCACTGTTTGCAGGTGGACATATATATAGAAAAGTCGCAGCTGGAAGCTCTGATTTGCTCGAAAACCAGTCGAGCTTCGTCACTTTCTCTTCTATAGTCTACACCACTTTTACCATTCCTATTCTATCCCCTGCAGGATCTTCTCTTCTTATAAACCCCTTCCTACATTTTCAAAATACTTGGCCTGTGTACCCCGTGGATCTGGGTCTCGAGACCAAATAGCCTTGCTCCCTAATAGCTAATCAATTTCAATCCGCCTTGGATTCCCTCACTCTCTTTTATCGAATTATTCAAGCCTATTCCTCGTTTATTGACTAGCAACTCAGGATGGATTGGTAAGTAATACATTGCGTAAAATAATCGCGGAAGACTGTTTTTAGCGTTATCAAAGGACTTTGCTGAGATATAATTCTTGCTGTATAGGTCATCTGCTGCGCACAGTCCTCAAACACCGCTACCTCCTCGAAATCCCGAGTACAATCGTGCCAATAGGGATTCACATTTAAAACCCCAAAACACAGCACAGCAATCCATAAGGCGAAAAGGGAATACGAAAGCTCATGGCGCTCCGTATAACCTAGTCGCCAATGTTGAAACGCCGCCCGCTGTCTCAACAGATAATTCTCTACGAGAGGATCTATTTTCTGATCCCTTATACGATTATGATGGGATTTTTAGCAGTGCAGCTGCTCTGGAGAGCGGTGCGAGTGCAGGGCTGGCAACAGATGATAGCTCCATTTCTGGCTTCTTTTCCCCGCGGTTCCAAGGCCAACCTGCTCGCCCGCCTAGTATTGGGGACCCCACGTTTCCTGACACTGGAAATCAAAGTCTGTTGCAATCCGCTGTGATAACTCCGGATTCAAAACCGAGTGCTAGCGCTACCGCTGGGTTTCCAGAGTTTGACAATCACAAGAGGAAAGCATCACGCTCTCCGGATCCATATAGTTTCCGTGACCTTCCACCGGAACACCCGTTTTATCATAACTTCAATTATGAGCCATATTCGCCCCCAAAGAACGACAAGGGCAAGGAAGTTGGTACGCGGTCGATGGACCATTGTGCCGACACTGATCTTCCTAAGAGATACGCGACATATGCTTTCCAACATGACCCGATACGTAACTTTGCGCTTCGGGATGTGGCGGAAAAGTATCCTACAAAGATCCGGTTAGTATAATCGCTACCCCACTCTCCACAAAGTATGAACTAACCTGTGAAACTGTCTATTCTAGTGAAAAGGAGAAAAAATATCAAAAACAGCTAGGAAAAGCTATGGATTATCATGATCAACTCGAGTCAACCGAGGAAAAGGATGACCTTCTCTCTGGACACGCCGATGCTGCTGGACACGCTGTCATGCCTCCCCCAACTAGCAAAAGCGGTAAACGACGAAGGGTTGATAAGCGAAATTTCAAGTCTGACGGGGACTTTGAACTTGGTCATCATGATGATGAGCATTTCAATGGCAAAACGAAAGGTCAAAATAACTGGGAGAGGAATTTCATGAACTTGTATCCTGGGAAACCTGTCCCATCGCACAGTAAGCTTAAATCAAAAGCTGAACCCACGCTAGTTTTACTAACCGTGTTTCACAGTTCCTAATTCTCGTCCTACCATTCACGCGATGCTCCATGCTGGAAAGTCTGATCATGGCCCTCAAGACTTCAACACCCTCTTTATCACTGCTATCCAACGATGCGCCAATCCCGAGTTCAGAAGGTATCTCATTGAAAACCTTCAGAGCCTCACCCACCCCGCTCCGAACCGCAGCAGGGCGATCAACCGCGGGGAACATACGGAATACCCTGCATCTACATCCACAATAACCTCACACGGTCAGCGTTTCGACTCAGGTATGCAGATGAACGACTCGGACCGGTCAATGCAGATACAAGCTGCCCCCGACCATCAGGGACAAGGAGGGTCGGTGTATCCCCACAGCAGCCATGGGGGTAGTATCTACCAAGCACTTTCACCGAGTACCACTCGCTCGCGAGATTTTTATCCTGGCTCTGGACTTCTCAGCACGCTTGGGGACCAATCTGAAGTTTATGCGTTTTCTGAGCATATGAATCCTGAGGCGCTTTCTGCCACGATGATGAACTTTGGCGAGATGACGGGTGGCTATCCTATGGAAATTAATCCTGATGATGCCGATACTACCTGAGATACGAGACGAATACTTGTATAGTTCCTCGGCAGGCTTTCCATTGCCTGGACCTACTATACCATACAGTCATTGCAGCTGTCCCTCCTTCGGCCTGAGGCCGAACAAGAACACTGACATCACAATTGCCACGATAGAACATGTCGACACCTCGACCAAATTTTCATTTCTTTCTAATGTTTTATTGATAATGATTCATTGATGTTTTGTTTTACTAGCAGCTTAAAGAGCGCTCATATTATCGCCATTTTCATCACAAAAGCGCATTTCGATTCTACAGCAGCATTCCGGGTGGTTTCGTTTTTATCTCGTTCCGTATATTCGTTCTACATGCATATACATCTCCCTCGAGGATTCTTTTTTATTTTTTTATTTTCCTCTTCATTACTCATCGTTTCGGATCTCCTCTTCTTTTCACTTCGTTTCTCTATTGCCTTTAAGGCTTTCTTAGCTTCTCTTCTCATATGTTTTATTCTTTTTCGTTTCTGTGGTTGGCCTTTTGATCATCAGATGTTTTATTACTTGATTTACCATAAAAAAAAGAAGATACCCCGATATATTGTTATACGAGGGGAGAAGAAAACGAAAATGAAGAGAAAAAAAAGATTTTTAAAACTATGCGATTTCTTTTTTCCATCGAATTTCAATTGGGTTGGCTGTTTGCTGGGGGTCTGGTTTACGAGACATTTATTCGAGGTCATATGACTCCCGTCGGACTCGACCTATTTCTTTCGTCGACGGATGAAAAGATTAATATTTCTGATTTGTGAGACAATTTAAGGGCCATGGGAGAATATGGATATATCTATACCTGGGTTCGCACGGCGATTATACTTATGGCTGGGATTGGGTTCTTTTCTTCTCTTTTTACTCGTTTCGGTGGCGAATTTGTTTCGGCTAGGTTTCATTCGATTCTGTTTTCATTTTATCTGGAGCGAAGGGAGAACTCTGGAGGCATTTTGCTCTTTCCTTTTCTATTCTTATTACTTGTATAAATAAATACTATTTGATCGATATCCTGTTCGATATAGTGGCATTTTGATTATGATTTAGGGGGTGGTGTTGGATACATATACCCTTGGTGAGCACGAAAATAAGCGTTGAAAAATGCAAGAATCAATATTTTTTTCAAATTAAACATCAATTACATGACCACTAGTAATATAACTATATTAGAATGATATATTTTCTTAACATTAAAAAAGATATGCTCTGCTATTCGTATAGGATTGAATACGTCATCATCGCCTAATTATTTCAACACCCCCTCGCCAGTCCACCAACTGGAAGCCTTTAAAGTTCGACCAACTGGTATCATCCATTCTACAAGAGGTATGGAATAATAACAGCTCTCTTCTTCTTATACCTATCCCCAAACTCCTTCCTATACCTCCTCTCCTTCTGTCCGGCCCATTTATGCTGGATATACAACCCACTCAACCAAAAAATTATAGCAGAGAGATTCCACCCAGAAATCATCGCAACAGCGAACCATCCGAGCACCTCAAACATGTAATTCGGACAGGTCACGAGCGAGAAACCGTAGCCGACGGGAATGCCCCTATCAGCAGATCCCGGCCGCCTCAAATCTCTCAAAGTCAAATGCGTCTTCGCATTTGATAGCTGTGCGAATATCCAGATCGCTAGACCGGGGTAGAGGAGATAATCTGGTGTCTCAGCTTTGGTTGGGAGGTAGAGAAAGTATGCTAGAAATAAGCCGCCTTCGGTCCAGTAATAAGCCGAATTCCGTATCAACGAGCTAACGGGCATCGTGGCAGCGGAGAAACGGTGGACAAAGAGGGTTTCCAGTTCGCGTTTTATAAAGTGGAGGACGACCATGGCGCAGAGTATGTATTGAGTGTTGGTGATGGGTGTAGTGCGGGGTTGTGGACTCCATTGGAACATGGGGAAGTAGACCGAGTAGATTTGATTACGAAGGAAGAGGAAGAGGGGGTGGATCGCTAAGGGGCCAAAGTATTCGATGAGGAAAACGGTTTGCCAGTCGATTTGCACGCCGAGGTCTTTGATGAAGAGCTGGGATTCATCGTAGATGTTGGAGGCTGTGATTGTGGTTTCGCGGGAAGGACGAAGATAGGAGCTGTCGGATTTCGTGATACGAAGACGGGTTGTGGGAGATTTTGTGAGCCTGGCGACAGCTTTGTAGAGTTCTTCTGTAGAGGCATTGGCGCTGATGGGCAGTTCAGCGGGGAGGTTGGCGAGAGGCTTGCCTGTTATACCATTAGCTGCTGTCGCGGTTTTAGGTGTGTGGGGATAACGGGTGTTAACTGACCTCGAGGCTGCAGACGCAGCGTGATGGTATCCTTCTCCATTGTTGGTAGACACTCGGACACCGGCTCTCGACTATAATTACAATTAGAATTAGAATCTGAGGATAGAAAGAATTGAAGAAGAGGTCAATGGAGAGCTAGCCGGTGTCGTTCGGGGAGCAGTTGAAATTTGTTGAGGCAGTCGTTGTTCAAAACGTGCCGAGGTTCATCCGGCTAGCGTTCGCGGTACATCACGTGACATTGATTATATAATCAGAGCAAACATTCTTTGGTATAGCGGCGCTCCTGGATGGTATTAATTGAGGCGGCTTCAGGCTCTTAGAACTAAGCTTAAGGCCTTATAATGAGAATCGCGACATGGATTGCGGACCAGATATTGTGAACTCAGTCAGAATATGCGTCTCGGTTGCTGTAGAGATGCCTGAGTTATAACTATTTAGACGCAGCAGGCTACGGACCATGGATCCTTTCGCAGCTTTCCCTTTCGAATTCCGCCATAATCTTGTCACAATGGAGATGACGGCTCCTCCAATAATGAGACTCCCAACGGAACTTCACACAAAGATCCTATCCTACCTAAGAATCCACGGCCAAATTCGCGCCAGTCTCGTCTGCAAGCTCTGGCAGACCATCCTCACTGAAACCCATTCCTTCAGCCTCGAACGTTACATAGTATTTCCAAACGCGCAACGCGAATCGGTCCATGCGCTGTTGGAAGGCGATAGTGTCATAGAATGTGCTCTCAAGGGTGATAAAATCGCCAGCATTCATTTCACAGAACTGGAATATCCTATACCGCCAAAGCTGAGCTGTGATATCTCATGCTCCAAAATCCTAGATGATCCGCTATTTGTCTCGCCGATGAGGCAGCCGGCTTGTCATAAGATTCTGATACGTCCGGCAATAACTTTTAAAAATCATATATACCCAGCGGTACAATGGATGGAACGTACACCCGAAGATACGACGATTCGGTCGTTCTTAAAGTTGCTGGGTGAAGAAGTGTATGGGGTTCTTATTCGGGCTCAAGTGTCCGTTGTGGGGCTGCACGATGCTGGATATCGGTACCAGGGTGACGATGATATTAGGATTTTGGTCACTTATTCGGCTGCGAGGTTTGGGATGGTAGGACCTGGGAGTTGTCTGGTGAGGGTCCGTATCAACGGTACAACGATTATGTAGGTAAATAGTCACTGGTCTATTTCTCTGTAACTAATGATATTTGAATACTGTATTATGGGACTGAGATATCGTAAATGATTCTAAATCTAATAAATACTGAAAATTTTGATTTGGAAGCTGGCAAGCCTAGTCATTGCTGCCATTATCCCGGTGCGTGTTTAGAAATCCACGGACTAATGAACATTCGGATGCTACAGCCCCAGAGTCCGCAATGAGAAACAGAGCAGTTGAAAAATAACAACGATCAAGATAATGGTTGTATACCCATCTCTTCTTCTTGAAAAAAGGTCTCCCGCTTATAAGCTTTCGCCGCTCCGAGATTCGGTTCACGGGAACATATCCCCATCAACGAGGAGGCGGCGCATAGAATATCCTGGTGAGGATATCGATGTCGGCTGCTGTTGCATTTTTTGGATGCGTTGTGTTGGGGCCCGATTCGGTGCCGCACGCTAGATCGATTGGCCGGCGCCAAGCAGTTGCATTGCAGTATTCCCCAGACCAGATCCAAAGATCTAGTTAGATCGATCTTTGCGCGCTACTCGCACTTGGGTAATCTCGAGGCGCTCAGCGTATATCTAGCATGGATTTTTAACGTTTGTTGCTGCGAAAGTATTGCCAAGTTTCTTAGAGTATATGCATATATAGATCCAGCTTCGCAGACGTTTAGTTATTCTATATGCCACGTGGAGCTAGGTTAATTTGAAAAGAATTGGCGGTACGTGATTGTATTTAGAAGCGTCTTCCATGTGGAAATACTCCTAGCGGTCTCGAAGACGTTTGAAAGGACGGTGTCTGTTGTGACGAGGCTGAAGGTAAGAGGTTAGGACGTTTTGAGAAAATTGCTCAAAAACCCAGGTGATAGATGCAGGATATTCGTCTGCATGCATAAGTGGACAGGATGGGTAGATCCACATAGAATAAGGATCTGAGGCTAATAGGATGTGAGGCCTTCTATCCGACAATAGGTTGCATTGCATTAGTTTTGAGAATCATTGAATCTCTGTATGTAAGAGCTAATGTTCGTATAGTCAATTCTCGAGCGCCGAAGGTGCGGCGGTTGAGAGGTGTTTTGGAATCCGTGAAGCAGAACTAGAGTCACCCAGAACTATAAATTCTCAACTTTTCCTCACAAGTCCTATATTATCCTCAGTTTCAAGTCAGATCAATCATCCGAAACCTTCTTCGTAAAAACTGTACTTTATCCGTATCGCATATTCTTATAAACCTATCATCTACTTCTAGTTTTTAAGGCTATATTTTATTTAACCAATTATTCGCAATGCCATGTCAGTAGCCCCAGCTCTATGCTTAGATGGGAACGAAGCAAAGACTTACCTCTTGTAGACAAATTCGACTCCGTGAATTCGGGTGGCAATATCAAGTTCTTCAAAGTAGACCCGAACAATGGAAACTTGATGGAACAGTTGAACTGGAATAACGCTAGCGGTTTCGGAAATGGCATGCCTACATCTTCTATTTGCGCTGTATCCTTACCTGGGACAACTAGTGGGACATTCGATAGAGCAAGTCGTCCTCCAACAAAAGTTGTCGCATGTTCTATACTAATATTTTTTTGACAAAGTACCACGTTTTCTATCTCGCTCCAGGGTCATCATTCTCACAGGGTATTCTCTCTGAAAGATATTGGACTTCGTCAGGTGGTTGGCAGACTGGTGATCTTGCAGGCACTTTGAACTTTGCCTGTCAAGCCACTACCTCTATTTCTTCTACAATGTGGAAGGACTCGAATGGAACTCTCCAAATTAGAATCTACGTTACAAACACTAGTGGCAATATTGCACAGATTGGTCTTGGAAATAACCGTAATATTCTCTCTCTTTTGATATAACTCACTTTTACTGACAAATGAAATAGCAAGCGGATGGACTGTGATTAACACCGTCTGTTAAAGGAGACCGAGTCGCAGGGACTGGAGTTAAAGTGCCAGCTACATGTCCCACTACTTTAATGCGCCTTCGGCAATGCAAACGTAGATAGAGAATCAGATTTAGTCTTGTATCCACTAAAATGCAATACAACCTATCTACAGAAGCGTTGCCAAGAAGTACTTATGTGCACATTGAAAAACTCGTAATTGCGAACTCTCTCCACATTGACATTATATCGTGATGAAACTAAAATGTAGCTACTTTTCGTGTAACGACACAAATTTGTAACGAGGAACCCGAACCGAGTTACACTATGCGGTTTTCTAAACGCCTACCCATCACTATGAGCCGCAGCGCCGCTTCAGAAACTGTACCGTCTGTTTCGTGAACCAATATTGAGATATGGATAAAATGTTAAAGCCCCTTGAACTCTCTAGGTCATTTCTCTGTACAATTTATATCAACGACGCGGTATCATTATAAGTAAATGAATCTTAAATTGTTAAAACATCTAGAATACGTTTAGTGGTAGGTTACCACGTGTCACGTTTTGAGAATCTTGTAGAATGTTTAGAAGCTTGAAATTAGCACCATGATTACCTTTCTTTCCAGAGACATGTTTCATGATATCTATCGCATCGACGATCTTAAATAGTTAAAGGTGAAGTTCTCCACTCCACGGGTTTTCACATCTTTTCTCTTCGTAATTAGCGTAGCGGCTGCTCGTCCCGCTTCAGTGTCGGAAAGCTCAACTCTAACGCCAACTTCAACTGCAAGTCTGAGTCCCACCAAGGTCAAATGCTCGGCACGACAAATGACTATTAAAGACGTCAAAGGTCATCCACTTTGTGTTACTAAAGCCAGTACCCGAGATCTGGCAAAGCGTCGTGCGTACCCATGCCACCATCATATGGGCATGTGGCACAACAACTGAAAACAAATTATAAACAGTATATCGAGTAGCTACCTAAAAGCTATCCGCCTATCGGTCCTCGATTCAAATATCACCTTCGAGTATTCTTAGTCAATAATGTGTACAATTTCAGCTGAACGCACTAGCCATACTTTCAACATAATAAATTATATCCTTATTTTGAGGATTTAACAAAGACTGTAATGTCAGAGAATACAAAATAGCGAAGAAACTAGAATCCAATATGCCTATTTAACTCGAAACTAAGCTGACACTATAGTATTGGTGATAGTATTCAAAACCAACGTTTGTCCATCCATAACTGAATTAGCCGTATCAAAGCTCCACTCCACAAACAAATTCTGCGACCTAGATTGCGCTCCGATAGTCGCAGACGACCCACCACCAAAGACCTGGAAGTATCTAAACGTCATTATATTCGGCGTAGCTTCCTCATACCTCATAAGGAAATGATAAAACTCAGTACTCCGCTGGTAAGCACTAGTATAAAACTCAAACGACACACTTCGGGATCCGGGAGCGCCATCAATTTGGTAGTATATCCCTTGCTGCGTACCAAAATAGATGTATAGATCATCCCAGAGACCACAGATGGAGGTGTTTGGGAGTCTATTAGCCCCGGAGACGCTATCGGCGACTGGGAGCTCACTGTTGATGAAAGAGGTGCCTGGAGTTTCATCGAGAGAGATGAATCCGTTGACGGAGAGGTATATGTTGCGGCTGGAGACATTATACATTACTATTGGGAATGGGAGAGTTAATGGTGCCCATACGTCGTCATAGTTGAATGGACTGCCGTTGACGACGTCGCCGAAAACGGGTGTTGGGGAAGACAACTGGACGGCTGGCGCGGTAACGGCTGGTATAAAAAGTCAGTATGCGTTGGTCGACCAATTCTATATCATTAAGGTGTACTTACTGGATTGTATTGTCACCGTGGTTAGAGCGGTAGTAACAATGTCTGTGGCGGATATAGTATCCGTTGTTAAAAATGTAACTGTTCCATCTATAACACGCAAATGCTTGTTAGCTTGTTCTTGTAGTAAAATTTAAATTGCGACAACTTACTTCCGGTCGTAGTCGTCGTACTCGTCGTCGCTACTATGGTGGTGGAGACTGTAGAGTTGTAGGTAATAGTACTATACTCTGTGGTCGTGGTTGTTGCAAATTCCGTTGCCGTGGCTCCTGGAGGAGGAGTGACGGTCACAGTGTGAGATTCGGTGAAGAAACATGAGCAGTTTGGGTCAAGTCTCGGGTAATATCGGGCCTTTAGCTTTCTCTTCGCTGTGGCTGTAACAGTAATGGCGGGTTCCGTTCTTACAAGAGGATTAGACTTGGCTCAAACTCATAAGAATCTAATGCCTTCTGAGTTAACTACTTACACTGTTAAAGTGGGTAAAGTTGTAGTAAGAGTTGTGACTTCGAATGTAATACCAATTTCGGTGGATGTAATGGATTCTGTGATAGTCGCAATGGAAGTGTTGCTGAATGTCCTGGTTTGTAGGAAAGTGACGGTGGGGGTAACAAAAGTAGTTACGGCCGTGGTCTCAGTTACCACGATAGTGGCAGCTCCGAGTGTCGTGGTCACAGTGCAATCGGGTCGTGGGAGTCCAATAGCCTCTGTTAGGGTGTATATATTAGACAATATGTCATTTTCCTACAGTTAATATTCAAGTCCTCAACTTACCTAAGATGCTGACACAACTGGCGGACTTGGTTGCTGCCACAGTAGAACATTCAGAACAAAGTGGCTTGCAAACATATTGCGCTAAGGTTGTGCCTATGAACAGAAAAGGAACGATAAATGATTTGAAATTCATTTTGTAAGTTGATGGAAGTAGTAATTAGTGATATAATATATATTCGAAAACCTGTTATCGGTTGCTGTAAACGATTTGTGAATAAGGCTGATTCATCTGAGTCTTAGAAGCCGTGATTATGCCATTTATATATGAAGATAAATTATCTGATGACGTTTGAATATTGTTTTCATGAACCCATAGACGATATTCCTAGCTAAATTGCAGGAGCTGAGTTGATACACATTGTGGCACCTACGGGTGTGTGAAATTGTATGTAAGAGCACCCGAGCTCTTTCTTGCGTTAACTATAGAAACTAAGCGCAAAGTATATCTGGATATCCGATAAATATCTCAGGTTCGATATCGTGAACAGTCAACAAGCTGCATCAGATGCTTTTAGCTTTCACCACGTTTTGTGACACCCCAATGTGCGGCACGCTTTTGGCTCTTCCCCGTGCCGTCACTATGAAACTTCGGAGGTTGGGGGGTGGCTACATACAATTCTCCTAGAAAATTAAAGCGTCGGTACTACACCGGATGTTGTGCCTAATGTTTTGCATATCACATATAACGGTCTGGATCGTCCTGATTCGGGGCACCGCATCGCGCTTTCCCCTGCATAACTTTATTTTTTTAGCAATTTAACATTTTAGTACACGGTATGAAACTGCAAGGGGCTTTGGGATTCACAGGATGGAGATCCACAAGATCCCTTCTGAATTTTGAAGGTCATATACTGTGTGAAATCTCGGGAACGGGAACCGTGTGTGATCTCTTCCCCGATTAGTCTCCGTAACTGTTATGGCTCAGGATATTTGTGTAACTTGCACTCGGAATTGGACATGTTGCATTTTTGAATTGGAAGACGACATACAATTTTCGATATGTAAAAATTGATATCGATAAAACTCTATGAAACGTGTCCATAAAATGAGGAGAAAGAAGAGGAGGGAAATCAAAGAAAGAAAATACAATGCACACCGACCACCAAGGGTAGGGAGAGAATTGATAGTGCAGGTTGGACTCGCTTCCATTGCCGTGCCATCGTTTAAGCCATGATCATAGTATAAAATAGAGGCGGTAATCTGATAGTCTGCAAATAGATACTAGCTCTGCCTTGATCTCCTCTAATGTCTGCTTGCAACAAGCTTAGTACTGCCGGTCGCTCCATAACACCTGACCAGTCTCTTTGTTGAACGCCGATTATCCTCTTACAGTACCTATCACTGAAGAAGAGAACGGCCCGGCCCCAGGTGTTACCGTACGCATCAAGGATCGAGTCTGGATTGAACCTGATCTTAGTGGCCCACATGACGCTGTTGCTTCCCGTGTCGTATTTCACATCTTTCTGTTTGATAGGACATCTACCAATTGCAATCCACTGAACACACCTTCCCACGTCCTCATGTTTGAAATGAATCGCAATATTTGCCTCTCTGGCTGCATCGCTATAATATTGAATCATTCCTGTGAGCATTTTTCCAGTAGAGTTTGCATATGACTTCATGTTGCCGTATTCGTCTTCGTCCTCTGCAGTAGCGCTGGTTGTAACAGGAGCGATATCTTCGATTCTGTATCTAGCCTGTGGGTCTGGAATTGGGTTTGGGACAGCCTTTGGATCAGCTTCCGGCGCAGGAACTGCCAGGACACTTGTGGTAAATAGAATTCCGAGAATGAGTACAGTGCGAAGGCTAGGTAGCCTCCTTAGGAGGAGCATGATGAATATCTAGTCGTTCTAGACTTTTGTCGCACCGCAGCTCTTTTCCCCCCGGCGGTTATGATAACTGGTCCGATCGCTTGGGCCTGAAAAATACCAAAATGGACGGCACGGAACCTTAGCTTGACTTTAGAATGAATTCAAACTAAAATTCTATGGAAAATTTAATTTCTGAAAGCTGGAGTATATATTGCTCTATCTGTGAAACGTTATAAAACGTGGGACCCACGAGTGAGGAGCATGTTTGGGCGTTCTGTAGGGATGGTGAAAATATAATGAAGACACGCATTCAAACTCCGTATTTCGCGAATATTAGCCGCGTGATAATTATATCGAGGCAATAAGGGGAAATAGCGTGGGGAGGATAACCAAAAACTGCTCGAAAGTAGACTTCAGGGGTACCTCTAGAGGTGTTGAAGTGTACACGAGTACGCTATGAGCTTGACGAGGTCATAAGAGAGATTTCCCCTTTAACGAAGTTACGAATTAGAAAATCGCGGGCTGCCTATCAGGCGAACCTGTGCAGTGAGCCGGGTTCGGGCATGCTATCGTGTGGTGAGGGTAGTGTTCAACTTCTTTCTTTTGTTTCCTTGACCCACGCCAAAACCCGGTGATAGGCATTTTGCAATTTTGTAGATATTGTGCGACTTGGAGACTTTTCGCATGTTCCCGAACATTATCTATTGTGAATTTTGTCGACTCGTTTTTGAAGTCTAGCATAGGTGTGAGGCAGTGAGGGTCTGTGAAAAACTCGAAAGTGTAATCGAATGTCTTGGGCCATTGGTAAAGAACTGGCTCGCCACCACCTAAGTCGTCTTTATCGCCAGGCTCATAGATCCAGACATAGTTTGCTACATCGTGCAAATATGAGTTTGTCCATTTCATATGTACAAACCAGCATAACTCCGCGGAATAACTGACGCATTCTTCGTCGTAGTTCAAGAGTATTTTTCTTTGAGAGTGGCAGGAGTACTTTTGACCGCCTCCTTGTGTATGGTGAAGCTCAGGCTTCTCCGGGATGGTCCAAGTCGATGGTCCTTCTTGGTCTTGTCCTACTGTGTCGTTGTGCCATCCCCACACAAAATCTAAGATGAAGTAGGCTTGGGACTGTATAATCTGTGATAAACCGAGTAATATCAGAAAGGAATGTCGTACGGTTGACTGCATTTTATCTCTGTCTTGGGAGCTAAGGATTGGTTTTTGAGACGGCGCCGATAAGTCAAGCAGTATTTGTTTCTAGGAATACAAATTTTAAGAGAAGACATTTGATTTTACTAGGACTCCAGTCCTATTTGTATTGGTGTCTAAGAACTTTATTGTTCTTTTCATGATCTCCATTGCGATCTTCAAAGGATCCTCACAAATCTAAACGACTCAACTTCTTGCTTGGATTACAGACTTGTGGATTTTGAGTTCATCTTTTTGCTTCTGGACATACAAATCAATTCTTTTACACCAAGTTACAACTCCGCACTATTAAATTCTTTGAGAATTAATCTTGAAAAACGAGTAATTTAAGTCAAGACAGAAAATCTCTCCAGTTTGAGTAGCTCGATATCTACTTGGAACAAGGATTGTTGAGACTCTCACTGATTGGGCCTGTCGCTGGCTTTATAAATCTTTTTCAAGTAAGTGCCATCGGGTAATTTCTCTGTTCCAAAGTACTGGCCTTCAGTAAGGATGATCCATTGGTAGTAGAAGGGGACCGAGGCTCCTGGAGCGTAGTTATACTCCTGTCCCGGCCAGTCGGCTCCTTGATCGATTCTTTCCTTACAACTCGGGTCTCGGAAGAGGTAAGCATGTATACCCATGACAAATGTTCCACCCAGCGTGAGTGAGACGGTGTCGTGGTGTTCTGGGTCCATCCACTCCATGTAATATTCTTGACATGAAGTTCCACCCTCGAGTTCGCCCTTAAGATCGTGAAGGACTGACATATGCGCTTCAAGAGTGCCTCTAGGTCCGGCGAACCGGGGCTCCATTTGAAAACTGTCTACTTTATCCGCGATTTTATTGGTTTCGGTAGAAAGTAACATACCTATTTGGTCTGAGTAAAGTTGGGAGTTAGTCATATTTGCCAGAGCGTGGTGAACATCTGCAGCACTAGAATCATCCGTTATATTCGAAGCAATGGCTGCGGCATCCTCGACCTGGCTCTGCGACAGAACGGTTTTGGGTTCTTCTTTATTTGTGTCAACGGCATCTTCGCCCGCTTCTTCGCTGATAGGAGGTGTTTCTACTACGTTTTGATCGCCCGGGGAGCTCTTTTCTTCACCCTCTGCTGCTGTCTCAGCTTTCTCTTCATCATCCGGTGGTTGAAGTTCGGCTTCTCTGTCGTCCGCCGACGATTCGGCGATCGCATCTACAGTATCCTCATTCGGTACTTCGAGGTCTATTGTGTCATGTTGAGCCTTAGGGTGCGCAAGAGCTACGCCCAATACCGGAGCAGCGTAAAGCATGGCTAGCAAGGCCGTCGCATAGAATCGACTCCTCATTCTTGACCGCGAACGAAGTTGTAGAGACGGTTTGATAAGTGTGAAGTTAAATAGATTTCTAGGTGAATAGATCCTATCACACTAGCCTTGGCGAGTAGTTCAAGTTGCAAATTTCGCGACCCGAATGGAAATTTTGATTTAAAATTCGGTTTATTGTTGCTTACCCCTGTTTTGAATCTGAGCTTTTCGGAAGCCTTATAAAGTAAGAACGTGGAGGTCGCGCTAGCCATGTGCTCGAAATGATGTCCCTCAATTTAGAGCTTTGCCGCATCATGCTCAGGATACTTGAGTGAAATAGAGATTTTCGTTAAATAGATTAGCCAGCTCAGCCGACAGGGGTTTTCGAAGAAGTTTAGCGCGCAATCTGTGCATTTACAAGAAGAATATTGACTCAACTCATCTCCTGTCTGGTGAGGCTAAACATCTATGTATCTTATGGTGTGTACGTGTTTGCAGAGAGCACGTTGTGGAAGTGAACTTTGAACGTTTTATACTCCATGTTTAAGAGGGACATCATTCATTCACCTTCAAATAGTAATGCCTCGACATTAAATTCTGTATACTAAGGTACTTCAAAGCCTGCCGTGAAAGGCATTTGGTTTTGGATTTAAACTATCTTATTACATTTGTTCTTCTAAGCTGCATAGGTTATAATTATTTGTGTCCTATACAGTCTCAATTCTATATATATCTACAGCGCGTATATTCTATATTACATATATTCGAAGGGTATCATGGCTTCGCGCGTTTGACTTGCTAAACAACATTCTGTTCATAACCATCATCAATAAGAGACCGGAGTACTAATATTTGTTCAGAGGTCTCATGGTCTGACTGTGCTGGTTGAATCTTTATCGAAACGACACACCCAAATTTCAGAAAACTTGTCAAGACGGTTTCAATGGGAAAGTAGTAAAAGTGAGTTGATTTTGTGTATCAATCCCTCGCAGCGATATATCGGTTGATACCTTGTCTGAGTCGGTTGATTTCGCCTAGTATTCGTAATTTATGGATTCGGTCTCCGCATTTCGTGCAATTATAATATACGAACAGGGCTAAAATGAGTCGAAGCCTTCCGTCGCTATCTATCAAAGTGCACCTATACCAAGTCATATAGGTTAATAAAGACTGAGGATCCTCTTAAGTAGTTATTATGTTTCAGACTAACTGTTTCAACTTGACTTTGATTCCAGGTCGAAATTCTCGTGATCGCAATCTTTGAACCGAGTTATGTTGGATGGGAGAAGTATCTGGTAGAATCATGGTGGTAAAGGAAGCAAATTATCTCAATCTTACAGTCGTCCACAAAAACATGACATAGACGACTTGAGATCATGGGGTTTACTTATATGCCTCTGACGCCATCTATGGAAACTCAATCGTGAGTTTTCAATTTTGCTTTTCGTTGAAGGTAAACGTTGTCATGATACGTTTAGGATCGGAAACCATTGTTTTTCTATTTTTGTTCTTCTTTTTGGAGCAATATATCTCAAATACAGCCGGGATAAATACTTTGTTGCTAGGATCTTTGGATTAATTGGTACGCGGTCAGAGCGTTTGGTCCAATTAATCATTCAGATGAGAGAAATTGATACATATATTAGTTTTAGCGAGCCACGCCGAACGCATGGGTGCCATGTGTGACAGCCTTAAATTGGATACTTAGAGTTACTACTTTCACCTAGGATCATCTAGATCTATCTCTCTACGGAATCAAAACAACTACCATTCGAGACCCTGCAAATATGAAACTATTAACCTCTCTGAGTCTTACGCTTCAGTTTTTGTGCGTAGCAAAAGCCTGGCGGGAAATCGGTAAAGATTTCATTGAAACAAACTTTACCCTCTATCCGAAAGATCACGGGCTAGTTAGCGGCCAAGGGCTTATACTAGATAAAAATCTTGTCGGTAAATGCGCCTCGTTCTGGGCTACCTGGTATCCATTTGCCCCATCAGAATCGGAGACAGTTTATTACCCCCCAGATCCTGGCCCCGGATGGAATGTGGTGCTTTATCAAAAGGACAATTGCACCAAAGAGATCGATCAAGATAGCTGGCCTTGGAAGCCAGGCAAAGAATATGAAGAATGGGAAGAGAAGACGGGATCATACATACTTACGAGGGAATCAGATGCCGAGAAGCTCATTCGTAAGGACTTAGATGGTAAAAATGTGCTTATAGATAAGACAGTGGATGATTAAGGTACAGCCACGGGAAATTCTGGTAGGTGATAAATCTTTGTTAAATCTTTAAAATTTAGTTCCTATGTGTTCAGATTCATTCTTGTTGAGGAATTTTAAGTTTATAGAATTTTTGAAGGCTCTACTAGTAAATACTTACTTATATGATGGTGTGCACTACTAGATTCTGATTGTGATACAAAAAAGTCATCAGGTGAAGAAGAGAGCCAAGGGGGCGAATCTACAGCGAGCAACATCCTACCAGATCATAAACATATAGGCTAGTGGAGGTAAGACACACTGACTGCATTTTCACTCACAAACTTCGTTGTTCTATTTTCAGTCCCAAAATCTGCTTCCAAGTTTCATCACGATTTTTTCATATAGAACTCTCTCGAGCTCTCGCTTTACGAAATATGTGTACTTACTTTAAGTAGCTATCGATATATCAACTAAATCTTTTAACCATAACAGTGGGAGTATATTGATATACCTTAACACCATCATTGAACTGCATGTCTCGTTTTGCTTTCAGGGCAAGCGGCGGCGTCGAAGAAAAGTATCCGCAAGTAATCATCTAACATGTGTTGTGTTTGTGGGTGGGTTCGAGATAACATCCAAATTCAAAAGTGTCGATGAGCAGATTTGATCACACTCGAGGCATATATTATTTTGGGGGGATTGGAAAGCTGAAAACCCCAGTGTCGGCACTAAATCGCTCTTATTCTCTAGAAATCTAGCGCATTAATATGCGATGAGCAAGCATACAACCATGCGGTATAGCTATGGCGCTTGCGTGGATCGATCGATGGTATGCTAGTACGTGATACAAGCTTATCTGTAGCGATAAAGATTTCCCCTGAATTTAAAATTCGAGGACCTGAGCCCTGATAAGGTTATTCTAAGGTTTTGACTTTTCATTGTTTTCGTCATGTTCTGCGCCGTCAGCGTATTTTTCTTGCTAACCTGCGCTAGCCTAATATCGATAGCTCAATGCGCTAGCCTCGCAAGCTCATCGCGAAGTACCGCTCCCAGCACATCGAATGAATTGGACTCCGAAATCGAATTTTCTTCATCCGAAAGCACGCCTGATCTCTCGTTCTCGCTTCGCTCTGAAATCGATCCCGATGTTAGTTCTGGACAGCTTCAAAGAGTAAAACCTGCAGCTGTTCGAACTCTCGCCCAGAACCAAGGTTCGCAGCGTCCGATATCTACATACTTTACCCTCTATCTGCTTTTTAGTTCAACTAAAGAATGGGATGCATTCAACATCTCAACGACCGATTACGAATTCTGCCACACTTTGAACCCACGCCTGCGGGCCAGAAATTCTGTCTTTCGGGCGAGTCTCTTGTCCACCGGAAATAGAGATGTGCAGCCCGGGGTTCGGGATATGATGATTTCATTCCCAGATAGAACTGTGCCACCCGATATCAGCCTGAGAATATATCGAACTGCTCCGCCTAAGATCGAAGGCGGAAGGTCAACTCCTGCGTTAACAGGTAGCATTAACCCTGGAGGTTCATGCTATGAAACAGTCGGGTCTAGAGATTCGAGGATAGTGAACATACGACAATGGATTGATATGCACGAGGGCGAGAGACTGAAATGGCTCAAACCAAGGTGGTGGGCACCGTTTTACTATAGGCTAAGAGAAACAGACTCGTTCCAGGTGCTTCCACCCCCTCGGTTAGAGCCCATGCCAGCTGCAATTGGGGGTCTTGGAAAAACGAACTTCAAACCACATCGTCTGGAAGAGCTTCTGAGGCAACGGAGTGAGCTTCTCGATGAAGTTAGAGAGCTTGGGGTTCAGATTTTTTAAGCTAGCGCATACGAGAGTGCTTGCACCTTCACGTTGAGATTCTGATTTATGAGACAAGCCTGATTTGAAAACCAGACCAAGCAGATTTTGTGTTGATGTTGGAAGATTATATAATTCAGCTACCGAAATGTACGATATCATGTATCGGTCGGTGTAAATCCGCTGGTGCACCATCATAACTAGAATCTATAAGAATAAATCCCCCGGGTGGGTCGCAACTTTCAAATTCCTTTTTTCTACTCCAATGATTTTCTCGTGCTTTTATGGGCCACATTTTCGATATGACAGCCTAAAATAATCAAATCGGGACAATGTGATCTCACCACTTATTCATTGTGACTTTTCCCTCTCTCTCTGCTGTGGCTTGTCTCTCGAGAAAATCCTAGTATGAGATTCACTATTAATTTAGAATCAATTAGATACGGAAGCTAAAAATTTCCGACTGAATCTTGGCCAGCATGAACTATAAGTTGTACATATCGATAGTTGCCGCCCCGTTGTCTCGTTTGCACCGTGTTGTAAACCACAACGATTATATCCGAAACTTCCAGGGAAGCGGAAACCGTTGTAATGAAAAACTGTTACATTATAAGCAGCTCCCTTGCTAGTTATTTTCGTTGTTGAACAAAAATGTGATGTCCCGATTGAGGCTTAGTATTGTTCGACCTAAAAATATTGGATAAGAAAAAAATAAAGCAAAAAAGAAATCGACACCTGTGAGATTCGAACTCACGCACCCGAAGGTACCAGCTTAGCAGGCTGGCGCGTTAACCACTCCGCCAAAGTGCCTGTTCTTGGATGAAAACATAATGAGAGCTTCATTATATCAATGCAATTACAATATCGAAGCTATTGACAACAAGTATGAGCTTTGACAAGGCGCAACAGTCAAATGTGTCGCTGGTTGTGAGACGCCAACAACAACACCACAAAATACGTGATAATATCAAATCAATTGCAATATCCCGCTTAAACTTTTGTTTTGAAGAATAGTAATTGTGTTCAATTCGAAGGAAAGTTCCCCACTCCGCGGGATATATAGCATACACATGCCCTGTAAAAGTACCAGATCTCACACCAAAAATTATCGCACAGACGAGCCCTCCAAAAGCCATACACAAATTCCGGTGTCGAACAACATTTTTTCGGCTTCAAATTACAATATTTCACTCATCAAGACATAAACAAGACCAACTAGCTTTCAAGAGTTTGATCTTATCACCAGAAGATAACTTTTTGAGGACCGGAAAGAGTACGAATATCAAATTTGGGTTCTAGCAATATGGTTGCTTTTGATCTCATCGAATTCTATATCTTAAATATTTCTAAACTCACTTCCTACAAGGTCAAATACCAGTTTTCGCGATTTTATGAAATGTCTCATTTACTGAGCAAGCAAGTGTTCTTTAGCTGCTAAGGGCAAAGGCTACTCCTTAACTTCCCATTCCGATGGGATATCTTCCAGAGACCTGCAGCACATCCAAATCGTCTCCCTGATTGGACCTTCAGAATGCTCTTAAAATAGTTTTATCATAGAAAACACCTGGTAGCCATCTAGTTTTGGATGGGAAAACCAATCCGTCCAGCGGCTATTAGCTATGTCAATTACCTTGATATTATCATTATCATCCAAAAACATATTAGCGCATTTCTTTGTTTAACTAAATCAATTTTATTAGTATGTTATTTTAATATAGTATTAGGAATATATATAAGCTTTTATGTATATTTTTGGATTTAAATATCCAAGTTTATTAACAAGCAATAGATTGATTTATTTTCGAGAATACCTATATAAGTAGTATATACTAAATAGATTATAGAATACGAAAAAAAAGGGTTCAGTGGCTCACAATAACAGAATACAAGCTGTTAGGATATGCCGGATCCTGAGTTGGATTTAGAGAAGCCTTGGCAAGAGCCTCTAATCTGGGTAAGGAATACGCAGGACCAAGATCTCGGCAGGGTCCCTGAGAAAAGGTTTTGTTTCTTGGTAGCTTACTCAACAATTTGCTTGGCTAAGCATTGTCCGTTAGACGCTGGCTACTTGGGTTACCAATACTAACTAGAGCATTAAGATCAATGCACTTTTTATAGTTGGCATCTTCGACACAACGACAAAGATTTTCTTAAAAAGTATTGCTTAAGCTCAGCAAAAAAAGATAATATCTACCGAAAGCAATACCGTGGCTAATGGCTAGAACAAGCAAGCCTTTCTGGACCAGTGTAAATAGAGACTGTCACAGTTTTTTACAATTTTCCAAGTTACTATCGATCTATATATTTTATTATACAAAACAGAACGCTTGAGCTAAACTCAATTAATATCACTGCGGAATCATATAAAGTTCGACAGGAACGATATTCGGTTTCAGCGCGAAAACGGTCTGATTATTCACATAACTGATGATCCCAGAGTCACTAGCCAAAAGCAATGGACTGCCGTCGTAATTATCGATACAAGAAAGCTTATAAGATGACCCAACAGTACAGGTAACCAGACCGTTTTCAGGAAGAACAAATTTGTTCTGTTGTATGAATAGGTATTTCACACCACTCGCACCTGGAGGGTGGATGGTATACATATAATATCTTAGTGATTGCATCCAGTCGTTGGTATAGGAGTAAGTGAGGCCTCCGTTCACATCAAGGGAATACTGGCGGGCGCTTGCTTGGTTGGAGCTTGCCAAGAGTTGATTACCACCACCGATTATAAGATAGCTTCCGAAGTCTGGAGCAGCCGTCGGTTTTGTGGGGTATGTAATTTGGATCAGGAACTTGCTAAATCTCACTGTGGAGATTGCTCCGACGGTTTGCGTGGTAGCGATCACGATTTCAGTGCTCGTAGCATCCATTATGACGGTAGTAACTGATTGAACTATGGTTTTGATGACAGAGAAGCTTGCGGTTTCTGTTACAGTGATGGCTCTGGACGGGGTCGGGGCGGTAACCGTCCTTTGAGCTGTAACACCTATACAAGAACAGGCACTTGTGAAACGGGCTGCTCCAGAGCACCAGGACGCATACGTAGGGATTCCAGAAGTTGCGGCTACTCGCTTCTTGAGCGTGGGAGCGCTGCTGTTGATTGGGACTGGGGCAACGACGGTGGTTGTGCCCGACAAAGACACTTGCACAGTGCTCAAGACATTGGTGCTTGCTGTTTGATGAACGAGATCCGTTACATAGCTATACGTTGTCGAAATTATTGTCTCGGAAACAGTTGCTGTAGTAGTATATACTTTTGTTGATGGTGTTATTGTGGTCGCCCAAAAACTGCTGCAGTCAGCCGACGCCTGGACCGACCGCCCCGGGGTGTTGGTTGCTCTCAAAGCTGTGCCGTCAATTTTAGCTGTCTCCTTCTTTTATATATATATTGGGCGTTTGAGCAGGAGGGAAGGTGAACGAACCTCGCAAGCAATTGTCCGCATTGCATGCTGCAGCGGATACCGCGATTACCAGAGTTAGACTGGCTGTTACTATAGCGTTGATGCGGTTACTCGAAAGCATTATTGTTGATCTGACGGTCTCTTGGTTGATGGGAGAATGGATGGATAAAGGCCATCCCCTCCCTTTTATTGGATTCCGTATTTTCCATCTTTTTATCAGCGGATCGCAGTCACTCAGAATGGCATTTTTACCTAAATCCCACTTTAACTTCGTGCTGATGAATGCGCTTTCAGCTGCCCAGGTTTAGTGGCGTTGCAAATGTGGTGGCAATTTTTGCGGACTCTCTGCACTTCACCTCACAATGAACTGAAAGGGTCAAGCCACTACTCCGATGCTCTAGAGAGTGGAAATTACAAGCGATATTGGAAGAATTTGTATGATTATATTAGGCCAAGAACGGAGGCTATGAATCCACAGTGGATTTGAGTTGTTTGTGTGGCGTTGGAACGCCTGCTTGGCTGAGACTATGCCATTTAGCGTTTTGCAGGTTTGGAGCAAAAGTTGGCTAGTTGTCGGTCGAGAAACAGCAATTCGGAAGAAATTGGGCCTCTCAAGCTCAAAGTAATATCGAAAAGTTAAATATCCCAAGTCACAATGTCCAAAGTTTACCATTTTGGGGTGGCTGCTTATGCGTTCTTGCTTACTTTGACCAAATGTATCATATGGTCATTAAGATAGCATTTTACAAGAACGTCGACACAGGCAAATTAAATCAGTAAAACAACAAACACAAAACCGGTTGGTTCAGTGCGGCATTCGTAGAGGACTCATTTTATATATATTAGTGTTGTTGTTGGAATTGATTAATTCCACAATGAGGAGGTAACTATCTTCGCCAGCAAAAGAGAAATCTCATCGGATGGAAGTGGGATACAGCTTCACTGTTCATCATTTTAGAAACAAACTGACTGTAAGCTTCAATGTAACATGCTTAGCTTTTTTCCAAGCATAACTAAACAAGGCGATCTAAAGTCTTTTAACTAGACTCGCCTCCAATGCCTCATTTGTGATTCGTCTTGCCTAGTAGGATTTAGATCTCGCAGAGGGTGTGAAGGAGCGCGGGGCTGAATTCGATTCGCGGATGGCTGGCCGGCCACTATTATATCAGATACAGGTGGCGGGGAATATATTTTCCTGTTGGACAAGACTGCTATGATAAGATTTTACGATAATACACTTAATCGAATATAATCGAGGATCTCTCGCTTTGTCATCTGGCTAAAGCATTACTTCATGTAAAATCGGTATACACACAGTACATTGACCATCGTCCATAACAGTGGAGAATTTTCGATTTCTTAAATTAAGCCGCCACGCCCGAAGCTTGGCGTCTGATTTGATGAAAATGGTCTCGAATTGCGTGGACATGTGGAGCCTTGGTACAAGCGCCCCCCAACCAACATATTGTTTAATTTTGGGTCATGTTGAGGTCGCATTTCGCTGCATTCCAACGGCTGACCGGCAGCGGCCAGGACATTTTTCGAATGTTCCGTTGCATACCATGGTAGTATCCGACCACCTTGATTACTTTGGTATATATTCCGTTTTGTAGAAGGCAATAGAGGCTGGATAATCTAGAGTTTATTCACCCGGTGAAGTTCAGATATTGATCATTGGCAATAATTAATCTATGCGAATGCGAATGGGGGTCACCACTGCCAAGGCGGTCGTATCGACCGTATCATGCGCGTTTCATAACCACCAATTCAGCCTTGATCCTCTGCCCTTTTGATAGTGAGATCCCAAGATAATAGATAATACGGAACTTTCCTGCTGGTCGATTGGCCCCTAATTAATAAGAGTAATATAACGAGCAACCTGCCCACTGAGTGTTCAAGTAGCGATGGTCAGACGGTGATATACTGGTGTTTTCTCCTTTCGTCTTGTTAGTCAGCTTCCCTTTTCCAACCATCTCGGCGTCTATCTCCAACTGGACGAACGAACTCCTCCGAAAACCATCCAGTCGCCCTCACCGACAACCTCACCCCGTTATCATCACCAATCCTCACTCTCCCTTCACCCCGAATACCAATCAACGCTCTCCTTCTCAGTCCTTCTCTTCAGCTCGGTAGGTCACCATCTCGATATCTCAGCGGCTAGGAACTGGTAGCGAGGCATGCCTTCTTCATCCTAGCATACTCAACCCTGGGATTCTTCAAATTCGATGCTTCTTCTGCGACTGGATCGCAAATTAGATCGCAGAAATATGCTAACTGGCCCCATTGCCGTGCTTCGTTTTCTTCCAGGGTCCCGAATAAACACATCCTTCCCGCTCCGGAATCCACAGGGAGCAAAATTATATTTCAAGCATTCTCCTGCTTGCTGTCCACCTGTCCCTCCTTCGTTCCCTTTTTTCTACCGTGCCCCCTGTGCTACCCTACAAAAAGGCACCGTTTCGGTACGCTGTTGGTCGCACCCGAATCTGTTCCTTTTGCGACAAAAATACCTTTCAGTAACGAGGACGAAGACGAATAATCAAACCTGGCAGTTGGATCGAAATCTCGAACGGATAATCCAGAAAAAGAGCAAAAGCATCGCTAGACGAATGTGCTCGTAGAAGCTCCCTTTCTTCTCCGAAATATCCCACCATCATATCATGCTGATAGCTGAACCTCGCCAACCTACAAACAACACACATCGCGCCAGCTAGCCATTTTAGCTTGCCTGCGCTCCCTTTTTCGTCAACCTTAATTTCGCTTTCACTCATTGGCAGCAGGAGCAGTGGTGCTATACCTATCTTGAGCCAACAATACCTAACGAACAGAGTAGTTTCTTTGATTTCTTTTATTTTAATTTGACGATAAGGAGAATCTAAAACAGAAACAAGCAGCAAAAGTTTGTCAAGTGTCTTCAAAGACACCACACAAAAAAAGCTTAGGAAAGGAGAAGCTGGATAAAACCCTTATTATAATCGAATTGAAGAAAAACCGCGTCGGATGAACTCGCCGCCGACAATATCGATCGATTCTCTCAAACTCGAAAAGATGATTATGCCCCGGCGAGTACCCAGACGCGAGCGTCTGCTGATACTCGTCGCCTTCGCCCTCATCGGCTCCTGGCTCTTCTTCGCCCCGCACACGGCAACAATCTATACAGCAAACCCTCACCTGGATAAGTGGATACCTCCCAAACACTCTGGTCCGGGCCTGAAGATTGCACTGGTCAACACTCCGCGATACCATTTCGAAGTCGTCACGCCGCTTCTGTACGCTTTCGCAAACCAGGGAGATTTGGTGGAGCACTTGGAGTTATTCGCGACAGAGTATGGCAGCACGCGGTTGGGTGTTCGTCCGATCCTTGACGATCAGCTCCCACAAGAGAGCTCGTGGCTGTCATGGTTCAGCAAGCAGAGCCCAGCACCCAAAGTCCACGTTTCCGATCCCAGACGACTCAGCGAGATGAACTTTGTGGCCGATGTGATGATCCTCACCAGCTGTTCGAGGGATTTCGAGTGGACCAGTATCAAGGATAAAAGGGTGTTCGATCCGGAATGGTATAGAGCGCCAAAAGAGATCGTGTGTCTGCTGCACGAAGCTGAAGAATGGACAGCTAAAGATACGCTCTGGAGAAGATTTTTGATGCCATGGATTGATAGGGGTAGGGTCACCTTTATGACACTCAGCCCTCACGTGGCGGAATATGTCGAGAAGAATATCGAGACGACCTGGGGTATGGCGCCTATTCTGAGGGATCCTCTAGGAATTGGTAACAAAGGTGTCTTTATGATGGAACCTTTTATTCCAATTTTCGAAGATGAGAAGCAATTCGACGAGAAAATGTTTAGCAATATCACCGGGCCGTTTGCTGCTATCCCCGTAAGTTCTATCTGCAATATTTTAATTTGGAAGCTTTGTATAGCTAATATGATATCATGAATAGGGCAAATACGAACCGTTCCGTCGCAATTACACCTCCATTTTCGACCATATGGCAGATCACCTCGAACTTATCCAATCCACAAACGCCACCCTCCGTCTTGCAGGCTATGGCGACTGGCCTCCCTCGATCCCGGAATCTCTCAAACACCACATCTTCCTCCACTCTCACTATGACTTCCCCGCCTACTTCTCACTCCTATCCCGCGCCATGGCCATCCTCCCAGCCTTCGCTACCCACAAATACTTTGAAGATCGAGCGTCCTCCACAATCGCCACATCCGTCATTGCGGGCGTTCCTTTAGTAGCAACGAAAGAGTTAGTACAAAAGTACGCATACATCGAAGCTGAAGGAGCATGGTTACAAGAAGATGACGAAGAGGAGATCGTGACCTGGTTACGGGTGTTGAAACTAGGGCACGAAGAGTGGGAGGCGAAGAAGGGTAGAGTTAGGGCGTTGAGGACGCGGTTGATCAGGAAGAATTTGGCATCCGTAGGGAAATTGCTAGATGAGATTCGACGGAGAAATCGGGCACGCGGGTTTTAGAACGACTCGAGGATCGTTTTCCAGAACTCTGCTGAATCCCAGCCGAGTAGTGGTGTTTTCGGTGAGAGCTAGATTGAGCTGCTTCTCCTTTTTTTCAGAGCTACGACATTTGCTTTTGTGAGCGGGTTTTTTCTTATAATTCATGGTATATTATTCTATATTCTCTTAATGTTGATGGTTTTCATTTCTTTAAAATTTCTGACTGGAGGAAAAGTTGGATGTATACATATATTGTCTGAATCATATTGTTCTTTTTTTTCATTTCTATTCGTTTCTTCCTACTCCTTTACGATTCAGATGATTCCTCTTCCCCTTGACCATTGTAAAAAAATACGACAGCTAGCTGTTGTCACTCTTCTTCCGCACCTTTCCTTTCCTTCGTTTTATTCCTTTTATGGTTATGCATGCATGTGTATCTATAATCTTTTTTTTAACAACCTTTCTGTGGCGGACTCCAGTGCTCATGCTAGCGACATCCTTTTTTTCTTGTTTTTGGTCTTCTGTTTTCTATTGTTTTTTCCAGCTTATAGATAATCTTTCTTCTTCGAGACATCAAGTACCAATACAAAAACCAGCTTTGGAAAAGCGAATGGGATGGAATATAAACACTGTTCCCTCTAGTTTGAATACTGAGAAACATTTACAATTTTTTCATTTCTGGTGCTACGCTAGACTCTACAGTGCATGATATACACCACTGATCACTTACCCAATACCAATCTTAACCTACGACGAGCCCCACTCCTCAACCTTCTCCGTCTTGACTTCCTCCCCACCCTCACCCGCACAAACAGCAGGACTAACGGCAACATATTTATAAACACACTTCTCTGTCTCCGCGACACTCAATAGCTTCTCCTCCGGCCCACATCTCAGGTAAACATACGCACTCCTCTCCGGTCCGTTCCAACACCTTGCCCCTCTTTCGAATTTCACAACCAATACCTCCTCTTCGATCTCCTCGTCCAGCCGCTTCTCAAAGCCAGTCCAATCTCCTAGATGCGTAGAGCCACCATCGCGGTTCTTTTGTGAAGCGCGGCCCATGTGGCAGTAGGAGTAGGTATATTCTCCGCTTTCGGCTTCCGTGCAAATATCTTTGAGAGCCCAGAAGACAGAATTGGTACCATAATCTTTGGTGAGGTCGGAGTTTAGTGTATCCAGCTGGGATTTTCTGGTGGTAAGGTCGCCTTCGGAGCGGGAGAGGTCATCTGTTAGCTTTTGGATACGGGGGGAGGTGTGTGTTGATCCTTGTGTGGAGGTGGAGGTTGTGGGTTTCCGGTGGGCGAGGAGGCCGTTTTCGACGAGCGTGTCGCGGAGGGAGTTTAGCTGGGCGTGGACCCATGATCGGAGGAAAGGTGGTAGGAGCGATTCAATGGCATACACTATAAACATCTATTAATATAGGTTGTTTTGAGGCGGGACTTGAGTATTGAATGGCAACTTACTATCTTCAACGAAAGGAATGGGTTCCGGCTCCCATTCGTCCCAATTGATCTCCTCCGTAGTTAAAGTCTGAACATCGGCTTTGAAATCATTCTCGTTCTCATCCGCTACTGGTTTCATGGCGAGATAATCCTCCCATGCCTTCACCGCTCTCTTAACCCCCTCATCGTTGAAATTGGGGTTATATTCCTCCTTGAACGTTTTCAATATCTTCTCGGCACTCTCGAGCTGAAACTCCAACGTCTCCTTCTGAGTCTGCAATGTGCTCAACGTTTCCTTATATTCATCTATCCTCTCCCTCGCAAACTTCAACAACCCGGCGTGTTTCCCCTCACCCGAACCATCAGTCGACACCTTCAGCTTCTCCTCCTCCTCTGCCTCCTTCAACTCCGCGCGCTTCTTCTCGACTTCAATCTCCGTACGGGAGATTTCCCCAGTCAACGTGGCAACTTTATCTTCCGCTTCCTTCCTCAACAACGCTGCTCGTGCTACTAACGATTTATAATTCTTCAACCCAGATTCATAAAGTATCCGTGCCTCTTCTGACGCTTTCCGTGCTTCACGGCCGATACTCTCGCAATTATCAGGACACTTTACACCGCCTATGCCCATCCACTCGTCCGACCCGTCACAACATACATCGTAGTCGCATATACCATCATTAATACGGCTGAAGGGGATGTAGGCGGGGATGTGGCCTTTGTTAGCGCAGTAGAAGCCGGGGAGCGGGTTGAGGGAGTGGTTTAGGTGGGAGCAGGCCGATGTGCCGGGTTCGTCTGAGCCGTCTGGACAGTCGCAGAAGTCGTCGTTGACGAGGTTGGAGTGGATCTTTTGGTGGGGAGCGGAGATGCAGGTAAATTGGTTGGAGGTGTCGGGTCGGTATTTATCAGTTACTAGTTGTTATATAGAAACGTTGAGTTTGTTAGTTGGTGTGCTTGTAGAATAGGTAGTTTCTGGTTTAAAGGGTGTGATTGTGGTAGTGGGAACGTACGTGACGGATTGACACCACGAGGAAGAATCCAATCATTGCCTATCGGCTTTTGAGCGGCCTCGGTGAGGGCTAAAGTGAATGGGAGGAGTAGAAATGATCTCATTGTTTATGGTAGCAGTGTGGTTGGTATGGCAGTTCGAGTACTGCTCGTTAGGGATGGTTAAGCTAGGTTCGTAAAACACGGGTACCATGCGAGACCGGCGCACGAGATGATCGAAGATTGGGTATAAAGTTGTTTACAATGCCATTGACCGGAGATATTACGGCTCGGGCGGGGTCCTGGAGATGGCAATTGCTGCGTAAATGAAGGTTGGAATAGTGTTTTGGGGGATGAATGTATTTGTGACGTTCAACTGGCCAGCTTGCCCCGTCGAAGGGCGGCGCGTTGTTGGTAAGGTCACGTGATCTAGATTGTATATGAGGTTCAGGGAGATTGGTGAGATGCTTTAAAGGAAAGGTTCGGCATAATGGTAAGAGAAGTATCGGTGGATTAATGCCATTCCCGGTCTTTCGGAGGAATGATAGGCTAGCATCTGGACATTTGGATATCTGTAACTAGTCGTGTTTCAAAGTCGTCTCTGGTGCGAATGTCGACGGAGAACCAACCCGTGTTGTATGTGGTATTATTTGCTGCCCTAGCTTAGCAGGACACTGGAATCATCTTTTTAATGATAGCTTTAAGTCATATTTGTGGAATTTCTGGGGATTGCTTGGGAAATAGGAGTGGGCACATATAATTCAGTAGGAGTGATTATTGATACGCCTCGGGGTATGTTCTAATCCATATCAACACCGTTCGACCGATGTTTCATTCCTGCTTACACGGTCTGGCATGCGGTTTCTCAACTCAATTCGAGCTCGCCAAGCGGAGTTTCGACCGTTTCACCTGATTCTCGAACGTATTGGTGCATGATGTAACTTCCAAGCTAAACATGCCTTTGTCCCAAGTCACGGTTGAGTGTCGGAGCTCGCAGCTACGTCCATGCATGTAAAAGCCCATTTCTCGGGTTATCGTATAAATACCCAGCCTGTCCGTGCCCGGATACTCGCTTAGATGGTAGTTGAATTCCTAATATCCGTCAATAATTTCCATTTTCTAACTAGCTGCCGGTCAGCTAGAAATACACAACCGCTGGTACGGTACAGCCGTAATCCTAAATCTTGCATACTAACTAATAATACAACACTCATTCGGTCGACCGCTATCCCATACGTATCTTAATATTATAATTCACAATTGTCCTACATTCGTAATATTATTCAAGATGCTTGTGGAATTAGGGAGTCTAGTCCTGCCGATTGCACTCTTAATTGAGATGTACGTAAAAACCAAAGCACCAAATAATCCGCTATATATTTGAACTTGTACTAACAAATAGAAAAGCGCATCCGGGGCAGTAATACTCGGTCTCCCAGAGCGAACAGATACCTGCACCTCTCTCTCAAAAGGCTACATCTGCCACAAAGATATCAGTCGCTCCTGGGGCGCCTACTCACCATACCACGCCCTCACATCACCATACAAAGACTCCGCCCTCCCCTCAGAATGCAAAGTCACATTCGCACAAGTCCTCTCCCGTCACGCTTCACGCTACCCAACCCGCAATGCTGGCGACAAACTAAAGGCAACATTGGATAAAATACAGTCGAAAGCGAAATCATACTCCCCAAAGACAGAGTTCATCAAAAAGTTTGAATACGACCTCCAAGAGGGCTACGATATGCTCACTGAGTTTGGAAAGGGAGAGATGTACCGCTCCGGTGAGGTTTTCTTCCACCGTTACAAACACCTCGCGAAGGAGGAGGAGCCATTTGTGAGAGTTGCGGGACAACAGAGGGTGGTCGATTCCGGCAATATTTTCATGAAGGGGTTCACCCATGCAAAGAAGAAGTACACTGGTGCTGATAAAGTCTCAACCCCGGAGCCAGTGATAATTTACGAGGGCGAGAAATTCAAAAACGTATTGGATCATTCGGCTTGCAAGTCCTTTGAAACGGGCAAGTTTTCTCAAACTTATAAAAAGCCAATGGACGAATATGCCGCTGTGTTCACCCCGCCAATCATTGAAAGACTCAAAGGGGAAATGCCAGGATCCGAAATCGACGCGCACGATGTGGAAAGTCTGATGGGTTTATGCTCGTTTTATACCGTTGTAAAAGGCGTTCCGCTCTCTAAATTCTGCCACCTATTCACTCCAGAAGAGTTCAAACAGTATAATTATTTTAGAACATTGGGGTTCTACTACCGTTTCGGACCTGGTAACGAGCTCGGTCCAGCTCAGGGTATCGGCTTCGTAAACGAGTTGATCGCACGGTTGACGAATTCGAAGGTTAAGGACTATACCACCTCGAATGCTACGACGGTAGGACCATTGGATAAGAAAATCTATGCGGATTTCTCACATGATACTACTATGATCACCATCTTTTCTGCGATGCAGCTGTTTGACGGCCTGAAGCCGCTGAATACGAAGAGCATTGATGCGGAAGATAGGTTTAATGCGGCTGAGTTGGTGCCGTTCGCGAGCAGGATGTATGTGGAAAAGCTGAAGTGCGAGGGTGAGAAGGATGACTTGGTGAGGGTTTTGATTAATGAGAGGGTGATGAAGTTGAAGTGCAAGGAGAAGAAGTTTGGGGGGTGTACTGTGAAGGATTTCGTGGGTGGGTTGGAGTTTGCGAGGACTGGTGGCAATTGGGTCAGCTGTGGACCGACCCATCATGCTTGATAGGTTCTTTTTTGTGAATATAGAATTGATGGTGTCTTGAATATTAATTATTATAATAAAATTTGGGGTTTATATCTTGGTATCAATAGTCAGCTGTGCGTCGAAGGTTTGCAGCTGCAGGTTAGATGTCTGACTTCGTATTCGATGCGCCTGGGGATAAATAGCAGAAATGAAATAATCAATGTACATGTGGGGTTCCCGTCTCCACTTAATTGATGCCGAATTGACAATAGAATACTCCAGTTTCCGATTTTTTTGATCTTTTGTCGGGGGGGCACGAGGACGGAGGGCCTCTCTTTTCGATCCATCCAACATACAAAATAACACACAATATGGCACGGTCAACTTTCTCGCGACTCCCGTGCGCAAAGCAAAAATTTCGTCTCTCTGGAAAAAAAAAAAAAAAAAGCAAACGAGAAAAGTATACGAAAAGATGTTATTGAAACCCATTCGCTTCAATTCGGTCCGAATGGCAAAGGATCTGAGCTCTTTCCCATTTCCTCCTTCAGAGTAGTACGCGCGTTGGATGGGCAAAATAAATAGCTTTGACCCTCCATTCGAAGTGTTGACATCCAATGAGGCCCCGGGACTTCTGTTGCATTCGATCCGACAACTTGGTACACCCGTCCTAAGTTGTTTGCCGGAGACGGATGACCAAACCGTTCCGTCTTTGAGAGGTTCGGTACGAGGTGCAGAAATATCAATCGACGATTCAAATATGCCTCCTCTCCTTGTTTCTGGAAGAATTAGTTTGAAAGTGAGAGCAGTCTGCAGATGAGTTTGCGTTTTGAGGTTTGCATGCACGAGGAGGCTATTTCGGTTGATATCTTGGCAAGGCTATGATATTCGATGGTTGTCGCACGAGCGGCTCAGCTAGTCTACATGCATATGCTGTGCCCTGCTTCATCGTGGATCATCATTCGTCAGTGCCGTCCGGATCGTATTTGTTGCAGAAATCAGCAATGGGATTCGGGCATCCAAATTCTTGAATCGTCGCAATCTAGGTTTGCAAGATACGAAAATTTTGCAAATTTTAGGGATGAAATATTGAGAGGAACTCGTCTTGTGAATTGAAATTCTGGTTCATGTTGTATTTCATTGTCAAAACGAGTGACTTTCTAGATTCTTCTCAAGGAATCTGCTCGAACCCTGTGCAGGATACCTGTTGGGACGTTTCATAGGTACATGTACAGGATATATACCAACCTCGACAGGAAATTCCTCGGAACTGGATACCAACCGGTTAATTGTTGATAAGTTGACCAAAGTCCATAATGTAATCTTCAGTAAATTCAATAATTATTTTGAGGTGGCCTTACAGCTGCTTGCCGGTTGGTCAAATCAGGTGAAGATTTTAAACGCCCAAGAGATGAGAGGTCCTGAAAGATGGGATTCAGGTCAGCTAGTCTGAACTCTGAATCGAATGTACAGATGGTGAGCTATAATATGCACCATCTCATTAGACTAAAGATTAAACGACTAGAAGCATAATATGCTCGAGCTCCTAGTATCCTTCTTTCCTTTTTTCTTTCGAGTGGTGAACTATATGCTAATCCTGTGAAAATAACATGAAGGAATCCGAACCTAGTGGTATATAGGGTGAGGTTTAAATGCACAGACATGCAAAATTGTAACAATTGGAGGACTGATGAAATTGATACGACAGCCGGCCGAGAAATTGTTAACTTTGCAACAGTATCATAGTCGAAAAAAGCTTTGGGTCACTCCCAGGGTGTGTCAAATTTTATCGAGATTTTAGGCACTCCTGAGAGGCAAACTAGCTGGATGTACTCAGCAGCTTTACCATGCTAACAATGTGGTTAGAGAAACCGGTTTGATTTGCTATTGTTATGGAGGGTGGTGCAATACGAAGCAACTCAATGGCAGACCATGTACATACCTCTCATTAGAGCGTGCCATTAGGAGCCATGAGGATATATAAACGGAGCCTCCATCCCCAGTCCTCACTTCATCAATCAAATATTCTCCTTCAAACGTTGCAAGAATCTTCAGCCAGCTCTAAGATTCCAAGATATCCTCAAAAGCTTTAAAAGATACTTATCTCCTTCACCACTTTAGAGAATATTATTAAAATGTTGCTCATCAAAGCTGTCAGTGCTCTTATCATCCCCCTCGTCTCTGCAACGTGCGTTCCATGGACCACGGGAGGCACCTGTACAGCTACCTCAGCTTCTTGCACCTTCTACAATTGTTTGGAGGGCAAGTCCAACTGCGGACCCACTGGCTACGCTCTCGGCTATGCCCTTCCATTCTGCAACGCTATCACCGCTGTCTCATCCTCTCTCTCAGCAAACGGTCAAGCCTGGTACTCTAACACCAAATACTGTCTCCAAGACGCTCTTGCCACGGAAGCCGAGTGTCAAACCTCTTGTTCGGACATTTACACCAACGCCTTCGCCAGTCATGTTCCCTGCTACACCAGCTCTGGATTCTGCAGTTTGAGCGGACACGATCTGAAAATCTTCTTCCAAGTTGTTGGTGTTAACGGAACAGTTAGCAACGATGGACTCGCTCTTTTCGGTGCTGTTTTGCAGCAATGCGTCAGCTTGTATCAGAGTGGTTCCGTTAGTGGTGGGTGGGTTGAATGGCTTGTCAAGACTTTGGACGGAGATATCTGATCCATTCTTGTCTAATCGACTAGCATTCTTTAGTGGTGGATGAGAAGAATGGTTTTTTTTGAAATTTTTTCTCGTATCAACTGTTGACTCCTATGGATTCACTTCATACTCAATTTCTTTGTCTCAACATCGGATGCAAGGTCACTTGACCAACTTGTATTCGAGGATTATGTAGATAATGCATTCATGTATCTACTGTCTTTTGACTCTACGTTCTTCTTATCTCCCAATTGAGATTCTGAATACTGACTTCTTCCCCTGCCTTCTCGTCGTAATCAAACCATTCGCCGTCACTAACCTCCACAGATGTAAACTTTGTCCCACTCTCGATACCCTCACAAAGAAATTCACCCTCTGGCTTAAACTCGAGAAATTCAAGCCCTCGGCATTCTAATTCTATTATATTTTGTCGTTTTGCCGGGGAGGATTGCGGGTACGGCGTCGCGTTGGATTTGATGTCTATTAATCAATTCATGTTAACCTAAGAAATGCCATGAGCATTCGATATGATATGACCTACTCGCAGAATGCTCTCTCTTGCAGTTCTTGCACTTCCATACAAAGTTAGCTTCGCCTCTCGACCCTGACATCTCGCTCGTGTCCTAGCAGTACAAATATTCTGGATCAGTTTCATTCTCATGGGCGAACCAGTTACTACGTCGTTTAAAGTTGGCTTGGAGCACTGACATATTTGCTGAAGCTGACTGGATTTGGATGGGTCTCGCGACATGATGTGCATTGTACCGTAAAAGTATAATAGTACGGGTTCTCAGGACTGTCGTTCGGGCGTAGGTTTGTGACACTATACACAGGTTAGCAACAGTTTCGGAGATATTATCAAGGTGAGAAACGAGTCGGCATACCTACCCCGTGAGTTCTGCTGTTAACGCGAGGAACATCGTGTCGACCTTTTAGACGAGAAGTTGGTGATGGGAGAGTACTAGAGTGGGGCGTAGTTTAAGCGTGAAGGTGGGATGCTGCAGCGCTGTGGGGAACCGAAGCTTCAAGATATGGCATTTGTGGCGCATGCAGCTCATCCGTGGCGAGTGAAATCGATGGCGGTGCCCAACCTCATCACCAACACATGCCGCCGAAACTCCCTCAAGTTGCCTCGCTCTTGCCAATTCAATCCACCATGTAGCACCGCCCAACCGAGCTTCCATCGCCACCCATATATTGCGACACGTCTTTATTCAAAAACTTGTATATAGAACATTGCCATTGCAGATTTTTAGAACAAGATTTCCTTTGTTAATTGCTCACAATGGCGCCGTCTAGATCATCCAGAACGAGCTTACAATCCGTCGACCTCCGAGCGCTCGATTACCTAGCTTCGCCGTCCGCCAATCTCCTCTGCCCCATATGCCATTCGCCTCTCATAACACCGGTACAAACTCGATGTTTGCATACGTTCTGTTCGGCGTGTATATCACTCTCATTGGAGCGGTCATTGACATGTCCGGTCGACCGGAAGGACCTCAGCCATGACGATGTAACACCAGCTCCGATTATGATCACAAACCTCGTTAACGACCTAGTTGTGCTATGCCCGAACCGGGAGAGGGGGTGCGGAGCTTCGTGCGCGAGATGGCTTGTTGAATCGCACGTTCGTGAGGATTGTGGGTATGCGCTTGTGAAATGCGCGAAAGATGGCTGCGATGGGATGGTGGAGAGGAAGGACGTGGAGGAAGAGTGTGTGCATGAGGAAGTGGGATGTCAGTTCTGCGAGCTATCAGTGAGGAGGCTGGATCTTGATGTGAGTTCTGAGGGAGACTCATTTACTTAGCCCAGACCGCTGACTTTATATAGTCTCATCACCGGGAATGCCCCAAGCTGTCTTCAGAATGCCCTCACTGCGCCGAATCGTTCCTCAACCCGGATCTATCTATACACATCGCAGATTGTCCTGCTGAGATTATCGACTGCCCAGCATCACATTTCGGTTGCCCGTACACCTCACCGCGGTCCGATATCGATGCTCACACTTCGAACTGCCATTTTGTTGCCCTCACGCCGATTCTACAGTTACATACTGAAAGAATTACGACATTGGAGCTCGAAAACAGAACGATCCGCCAAAAGCTTGAACTTTTAACTCCCCCGCGGCCGTTACCGACGCCCAGCTCCTCGACCACGATTTCATCTTCGTCGAATCCTCCCGCCAATGACGGTTCTTCGACGAACCGGGATATGACGTCGGAAATGCAAGACTATACCTACCATCTATACTCTGAATACGAACAGCTAAGAGCGGATGTTGAACGTCTAAACGCTCAGATCAGAGAACTTGATGTGAAGCAGGATATGGCGAGGATCAATGAGGGTTTGAGGTATAACGATGAAATGACTGGAATGAGAGCTGCGATGAACGGATTGAGGATGCAACTCCATTGGTTGGTAGCGAGTAGGAGAGAGACTGGGGCCGGGTCAGGCGGTGCTGGTGGGGGCGCGAGTAGGAGTGTAGCTGGGGGGTCTGCTGGAGACGGGAGAAGGATGAGTGGTATGTTTGTTCTAATCTGGTGCCTTCTTGGACGAGCTTATATGCTAATAATATGTGATTTGTAGACTCTGTTAGACAGGTGATGAAGTTATAATGGATTTTTGGCGTTTTCTGCTCTATTTTTTGGAGTCACGGATCAAGTTACTATTGGTATATATAGACTAGGCTTTGGAGTGCCCACTGTATTGGGGTCTGTTTTGAGGCTCTGCAAAATGGACGCGTCTGAGGATCTTGGCACTCACTCAACTGAAATTTCAGCACAGGTGCACAGACTCTACGTGTCAAGTGGTCAATTTCGAAGAAAAAACCAATCTGGGGTGCCAGAACCTTCTATGACGAGTATGGAACTCGAGATCGGCTTCTCGGTCGCCTTGAGACCTGTAAACGATGGGAACTCAGTGAAAACTGGTTCAATCGTACATTATAACAGGGATTTCAATATCCTTATCGTTGACTATCACGAATATCTCTTAGAATATTGTAAGAATCGTTGAAACATATCCTGAGCTTGAAGCTGAGCTAGCACCCACTTCAATTGGGAGAGTATTCGTTTGAGCCTCGGTCGCAACCACCAAGAATCGCAACGCTCCACGTACGAAAGTCATACCTGGTATCACTCACAAATCATGAATAACGACTAACCAAAATAGTCTTGATCAAACTCGGAGAGACCCAGTCTGGAGAACACCATCTGGCAAAGTGTCAGATGGACTGCACATGCATTTGTTTGTCTCTCCGCGCAGGGGCTCCCAACTTCACACAGTTGTGCAATTTTTTTGATATGCGATCCCTCTTTTTAATATGCGATCTGACTTGCATTCTTGCATTCTTTTTGATATGCGATCCGATGCGAACACCCAAAATATAAAGGAGCTAACCCGGCTCCCAAAAGTCGAAACTGGAGGAAAGCTTTGTCTTTTGTTCAAGAACCCAATAACAGCTTGTTTCCCTCCTCGACTGCTCTCCACAAACTCTCTAGCTTTGAGACCGCAAAATACCCTCTAGTACTAGAAACTTTTAATTTCTTTACCTCAGAATATATGTTATACATTTTTTGAAAAAAAAAAAAAAAAAAAAAAAACACTTGCCTGTAGCCAGCGCTCGGCAGTCTGGAGAACAACTTGCCTTTTATCTCCATATCTCAGATCGATCTTTGCCATGCCTCCTCAAACTGTCCCGAAATGTAAATATTGTAGGAAGGATAAAAAGAAAGTAAGATAGCTACCACCTGGATCTGGCCCTCGCCCTGCTTAAATTTCAAGGCTCTAGCTATTCCAACCAATGATGGTGACTATTATACTGATGTTAATTGTTTTATGTTAGTGCGTTTCCGAGGAATCTCACGATAAATGCACCAGATGCAGAAAGCTAGGGAAACCATGTTCCGAGCTAGAGCTTGCTTTTTCAAACTCTCAGGAAGCACCTTCATTACCCTTTGCCTTACCAACCCGAAGCGTATCCGAAATGTAAGCCTGTCCGTTGGTTTAAGTTAATTCTAATACTTTTATTGACACGAGAAAGGTTGGTCGACGTCGATTGTCTGCTGTACCTCCTCTCTGGGCTTCGACATGTCGAGAAGGGTTTCCGAGAATTCACAGGCAGCAAATCTTCCTCAGTCCTTGAATTATACGATTCAGAGCACGAGATTATACGACTGATGGTCTCTACTGCTGATAGCGCTAGGGCTAGTTTGGAGGCCACATTAGATCATGTCACGAAAGAGTTCTCCAAAGGTCGCAGCCATTTCACTTTCTCGGGACAAGACCAACAAGCACATCGTCTCGAAGCTACGCTGAAGAATCCAGGGTGGTACGATCACCAGTTACCATCAATGAGAGATATATCGACTCCGTACAAAATCTCTCAAGAACTCGCCAATGACCCTGTACGCGGATTGATATTTAAGCGGCTTAATTGTTTACTGGCTTACTTAGATCCGACTGAAAAAATTCTCCCTATGCCGTCAGCGTCAGAGTTCATAGATGCTAGTATCAAGCTTCGATCTGTCATATCAAGATACGAATTGGAGATCCCTCAGAACATCGTTCAACTGTATAAGGCCTTCGATATTACATTCGACCCATCCCAGTATTTCGAAACTATAAGACCACCTATGGTCAGCGTTAGCGAGGTTGCGATATACAACCATGAAATCATATCTGAAATTTCTAAATCAAAGACTGGAATAGAAATTCTCAATATCCCAACAGTTTTTGGACTCAACTTCTGTCACTTTGGCGCCAAATTGAACCTATCCTTCCAATTTTTAGGGGAAATAGCCTCAACCGAAAAATTTTGGTCAAGAACAATCTTCGGAATGACCCCATTAACTATAAGCATTGTGTTTGAAAACAATGAGCTCTTCAGTGCAATCCTCAAAACAATTCACAAACGGTTGTTTCACGAGGCTGGACTACAAGGGACGGCTCTGGCCCCAAAAGATACGGCCCTAGACCTCAACTGGTTTGCTGAACTTTGGCCTGACGCTGACCTATTGAGACTATTTTCCGATAGAGGCATTGGCTTGGCTAACAACGACGAATTTGAAGGGTTTTGGGGCGTCAATCCTCTAATGGTGGCCATTATTGCTCAGAACACCCAAGCGGTCGACTTTCTGTTAGCTTCGCCTCTAGCAGCAACTCCAACAATCCCCCGCAGAATTCACTCACCCACTCGGATTGCAATTCTGACAGCTAGACTTATCAAAATCAAAGCCAAATGTGGAAATTATTGGATGAACTTCCCCTTAGAGCTTCTTGGCCCAGCTCATATCGCGCTATTGCTTCAAGATTACCATACACTTGGAAAATTATTATCGAAAGGACCTGCATTGCGTTGTTCACAGGTATGGTGCCTATTAGGGCTAGCTTTGTGTTGTAAAGACATCCAATGCTTGGCGCTATTTCATCTTCTAAACCTATCTAGTGATGAGAAGGAACTCCATACGACTCTCATCGCTATGTTGAACTTTCCTGGGGCGCGTCAGAGTTATTCTTCAACATACTCGTTCGGCTTTCATGCGAAAGATTTCATTCCAAGTGTTTCTTTGGAGTGCTCGCGGGCTTCAATTAAATTTCTTTTGGAGGATGGGAGGGACCTTCTTGGTCATGAATTACCCAAATCCTTCGATATCCATATGTTCGAGGACTCGTCAAATGCTTCTATCGAGCAACCAGTTTGCGACACAGCCTCAAACGAAGTTAATATGGATGATCCGATGGATTTTGTTGATCTAGAGGAGGCTTCTCGGATATTGAGCAGCCCGCATGAAGCGTCATTCATATCTGCCCTGCCTTTCATAGGTCGAGACCCTTGTCCGACGCATGAAGAAATACATTTGGCAGGTGCATCAACGAGCCATTCTCATCAAAGGCGACCACAGGAGGCTAGGTCCATTATGACGAAGACTTCACGAACTTCATCTTCTGCCAAAACTATTCTCGAGCATGGTGGTATGAGCCTCCTTTGGCCAAGAAAGTATTCAGATAGACCTCAATCTGCCGACCCAAGTGCATGCCTTTCTTGATACCTGCAAAAACTTTGGGGGTTTTAAAGCCTATCTAGCTATCGTCTCATTTCTGCTTCGTTTTCCTTTCATATCCTTTTGAGTCCATAGATATATTCTTCGTGCTTCGCAGCTGGTTTACGAGACAAGATATTTTACCAATTAATCCACTTTACTTTCTTAGCCGGCTCGAATCTAAAAAATATCTTTGGCATTCTATTAAAAGTATTATCTTCATTTCATCATGATTATACAAGCATTTCTAAATTTCATAGGCGATGTAAAATCAAAAAATATCTATGGCAATACGTTACTATTCTTTTCGTTATCTACTCTAACAGAAGTTTACCACATTGCAAGCTATACTGAATTAAGAAACAGTACTGTGAGGTGGGATAACTTTCTAACCAAGAAAAATGCCTTAAACTTTGCCAACATATATTAGCTTGTTTATTTTGTTTTGTGGAAGATATTATGGCCCGTATGAAACTCAAATGAACAACATTGATCACTTTAAACCACCAAAGACAATCCTTCAACATCTAGCGCCATTGAGTAACTGCTTTTTTGAATGTCTCTTGGCCCTTCTCGAGCATGGCTTTGCGGTCTTCCAAAAACTTTCGTCGTTGTACTATATCTGTTGGCTCAGCAACAAGGTACTCGATTTGAGGATCAGGGATAGCCATGATTTCGTTTGGAGTAAGAATCAGATTCGGCAAGGTTTGTACGAGATGTCGCTCGATAACTTGCTTCGCTACAACATCTATGAAATATTTCATTTCGCACTTCCAGTTCCAGGATATTAGTTGATTTTCCGTTGCAAATGCTCAAACTTTATATCATAGCAGTTCAAATCAGAAGAGTCCAATGACTTACTTTGTAGATCGCTTGTTCACAGTCTAAAGCATCTTCGGCAGAAAATTTATCCATGTCCTGTTGGACTTTAAAGTTGGCAGCCTTTTGTTTAAATAATTTAGGCGATATATATTCTTTGTCATAATTCGTGTTATTCAAGCGTTCGATAATATTTACTGTCGCTGCAATTGCAATCTGATCAACTTGTCCTTGATATTTCAGTTGGCGTAGTTTCTGAATCGTGGTAGTATAATAGTGATTGTAGGTAATCAGATGGAGCGCTTTATCAGCGATGATTTTTCTGAGCTCTTCTTTCGCTGAATCTGAAGCAGCCTTTAGAGCTTGCTCCACTCGTTCTCCCATCAAGCGACTTTGGACTGTCGCTGTCGTTGCAAAACCAAGTATCCTCTCGACGAAAGTGAAGCAGGTCTCTGCAATGCGGTTAATATGAAGTGAAGCAATCTCTTTCCAGGGTTCTGATTGCTCTTGAAATATATATCCAATAACTTTTGGATCAAAGTTACCTGGCAGTTCAGTGCCTCTCGTTTTTCTAAGAACCTCGCAAACCCATTCTACAGCCTCTGAATGTGACTTCCTACCAGGACGTGGCAATTCAAGATGAATTGCGTCGTCTAGATCTAGTGTCGGCGATTGTATTCCTCCTGGTATAGATAGGGCATGTTGTCTCTCTGTTTCTTGGGCTTCCATATCAATATCATCATCTCCAAATATTTTTCTCTTTTCGCCCACGTTATCTCCTGGTTTGTTGCCGATGATATATTTTCGACCATACAGACGCATATTGCGCGCAAATTCTGAGTTCAACTCTTGAATCGTCGCTCTTAGCCGTACTGTATTTTCTTCCTCATTAACCATGGAGTTAATTGCTATGGAACCGAAGAAGGGATGTTCGTATTGGCCCCTGATGGCGGCAGTTGTAAGCTGGTATACCTCCATTGCAACAGTCATCAAATATTGTCGTTGTTCTAAAAGAGTGGCTCGACTTTTGCCAAAATGAGAAAGCTCTTCATTGGTCTTACTAAGAATAATGTTGAGTTCGTTTCGGAGATCAGGGAGCTCTCTTTTCAAATGATCCCTAAGAACTATGCTCAAGCGATTTCTTAAACTGCCCACACCAACCATATCGCGAGGAAGTTCGGAGTAGGGGTGTTGTAGGAAGAATTGCTTCTCGGCTTCATTCCTCGTCTCTGCAGAGCTTGTACTATCTCCTTCCCCTCTATTTCTTACAATATGCCATCCAAGTTTGAGGTGAATATCTTTGTTGCAGGCCAGATCAATCCAGGTTTTCTCGTTTTCGCTACCGGAACGCAAGTAGTCAGGTTTTGTAATGACGCCCAAAGTCCTTTTACCTTCAGGGTCGACTTCTGGCTTCCTGCAGTATTCAAGGATAATCTGATTGGCGTAATCATTTTTCGCGGATATGATTGCGAGAATAATGGTTCTTCGGTTGGATATATACTCTTTCACAAGACTTTTGATCAGCTCAACGTCTTCTTGGCTTTGCGCTTTGTTCTTCGCATGGATGAGGCCTGGAAGATCGACAAGAGTGCTAGACGGTGGTGTTAGCTTGGTCCGTGGCAAAGTATCATCTAAATCGTTTCAACTAGATTTGAATGATATACTTGTTGATCCTAAATAGATAACATGCAAACCGATTGCGGATCTCGGCGATAGACTTACAGTTGTGGTCGATCAGGTCCTGAAATATCCACAGTTAGGACATCTCTTGAAAATGCTTTCCCAACCCCCAATCCCATTGCAGCGGTGGCATCTTCCATCAGCTCAGGCAGCTCTTCAAAATCGTTTATGGTTCGTTTAAACTTCATCAACTCCATCTTCTCACTTTCATCTCGATCCTTGCCTGGTGTGATCGTGATACTGATTTGTCGTTCAGGAGCCCTTCGCAAGATGATTTCAGTTGCAAATCTTGTACAGAGATTCTCTTTTCTTGGAAAAGGTATCTCCGTGATGGCTTCAAGTACTGAAGACTTCCCAGAGGATTGGTCACCGCAGACCACCAACTGCGGCAGCGATAAGACTGAGCTCAAACCAATGCGCTTCAGTTGATCTACTAGGTCAAGGATTTTGCGATGCCCGTCATCCTGAAGAGCGGTCAGAGATGTAGTGGTCAGATTTGATGGATTATCCATAACTTGGGCTTTGATCGACTATTAAGGTTTTCACTGAAGACGTCTTTTAAGATATTAACTTGGATAGGGTGGATTTTATAGTTGTAGTAGGGTCGTAGATGCTTGAAGACTGCAAAATGGGGTTGCTCAAAAGACTAAGAGATACGGATAGAGAATGGAAGATATCAAGCGCAACTTTTAGAAAGACAAAGTTCTAAGATTAAATATGATAGTAGAAACCAGAAGATAAGAATAGATCAAACATCAATATACATTTATTTGTGCCTGAAGTGAAATGATGCCTGAAAACTACCACGCCATGCTCAACAAATTCTCTCTAGAATTAGCTCCAATCTCACGTTGTACATTACTCGGTTTAGCTAAATTCTATGTCGCTCACGTGCTAAGCTTCCTCTGGATGTGTTTGCACGTCAACAGCGTCCCAGACTAAATTTCAGGCACTTTACTTTGGTTTTGTCTGTTTCTGCTTTCTTTGTTCCACGCACGCTACCTAATTCTATTGGTTTTGTGCTACCACGAGACTTTGCGTCCCTAGCACCTGAATCCGAGCCGAGATCACTCATGAAAGAGCTAACACACTGCACTACTGCATTTTCTAAGAGACGCAAGCGGAAGAACGCGGTTTTTGGGCTAACTCCCCTCTCGGCTGCAAATAAACATGCGGGATTATACTAGTATTGGTCGAGAATTAAACTAAAAGTTTGTAAGATAAGATTATAAGAGCGCAGGCCTTATAAGTTGCTAAGCTAAAATGCAGTCTTGTTATCAGACCCAACAATTTCGGAGGTACTATTTGCGCCTGATCGCCCTCTACTCTATACTAGAAGCGACCGCGAATCGACTTGTTCTAACAGAAGACTATATCCCTGAAGTTTCAATACAGGTAGACCGTGTTTATCTTTTTCTTTATACCTTGCAATTGCAACCCGACTCAAATGCTAGTTCCGTGTTCCCGTGGTCGCTAGAAGGAAGGAAATCAGTCCAGAAACCCCGTTTTCCGTCTTAGCTGCAAAGTTTCTGTCAAATAAGGACTCCCAGCGTGCGCAAGTAGACTAGAAGCTCCTAATTCCGGTTAGATATAGTAGCACATATGGCGATTTCCAGCAAGATCAACCGCCGTTGAAGGCATTCATTTCACCAAAACGAGGCTGTCGGCGGATATATTATGGGAGTATACATATACGCAAGCTGTATAAAGTATGTCCACCATAGGACAATTGTAGCATGCACCTGTGTAAATCAAAAGTTGCGCTCGTGCTGCACTATTCGAGACTGAAGCTTGAAGTCTATTATATGTTAGAGAGGAAAGCAGCTCTTGGTGCTGATGGTAGGGATTCCTTGCTCCTATCAGGCTGCCAGGTACCTGATTGGCTGGTTTGAGCCGCACAAACAACACAAAATCTCTGTTCGCTTTGAACTCCAATCTAAGCAATATCACAGGGCAGACCAGATGAACTTATGATATTAGACTTTCAATCATTCTTTTTCTTTTGTATTCAGATAGTGTCTCACAGCTTGGAAGTTTTCCTTTGCCCACTAAGTAATATGCATGGAAGAGCGCTAATTGCATTCTCCCGGGCTACAGTTCCAATCAGCATATTGGTCCATCAACATTGCATTAGTTATGATGTAACCAGAAATTAGAGAAAACAAACTCGCTGCAGCTGCTCTGTGGATAAGCTACATAAGGAAAAGTTCAAGCTAGCTCAGAGCTATAGTCAGAAGTACAATAGTAGATAAAAACAAAAGCTAATTTACAAGCTTCATTTGTTTTGCCTCACAAACGAGACCGCGAAGTAACAACCTTTCTGATTGATAATCTAGTAACCAGCCATAGCCGAAGCTACCCTATAGTTTGCTAGCACAACTACCTTTTTACACTACATTGTTTCCAGCTCTGCCTTGCCGCACTTTCAACAATTTTTACTCTTAATCTTTTTGTGTGTTTGTTTCTGGTTATGCGCCACGCATTATCCCCAAGATCAATGCACCACCGCCTCAAGCTCCGTCATAACACACTCCTTTCGCTTCTTATCTCGCTAGGAGAACCGGGCTTCAGATCCGTTCAATTCTGACTAATGCTATCGATCTATTCGTTTACCCACCTCCTCATTTGAATTTTTACCGTTTGAGAATGGAAATCGAAAATCTCCCCCCCAAAAATGCGGAATCTGCATGAATTAACTGGTTTCAAGCATGTTGCTGACCGTCTCTGGCCGTCCCTTGCCTATTATGGAATTAGAGTGCTGCACGAATCTGGACTGCCATCGAGCATTCCTTACCAAATCGGCCGTTTGTGATGGCTCCTTTTAGGCCTTGTCGGTCCAATTCGGGTATGGACTTACTCGAATAAGAACCGATTGGTGCAGAAACATCTCAATTCGGAATTACCCATTCGGAACTACCCATTGGGAACCACTGATATCGCATCGAGCGATCGCTCCGGAGCGCAAAACTACGCAAGTTTGTATCACAGTTTAAATCTTAACTTAAGTGTGCAAGGGGTCTGTGCTATCAAAATGTTGATGCGAATTCTAGAAACCAATTTTTTGATGCGCTTGAATTCGCATATATGGCTCAAGAGAATGGCAGATACCAGCCAGCAAGTATTTCTAGCTCGATTGTTTCCTCTGTATACTAAAATTTCTGACGTATAAATAGAAACGATTCGGCCCCGTTGTTTTGACCTCTTTCTTGTCTATCCTCGAGCACGCTTTCCTCTATACCTTTTAATACCAATCAAATTGGCTTAACAATCGGGTTAACTCATCATGAAGTGCTCAATTCTTACCTTGAGTAGCAGTCTTGCTATCCTCGCCGGCTCCGCTAGTGCATTCCCCGTCGTCAAAAAAGCAGATATTGATCTTACCGTCCTCCAATTTGCCCTTACCCTCGAGCATCTTGAGAACGTCTTTTATAAAGAGGCTTTAAAGAAGTTCCCGGAGTCTAAATTTCTCGCTGCCGGATATACCAAAGAATACTATTCCAATATTAAATACATCGCACATGATGAAGAAGCACACGTCAAACTCTTGACAAATGGTATCAAAGCAGCTGGTGGCATGCCGGTTGCCGCCTGCACCTACAATTTCCCAATGACTGATGTCAAATCGTTCATTGGGCTTTCCGCCATACTCGAGGGCGTGGGCACTTCTGCCTATCTTGGTGGCGCTCCGCTCATCACTTCGAAAGACTACTTGACCATCGCAGGTTCCATTTTGGTCACCGAGGCACTCCATACTTCAATGCAACGTCAGGCTGTTCATCACGTCCCAGCCGCCAACCCGTATGGAACTCCGCTCACTCCAAGCCCGGTATACACCCTTGCCGCAGCGTTTATCAAAAAATGTCCCGCTTCAAACATGATGCTTCCGTTCACTGCCTTCCCAACGCTTACAGCTGTCCAGGGGATGCCAGCTTCCCCTGGCATGCCCTTTGAGTTTTCCGTTGCAAGCACTCTTCCATCCGGATTCTTCGTCACGTTTGTCAACGGTTTATCTATCACCTCTGTGAAACCGAAGTCGGTCTCTGGGAAGAAGTTTTGCGCTGTCCCGCCTGCCAGTTTCGGTGGCCAAACCTATGCTCTTGTCACATCTACAAATATGACGGGTGGGGCTATTGCCGACTCTGGCATTCTTTTTGGGCCAGCAATCATAGAGTTGACCCCTGGTAGCCCTACTTACAATCCAAACTTCCACAAAAAGAAGTAAAATTACGAAACGATTTTTTTTTTTTTTTTTTTTTTTGTCCAGCTAAATCACTCATGTGTTATATATGATATGATGTTTCTCTTCTATTCTCAATTCCCCATGACGATATTTTGGAACAGCTCTCAATTCTTCATTCTTTCTCTCGAATATACTCTTTGTAATATAGCATAGTAATAGTATTTGATACCGATCAAATTCGAGGCGCCATCGAGGCCAATTCCACATAGTTTAACAAAATGCTCTGTCAACATAATCGAACTCCGTAAATTCAATGGGAGAAGGCTATCAAGAAAAGAAAAGAGACAATCGGTAAGTGAAAGATAGCGAAGGTGTACACTTCCCGATCTCGACTATGCGCAACAGAGCTATTTGAGAACCATACCGCCGCCAACATACTTTACTACCTCCTCACTCCCATTCTGAGCTTCTGCGGGACTTCATTTCATATTTGTGAAGCGGAGCTCCCTTTGTTCCTCTGATGTTTGGTTTCTCTAAATCATTTACATGTTGTTTTGTTTTCTGTCTCTGGCTGCTTCTCTTGAAGTGTTTCTGTTTGAACAGTAGTGATTTAGCTTAATGTTATTAACTTGTAGTCATGGACACAAATGGATGATCCGGGGATTATACAATCAGTATATTTTATATAAATCTCTTATATACATCTTGTGATTTAAAACAAACTAAGATTGTTAGTCATTATTTGATTTGGCTTGAATCTAAGCTTCTATTTTACGAATTTGGATATTGGCGTTGAGTATATGTTTATATTTTAAATAGGCCCGCAACGGCCTTAAAAAGTACAGAAGAGTCAAGCGCGATTCTGTCTCGCTCCATCGCGCCCATCCTGATGGCAGGATGGGTACGATGAATACTCGACGCCCCGATGGAGCATTTCCGTCCGAAAGATACCCATACATCTCGTCACCTCCGCGTATCACACGTTATAACAATAATAATAATAAAATAATAATAGCGATTAGATTATTTTTAATTATATACAAAAATCTATGATAATAAACACGATGCAAACCGTGATCTAAACCGTTGATAATATGCATGCACGTGACCAGGACCGTGATGGAGGGACCGTGAAGTTTGTTTCTTTTTTTTTTTTTGGAAGTAGGATTTAACGAAAATCGATTTTTTAAATTTTCGATGGGGTGTTTGATCCAGGAAAAGGAGATGGCATCAGATAACGGTTAATTAGCCAAGTCCAGCCTCAGGAAACTAGAACAACAAAATTTCGTTCAACCGCTTTTGAACAGATATCTCGACTAAAATGCTTGGCCTTTTGCCTTCATTTCGTCCCTTTCGGCGCTCCGTATCCTGGTATTCGGATGAACATACTTAAACCTAGCAATGCGGCGTTCTGGGGCTCTTGTTATTGGCCACCGCCCCGCAATTTTCAGCCACCTGAAGCTTTTAATCTCCTGGATTGCGTACCGCATCGAGGAGAGAAGACAAATGCGCCTAAAATTCATGGTCGATTACCGCCAACAAGTTCAAGGGGCTGAATAATGAATTTAAATAAATACTACAAGCCGGTCGTGAATTTTTACAATGCCGTATGTCTTTTCCGTATAGCGAATCCCAAATTGTGATATTTTTGGTCCATGAGGTGTGCGTGAACTGTTGACGCATCAGTAAGTCTCTCGCAGCCCCTCCAACCCCTCCATGCAGCTTTTCAACTAATTGAGAATGCACGCGTGCAGTATACAGCCGCCAAAATGAAAGCCGGCATCATATTCGCGTTGGTGTGTGCGTTGATGTCAGGAATCGCCCATGCACAACTCAGCAACCTCCCGACATGTGCTGTATGTACTTGGCCCTTCTCCAACGGAACAAATATAATTCATTTCGCTGACTTGATTGAAACAGCTCAGTTGCGCAATAGCCCACATCGGTGACAGCGGGTGTTCCCAGACCGAATTCGCTTGCGTCTGCACTGCGATTCCTTTTTTGATTGAAGTAGACACATGTATGCAAACTGCATGTACACCAGATGAATACCTCCAAGCCGTCGCCGCCGCGGGTCCTGTCTGCGCCGATGCAGGTGTGAGCCCGCTGCCCAACTTGAGTTCTACGACGACAACATCTACCACTACGACTTCCAGCACCACGTCCACTACGACAACGGAGACAACCACCTCGTCTACCAGTAAGTCTTTTCGTTCTTTTGGTTGTGTACGAAATGGTGGTACGAAATGATGTTGACTCCAACTAGCGACTACGACAACGAGCGATACAACCACAACCACAACCACAACAAGCGATCCAACCACGACAACCACATCAACGAGCGATACAACTACGACAACCTCAAGTACAACCTCAAGTACAACCTCGAGCACCACCTCGAGCACCACTTCGAGCACCACTTCGAGCACCACTACTAGCACAACTACCAGTACCACTTCAAGCACAACCGAGTCCACCACAACTACAACGTCCCGCAGTAAGTAAGTTTTTATTTCACTTGAAGATACATATAGTTGACGTCGCTAACTTGATCAGCTACTACCACGGCCGAGTCCACGACCACTACACCTTGTAAGTTTTTATTTTTCTCATGCATATGCTTTGAATGGTGCTAAGGTGGATGTTCTCTAGCCCTTGATCCTACCACAACTACCACCACCACCACCACCACCACAACCACCACCCCATCAACTACCATAGACCCAACTTCTACAACCACCTCGGGTTCTTCGCAGACGACGACTAGCAGCCCTACTACTCGGAGCTCTACAACCACCACAACGCATAGAACTACAACGACCACCAAGGCAACGCCTTGCACAACAAAAGCACCCATAACTACATCGAGTCGAAGAACCAGCACCAAAACGCCATGCAAAACCACTACAGCCAATAGGCCGTACGTTACCACAAAGCCCGTAAAAACCACGACAACCGTTAAGAAGTGCACGAAAACATCCGCAACCACAATGAAAACTTCGACAAAAGTGTGTACAAAAACGAAACCGAAACCGACGCCTCCCGCTCCAAAGTATAGATGCCGATACGACTCGTACGGTCGAAAGCATTGCAGCACATACTAGTTTGTATGGATCAGACAGCCTTTTCAGAGTGCATTTATTTCCAGCAATTTTTTAGAAGGCACCCGAATCATCAATTTTTAAGCGATTTGATATATTGATTTAGACTTACTCGTCGTCTGTCCGTAATAACCCAAGTCTTTCCAAAGCTAATTTTCATTGGATTTAGACCAACACAGATTGGCTTTATATTTCGTTTTGTAATTCATACTTTGTACAAAACTTATTTTCTTTTTTCACTACCCATCATCTTATCAGCAGCAATACCTCCAGACCGCCGGGAGGATCGTTGCTAGCGTTGGGAGGATGCTAGGAGTTCTAGTGAAGACCTCATATACCTTGGGAGACGGAAACGACATCAAACCGAGCCATATCGACAACTGATTGTAAATATAACTTTGTATTAATACCTTTTGTTCTTGATTATGTACATATCAAATTTATTCCCGCCGTTCTCCCAAGACTCTACATATGCAACATCACTCCCTGAAATTGGTATAGATTCCATACAGGCTCGAGAACCAGGATAGCCATGCACATATGACGTCTGCGATGAGACGGTTTCAAACCTGCAAGCACAACCGGATCAAAGGATAGATGTGCAGAATCTTGAGATCTAAGATCTAGCTGAAATAGTCGAGAGATAAACGGCCCGAACCATGCTTTTTTTTCAAGGTCCACGACGTTTCGGCCTGCCTCCTCGGGTAAGCGTCTGACGATACACCCCTGCATCTGCTCACGTTGGAGTAGGTGAAGGTTCATTTGTGGGAGGAGATTCTAGCGACTACGCGCTTCAGCTCAGCACCCCATGCGTAAAGCAAGCCCTCCTATTGGCTATTTTCAGTCATCGATGTCGAAGTTCTGACCCGACCCTCATCGATCCCACATGAAGAATTTCGCGCAAGTGGGGTTGCGACTGCCCAGTACCGGAACTTGTTTCTTATCGTACTGGAATAGGATTGTGATTAAAGGACACAATGGCGGCCGCTGATTCATTTATACTCTTTTTGTATTCGTTACCTCGCAATTGCCATTCCATACAGCAATCACAAGTTTTGTGAGAACCGAAGGGATATTTCGAAAATGGCGAAAAATGAGAAATACGATACTTTTTCGAATGACGATTCCGAAGCCCAGTCGTCGTTGAAGAAGCCCAGCGTCCGACTGCTCTCATTTCAAGATTTACCAACATGGCAGAAGGAAAACGAATTCATTTTCCACGGATATCGCCCGGAATTCAAGAATACTCTGGAATGTGTCAACAGTCTGTACTATATGCACAATGAAACGATCAACATATACACCCATCTGATACCAGGGATCGTGATGGTATTGGCCGAAGGACTTTTCTCTCAATATCTCGATACATACTATCCGAATGCAACACAATGGGACCGGGCGGTATTTGGGTTTTTTATTTTTACGGCTGTGGTATTATTCCTGATGTCGTCGGCGTACCATACAATGTACTGCCATTCGGAGGATGTATCGTACCTGTGGTTAAAGATCGACTTCATCGGTATTGTAACCTTGATGATTGGAGACTTTGTGTCAGGGATTTATTTTATATTCTACTGCGAACCGCATTTGCAGAGATTATACTGGACAATGGTATTGATACCTCCACCAACCCCAAAAACATTGGAGAACGGGTAAACTAATTTTGCATATAGATATTTACGCTTGGGTTTCTGTGCTTTTTCATTCTTCTAAACCCGAGATTTCAGGGTCCCAGATACCGCAAAATTAGAATATTTACGTTTGTAAGCACTGGATTATCTGGTTTCGCACCGATCATCCATGGCGTTTGGTTATTTGGCGTGGAGAAAATGATGTTACAGTCCGGGATGCCGTTTTATATCGTCGAGGGTTTCTTTTTGCTAAGCGGCGTGGTGTTTTACGCGGTAAGTCTTCATCTCCACAATACACTATCGCTAGTTGTCTTAACGAGGCTAATAATCGATTATAGACTAGGTTTCCGGAATCAAGATGGCCAGGGAAATTTGATATATGGTTCTCGTCTCACCAAATCTTTCACGTGCTTGTTGTGCTTGCGACTTTGGTACAATGTGCTGGGATCATTCTCGCATTTGATTATAATTATATGCACCGACAATGCACAGCATAGAAATTTGGATAGGATAAATACCTGCAAGCTTTGTTATTCGTAGACAGCTTAGATGGCAACATGAACTGATTGGGGTCTCCTAGCAGATCTGAAACCGAATTGCTATATACCAAGACTTCTATATTTGCTCAATGAAAAAGCCGAATACATGTGACATATAGTAATTTCGCCAACGATTCTTATCCTATAGGTTCTCATTCACTTTGGTCAATTGATATCAATGGCTTCAAGTCGTACCAGAGTCGAAGGCGCAGAACCGTGCCGCAATTTTGTTTGGTTGTGAGTGGCTGTGCCATCCGACCAATCAGTGTTTGCGCTGACACCTCGCGCAGCCAATCACGATCGAGGCCTGAGCTGACCCTGGACCCACAAGCAGTGGTCCGTCGGGTGCCTGAGGAGGATCCAAACATTATAATGATCACACCTGCCTTCGACTTTCCAGAAAACATTCAAGGGACGGCTGGAAGTATTTCGCGGAACTAAGCTTGTGGGTTTTCGACAGAGATAAGGCCAGCTTGATGCCAACGGATTAATTCCTTCGGAAGGCCTAAATACGTTCCGGTCGCCTTTGAGTTGACACAATTGCTCGACGGCTTCCCACACCAACCTTCATTACTATAATTAATACAGCTTCCCCAAGACCTCGTGCACATAGATCAGCCAGCACACCATCAAAATTTAAAAAGAGTAAAAGCAAGATTTCATTGGGGTTATATATATCAACATTGTCATCTGAAAACATGCCTCGCTGTGGCCAATGCACGTTTTCAAAAAAGAAAGTAGGCGATTGAGTTGTATATTCCGCCCACGGGCTGCCCGTTCAAATTAAAAAAAAATCTAACAAAATATGCAGTGTATTCCAGAAAACCGCGAATGGCCCGATCGCTGCGAACATTGCATCAGAGCAGGACTCCGGTGTTCGCCGTTTATGAGTAAACAAGAGTTTGACACTCTTTCGTCGGCGGCTCGAGCGGTGCTTCAGAAAAGGATCCAAGTTCGAAAATCAGATGAGCTGTAAGTACCATGGCCCTAGCAATCTCCAATTGGAATTATATTTTACTTTATTTTTAAGCATTGAGATTTCTAATAACCTCTATATTAGCATCACGGAGCTCGACTGCTTATATTACCTCAAAGCCGGTCTTGAGGAGAAATACTCGCTATCCGAAAAGCATCCTGAATCGAATTCGTTCCGCGGTTTTCTCACCGCTCTATCGACACGGTTATCTGATGTCATATTAGAAACACAAGAAGAAGCAAAACTAGCCGTTCGCCAGCTTCTAGTAAAAGGAAAGGGAATCGAAGCGTTCCTTCTATTCGAACTTTCTAACAACAAGTTACTGTACACCAACGACCATCTCCGAGAGAGATACTCGAATTGTATAGATGAAGGAGTGGCATCGTTGGAGAAGTCCAGCGGCTTGCTATTCCGATGGTTTAAAGGGATCACTGCATCTGCCTCGTTCTGGAAAGACTCGAGACATATGAAAGTCGGACCCCCCAAGATCGGCCGCGAAGATATCGAGCGTCTATATAAAATCTTGTCAACTGTTGCCTCGAAGTGTCAAGCGGGCCTTGAGACTCCTCTCAAGTGCCATGATCAAGATTGCCCCAGCGGGTTGCGTTACTGTTCTATATCACAATCTGTCTTCGAAAAGATCGATCCACCATTTTCAAGGTTCATGGCCATTACACCTGGGGAGATACAAGATGAAATGATATACCGTGATTTCATCGAATCGAGGCGGCACTCAAAAATCTACCCTGATGAGGATTTCCGACATGAAACCCCACTACACGCAGCGATATCTTATGACAATTTTGAGTCAGTGGGAACCCTTGTGAATCTAATAGACCGAGGTATTATGAACCCCAATATACTCAACCATAAGAACCTCGCCGGCCAAACACCACTCCATCTCGCTATTAGTCTAAACAGACCCTCGATCGTCGGTATCTTAGTAGACATCCACGAACGACTCAACGTCTCAGACGAGACATTAGAAACCAACCTACCTCTAAAAGGCCTCCTCGACAGCCGACTACACGGCTTTACAGGAACACAGGCCAAACACAGCTTGACTTCATTCATGCAAGCCATCATTGGAGGTGACATATCCATTGTAAGAGTATTTTGCACTTCAAACGACCGCCGACGATGGATCTCACCCACCTCCTCTACCAAGATATCAAGGATAATAGAACACCCTTGTTTCCAAAGCTCCCGATTCGCGGATGTGAAGTTCGGTCCGATTCACCTAGCGGGACTGGTATCCCGTTACGGCCTCGTCGAGCATGTTCTCTGCTGTGAGACCGATCCTACACAACAAATTTCAAATATTTGGTCTGTTGTCGGGATGGCGGTATTAACTCAAAACCCGAGATGGGTAGAAAGATTGGAGACTACGAGGTTGACTGATTTCGAGAGAGCGGAAATCGGTGATTTCTTACGTAGCCACGGGAATGAAGGTTTAATAGAGGCGTTTATCCGGACCTGTGAAAAGGCGCAACGTATCCCGGATACCACCACCGATGCTGGGTTCGACGAAAGGAAACTCCGAACCAGCCTTGAGAATGCCACCCTCGATACCCCGATATTCGATGCCGATACTGAAGTGAAGCTTTTCTCGCCCTCAACTCTGACAAAAATCTCGTCGCAAAATTCAGAGTCGTTATCGTTGAAGAACAGTTTGGCATCACGTCATTCGAGGCGAAGCGATTTCTTACCATCTACCTGGCGTAGTTCGGTTTCTTCTGGAAAGAGTATATTTTCGGTTGGAGGGCTGCCGTTCACACGACCGAGTACCAAAAGCGGAGGTTTCAAAGATATGGACCCAGATTATGACATGATGGAGGTCGATGGCTGTGTATAACTACTAGTTAGGCTTTGTATTTGACTAAACTTCTTACCTACCATTGATTGGTATCTATATATTATTAATAATTCAAGAGAAATATATCAAGTTTTTAAAAGGAGGGTATAGGTTTTTATTTCTTATATAAATGAGTGACAAAGGAAAATGAGCGTCTCTTCAAAACCAAAAATGACAAAAGAAGTGATCGACTTCGCTCAAGGAAGCCTCTCCCAGAGAATTGTAGAAATGAAATAAAACCACAAGACGCCAAAATATTGCAAAAAAATAAAGACTCTCCCCATGAAAAAAGGCCACACACATTACAACAAAAGTTTGTTCCAAACAAAAGCAAAAAGAATAAAAGAGAATCGCTAAATCGCTCACAGTGTATATATCAGACGTGGTCAACATGAAAGGTAGCAGAGTGATGAGATGCAACAGAAAGAAAAGATGGGTATACTAGAGAAACGAATGAATGTCAGTCGTCGGCATCATGTGCCGTGAAAACCAAAGCAAAAAAATAACGGAAAATGCCAGATCAGAAAAGCATCAGCTAGCTATGTGACAAAGAGACGCGTTTTATCTACAGAAAAACAATGAACGGGGCTTATTTCGTACAATGTTAGTGGTTCAAACCGAAAATAACAGACATAGCAAAAACGATGTTTATGGGACTTTTGGGATATAAATGAAAAGGAAATGCATATGTTACAAAGGGAATGATTCTTTAGTGGTGTGTGGATAGATCTCGAGAAGCGCGATCTCGGACGTATGCTGATGCTGGAGGGCGTGGGAGATTGACTTCGACCATTGGATAATTGGCGCTGTGTCTCGCTTGCGACGCTTGAGACTCCCGTTGGAAAGCAAAATCAAACTCCTCGAATCTGTTGACGGTTGGCGCGGAGATGTCGATGGCAGGTTGCGGCTTGTTTTGAACGCTCGCAACTGACGCCTTTCTAACCTTCTTCTGCTTCTTCCCGCCGAATGATTTGAAGAATCGAGATAATGCCTTGAAAAAGTTACTGATGCCAGACTTCTTCTTTGCAGCGTTCTGACGCTTCGGGAAGTCTTCGCTCTTACGACCAACTGCGGTGGCGAACGAAAAGTCAAAGTTGGGCTGGTATCCAGGCCCAGCTTGAGGACTCATCTGGTTCATCTCCGGGCTGGTTGCCATCTCGTAGGCAAGAATTTGATCCAAATCCTCTTGAATCGCTCGCAACCTGCGGCCTTCCACTGTAGCAACAGTCATCACCGCGGCGACTGCAACATCAACAATGTAAAAAGAGTTGATCGTATTACAGGCTGCAGTGTTGATAGTCAACTGCGAGGCACCAAAGTCGAGAGTGACGAGAGGCTCATCGTGGGTAGATGAGCATAGAGAAATTGAGCCATTCGCGCCAATGACATCGAAGCCAACTCGGCCAGCGACAACAACGTTGAGCCAACCGCCTTCCTCGTCCTTCGCAGGGTGGAACAATGCAAATCCCTTGCTCGGCTCGTAAACGAGACGGCAGCACTCATCTTCGTCACCAACGTCAAATTTTGGATTTTTCTTCTTATCCTCAACCATACCTGCGATCTGTGGGTAGATCAAGGCGACAACACCTGAAGCTTCAAGGGTTGGAGCTTCAAGTTGGAGATGGATAACTGGGACTTCGAACTGAGTGGCTGGGTTTGCTCTGTGAATCTTGAGATCAGAGAATACAGCGTCCTGTTGGTGAGATGGGTGGGCGGAGAGACGGTAAAAGGCAGCGGTGGCATCTGCACCGAAAGTGAAATGCTCAGCACCGGTGAAGGTGAACGAGTCTTCGCGGAACATGCCGAGTTGGAAGGTCTGGTCGACCATCATTTGAGCATTGGCGACATTCCAGAGAGTTTGGAATTGGTTCAAAATCACTGGTGACATGAGACCAGAAACAAATCCCTGCTGGCTTTCGCGAGCTCGCTCAACGAGCATGTTCACTGCGGTTGGGGTTCGGAGCTTCTCACGGTCGACATCTTCGTGAATCGGACTGAAGGTGATACTTCTTGGCGAAAATGTTGCAGACTTTGGAGATTTGAAGCTGGCCTTTGCTGGCGACTTTACAGTAGGAACGTTCTGATGAGGGACATAAGAGCCAAATATTTGTGTTCTCGTTGGAGAGAACATTGCAGCGCTCATGGGAGTTGATTGGACGCCTAGAGGAGCGGGGAGAACAGCGAAGGTGGAGCTTCTTGGAGTAGAGACCTCTGGCTTTGGAACGTTTCCAAACCCAGCAGTTCGCGGCGTAGCAGTGCGAGGCGTAGCCAGGCGGCCGGCTTCAACGTGAGCTGCACTCCTGGATGTCAAAGGTGGTGGGCTCGGAATAGCTTCTTCACATTCCCCGACTTTACTTGGAGAGGTAAGAGGAGTAGGAATTTTGGCTCCAGACTTTGCCATTGCTCTTCGCTCAGCGAGAGAGAGACCTGAGCTTCGCATGGCGTTGGCCATGGCTACAGATGGCGAGATCGGTGTTTTTGGAGTGAGCGGCGTGAGCGGCGCAGTAGCAATTGTCATACCCGATTCGCTTTGCATAGTAGCCCTGCGAGCATCGTTCAAGACAATTAAACTGGTTGTGGCTGGAGGTTTTGGCACTACGGTCTCCTCAGGGTTGAATTCCTTTTGCAAGTCGGTAGCCGAAGTTTGGATGCTGAGTCTTGACGCCTTTCTCGTCGATCCCATTTTCGACAGATTGCTGAAACTGGGGCTCAGTGGTGGCACTGGAGGAATATCACTAGAAGTATATTCCGAATCTCTACTACGGCTAAAAGGGCCGCCAAACTCCGAAGCGGCAGAATAGTTGGTCGAACTTGGAGAGAAACATTCTGGTTGGTCCTCAATATCCTCAACGGTAAGAAGATACGGAAGAACTTGCGACTTTCTCTTTGCTCGGGCGGCTTGTTGTGCTGCATAAGGAGCCTGACCTGGAGTGGGTGGCATCAGAGTTAGCTGGAGCTTATATCCTTCAAGGCCGGCCGAGTCGGGAGGGGTCGGCAGTGGCATCTGAGAATATTTGAGCGTCGTCGTTGAGAATCTGGGCTTGCCCTGTTCGGAAAGTACGACATTTGGTTTCTTGTGAGGTTGTGTCTCCGTTAAGCTCTCCGTGGAGGAAGAAGCAGAACGAATAGGTCTCTCCATATCAAACTTCGCAGAAGTCTGAGGGAGGGCGAGAGTGGTGGGTGCCATATTAGTTTATGCCAAGAGCAATATTGCCCTGCAAAGAATATTCAAAACAAATGCAGTTATCGATCCCAAAAGTACAATATAATCGTATGCTATGAAAAATTAAGAACGGCGTGAGAGTAGGAAAACAGACAACGCTAGTGATGATCGGACGGACAAAAACGAAGGAAGACCAGTCTGTATATAGTTCTGCGGATAGGTATCTGAGTTTATTCTTTGTTCGCTTGCGCGACTACGTTTCTATTCTGAAAACAGTAGAAACGAGTGAAGGGAGAGGAGAGAAGCCTATGAATAGCCCCGAAGGATGTTAGGCGTTGGGAGGGTTGGATTTTTTATGGTGTGTGTTGCTAACGACGGATCTCATGCATCAATGTAGCACAGCTGCTGCGAGTCGCACGGCTCGAGAAAAAGGCGAGAGACGGGCGACAAGGAAGACAATCAATTGGATGCACGGCTGCGGCAAAGATTGATGCTGATTGAGCCGTTTAAAAGAGATGCCGAAAGCTTGACACTTTTTCGTACGCTTGCTGCGGTGCAACCTGGAAATTACTTTTGGAGTCGAGGCGGGCGATTTCGTCGGGTTCTTCGGACTGTGAGATATCCGTGAAATTCTGCGGGTGAAGACTGCAGGCACTACCAGTATATTTCCTTGGAATAAAACAATAATCCAAAGAGGTACAGGATAGTACGGTGAGATGAGCTATATATATTAAATGTTGCTTTTTTCGTGAGAAACCTCGCGGTTCGAAAGACAGGATGCAAGAATATATTGTCCAGATCAACTGAAATTATCTTGCTTGCAGGCCCTTATTATCTTAGCAAAAAAAAAGGACGCTTATTACTACTATAACTCCCAGTCAGAATTATCGATATATTCAAACAAGCAAGACAGTCGGCGACGAAAGAACAGACAAAAAGAAAAAGATATTAAGCAACGCCGTCGATTCAGGAAAACACGAAGAGAGGAAGGAGAAGAAGAGAGAAAAGAAGGAAAAGGAAACTAAGAAAGAAGATTTTCGTCGTCAGGTTACCATGGGGCGGATGATATATACTGATCACTCGTAATCTCCCTCGAGAACGGCGGAGAGCCTGTAAATTCGCTCCCTACGCTAGATGCTAGCCGAAGAACTGTTGAGAATTTTAATTCTAATCCGTCCAATCGCGACAGAGATTTGGCGCTCTGGACGGGCAATTGCTATACAGCTCGGGCATTATGCCTTCGCCCGGGTTTGGATGGCGGACGAGGGTGTGGTTCGGTGTGGGCGGCTGCAACACATCGCATTGGCTGACCGATTTAGCCATTCTCAGAGTCAAGAGCTCGAGGCCGACGCTATTTTGCTCTCCCAGGACACCCCCAGATTTCATCTCATCATATGATCCCGCCTACAAGTATCTCCTTTGGGGAATGCAGTGTTCCAGTTTCTCGAAATTCTACTTTTCTTTAAACATTCCGAGACTCTCGAACGTTTCACAGTCACAATTGTACATGTACTCTGGAGCGACGGGTCTGTATGATGTGCTCTAAAAATATGATCATAGAATTGAAGAAAGATCTTGAAAATAGACAGATAATCAGTTCATCATCACGGATTCACAATCGAGAAACCCAGGTCACGGATTTTGCATTCAGACCCTGAGGATATGGTGGAACTCGTGCTATCTCTCGTACCTTCCTGCTATTTCTTCATGTCCTGGTACCTGTCACCCGCTGCCTGGATTCTGCCGTCCCCCTCAACTCGAACCAAAAGAAGGAAAAATAACTGTTCTTCGTCAAATACTGTTGGCTGATTGGTCCTTGACTAGGAACATGTGGAGAGCACATTTGCAAGGATGAAGGCGCTTGTATCAATCGTTTGACTGGACAGGAGGGCTTGTTCACTTGCACCAACCACAACGCAAGAATTACGCCCTCGCCGTTTTCGGTTGCTATATTTACGACCGTCCGGGCGTTGAAGCCCTCAAAATTTCTTTTTTCTCGCAGTTTTCCGATCAAGATATCCATATGCAAGGGATGAAGATGAAAAAGGGCTGAGCAGAAAAAGACAATCGCTCTTTTCTCTCGAGAATGGAGCGTTAACGGATTGTTCTGCACTGCAAATTTGTTACACGACAATCGCTATCAAATGCAGCTCCCGCGAAATACCAGGATTTCCACCAAACTTGCCCCCTTCGCCTTAGCATATTTATACGCTCCTGCAGAGATTGTCACACAGATGATAAAACTATCACCGCATGATACTCGTGACTTTCATCCCCTTGCTAAAGAGAGAAAAATTTCTGAACATCGACAATTGCCACACCTTCTTCAATGTGGGGTCTAGTTCGTCACCTGTAGCTGCGTATCATATCATTACCTCAGAAAAAAAGACATTCTTGCGTCTTTCCCGCGTCTTACTCTCTCGCTAACAATCAAATATCCGGTCCGCCCCACCATCTTCATTCGATAACGCACAAGTTTGGCACAGCTTCAATGAATCGCAATTTTAAACATCGCGGCGTTTTTCAAACCTCATGTCGCAGAAGGGAATCACGATACCAGTGCGGCCGGAATAAAAGGCTCTTATATCATGTATTATTAATTGAAAGTGAGCGTGGCAATTGCTTTTGTTAGATAGAGGTGTGTTATTGTATGCTGGCTTCGCCCGGCTTGGTATTCTCGGCGCTAAAGTTTTTGAGGGCATTGGTTACCCGATCGTGAGCATTATGGTGTTCTCAGTTTCCCCCACGGTGTCGCAAAATGAGATGATGCAAACATTTATTTGCGACTTTTCAGGCGATCGTGAGACGGCACGTGCATTGCATTAGTCGACAGAGGTTCGGGCCAAGCGCCAGGTATCAAAGCTGAGTCGACTGGTCCATGTAGCACTCAAGTCTCGCGGAGAGTCATATATCATAAACCAAACCTTTCATGAGCTTCAAGGACCTGCAACGGATAGAGTCTGGACTCCGATATATCAGTGAATTGGAATGTGGCTACAATCCGAACATGTCTACTGTCGGTTTGATGTTTGGTTGTCGGCGTCTGTGGCTGCCCGGAACTAAAGAAAATCCGGAACGAATGTCAGGTACCGCGCATGCGTAAGCAAACATGGTGTTTCATTTTTCGATTTCGGAATTGCACCGATGGTCGCAATAGGCTGGTTCCGCAGCAATAGGCAGCTTTTCGCAAACAAGAAAAGAAACTCGAATACACCATAATGTAACAAAGACGTTGACAAGCTGTAAAGCCGAAAATACTTAAGTACTGGCACAACCATACATCAACACATTTATCGTGAATTGTCAAAGTGCATGCACATCGCAGAGGTATCATATATTTTTCAATTTCGTCTGACGTGGTCACCCAAGTCTATCTTTCTTGCTTGCTTGCTCCTCCATCTGCACCTATCCAAAATTAAACCTATATTTCTCGGTTTTCTTCATTGTTTTCGCGCCAGCTGCGGGCTTGAAAATGCCTGTCCCCTGTTGCATATGCACCCAAACAGAACCTGCAGTCGAAGTCACGCAGAAAATTTGAAACTGCAGAACCTGCGGGGGAGGTAACGGGCCGACCGGGGCTTCGCTGCACGCTTGTCGATCTAGTTCTCTTATCTTCTTCGATTAGAAAATCTGCGTGCTCATTACTGCTTTTGATTTGTTCGTTTTGTGTCACCACATGAACTCATGAACTCAACGTCGCTGGAGTCGGCGCTAACACAATCATGTGTTGTCACGAGGTTTTGACGAACACCCAGTCGCTCATGGTCTCGCATTAGTCACGAATAGGTCTAGAAACGATAGCGTGAATTCAAAACTCTGAAATAAATTAAGGTTCCTTTTGTAGTCGTATACTCGTTACAAAACTAGTTACAATATCTGTTACATATATATCCTCAAGCTATGTCAAGACGAAAAATCACCCATCATAACCGACCGACCATACACATTGAGACGTCTAAGGTCCAGGACAACCACTCCAAGGATAATTACAGCTGCTCAAACCACCACCACCAGTGATGCTAACACCATCGTAAGTGAAATCCTTGCAACTGCCCTTCCCGCAAAGCACATAATAGTCATTTCCAGCGGGTACGACCCAGCCGGAGATGTTCCTAAACACAATATTCTGGACCAACACTCCATTAGAGGCTAATCCTGTTGGCGAGCTGCTTTCATAATCCTGCTGGATATCGATACCCGTCGTCTTGATGTTTGACAATTGAATGTTCTGGTAGGTGACATTCACGACGCTTCCTGTGGCGTTAAAGTCGGTTTTGATGCGGAGAGCGGTGGTAGAGTTTGTGACAACCGAGTCGGTGAACCTATCATCGTGATAATCGATGTTAGTAGTGTTATGATAGCGGGGGCAGCAGATTTCGAGCATAAACTTACAAGACATTAGCAATATTATGACCAGCTCCTGTTCCACCACCGGCGATGGACAAGCCGTGACTTCCAGAGCAGAATGCATTTCGAACTGTGATATTGCTAGAATCCGACACGACAACGCAGTCGTCCTGGTTCCACACCTTCACGTCCTGGATTAACAAGTTGATCGAGTTTCCGACGTTAAAACCATCCGTGTTATGTGCTGCTGAGAGACCATTACTGCGATCATTAGGTGCATCGCCGAGAGAGTTGTTTATAGTAACTCGCTGGATTACAGAGTCGAGTACACCAGCAACATTGATACCGTGAGTTGGCAAGTTGGTGATGTAGATGTCTTCAAAGGTGGAGTGATTTGTGATTTGGATCTTCATGAATTGACCTGGCCTGTACGATTTTTTATTTCGGTTAGTTCATATCTGGTATAAGGTAGGAAGAAAGCTTCAGAGAAGCTCTGAGGCTTGGATTGATTGATATATACGCACTTTGGAGAACCACCGTTGCCCAGACCATCCCAGTAGAGTGGGCCACCGCCATCGATAACATGTCCTGGAGCGCCCCTAATGGTGACGTTGTTCCCGGCAATTTGGATCGGTTTGAATTGAGCGTTGGGTGTGTACGAGAAGCTTGTGTTTCCAGAGAAGGTGAGAGTGGATCCCGGGAGGAGCTTTGTGAGGATGAGAGGGCTGCTCGCTGGAGCCTGGATGTTATCTAGGGTGATATCTGTGCATGATGAAACCGCGCTTGCGATTTGGGAGTAGGCAGTGACTAGGCATCCAGGCGGCTTGGTGGTCGACATGGTCGTAGTAGGGACTAGTCAAATTTGCAAAGATATTAGCATCCTACTATCAGACTAAAGTTAAATTAATCAAGTGAATGGTATCTTACTAGTCGTAGTCGTAGTCGTCGTGGTAGTCGTGGTAGTCGTGGTAGTAGTAGTGGTCGTCGAGGTTGCAGTATACAAGCATGAACAAGCGCTTGAGATTTTGGCATCACTACCACCGCAATTGGCCCCAAAGCTGGGTATATCACCGGTACCTGCCTTGTATGTTGAGCAAAAGGTATCGACAGCGCCAGCAGCGGCGCCGAGGAATGCCCTCAAACAGTTGTCATGAGAGCAATCTCTGGCATACAACCGGCGTCCTTGCGCACCAGCCGCAAATGCGACGAGCGATGCGCTCAAAAGGGTAATTGATGACGAGATGTGCATTGCGACAGATTCAAGATACCAAAGACTGGAGCTGTACTATGCACGACGGCCGATCGTCATGCGCTGCGCTTTGAGAAGAGAGATCTCGACTCAACGAGCACTGGAGATTGCGACATTTATACACAGACATCCCTACGACAGACCGCCGCGACGCGACTGCCGAAGTCCACCGTCGTCGAGTGCGTGTCACCGTAGCATGCTCAGTTCAAGGAGACCGGAAAATCATATTGAGCATTTGAGTGACGGAAGAATTTTGTCCGCAGGGTCTGAAATCATTGAACCATGTTCCCCACGTGTGGGGAGTCCGAGCTTGAATTGAGCTATACGAATTGAGCTCTAGGTCGGGGTAATGTCTTTGAGTCTGGCGGGGAGTAGCTCGAGCCGCACTATTTAGATACTAGATCCAGGGATTGATATTGTGAAATGGTTCGGTTCTTCGGCAATAAGCTTGGTTAAGCAACCTGGAGACCAGGTACCGTGTAAATTCCGCTTAAATACCACGCCGTCTTGGCGGGAGCTTATTTGGTTAGCTCGCTTGGGCCCATTTGGAATGACTCGGAACTTACCTTGGAGAAAGCCATCTACGTCGGCGTCGCACATTTCGTCTTGAACGGGGTGTTCATGTTTGCACATTCTAATTCCGTGAATGAATCGCTTTCAAATGGGGAATATTACCTGATTCTATCAACACAAGAGAGGCACCTCGTAAACTTCACGCTTTTGAAAATCGAAAAATAACCGGCCGGATTAATTCTCGCAAGGATCTCCACAATTCATCGTTGGGACGTTTGCCAAGTCATTAGCGCTACGTGATGATGGTGTCTGTGGGTCTCAACTTTGTGTTTATGAATACTCGAACCCGTGAAAAACATTGGAATAGACTCAGCCCCTGAACAAATAGGGGAGACATGTGAATAATGAGAGGCGGGTTTTTTAAACCTTTCTTTCGACATAGCTTCGGGTTAGTAGAATTAGTACGACCGATGATCGACGGAAAACTTGGGAATGTGTGGGGAACTAGTTGACCGGATTAATTTAGATTCATCTCGACCTCATGGCACCCCGGACGGTGCATCTTGGCAAACCGCATGGCCAAAGTAGGAATTCCATTCGAAGACGTATCTTGACTATCTCGATGCAGTATTCTAAATTTTAATGGGTCGCAAAGCTCCGCCTGTAGTCTGTGGGGTAATATATGAATTGAATGTATGCCATTCGATTAGAGAATTGTATATTTAGATGAGCTCTCGGCCTACGCAATAATATTTTTGCGTCACAAAAACCGTCTATTTATTTTTGATCCCTCAAAATAGGTAGCTATTGGCCCCGAGATTGAGTTATCTAGATATCTTACACATCTGCGAATGGTGGCGGACTATCCCTATCCACTTCCAAAAACGACATCTCCACCTCGCTAGCCCTCAAATGCTCATAACTCCCCGCCAAAAGCCCATGCTGGTCGAAACTTCCACTGCTGGCTGTCATCGTCCGATCGCTCTCCTCACTCAACCGTCTCATCGGTTCCTTACCCTTCCACTTCTTCCTCCCCGGCTCCACCACATCTTCCAACCCTTTCTTCTCTCCAAACATCCCTTCAGCCTCCTCCAATTCTTTATCATCTCCATCTTCAAGATACTCCTCCACAAAGTCATTCAAAAATGTTCCCTCAGCGTCAACTCGCCGCCGCACTTCCAACCATTTCTCCAAATCCTCCCCGTACATACCCCTGAATTCTCTTCGCTGGAGGGTACTCCAATTCTTAGCCCAGTGCGGCTTGCCACCATATTCTTTCATCAACCACTCGAAAACTTCATATAGCTTCTCTCGGCCAGGGATATCCCTCCCATAAGGTCTGAATATTGTAGCATTGATATACAAACTCGGTCCCTCTTTTTGATGTGTATCCAGATACGGCCTGACGTCCAAACTTCTATGTTCAGCCGCTGGAAAGGAAGGGCGCACTTCTATTGGCGAGTGTGCGTATACCTTGCTGGTGGTATTATCGAAGGGTATTTTATGAATATCGTATGACTTTCCGTCGATCCACGATTGCAAGCGGTGAAGGAATTCCGGGCCGTCATATAGTGGGATGCTCCATTCGTTGACATATTGGCGGTATAGACAGTTCATGGACATCCCCTCCACGGAGTTTGAGATTCCTCTTGTAGTGCCATTCGGGGAAGAGTGTAAAGCGCGGCCGTACTGCATGTAGAACATTATCTTTTCGGCCAATGGTGTCAGAGAAGGGATGTAGACTGTTGCGAAAAGCATGATTTGGTTGATATGGTAGCCTATCGTTGTATCGAACCACTTCGTGGGGGCCGGTGTAGGTGGGAGAGCCGTTGGGATGGCACTCCAGTGGAGTGCTTTGCCTGTGTATGGGTACCACCATACGCGCTCGTATTCTGCTATGCCAAATATTCGAGAGTTCCAGTGTGTTATAACGTCAATGTGCGGGTGGAGGGTCTGAGTCCATTCCAAGTTGAAAGCTTTACTGGCTTTGAATGTGATCGAAGTGATAATGCCCAGTGCTCCGAGGGATGCCAAAGCGGCACGGAACAGCGACAGACCGTCATTCTCATCGAAAAGGCTCGGCTCCGTTGTTCCGTCTCGGAAGCACTTGATATGGTCTCCGTTTGATAGGAGGATAGTGAGGGCGGTTATATCGTCCGATATGAGACCGTGGTGTAACGAGCTACCGTGAGAAGCTGTGCTGATAATACCGGATATACTCTGTTCAGATATCGTGCCTAGGTTTGGCATCGCCCAACCTAGTCCTTCCAGCACACTGTGCATTTGATAGAGCCGCATACCAGCCTGAACAGTTATCTCGCGAGTATCCTCGTTGACCTTTAGAACTTCTTGAAAATCGTCCAAGGATATCATCCAACCCGGTGTGCAAGTCAACGCGTTCGGAGTATGGGCCGAGCCAATAACAGTGAGTTTCTTTTGACATCTTCCAGCGAGCTTGATGATGAGTTGTAGTTCTTCGAGAGATTGCGGCCGAAGGAAGAGTTCGGGTCTTGACGAGTGGATGTGCGCCCAGTTCCGGTGGAAGTGGTTGATATGCGCGCGAAAAGGTATATGAGTGCTGGAGATAGGTTCGTAGGAGAGTTCAGAGATCGCATCTGTGGTATATGGTGCCCATCGCGAGTGGGCGTGCGGGTTGAACGGCATCGGTGTTACTTTTATCGCGGCCGAGCCGGCTTGACTATCGCAGACCAGAATAGGAGGGGTAAGAAGTTCGTGGATGGTAGTAAACTTTACGCCACAGCGCCAAAGTGTGAAGTAATTAAGGTGACTAGAAAAGGTTATTCGCCTTCAACCGGCTGGTCCGTCGATGGGGGATAGCATGGTAATATTATAAAGCCGTCGTCGGCGGCGAAAGGAAGAAGAGCTCGAATCGATCATTTGGCGCGGTCATGACGAAATCGAAACGTCTGCTGCGCGGTGAGTTGCGCCGTTGTCATCTGACTTTTGCCTTACACACAAAATGCAACATCACAACGCATCCTCACAGATATGCTCTCAACGGTGTCCCATATTTGGCTCGAATATAGTTCGCATCTAGTTATGTGAGACGTAGGCCTGTGGTCTGTCAATAGGTACGATTTAAATCCAATAATCCGATTGCGACCATAATAGTAGCATCCCGTATGTATATGTAAGTATATATTACAAGAGAGAGGCGAAAGGAAGGCTGGAAAACAGACCATTAATTGTAGTCTTTTAGTTCCATGACAAAACTTTCCTAGTATATTGAGGGGACTAGAGAACTGGTACCTGTCCTGGTCAGGCTCCTGAAAGGTAAACAAGCGAAATCACCGCAAAATATGCTTCGCCGTGAGGAGTAGTTCGTGCCTCATGGCTGGCATAAGATAAAAGAGGAGTTGGTTTGGTTTGAGTCTTGAGGATTCTTGGATGCTCATATGATCAACTGTTTACATGGATCTCTAGTTATCTTAGCGAAGACTATTTCCCGAAATTGAAAATTGAGTGTAGCCGTTTAATTTGGAGGAATATTTTACACAAGCTTCTCACACGAAGATTAAAACTCGTAGCATGTAATCCGACGTGAGGAAAAAATGTGCTGAATCGGTCACAATTAGTGGGTTTGGCGAGATAACATTCATTAGTAGCGGATGTATCCGTGTTTGGGCGGTTGCAGACGGCTCTTTCGCTTGAGATTTTGATATATATAATTTCTCGGATCCAGTATCCCCGGTGTTGCTCAAATCCGGGTGATATATCCAAAGCCAAGATAACCAATGCTATTCTAGATATATCTCGCATCTTGATACTTTACGCGGCCCTTTCCATTGCGGCCCCTCAGCGGGGAACAAGGGTCCTTGTAGCTAGTTATGCCTCTGTGCCGCGAGCGCACATTTTTGATTGTAACCGGGATACGAGTTATAAGCTTAGGCTCCCGGATACGAAACGACCTGCGGAATCATTCAGCAAGTTCGATTGACGTAACATTTAAAATCTACTAGCTTTAGAATCTATACTCTAAATGCTTTAGGAAGTTTGTCGCACTGGAGACATAGAGTGAAGCAAAATACAACGCAACGTCCATGCAATTTGGCAAAAGTTTTATGACTATACTGTTCACGTGTAATGGAATCGACTACAATAAAAGTTGTCTAAAAATAATTAATACGAATGGATTATTAAGGCAAAATTGTATCGCTGGCCTGATTTGTTAGATCGGTTCTGCTTCCGCTTGGGTGAATGCCGTCGGGCCTCAAAGCATGGTTGCTTGGCGGCTTGGTCAATTTGCGCAGATACTCTGGGCAGGCAAATTGATCCTTATTTCCATGGATTGGCAGACCCTTGGTTTAAAACTTCCGCAGTATGTATTAACATTATTCCTTGGTTCGAGTGGGGTTTTATAGGTATCTCGGGCCCAAGCCCGAATATGTCCCGATATGCAGAGTCATGGCGAAGAAATTTTCTGAAAAGGACCCCGAAAACCTAGCCTCCATGAAGTTGGAAGGGAAGCACTTAACAGATGACTCGAAGAAATTCAAATACCTGTCACAAATTAATGAGCCTTTGGATATTATGTGAAGTTGGAGTTTTTAGTTCGAATTCATGAAGTTTAATACTGTTATCGTTTCGTAAACAGACAATTCGCATCATTATTTAGACTTCTCTTCACCTCCGGAGTCCCCCATAGAATTGTTAGTAGAACCACCGGTGTGGGTAATCCCCCACCTGACTGTGCCGACTGTATGCAACCGGAGTTACAATGTGGCATTATACCTAGTTCGCCAAGTTTAAATTCCCGCTCGCTGAGCATACCCCTACATCCCCCACAAGAATAAGAAATGTGTCACAGAGGGTAAAGTTATCACTCGGGATGCAAGCCAACTTCCGGGAAGAATAGAGAAAATATACGGATACGAGATGTATTTTTTAAGTTTTCGAAGTTTAAGGCTGATATAAACCATATATTGGCGCTTCTACAGCCTCTGATTGGAGTTCGAGAACCCGCTGCTCGACGTCACCTCACCATATGACCACGTCTGCCAAGTCCATAGACTGAGTACAGTCCTTTTGGCAAAAAAATGTAGATATCGGGAATTTTGAAAGGTCAGTATCTTTATAAAGCCGACATGCTATGTTAATGGCGGCCTAGATAATTTCATCGAAGCCTGAGAACCGGTTAGGCGGTCGTGCTTGTAGACGGTCTAGCTAATCAGAGGCTGATACAATATTAAGAGCCCAAAAAGTTCTATGTCTACCCTATGAGCAAATTATAACCCTTTAGTTTCAGGATCCCGTAGTGTATCTAAATTCAATCCGTTGGATGCAGATATATATCTATGAGCCATTTATGTTCTTTTATCCCGATATGAGCCCATGCTTTATTATCTCACGTATCATGTACACTTACCTCCCGGTACCGTGGGCTCGAAGAGAACCCCCATGGGGTTGCACTCCACCTCAGTCGGATGGCCTCATCGGCCATACGAGATTCAGAATAAGCCGAAATTTCACAACCCCCTCAGAGATTGTGGTACTGCAATATTAGAGTTCATGAAAAGAAATTATATTCCTTAGCCATACATATTCAAGACAAGAAATTTTGGAAGTTTCCGTAGATCACATACAGAATCTCTCCGCTAATTTACCGACGGACCGTGAGCCTAAGTTCTGAATAGCTAGTTTGGGTATCTGAATCCTCACAATGCAAGGAATTCAATCGTGTACGTACTCTAAGTTGTTTAGAAGACAATTCTTGAGGAATTAATGTGAGAGTGAGGCGACTGTAAATCCAAAATGTCTATAAAAGGCCAGGGATATCGCACCATTGAGATCAAAAATATCCTCATCAATCACCAGTCCCAAAGCACAGATACCCATATCCACCAAGCTTCTCTAAGTTCTATAAACTTATCCCAAACTTAACATTCTAAAATGAAGTTCTCTCTCTTTGTCCTCGTTACTCTCACTGCTGGCGTTTTCGCTGCCGCAGTCCCAGCAGCTGAACCAAATCCAAAGGACGCGACTTTGGAGGAGCGTCAAGTCAACTTCGGATGCGGCCCCTGCGTCAGTCACAAGAAGCAATGCTGGAACTGCTACCCCGGTGGCTGCAGCTACTATACTGCAACTTGCTAAACGCAGTGGGTTGTGTCACGGTATCAAGCGGCTCTCATCTCAGGTAACATAACACTGAATAGCTATTATATCTTTGGTGGCGCAGCTTGATAGATAATTCGAAAAGCTGACCGAAATTTTTCGTAGCGAGATACACCTACCTCCTCAATGCGTACACTATTTGTCAAAATCACCTTCAGTACATCAATAAAACTATTTCGATATTCTTCTCGCCTCACCTGCTAAAGAAAGTATCTCAATTCTTAATACATTATTGCGATTCTAGCAGGATGAGGCAGCAAGGAACTAGATATTGGATTTGAGGGGTGTAGGTGTTGGAGGATGAAGAACTTGATTGCCATTTCCCTTTTCGTTTTTATTTTGCGTATCCCTGTTCCTTCAGACTTTCAATGTTTGCAAATTTATCCATCAACGATGTATTCTGTTTTCATTTTTTCCTTGCGACGGTTCCATGTATTTAACAATATAGCTGTACACTAGCAGGAAAAAATACTCCCTAAAACGCCATTCGATATTTATGAGGTCGCAAAATAACTTCTTAACCGGTTGAATATCACAATATGACATATGCAGGTTTTATTTTACAGCTAGATGATATTTATAGTATTTTTTCTGGCTAAAATCCTTTTTTAGTTTGAGAAATTGTGCAGGACTGAAAAATGCAACGAAGCTCCGAAGGGGGCTGATTGAGAGACTTAGTGCGCAGTCTTTCATACTGTCATATATCTCATTTAGCTGTAGCTATAACGCCTAAGAAAATATAATGTACTTCACAGATTAATAATTCTTTAACGAATCATAAATATCTAAGTCCTAATCTCAGTCAATTCTCCAATCGGTTCGAACGTTCATGCAAGGATGCTACCACACACAGTTTTTAGGAAGACGACAAGGCTCATAATTGTTCCCCAAGCTAGCTAAAAAAGGATCAAGCGAAGCGAATAGCGAACCACGTATCTAATCAATTCCGGGCCGACACAGCGCAGCGCCTGAGCCAGAACACAACCAAATCCAGCGCCAGAAATAAGCTCTCCAGAATCCATCGTATTGGGGCTCTGGGAGCACCAGTGGATTGCCTGTGCTAACTCTGGTCTTACTTTCCTCTTTCTATCTCGCAAACCAGTTCCAAGCCTCGATAAGCTGGATACAGCCCAAATCTAACGAAACACAGGCTGCAAGGCGCGACCACTTCTCGCAGCAACACACAAAATGTCACAAACCACCCCAGAACCTTCGCAGCCTTCCGAGTCCGCCATCTTTACAAAAGATCAGTCTTTTTACACTACATTGCCGAACAATGAATCTCCGCTTCCAATTTCTCATAATGAAGAAATGTTGTCTGGCCGAATAGAAAGCTTATCAATCTACGACCCTACTAATCCTCGATATCAAGAACACGTCTGCGCCATTGATTTTTATAAACATTCCAAGGCCGGCCAAGAGAGTGCCGTCGTTGTTAAAAGAGAAGATGAAGGCGGGGATACGCAAATAGAGAGTATGGCGATGGAGAGTAGTGATACTGGACCGACAAAGTCAAGTAGCTGGAGATTTGAGAGTGCAGTCCTGTGGAATGAGGGTGGAAGAGGGAGGGAGACGGCGGCATTAGCAAGGAGAGAAGTCGGAGCGGCCCATGGGCAGAAAAATGAAACGACTAATCTAGTCTCTAGTCAGACTGAAGGCGATATCCGACAGAAAGGAGTGCACCACGCGCAAGAGGTCATTCCACTTACCACGGCTGACACCAAAAAAGACGTCTCTGGGTCGAGGGACGTCGCTCCAGTGCCTCTTTCGCCTTCCATTGATATAGTAGCAGAAGGCGCCAAAATTTGGGACCAAATATGCGACAGCAAGAGCGGCTGGCGGTATACCTTTGAGCTCTTTGAGCTGGGTAAAGTTCCGGATTTTTACACCTTTGTGATCGATGTACTCGGAGAATTCATCTCAAGGCGGCAAGAGCTCTGGAATAGACTCGAATCGCAAGGCTTCAATCTGAAGGGATACCAAGAATCACACGAGGATGAGTTGTTTATGCAAAACTCATACCGAGAAGCGACACTTGAAGCAGTAATAAAAGGCGATTTTGAAAGAGCAGATAAGTTGTTCTTGAAAACTGGTCAGGTGTTAACTCGGAGAGCTGAGAAAGGGACTAAACCGAATTTCGGACAAGCCATATTAATTGAAAAAGCCGAACTTGGAATATTAGGGATCTACCTACATGCCAAGTGTGTGGCTGAGGGATGGGCAGAAGGAGGAAGAAAAGAAAGATTATCAATATACTCCTTAGATAACTGGGATGATTTACAAGGGGAATATAGAGTATTCAAGCGTCAAATGAGCGGCTTAGCGCTCAAATGGCTGTTCCAAGTTCATTTTATGATTATGGCTTTAAGGAGAGGGCCGAGTAGGTATGATAACATGGTGAGCTACGAGAGATGGGAACCTAATTTTTTTCAAAAAGTTGGAACAAAAGTGGGAAATTTTATTAAAGATATGGAGGGAATAGAAACGTTGAGACTTGCAGCTGACCGGGACGAGAACACTCCAACCACTGGGGACTGGAATGCTCAAATGAAAGTGAGGTTTCCAATTTCGAAGTCGGAACTGTACCGATTGAAAAGGATGGGCCACAAAGAAATGATCTTGGAAAATCTCGCCACAGTCTACAAACCTGCCGGACTTCATACAGGAGGTGATTTTGACCCTGAGTATAAGTTTGAGCCTTCAAAGGTTGGAACTAAAACCGCTTCCCTGACCTCCCAGTCGTCCAGTCCAGAGATCGCAGAATCGTTACCTACACCATCGAAGCCCCCAAAACTGGAACAAAGAAAATCACCTTGGGCGATATCGCCAACATCTCCTAAGCCGGCAGTTTCTCAAGTTGGGGCACTTACGCACAATCATGTGCTAAGACATATCGGAGAAGCTGAGCGCGGTAATCGCCACTCATTACCCAATCGGACACCTCCTACCTCGGTTCACGATAATGAAACCAAAAATCTAAGCTCTGGTCAAGTGGAGCAGAGAGCTGAAGCCTCTCGTCTCGCCGCCATGAACCAGCGGATGAGAAATGTCGCGGATCAGCCGGTTGTCCGCGCGGAAGAATGCGCTCCGGATCGGGTACAGCCCACCACAGACTTCAAACACGCCGTGCGACACGTCGTAGATCTTGATTTCTATATTGGACAACTAGCTTCTCTCCATTTGATCAACTTTATCCGGGGTAGTCCAGAATACAAACCGTGGACGCCATTGATCGAAGCGATCTGTAACCAGCGCTGGGAGGCTGCCAAAAAGTTGATAAATCTGGGTGCATCGTTCACACTAGGGTATCCTTTCCATACAGCTATTAGCAAGCACGCTATGGTATGGAGTAGAGACTTGTGCCAAAGAATTGTATCTAGAGGTTTGATCGGGCCTTTACCTGCAGGGGTCGACGCAAGCTCACATTTCATCTCGGAGTCGACTTCCATGATAAAATATATGGTGGATGCAGGGATGGATGTCACGGCGCGAGGAGTAGCAAACACAGATATTGAACAACAGATCGAGACATACCCGATTCATTTAGCAGCATTGGATACGGACCCGAATACGATTCTCGTCGAGTATCTGATTAAGAACGGGGCGAGAGTGTGGGTGAAGGATAGGAATGGTGAGTTGCCGATAGATTATGCTAGGAGGGCCGGAAATGTCCGGAATATAAAGTTATTAGAAGAAACTGGAAGGAAACAGTCTAAGGGATATACCTAATCACTTCTGTCTTTCCATGTAATTTCGCTATTCAGGGATATTAACATCATTGGCCTCTTTGTCGTAGAATTTCAAAGTTGAATTTGCGTTGTGAGTGTAAAATACCACACGGCGGCGACATCCCCCGGCTCGTCGGATTGTAGTCATCTCTTCGCCCGCCTCTTCTTTTCGACTCCTTCTTGGCGGCTGTAGTCACCGTTCTCGGTTGACGAGAGCCTCATATTTCCAAACCAAGTATTCTATTGCTGTCGCCATTGTATTCTTTCGTTCTGCTATTATTTTGCTTTTGGCTTCGCCGGCGATTGCTTCTGTTGTAACGGGCTGCAGGCATCGGGCTGCTGCTTAGTGATGGGCATCTCGCCATAGGAGCATCGAAAACACCCATCGCCACCATCTTTCTTCAACTTCGACGGTGGGACAGTCATGACCTCCTCCCTTGGCAATATATCACTCGCCTCGAAGGCCCAGCAGACATCTTCCACTTTTCAGAACATCCAATCGTCTCTTTCTAACGACCAGCAGACATCCTCGTCGGGTCAACAGCGAAACTCCTCTAATAGCAACAACAGCGGGGCAGCAAGCGGTGGTCTCCGGAACCAATCGAATCCCCGCAATAACCAAGGGAACAAGACGAAACATAAGAACCATCGCCGGCCGGCTATGAAACGAGAGGACGTTGTTGCCGAAGCCGTAAGCCACTCAGCTTTCCTCTAGCAAATATTCTAGAATTGAGGGGTTTTAGAAAGCTAACTTGCGGGGAAAGATCGCAATGACCTCATCAACTTTGAGTCGGAAGGGTCGGACTTCCATCACCCATTTGATGGATTGGAGTCTACCGCCTCCAAGAATTCAACATGGCCACCATTCACATTCCCGGCACGGAAGTAGACGGAATCCAGCGTGGGGACTCGGTAGCGGGTACCACGCTGTCGATAAAGCGAGGTACATTCTATTCACTAATTTCGACTCTAGGTTTTCTTCTAAATGTCTAATCCGAAATTTAGATACGTGAACGCAAACTATCGCTTTATCGTCGATCCATCTGGAGACTACCGTCCGCAATCACTAGATCCCGACTCAACTCTTCCATGGACTTCGATACTCCAAATTCTCGCTTCATCAATAACCCAAGTCGCTTCGTGTCCCATATGCCTTTGCGATCCGGTAGCACCGCGCATGGCCCGCTGTGGACACATATTCTGCCTCCCATGTCTGATACGGTACATGGCATCCGAAGAGGACCCTCCAAAATCCGGCCAGCAAACACATCACCATGTCAACCAAAACAAGCAGAAATGGAAGAAATGTCCGATCTGCCACGATAGCATTTACATGAATGAGGTGCGACCGGTAAAGTTTTACCAAGGACAAGAGGTGGCGCCGCCGAGAGAAGGCGGGGATGTCACTTTGAGGCTTATGATGCGTCAACCGGGATCTACGCTGGCGTTACCGAAGGATGTGGCTAGTGTTGTCCTTACCATTCCCGTGACAGGGAAGAGGAGGAACAGCACAAATCAGGCTGAGGATTCAATTCCATGGCATTATGCCACTGAAGTTCCTGATTACGCAAGGATAATGAAGGGAACGAGAGGCTATATGCAAAGTGAATTCGAGAGAGAGATTGCAGAATTGGAAGAACAGGAAAGGGTTGATGAGCTGATGTTTGGAGACGAGACTGATTGGGTCAAAAAGGCTATCGGGAAGATCATGTCGGCAATAGAGAAGATCCAAGATATGCCAGATAAAGAAGAGGAGAAACACGAGAAACTACTCGGTAGAGAACTCCTTGAGCAACATTTATTAGAAGAAGCGAATGCACGGGCCGAACAAAATGCTCAACGCAAGCCGATCGTACAGCAAACCGAAGTCGAGATTCCTGATATGTACCTCATGACTTCACCGTCGGCTCAAAATGGCATCACCTTTGACCAGCAAACCGCCGACCTTAAGTCACAGGAATCGGTACCAAAAACTCCGACGACGCCCGTTCCGAAGTCTCCAACTTCCCACAGGATGCATAAACCGATGGATGCCCACGATCCGACACAGCCGTACTTTTTTTATCAATCGCTTCCACATTCTTACCTCTCTCCTCTGGATATCAGGATTCTTAAAGTGGCATTTGGGAGCTTTGCCGCTTTTCCATCGTCTGTCTTGCCGAGAGTTGAAAATTTTAGTATGGGGCACGTCGTGGATGATGAATTGAGGAAACGGGCTAGATATCTCAGCCATTTACCTTCCGGTTGCGAAGTCGCATTCTTGGAGTGTGACTGGACTGATATTGTGCCCTCTGAGGTGCTAGATAAATTCGCTGTAGATCTAGAGCGACGGAGAAAGAGGAAGAAGGAGAAGGATACCCGGGAGGAGAGAGATAGAGCTAGAGCTGAAAGGGAAGAAGATGAGAAGAAATGGAGTGGAGTTAGGAGGACTGTGGCTGAAAGAGCAAGAGGGAGCGCAGGAGAGGATGAATTAGGGTTGGCGATGGAGATGAGTCGGAGGGAGTTTGAAGGTGTTACATGGAATAGTGGGGATGCGGTTATCGAGGATGATGACGAGGTTGTACCGAATGGGCCAAAGCTCGGATTTGGTAGTTTGCCGCAGAGCAGCCCGCCTAATACCCGCACTGTCTGGGGAACGCCCCTGGTGAATAGCGGAGATGGTGGGCATTCGTTACCGCAACTGTGGGCACGAAGCGAAGATAAAAAGCCGGTATCTGGATGGTTGGAAGGCTGGGAGAAAGACGTGAATGCGGCAGATCAGGCTGCTATTCTAGCTGCCGCAAGCGGAGCTGGAGTAGGCGGAGCAAAGGGCAAGAAAAAATTCAAGAAGGTGACTTTAATGACGAATACCGGGAAGAGGGGTGCTTGAAATATATCTATTCTCGTCGAATATCAGGGGCAATATATCTGGCTAGAATTGTTGTCATTGTGGTGTGTTTTTTTATTGGGAGTTCTATGATATAATCGGAGAGCAAAGGGAATTGGTGCCTTGTTTTGAAATAAACCATGCGTGCGGTTTCGATTTAAACAGAATAGAAATATATAATCTAGTGCGCAATAAAATGGTTGCATTGAGTAAAATTTAAATTCCTCGTAGTTAATTATATAGCATGAAGAAATATTACTTAGAGTGATAACACTAAGTTCACATTATTTAGATGTCTTAATACAATATAGGAAGGATTATTTAACTATAACGGCAGTCTAAGGCACCCGAAAATATGTCCGACTACAATAAAAGCTAAATTTTAAGTACAAATTGAGGAAGTAATATTAAGTCAAGAAAGGAAGATTATGTATCACAAAATATAGGGATGGCAACAATTTCCCCTTGAAATAAGGAAAGTCGTAACGGGACAATCTCATAGCTTCTAGTCATTCCTCAAAGTTCTGTTTCCTGTTCGTCACCCTTAGGATATATAGAGGTCCTGCGTATGAACTGTAATTGTCCTAGGACATTACAAGTTCCTCAAGAATCTCACGCATTTCAGAGCAGCCAGGCGCACGCTAGCGGGTCTGGTTGAACATGGATGGTTTCTGAGGTATTTGGAAGGCACAGTTATGCATTACCGCTGGATTCAGAAAAATGACGTCGGCCTCTCCGAAAAATAGCAATTTGTTTTCTCGACTGATCGGCCTGCTCGACCAAAAGTACAACCTTACCGAACCTTATTACGTTTTCCCCTTCCTTCAATAAACAATAAACTCCTTCTGAGGCGAATTGTGATCAAAATCTCACGCATATCTCAAGCGTTTCCAGTACACGATCATAAAATTTGAGGATCTTTATTCTAACTTCTGCTATTAAGTGGCACGATTTTCTATTGTGGATCGCGTAAAGAAAGTGCTTTTTGCTTTTGGAACACATTTAAGCTGGTAAATATTTCAAAAATTATGATGAAAAGATAACCAACTCTTTTGAGCCTATTATTGTTCCTGTTAGTGGCTTTCGCTCAGCATGCGTACACCATGCTCATAAATAAGATCTCCGAAATTTTGGTGCATTGACGATGGATGTTATAAGTTATGATACACTGTTGTGAGAGTCTGCAGGGTATCTCATCCGCAATTCACATGCATTTCCACGTTCAACTATGAGAATAAATACATATGGGCAGGTCAGAACCTTTCGTCGGCTTAATTGACAATATTTACCGGCAATACCTTTTAATGCAACTAAAGCAATCACCTGCAAGAAGGGGGGCGAAGCATATGGAGGACCTCAGTGATCGAACGGCATGTATCAGACGGAACATATTTTATCACCAAATCCCGAAAGAGTAACAAGAGATCTTTTTGAGAGCACCTTTTATATGACGCTGTAGACATCTTATGGCACAGCAAGCTGCCCATTCTGGCATCAGACGAAAGAATGGTAAGGCTCTAAGATACGGCTGCATATGCCTACATATGACGCTGTTCCTCGTGATAGAACATCCCAAGGTGTGGAGATTCAATGCGCCTAGAATAATCTTCCAAATTGCTGATATGTCCGACTAAGTTATAACTACCAATTGCACTTAGGGCATGCCATATTAACATAGCGTCGATAGTGGGCTGGTGCTAGAAGGAATCGACGAGAGCTCGAAGGTTTCAGTGCCAAAAAGGAGTCTCGAGGCCGACGCGTATGAGGAACTTAAGCGCACGAACACCTCCATCGTCATGCGTCACCGCCTATGCATCCGAGCTGCGCTATGAGAACTGCAGACCATTGATTCTGCCTTCTAATTTGTCTCCAGCAAATTACCCTGGTTTTTTTGATCCTTTGGCGATTGCGCTCTCCAGTGTTGCTGGTTCAAATGATCGATGAAGTCATTACTTTGGATTGAAGTGGCGCTAGCGCCCTGAGGCGTTTTCGTCCTCCAAGGGGAGCATAGAAGCTATGAGCGCCGAGCAACTAGCTATTAGAGTTATTATTAAGAGGATACCAAATGATTCCTTTGGATTAATTTATTAAGCTAAAACCACAGGCAGAGTTGGGTGAGCAAGGGCGGCTATACTTCGTCAAGGATCTGGGCACCTAAGAAACACACGTTTACCTAATAGGCTACTTGAACTATAAACCTTTTGGTTGTCTATCGAAAGCTCTTCATGGGGTCCCAGCGAATTCTTATCGGACCGATAAGAAGCGAGACCTATCCACCAATTGACTCTGAAGACCTGGGATGCTAGTCTCGGAATCCGATCCTGTAAAATTTCTGGTGTGCATGATGTATTGCGATATCGAAGGAAAGGGAGCTCATGAGGGCAGTGTTTTTGTCTAGACAGAGGGCAGTGTTTGACATCGGCGGCGGAACCAGGATGGTGCGCGCTGGCCCCGAGATTGGCTTTGAGCGGTGCCCAGGTGCATCTGGCAACACATTTATTGGAAAGGCCCAATATAATCCTTCCAATCCTTGTGATGGGTTTCCTGTGCCATTTCCAAATCTGCCGTGCCATGACGCCGGCAGAGATGCAACAAAAATCTGCCGTGCAGGAGCGCCCGGCGAGATTGCAGCAAAGCCTTGCCCGGGCAGGCACCTCTCCTTAAATAGAGTGGTTTTCACTGGATTTCATTGCATGCATGTTTCATTATTCCTCATCTTCTTCCCAGGTCGTCTAATATCACATCCTATTAACCCCAGACATATTATTATATATATCTAGCTGCAGCTGCACAATTTGCACAATATGTGGGTTCAGCAGCTTTTTCAGCCTTTCGGTCCTTTTTCCAACGTTTTACAAGTTCCCGAAATCTTATCCAAAGTCATCGCCACTATGAACGCCAGCGGCTGGCAATTCGACGTTTCGTCGTTTATGGTGCTCGTCGGCGAGGGCGAGGAGTACAACTATCGTCTAATGCGCCGGTCCGTATTGGAATGTTTTGCCGCCGCGCCAATCGCGGGGATCCAGTCCTACATTCACTCGACAAGCTCTCTCGCGGAAGCTACCGGATTGACATACTTCAGTCCCTCGGGCATGAAATCTGCCCCTTTGCGTAACATGCGCCTCATGCGCAGCATCCATCAGAAATCACTCCTGCGCGATGGCAATTGTAACGTTTACGAGATTCCCGTGGAACCTGTACCTCAGCGCAGAATAAACTTTTCCCGGCTCGGAATGGCCACCTGGGTCCTTTTTACTTGGTCTTGCTTAATTGGAGTATTTTTGGCAATTTCTCGGACAGAAAAATTAACCTGGATTGGTTACACCAACGTTTTCGGGTTTGTTGGGTGCTCGATCTTTTTACGGCTACTGGATCGATACTGCATGGTAGTCGTTGAGCAAGAGACTACGGACCCAGATAGTGACGACGCTATCTTCATCCTCGGAAGGCGTAACTCATGCTTTGTCCTGAGAGGCAGACGTCAAGATCTCGCGGAAAGAACTGGGTATGGTCTCAAACAAAGAGAAGGTATTCTGGCGAAAGCTGCGGAGTGGGCCATGAGACTCAGCACTCTCATTTTCATACTCTTCATCTTCATAACAATTCCCAATGGAACCACGTCGGACCAGGTCGCCTTCATCATAGTAAACATTATCGGTCAGGTGAACGTTGTTCTCCTTCAATATCTCAAAAGTGCCAGCTATTTCTCCAAGTTGAAGCTGCGAAAGGAGTTGAAAATGGAAACCAGGACACACGTCAATGGATTCTTGATACGGGAATTTGGAGAAGGACGTTGGATCGATGCATCAGGACTTCTTCCGCAAACTCCTGCTTGGGATGCTTTCAGAAAGACCGTCGCTCAATATGATCCTAAAGATAAGGATGATAGAGAAATTTATAAGGAATGTCTTTTGAAGGCATGAGGAAATATGAGCTTTTCTCAGTTTTTACTTGGTTTCTGTTACTCCCAGTTTCCTAGTTCACGAGTTTTTCTCCCTTCGTTCTCAAATGTTCTTTTTCGGTATCGATGGCGTTTGACGGCGTTTCAGTCCACGGAGGCGCATTAGGTTTTAGATTCATGATATCATTTCATCATCGCACATGCTTCTTACTTTGTAAGATTTTCGACAGAATTTTCTTCGCACCGCAAACGATTCGATGATATGTAGAAAATATAGAATTTTTTCAGCGTCGATTTTCTCAATACAGACTTTAAGTTGTGGTAAACGCTCGAACGCTCGTGCTGTGGTGATAGATTTAGTAACGAACAAAAGGTTCTCAAAACCAAATTAAATGTTGGACTTCTCGATGATAATTCGATATCAGAAAGTCGCATCTACAAGCGGCAACCGCAAAAACACCTGGTCTTTTCCGATCAGTGAGAACTCGTGAAGGACAATTGAAGCGATAAATTGGGATTGCGTTGTCGAGTCCTTGCCGAAACTGATCCTTCTCCTACCTAAATCTCGGGGCTCTTCATCATTTTTTTGAATTTACCGCCGGGGCAACATGAACATTCTCAGTCGCATCTGGGCGAGAAACGGCTCCAACCAACACCTTACACGTCATCAAAGCCTGCAGATATTTTCTGCAGATGTGCTTTTGCCTGCATGTGCATAAAAATTCGGGTCTTCTTGCTTCCCACAAGGCTGACATTTCTGGGCCGCTTGAACCCCGCATCAGAATGTCCGGCAGCCCTGCACTTGTGGCCATCTCTAAATGTTATATTAAGTGCGTATATATCGTTCACCATGGTCGATTTACGGGTTCACCTAATGTATACTCCAATCATAAATTCGCCGCACCGCGTTAAACCTAGACGGTCATCGCATCGCATTTTGAATCTATTCCCCAATTGCGCCCTATAATAAATACTTGCGGAGATAGAAATTTTCATTGAAAACTTGCAAACGATCCAAGAATCTTGTACGCGCACGAGTGAAGTATAATTTCGCTATATTTGAATGAGCGCATCCAATCAATCTGGGCAACGGGCCGGAGCAAAGAGACGAGGCCCAGTTAGACATCCGCCCCTTAGAGATGACAGGTTGCAGCAATTTATGACGAGATAATCGATATTTGAATCAGCTTTCCATTTTTCCTCCCCCGAATATACTAGCCAACAACAGTCCCGACAGGCCCAGAAAAACTTTCAGAATAATAAGAACTTATTGCGGAGATGTTGTCATTTTATTTTGGAAGGTCTAAGAAACAGCCCAAGACAGTCAACGTCTACATAAAAAAAAGCCGTGATAAAGATCGGATTGAGAAGGAAAAACCTGAACGAACTGAGCGCGACGAGCCTGAACGATCTAAACGAAAACGAACTGAACGCTATGAATGGAGAAAACATGAACGACCGAAGGAGCAGAAGCCTAAACAACCAAGGCAGGAAGAATCCCAGAGAACAGAAGAGCCTAAACTATTAAAACGAGAAAAATACGAACAAAAGGAACCTACAAAGCCTGACCAAAAAAATTCTCTGCAAGAATTACAACCTGAGCAAGAGAAATCTGTACAGCAAAAACTGGAGCAAGAGAAACCTGTGCAGCAAGAAATTGAGCAGAAGGAACCCGTGCAGCAAGAACTTGAGCGGAAGGAACCCGAGCAGAAGGAACCCGAGCAGAAGGAACCCGAGCAGAAGGAACACGAGCAGAAGGAACCCGAGCAGAAGGAACACGAGCAGAAGGAACCCGAGCAGAGAGAACCTGAGCAGAAGGAACCCGAGCAGAGAAAACCTGAGCAGAGAGAACCTGAGCAGATAGCACTTGAACAAGCTCCGCAACGGGTGCTTGGGCCAGATGAAATAATTCTATTAGGCCAAGACTATACGCAATCGAAGGAAGAGGCTCGGGAGCATATAGAGAAGATACGAAAGAACATCGGTCGCTTGGAAGATGTTGTCGAAATAATGGATATCGATGCTATGATAAAGGGGTACGTCACTCTAAGTTACGGATTTCTCTTCGTAAGGTAGATCAACTGCTAACCGGTAATTGCGATAGACTTGGAGAATCACAATATAGTGATACTGGCCATTTTATCTTCGAGCTATTTCAAAACGCGGACGACTGTTCATATGGTTCCAGAACCCCTGTCGTGAACATACGCTACTGTCACCCTTATTTCCTGTTTGAAGCGAATGAATTGGGGCTTCGGAAGCGTGATGTGACCTCTTTGTGCACGGCGAGCAAAAGTTCTAAGATCCAAGAAGAAACCAAGACAGGAGACGCCATAGGTGAGAAAGGAATTGGGTTTAAATCTGTTTTCGGTGTCTCCAAAACCGTTTGGATCAAATCAAGTTACTATTCTTTCCACTTTAGAAAGGATATGGCGTTTGGGCGAGTTTTACCTCACTGGGGCGAGTTTCCAGAGGGTATGGAAGGAGTTAGACTTGATGGCCATACATCAATCCTCTTAAAAATCGAGGACGAGGAGAGGCCCAAAGTTCTGAGCACTCTAAAGCTTTTGAATGCTAGGATGCTCCTATTTCTCCATAACCTCAAAAAGATTAAGATTAGGGTGGGTAAACTTAGTTCAAATCAAACTTGGAACGACTGGTTCACGGCAACGGAGGGCAGCTCAGATATTCAGAGAGTTATACTACAAGCAGATACGATTTCTAGGGATCCTACCACATTGCACCCTGTTAGTATATCTATTGAAGATGGGATAGTCTGTCAACCTGTGATCGAGAACGAAAATGCCTTCCGATATCCTGTTCGAATGAGCGACTTACCAGAGGAGCAAATGCGGAAACGAGACTCTGAGATCATTATCGTTCTCCCCGAAAACCCAGAGACGGCCCGAACAAGAGACGTTTACGCGTTCTTGCCTATACGAAGCTACGATTTCAAGGTGGGTTGACATACACCGAGATAAGATTTACGAGTTGATAGTAGATCGTAATTCCTTATGTTTTGAGTTTGAGAAAGCTGACAAGAATGGGTAATTAGATATGTATTCAAGCTGATTTTATCCTTGTTAGCAACCGGGGAGACATCCGAGACATTAAGTATAATAGAGCCCTTGTGAGAGAAGTTTCTCGAGCGCTACTTGGGGCCGTTCGGTGCGTTGTCGAAAATAAGACAAGCTTTTCAGGTATGATTGCAAGGTCGAGCGAGACGATTTCAGGTTCAACCGACATACTAGCCGACCGCCTTTTCATTGAGGATAACTCCCAGCTCTGGTTCACGGGCCATTTTTTGGATGACAAGCTAAAGTATGGATGGCCACTACTGCTACCGCTCAATAAAGTTTCGGAGGGGCCATTCATCTATCTGTCAGACAATATCCGGAAGGATTTTGGACATCATGAAATCTTAAAAGATGTTAATGGGAGACTCCGCCGACCTGGCGATCTTACTAGCATTCCTGCTCTATATATGGATAGCAGAGGAGAACCGTTCCTGCCTTTGGACTACCCCAATCTCAATTTTATATCAATGAAGTATCCCAAGAATACACTCTCTAGTCTTCATTGGCTTGGCGTTAAGATCTTGTCGGCGAACGAATTCCTTTTACAGTTGGAATACTTTATGTCAAAGGAGCCTTCCTTCTTCCACAAGAAGAAGAGTCGATGGCGCGATGAGCTGTGCGGCACACTCTTAAGTCTGGTTGGCAGTCACAAAACCATAATACAAAAACTGGAAATCGTCCCCACCAGGAACGGGCAATGGGTCTCCTTCAGTGGCACCCTGACACCCTTTTTTGCTCCGGAGGGGACAATCATACCTTTCCCAGAGGGCGTCGAAAATCTCATCGAGATTGACCCTCGCATCAAAACAAGAGAGCTGAAGCATCAAGAAAATCTCTTTCGCAAGCTAGGCGCCTTAACTTACTCAATCAATGATCTAGCTGAACGAATTGAAAAGCACCACAAAAGCGTAGGAAAATTGTCCTCTCCAACCCTTCTCTCGGTGTTTGGAAATGTCGAAAACGCTATCAGTCACATGCAGTTTTACTACATAGCCAAACAGCAAATATCCAATGAATCTGTAGCAGATCTTTGGTGTGTTACCGAGACTGAAACTATTCAGAAGATATCCGATGTTCATATTCGCTCTACTCTTCCCTATACAGCCACTGCTATATCGGTCCAACTACTTCCCCAAATAGACTTCTTGCATCCGCAATATATGGAGACTCTATTCAGAGACGAAAGAGCTTTACAGTGGTTTCAAAGAAGGCTTGGTCTCAGAGAAACCTTAAAGATCGTAATAAGAACCTCTGGTGTCTATGGACAACTCGAAGTCGAACCACACCCTAACCTCACGACCCTAGCCGAAAACCATGGAATGGTGTTACTAGAGATTTTGAGGTATCACTGGAATACTTACTCCGGCTTGTTCCTCGGAGTAGATACGCCATTCCGAACTAGAGAAAATCTTAAGAAAATTCTACGAGAAATGAATATAGGATGCCACGGTGGGGGGACAGCTAAGCTGAAAGATACTCATCTTCCTCGAAAACAACTACTAGAGCTCTCCGACTTGCAAAATCTCCATCTCTGCGAGAGGTTACCGGATACTTGCTCCGTCTGCTTAATAATTAAGAGGTCAAAGATTGCAAAACCTGTACAAGGGGTATTGCCATCATACAAATTTTTAGATGTCGACGAACCCTCAAATATTGACTGGGATTTCCTTCGAATATTCGATGTTTCAATTGCCCCTGATCTGAAGACTTGGTTGTCCTATTTACGAGCCCTTGAAGGCAAAAGTGTTTCTGTTTCCGTCGTTCGAATGGTGTATGCAAAAATATCGGAATATATTAACGACCGCCAGGTTGAGATCCAGTAAGTTCGGCTATCCGGGATTCATACTTTTAGGCTTACAAAAGGGTTCATTTTACAGTATTAAAGTTGGAACTAACATTTTGGATAAATTGTCGATTTTAGAAGCTTTTTTAAAGAAGGTAAACCATGCTATATCCCCCCGCAACGAGGGGAGGACAATGGAGCGTGGCATGCTACTGAATTTTGCATTTGGGATATGGAGACCCCTCTCAAACACGTTCCGAAATTGAAGGCCTACTACCCTGACCAAGAAGATTTCTTCCGTAAGATATTGAAGGATCAGCGGGAGTTTGAAATTTTCGGAAGAGAGGCAATGCTTCTAGACCCCAAAGATGGAATTCAACACATAATCTCTGTCTTGGAGGCTATTGCTAGATCCATTCGCTTTTGGGATCTTAATTACATAAAACCACATATAGACAATTTCCGAATGTGTAAAATGTTTCCTGTCGTGCCAAAATCAGCTGAAATCTCGGAGTCTAGTAAAGAGCCCGATTCTACTGGACCCGTCGATTTCATCCTTATGGGATGCGAGGGTAGCCCCTCCTGGTATATACCCGACAGCGGAGATCTCTTTGAAGCTTTCAACGGAGCCGTATATATATGTATGCTCGATGCAAGATATATGAACGAGCATCTGATTGGGTTAGGGGATGCGCTGGATTTAAAATCAAGATTTATGTCTAATTGCGTCAAGGACACTTTAATCAACGCTGTGAATGATTGTAAGCATCAGCAACTTACAAAATTTGTTCGGGAAAGAGCATTTTATATAGCAGCGTAAGATACAATGAAGATTTTCTCTTAGAATTACTGCGACGAAAGTGCAGAGTTACTAACAAACCCACTCTCTGAATTTAGATTAATCTCCAATAAGTATGACAGAAACCGGGTATTCAACAGACTAAATACCGCCAGGGTACTATTATGCGACCGTGTAGAAGTCAGCTGGAAGCTATTTTTGCCTCCCGAACTTGTTACAAGCAAGGCCAATGAAGTAGAAATTGCAACAAAACTCGGATCCTGGGCGACAATATTTGTGAACAAGAGGAATGAAAATATCAAAGACTTAATACCTCTATTGTGTGGAAGTTTTGCAGAATCCTTTAACATCCAGGAAAACCGGAGTTTTCGAGTTCTATTTCAAATTTTCAGCCATGAAATACCAATGGTTAAGCGCATTATCCGGAAACATATAGGCAAACATACATTCGCAAATCTAGAATCCGAATGTAAGTTAAATTTTTGATTATTTTCTATAACTTTCGAGCACTGAATAACTAACATGGTCTTACCAGACAAAGATATTCTCGACAAGGAATCCGAAGGGAAGGGTGGTTCGCCCAGTCCACAAAGCATCCCCAATGCAAAGGATAATGTACCGGAGCAAAGTCCACCTGACGCAAAGCCGTCTGAACAAAAGACACCGGACAAAGAACTACCGAAGGGAGGCGGCAAAGAACAAGATGCAACTGGGGGGAAATCTAAACTGGAAGCTCCTGGAAAAGAGTTCAAACAGGATGCATCTAAGAAAGAACCAAAACAAGAAGAATCTATGAAAGAACCGAAACAAGAAGAATCCAGGGGAGAACCCAAGCAAGAGGATACTAGGAAAGAACCCAAACAAGAGGGTTCTAAGGAAGAATTTAAGCAAGAGGATTCTAGGAAAGAACCGAAGCACGAGGAATCTAGGAAAAAGCCCAAGGAAGAAGTATCTAGGAGGAAACCCAAGCAAGAAGCATCTGGCTCTCAAAATCTGGAGGCCGAGAGTAATAGAAAGTAAGAATCTTGAGACTAATCCGGTCTAAATCCGAACCCCCAAGTCGAGAGACGGATAAACATGCTAATTGCAAATTTCTCAACCCAGAAAACAGAAAGCAGAAAAAGCCCGCCGCACGAAGACTGAGATTAACATAAATAGTTTTGGCGAAGAGCACCAGTTTTCGGACAGTGACGAGAATCAATCTTCAAAAAGTGACGATAGTGGCGACGATGAATCTTGGGAGAGTAGCGAGAGCAAAGCCTCGGAGAGCAACAAGAGTCCATCATCGGGAAGTAACAAGAGCCAATCTCAAAGAAAGAACGAGAGTCGGTCTTCGGGAAGCTCTTCAGGAAGCGATGGGAGTCAATCTTCAGAAAGGGATGAGATAAGTGACTCAGAGACCAGCGTAGCAACAAGCAATCCGGCGGTACTATCAAAAAACCCAAGCCCCCAGACAAAAACCGAATATCGGCCAACTATCGCGCCCTCGGTCATTCCGGAATTCCAAAGCAACAAATATAAAACTTCCGATAAACCTGCTCATCCGCGACAAGGGACCAAAAAATCAAGACCAAGTAGTAATCACGCCTCAGTACTCAAAGATCTCGATTACGCAAAAGTCTTTGGGGAGTTACATGTATTTGGACAGCTTTATTCCCAGCTGCAAAGTCCAGCACCACTAATTCGTCCCTGAGTAATAGGTGTCACAATTCTTGGAATCTTTCTTGGGTGACAACGTTTATAAACCTAATACGCACTGGACAAGTAATATACGGTCTCAGCATAGTCATACAACCTATCACGGCCCAGAGTCCGCCTCAACGTTTACAATAAAAGAACTAGACGGAGAGTTGAGGAAAGTTATTATCCAAGCCGGAGGTGTTGATGCCGCAATGCTTGAAAGCCCTTGCGAGTTTCATATTCAAGTAATTGCCACTGACGACGGCGATGTATACTTGACGGATCAGGAGTTTCAAAAGGTGGCTACTTGACCAAAATATCCTATTATTTTCACCTCTAACCATGCTGGTATCCCTTACAATAGGCTAGGAATATGACGGTCTCCAAACACGAGAGGGTAAGTCAGATATACATATTGGCTTGCGTATCCAACATAAGAGGAGACCCTATCGTCGATTTTTATCTCGACCCCTGGAAGCTCTACACTGAAAAACGGATCTCGCTGAGAACTAAAGACAAATACCGTGTTCGAGTTTCCCAAAACACACAACCTCTAATCCCACGCACCATGGTCAAATCGCACCTTGCGCCTCCGGTGGGTAGCTTTTACGAGAAGAAATCCATCACGCTAAATCACATTCGTCTCCTGCGTCTGGACTTGACTTCTTCGGGTCGAGTATTTAAAGGAGAGTTTGAAATTATCAATCTAAGTTCCTCGACCGAGTTCTGGGCCATTTCATATTGTTGGGGCCGCAGGCCAGACCCAAATAATTGCTCATATTTTGAAACAAAGGAAGGAAGGATACCTATCGGAGACTCTCTCGCTTCTTGCTTGAGATACTTACGTGAAGAGAAGGTGTCAACACTGATCTGGGCTGATGCGGTCTGTATAAACCAGAAAAACAATATGGAGAAAGCACAGCAGGTCAAACGAATGGGTACACTATACTCAAGGGCGAAGCGAGTGATAGTGTGGGTTGGTGATGAAAGGAAAGAAGACAGTCGTGCTCTCAAAATTTTGAATAGGCTTCAACCAGCTCCTACCAGCGAAGAAGTTTGCGTCGATGACGATGATGTTCGACAAATCGAGAATTTCCTCAGCAGAGACTGGTTCACCCGCATGTGGATCATCCAAGAGCTTGTTCTTAGCGACAACGTTACCGTCAAATGCGGGAGCTCTGAGCTCCAATGGAATGCTGTCATCCAAGGAATTCGCACATGCGAAAAGATCAGAAGAGAAACTCAACAGGGACAGCTCACAGACGCTTCATTTTCTATTAAAGGCTCACACAGAGCATACGCACTCGATCGCGTCCGAGCTCTCCGCATCGCGAAGAAAAGATACCAGTTCATAAAACTCAGGAACATGTTCTTCCCTAATAAATCCTCGCGGCCCCCAGACAAGTTGTTCTCTTTAGTACACCTGGCTTTCGATACGATACGAGGGCAAGACGACTTTAATCCAGATTACGACTCCCCGGATGAGATAGTATTGTATAACTTTATGAAATGGATGGCAAAGTTTACAGCCATCCCAAAGCTGCTATACTGGGCTGGCGATTCAAAATCAGCCAAGCACTGCAGCTGGATGCCAGATTTTATGAGCCAAAAGGGCCCTGATTATTATCCCTTCCCGGAAAGCATATCTGAATGGCCCGCGCGTTCCATGAGGCACAGATTCAATGCGGGAGGCAATCTAAAAAGTCAAAGATGGAAGTATAGCATTTCTCTCAAACCGCTCCCAACGCTTAAAATAAATGGGATCCTCTTTGATACAATCCGCGAGTTCTCAACAATTCAGCCGGCACCTGAAGTAGCAAATATTCATCAAATCGTGGGAAAGTTTAAGGAATACATGTCGAAACTGGCATCTTATCCTGGTTATGGCGAAGAGTGGGAAGGGGAAGTTCTTTTAAGGTCACTAGTCGGAGATGCGCCGGGTCCGCTCACTACCTCTACTATCCCTTACGATGACGATCCCATGCAATCCAGCGGGTGGGACTATGAGTTTGCAAGTGAAGTTATTCCTGGAGTCAGGCTAGTTTTTGACAACAATACCCCAATTTCAAACCCATCTCCACGGCTCAGCCAGTTTTGGTCGACGGCCGTAACCTTTATGCGAAAATTCCCGAGACCCACAATTTGCTTGACCGAAAAGGGGTATCTTGGGGTGGTCCCAGAAGTGCAAGTAGGAGATAGGATATGTATCCTGAGGGGCGCCAGGGTGCCTTTCATTATCAGACAACATGGGCAGCAATACAAGCTTATTGGAGAAGCGTTTATCCATGGCTTGATGTACTATGCGGAGTCAGGAGCGGAACTCGACACATCAACGGAGGAACAAGTAGAACTAGTTTAATTGAATTGATTGGGTTTTGTGGCGTCACAACCGCCGGCACCTTTCCTGAATCTAGTGCTTGTTCTTCATATCTATATATGGTGCGTACTTACGTAGTTGCCCCTAAATACTCAATTTACTTGTCTCGTAAACCAGCCGCGAAGCACGAGGCAATTTAATCACTAGTAATATACATCGTGATCAAGTAAAATCGATATATATAGTAAATTAACTTTTCAAGAATTACTATTCCACTTCCGCCTCTTCAGATATCCCACCGTGGACTCAAATATAAAAGGTGGTGCCGCCGTGTATATGCACACATACATCACTAAAGAATCGGGACTTATTGGTAGAGAGGTTCCAAAGATCATATCTCTATATCTCGATAGTAGAATTGTAGGTGTAAATAAGGACTACTGAACACGCGAGAATCCAAAATATCTGAATATTAGTATCCATCCGATTATTTCCATGAGATTTACCATCGAAATCTTGTGTTCCGCATCCACTCTTCGAATCAGAGGTGGAAAGATCTATATCATACCGGCTCTCCCTCGCCATCCTCGCTCTGACTATTTTCATCCTCGTCCTCATCACTCCCATCGGGCTGGTCATAATAAGAACATTTATTTTCCCCAATATTCTCCCCATTATCCCCCTGGATTATAATATCCTTAGCCTCCAACGCTTTATTATACTTTCGAAGGTGGTAAACAATATCCGGACGCTCCTCCAAGTCAACGAAATTGCTATTACTCTCGATCGAAACTCTGGTGACACGTTCCGTCACCTCCGCGATGGCAACATAATCCTCTGCATTCATTCTAGCGTCCCAAAAAGCCAACTCCCTTACCGTCGATTTTCCTCTGCTCTTAATCTTTTTAATATCATTATGTATTGCGTCGTGGGTACCCATTCCTAATGTCGCACAGCCCGCGACGGATATTCTTTCAATCTTGGGGAGGAAGAGGAGCGCAGCGAGATATTTTGCGTACCACCCCCAGAGATACTCCGATGTGAAAGTAGTGTCGTCGTAACCGTGGCTTAGTGAGGTTAGGTTTTTCAGTCCAGGGAGGTACTTTCCCGGATGGCCTATATTCGCGTGGAACCAGAGGACGGACGAATCTCCTGGGACGTGCGGGGGTATCAACACCTCTTCGAAGGCTTCTAGGGAGTCCTCGTCTTCTACTTCCTTCGGGTCCGGATCTGGGGGGTCTGCTATGCCCAGGAATGGAAGATAGGGTGTATATCTGTTTCCGTTGCTGTAGTAATCTATCACTAGCGGTTGCAACTGGACTTTTCCCATGTCTAGGGATTTTAATTCATTTGTGAAGCATAGAATTACAGGGAGGAGGGCCTCCGAGTTGCCGCCGTATTTTATGACATCGAACGTTTCGGGTTTGATGGTTGATGTTTGCTCTATTTTTTGGAGTTTATTGATGAGGACTAGGTCTTCCTCAGACCAGATCCATTTGGGCGTCCATGTCTCTGGTTCTTCTGTACGGCGATACCATTCAACCTTGAGTTCGGTTAGGTGGTCGCCTAGTTTGTGGTTATTGAGGAGGGATCGGAAGAATTTCCAAGCGGAGAAGTTCTGGTGGTCGATGAGGAGGGTGTAGGATGTGAGGTGGATTTGGTTGGCGACGGCGAGAAAGCTGTGGCAGACGCGTCTGCAGCGAGCGACGGAAGCGTTGTCGACACGTTGGAAAATGTCGAGGAGGAGTTCGGTGGGGAGGTCTGTGATCTTGGCCATTTTCACATTCCACCTCATTCAAGTGTTCATTCAATTGAGTCTTGTAATTAAGAGAAAGAGAAGAGAGAGGTAGGCCCATTCGACAAATACATATACTACGTCAAGCGTGTGGGTTGATGCAGTCTAGTCGAGACCGTCAATTGACACAGCTAGCTCTCCGGCTCCGCATATGCACGGAACGCCTAACCGGTATATGTATGCATCGTTGCATCATCAAATTCTTTCCTCAGTCTGATACGCATTCAAGCTAGTCTCAAAATCAGAAAATTAACCGATATCAGGTGAGTTAGCATTGGCTTCGCGATGGTGTGCAGATATTGGACCTTTGAAGGCACCAATGCATAGTATCCTTAACTTCATTGAATGGATCAACCGACTAATTTTGATCTTATTGATGACAGAATTCAAGGACCCATCGGCATTTCTCAATACCAATAGACTTTTTTCGTAAAAAATGCTCGAGATAGCATGCTTCAATCTCCAGTCCGCCCTCATCGCGGCCGGCCAAGGTGTCTCGCGAATTGAGTTGTGTGCGGGCGCCTCCGTCGGCGGCACAACACCACCGAAAGCGACCCTCGGCGAACTCAAAGGACAGACGACAATCCCAGTCAATGTTATGATCCGTCCTCGCGGCGGTGATTTCGTATACACCGACGAAGAATTCAATCAAATGAAAGAAGATATTGAATTATTTCGTGATCAAGTCGACGGGTTCGTATTCGGTATCTTGACCCTCGAAGGAAGGGTGGACGAAGAACAATGCACAACACTCGTACAACTCGCGAACCTCAATGGGAAGAAGCATTGTACTTTTCATCGAGCTTTTGATTTTTGTGAGACGCCATTGGAGGATAATGTGGAGGCTATTTCAAGATGTGGGTTTGATGCTATTTTAACATCTGGTGGGAAAGATAATGCGATGGAGGGTGTGGAAGTGGTTCAAGCTCTCCAGGAGGATTTTGCGGGGAGAATCAGGTTTATATTGGCCGGAGGGGTTCGATCCGTCAATATGAAAATATTGAGAGAGAAGGCGCCATCTGTAACGTGGTTTCATTCGGCTGCGATCACGGATGGCGGTGAGATTGCGGATGAAGCTGAGATTCAAAGGTTGAGCAGATGCTTTGCTTGATACCCGTCACGCCAGCTTGAGTTCCAATATATTTTGTCTGCTACTTGAAATACTCTTTACAATATATGAATAGATAACTCGAACAAGGGCGATTGGTGCATGGGTCGAGTTCGGGTAAGTTTGAATTTGACAGGGTTCCCCGTAGACGGCATTCAGAGCTCATACGACGCAAGCGAGCGCCGACTCGGGGCGAACGAAGAAACCTTTGCTCATATAAAATATATGACTCTAATTTATAATCTTCAATCTTTTAATTGGCTCTTCTCTCGAATGCATACTCTGCTATAATTTAATTTACCGTTCACGATCGCAACCCTTGCAATATAGAGTAAGAAGAAGCAAGAGAAAATGTCTGGCACCACATCCCTCCCCGCAGCCGAAATCGCAAAAACCGCCCGCCAGGCCTCCTTCACCATCAAATCCCTCCCGGGCTTCGACCGCGACATCGCCCTCGACGCCATCTACGACGCCCTCGCCGCCTACAAAGATGATATTCTCGCCGCCAACGCCCAGGACATGGCCGCTGCCACCGCTCTCGTCGCGGAGGGCAAGCTCTCACAATCCCTTGTCAAAAGGCTAGACCTCAGCCGACCAGGCAAATACGATGACATGCTACAGGGCATCAAAGATGTCAGAGCCTTAGCAGATCCAGGTACCCACCACATATCTCCTCTCACGATCTCATACAAACTCAATCTAACTAGTATAAACCGCATACAGTGGGCAAAACAACCCTCGCCACAAAACTAGACGAAAACCTAACACTTCACCGCTACACCACCCCCATCGGAACCCTCCTCATAATCTTCGAAGCCCGCCCCGAGGTCATCGCAAACATCTCCTCCCTCGCCATAAAGTCCGGCAACGCCGCAATCCTAAAAGGCGGCAAAGAATCATCTCACTCCTTCGCCGCAATTGCAGAAGTCATATCATCCGCCCTCTCTAGCACACGTATCCCCGCCGGTGCCATACAACTCGTTCAGAGTCGAGAAGCGGTGAAAGACTTGCTAGACCAGGATGTATACATCGACCTTGTCATCCCGCGGGGTGGTAACGATCTGGTGCGGTATATCAAAGAGAACACTAAGATTCCGGTGATGGGACACGCGGACGGGTTATGCGCTACCTATGTCCATCAGGACGCGGATTTGAAGGTCGCGGTGGATGTGGTGGTCGATGGGAAAACAGATTATCCTGCTGCCTGTAACGCTACGGAGACCTTGCTCGTCCACCGTGATGTGCTGCACTCTCATCTACCATCCATCGTGAAGGCTCTACAGCTCAAGGGTGTGTCCGTAAGATGCGACGCTGAATCCCTCGACGCTCTACAAGGCGTGGACGATAAAGTACTGGACGCGGCGGGTAAAAACATACTACAAAAGGCAACAGAGGAAGATTACAACACTGAATTCCTCGATTTAACTATTGCTGTCAAGACGGTGGGTTCGTTACAGGAAGCGGTGGAACACATCAACACCCACTCAAGCTCGCACACGGACTCTATCGTCACAACATCGACCGAAGCAGGCGAGGAGTTTTGTAGAATGGTGGATAGCGCGGGGGTGTATATCAACGCTAGCACGAGGTTCGCGGATGGGTATCGGTATGGGTTTGGGACGGAAGTTGGGATCAGTACTAATAAGGTGCACGCCAGAGGACCAGTTGGTTTGGAAGGTTTGATGATTTACAAATATGTTGTTAGGGGGGAGGGGCATACGGCAGCGATGTATGGGGGTGGTGGAAAGAAATTTTTGCATGAGAAGATTGACTTTTAGAAGTTTGTATCTTACTGTATAGAGGTTTATCATATTACCAGCTTGCCGTTGAGAGATTGAATCGCTTCTCTCTGTGCAGAGCGTAGCATGCGGCTCTGCCTAAAGTTACGTAATCATATCACTGCGTTGTATTATCTACCAACAACGCAACTTTCGACAGATCTAGAACTCGATGCGAAGTGCGATAGAATGCCCGGATCGAACAGATCGAAATCCCTAGAAAATCCAAAAATAGCCCACCGAGCTCGCTTTCCCTCTTCTAAGACCGGGGTTGTCCTTCTCGAATCTCGGGATCCATCCCTTGTCGTAACATGTTATAATCTATTGGCCGTTGGGGAGCGACAGGCTGTGTATATTCGATTTTTTTGGGTGTGTACGACTGCAAGGCTTGGCAAAATCGCAGGAGCTAGGCACTCATCTGAGACCCACATTGGATTAAAATCCGGGGACAAACAACCCCTAGAGATAACCAAGGCAGCTACTTTTCTGAGGTGTTTTTCCCTTGTCTATAGAATTACAAATTATGTGTATATTGGAAGATTAGATAAGTTCTTAAGTAAGTTTGTTTATTTTGTACATGCATTAATAAACGAATGGATTGGTCTATACGGGTAGCCTGACGACCTTTTTGGGAAATTTGGATAGGAGCTTTAAAAGCGAGAGAGGGGAGACCTAGTATCTGGTGTCCGTAGGTACTAAAACTCTCATACTAAAAAGGACGAACGAAAGGAAGGAAAGAAGGAAGAAAAAGGCTGAGAAAAAACTCCGTCGTTATACACGTATCCCATGCCATATCCCATTAAACCAAAACCTAAACCCCAAAAACTCCATGCTTCAAAAAAGAAAGACAATCATAGCCTCATTAATCAAAAAAACTTATTCACTTCAAAAACCTTTTCCTGTCAGATAATTTTTGATAGATGAGACGCCGACTCGTAAACTCGATCATACGAACATCTTCGGGCCCTTATGTCGCGGACGGCTTACGAGACTATGCAATAAATCATCGTATGCAATACCACCAGCAATCTCGGTCTCAAGATCTAGATCTCTTAGATCTCTATCAATCTCTTTAAAAGCCCTCAAACTCTCGATATCTATAAATAAAGTCCATCGTATTAGCTTCTGTAGATACTTGGGCCCGACATGAACGATCTCGTACACGTATACGTATTGCATGAGGAATTAATAATCACGAATGAATGGTGATATATTTTACAGCTACGTATACATATACTCATACTCAAGAATGAGAATTCTAGAAGGTACATACCATAGTACGAAGAATAGTAATTGCTTCTAGCACTGGTTGCTGCATGTGATGTTGGCATGTCACGTAATGTGAAACGAGAGCTTCCGAAGATTTGAGGGTTCCGTGTATTTTTATGTGATGAGACGTGGAGCAGGACCGAGTAGATGTCCGACGTTTGGAAGGAGGATAGTGGCTCAACGTTGGTACGAGGGTTAGGTGGCTGCTTGAAGGATTTTCCCATTCTGAAGGAAGGAAGGAGGTGGCAATGGATAATGTAATGTTGTAATGTTAAGGATCCGATTGTTCGGATGCAATCAGATGTAAAAGCCTTGCGGAATTTTTGTGAAAGCCTTTTGAGAAAAATGTGTATAAAGTAAGGATACCGCTACAAGTTTCAAACTTGAAGTTGTTACGATGATGACTTGGTGATGTTTTGTTGGTAGTTGGAAATACAGGCTGGAGGCAAATGGATCACCCTTAGTGAATGCGACGAGTTCTTATAAGAAATGAACATCTTGCCACCGATAACATCTCTATAGCACAGTCTACGGTATATGGTATTACATTGCTGCACTCATGACAAAAAAATCGATGCGAACATTTGATCGAGTGGGTTCTTTCTGTAGGGACGGGTTCGCATCGTTATCACCAGGCCGCTGCAACAAGACAGATTTTAAGGTGTGTGCCTAGCGAGGAAGCATCCGCTAGAAAATAGCAATAAAAAGTGTTGAACGATATTATTGCTCGCAGAAGCGAGGTTGACCTCCGCTAAAACTTGATGGCGCAATTCGCAAAGATTCCAATTTGAATTTAATGGAAAGATTAAACGATTAGTCTTGCGATTCTCGGTTGCCAGCGATATTCCTTGAGAGGATGGTTTCATCAGCGACGCATGCGAAAGCGGTGGGTAATATATAGCGAGGGCAAGCGAGTCGCTCGTTATGCTGGATACTGCCATGCTGTCGTGCGAACTCGTTATGGCCGCCTTGAACCGAAGCGAATGAATTCGGGGAACGCCTGCCGCCCAATTAGAAACATTAGCAGCTGCGATGCCAAGTGGGTCCCTTTTAGAAGCAGTTTCTCTTCAAACACCAAAACGGGATGACTAGCATGCTGCGCACAGCACATCGAGGCAGGACAAAATTTACAGAGGGCGAATGACCGAACTTCTAGCATGCTTAATTTCTTGCGCATCATCAGAAACAGTTCTGCCAGACCGTCTGGTGACGACGCCTCTCCCGTTTAGTTGTCTAGAAACATCGATCTTTTTAATCATGCAAAATCTGCGATGTAGAAATTAAAAATGATTTGCGAGGCATAGCGATGTAATGCAGCAGTGAACACTAGCTTCGAGGCAGTCCGATTTGAACCCATATTCGTGTATAACAGTGCAAGCAAGCCATTTATCATGATTCCTCCTCCCTCTAGTGGAACTCTACCACCTTTAATTAGAAGCCTGTCGAAGACGCAGATATTTGTCTAGTCTCTATTCCATTGTAAAATAATTTTTAATTTTTTTTTTTTTTATTGAACAAGATGCAGCTATTTCGCCGACGAAGTAAGAACAGTCGCAGTCCAGTATCCCGCGAGGCTCCCAAATTACCCGCGGTGGCCTTAGCAGCGTCAGCCTCATATCAGATTATAGAGCTCGAAAGAAATCAAGAACAACAATTTTTCAACTCTCCCTTCGACATATCACTAGAAGACTCAAAAAGTGAAAATATTTACGATCCCATAGCGGAATTTAGCCAGCAGCAAAAGGTCGTGGAGTATCTGAACGCATTTTCCGCTGGTTCTCTCGCAGTTGATAACGCGACCCCTCAGGACTCTATTTTACCGTTTTCCAAATCGAGGTTAGTGGATCCAACATGCGCCCGCATCACAAGCTTTTTCCTATCATTTTCGAGAAAATCAACCTGCAACTTCACGTTATTCTTTTGAACTTCTTGCAGACATGGAGATTGACATTTGCCTCATCGCGTTCGAGATAGGCCCGGTTCTAGGAAGCAAACTTTTCACAGTGACATCGGGGCCCCTAGTCTGCTCCTCCTGCACTCGGACGAGGAACCGGAAGATTGTTACTACCCTTCAGAAAAGGAGGAGGAGATAATATCCACATTCTCGACTAGGCAGCCTTCCGACGCTGTTAACCGCGTGCTTTCAGGTGCTACGCTGCGCCCCGAACCAGAGTCACAAAGAGCTCGAGAAAGGCGGGCAGCAGCACTCGACTGGTTAGCCAAGAATAAGTCCGAATTGGACCAAGACCGTCACGTAAATTCGTTTGATCGCTTTAGAGAATTCCTCGATTGCGCGTACACCGTCTACCTGGCGGGTAAATCTGGCTGGGACGCCAACTGCCCCGCTGACCATTTCGCCTCCGCTATAGACCAGGCGGCGCATTCCTCACAATTCAACAATAAACTGATCCAAGACCTCCTCCTACTCGGTGGCCAGCACGCCGAAAAATTAAAACTAGCCGAAATGGAAGGATCGGGCGTTCTTCCTGCGATGCCCAACCCTCCGCCACCCGCTATAGTCCCCCAACTTGACTCCAAATCCGATTTCCCAATCGAGGATAAGTCTGATCCATCGATTTTTCAAAAGGATATCTTTCTCGATTGGCATTCGAAATTTGCATTCGCTAGGCCCACGAGGCTAGGTGCCAAGGAAGTGCTTCCAACCATCCAACTCTCCGCTCTGGTTGGTAGCGACTCTAGATCGGACGATGTGCCCCCTCCACCCCCCCTTCCCACCGAGGCTCTGTCGTCGCCGTCGCAAGAGCGACCGAGTCTGCAAAAAGATGAAGGATTATCGCCTGGACTGGTGGAGACACCCCACCCTGAAATGTATGAGCCTCATCCGGGTCTCATAGAGCTTGGAAGGTCGCTATATACACCTCAACCCCGTTCACTCTTCTCGGATAGTCCATTAAACATGCCCAGACAAGCGGAGAACAAACCGGCACCGTTGCCCCCACGGCCCTCACCTTCCTCTACCTCCAACACAACTCTGACGACAACAAACGTGCAGCTGCTAAACCCTGAAGAAGATAGTTATGTGTTTTACGGCAATTCGAACTTGCAGAATGCGATACTGTCAGGAGAGGTTGATGTCAACGCCGTCATTGACCAAGCTGAGCAAGAGGAGGAGAATTCGATCGAGGTCCTTGCACCGATGGTGCAGGTCGCCGTCTTGAAGGGACGTTATGATATTGTCGTGCAACTGGTGCAGAGAAATATTGAATGCATTGATGTTGCTTTGAAGACTGCTGAGGATAATGGCAAGTTCGCGCTGGTCAAATATCTGGGTATGTGGAAGGAGCACTATCGACGGTATGGGAATATATCTGTGGGAGCGCGATACGGGAGACCCGCAGATCCAGGGTACGGTAGTTCGTCTGGCGCGGGGAACCTTGGGGTTCCTGGTATTCCACAGCGACCGAGGAGTGCTACTCCTTCACGACGAAGTGGGAATGAGGATAGAGGTCGGCTTACACCTGGCCCTACTGGTCAAGCCGTATCCCCTGACCACCCCCATGATCTGGCGGTGAATGAAGACGATTCTGAAGAAGTTTGGAAGTTGAGAGCTATATACCTTCTAATTTTGATGATTGTTCTCTCTGAGACTACTTCCACAGATGGATGGGATAGTGTCTCCACAGCATCAAGTTCTCGCCAAAGCTCTCAAGCCCCAGTCGACAGCGGCGAGTACAGCGGTGGAGCACACGGAGGCTCATCCGCTAGATTGGGGTTACCGGCTGGACCTAGCAGACGACAAGGCACGGGAGGTTCCGGCGACAAGAAGAAGAAACGAGAGGACGAGGAATCAGACGAGAGCGAGGGTAACAATCGGAAAAACCCTCGCAATCGAAGACCTAGCAACCTCAGGTCCCTCGGTCGACGATACGCATGTCCTTTTGCAAAGGCGGAACCGGATACAAATGTCACTTGCTGGACTATCAACCGTCAGAATCTCGCTGGCGTCAAGTATGTACCCTCTTTTCAACAGCAAGCAAGAATGATCGATTAACATGCCTTGTAGGGAACATTTGAAGCGATTTCATTTTGGCGGTCTGCTGCCATCTGACATTCGCGCCGCCCGCACTTGGGATGAAGTCTTTGACGTCATTGCACCAGATTGGGGAAATAGACCACGACCGAGTCCTTGTAAGACCTAGTGATATATCCTTTCGGGTGACTTGTAAGCTAATTGCGATTTAGATGTCGATATGCTGGATATCTTTCAACGTTCCGTAAGACAAAGCCCACTGGTATCTCATTCGACCTCTTCTGCGCCTTCCCTAGCGCCCGAGAGTGCTCTCTCACCAACAGCAGGATGGCCAACTCTGCCACTTCAGCAACCTCGCACGACAAGCCCTGGTCTGGGTATCAATCCACAAACGACTGCAGGTATTGGAGATTTCGGACAGCTGTCTCCCGACAGTTTCGGTTCTGCTGGATACGGTATTATGGGTCTAGGCGCTGGACATCTTTATCCGTCTGGGCAACAATCCTTCCAGAGAGCAAGCAGATCAGCTACACCCGCTTCAGCCAGTGTTTCCGGGTTCGACGGTTATGGAGGACCGCACAACCAGCCAGTCAATACGACCAGTCTCAGTGGCCTCAACCTGCCAGCTACCACTCAAACCTTCAACCCAATGCCAAGCCTGGGTAGCAGTCTCCCATTCGGCGGGTTCATCAATCAACTAGCAGCACCGCACTTCACAGGCGTGTCTACCCAAGAACTAAGCAGCCAATTCGCACAATCCGGAGAATTCTTCTTCAACGAGTTCGGTATCGACACCAGACAACCAGCCTCACAGCTCTTCACAGATATAATGGACCCGATGGAACCAGCCGCCCCACCGCAAATATCCGGCCTCCCACCCGTCTTCGAATCGAGCCCTGAGCCAGATTCGGCAGTCTCGGGTGACACTGTCCGCGGGTTGTTCTACCCTGCACAACCATACGTCTCACAATCAGCAACTGCTCCATCTGTCATATCTAGCTCCGGTATCTCCGCCTCCAGTAACTCAGTATACCCCTCTAGTTCCACCAGTATGGGAATCCACAGCGCTATGGCCACAGCAGGAGGAACAGGCACATTGTACTCCACACCTGGTGCTGCCAGCGTGACAACACCGATCCATATTTCGCACGCTTCCTCGCCACCGAGCACAACCGGTTCCCGGGAACGACGCTACCAATTGCTCATTTCGCGGAATCCCGCGATCCCAGGATCCACAGAAATACCAGGACATAAGACCTTTTATTTTGAAAACCAGGATGACTTTATGAGGAATTTCGACGGGTACATGAGGCGGGAGTTCTACGATCCCCCGTTCAACTGGGAGGGATGGGAGTTGACGAATCCTGTTACGAAGGCGGGACTGGGGAGTCCAGAGGCGGTGTATTTTGATGCAGATTTCACCTTTGTAGCGCACATGCAGACTCGAGCGGGGTTGTATCTTGTACAGAAGGATATTTTGTGACGGCCTAGGTTTTATGAGGGGAGAATACGATCCGATTTGGTTTAGTCGTTTCTTTAAAAAAAAAAAAAAACAAATTGTGGGACTCGGATATATTATCTCGTGTATTTCTGGCGGTATTATGCATATTATTTATTTGTTATAGTTTAGGCGTTTGGGAATAAATGAGCTTCTTGATAATTGATTTCATTCATCTTAGTTAAATCGGTGTTGGCCGTGACCAGTAGCTAGTCGACGGATTGAGATGTGCTCTTCTCGATCCATTGGCATGGTATTATGTTAGCTAACTTACAGCTAACTTAAGGTCCACATTTATATTTATCCGGTGTACGCACGTGGGGAAGCTACATATTGAGGCAGCTTCAGCCGGAAGCGGAGTTATCGTATTGTGAATGTTGCAGGGCAGTCGATCCACAGTCGGGCATCCGGGTCCTCGGTTTTATATGCTTCCATTGACAGCGGTTCTAGCAGGCGCACAGACGCAGCGGTGGTGAATTTCGATTCTCCATGCATAAAAACCATTTACCATGTTCACTGAGCCTCAGCCTTTCAATTCGCCTCGCCAAACGGCTTGGCTAATGTTCCTGCCAAGAGAAATACGAATCAGCCAGATCCACACAGGCGTCGTCACGATGTGGGCGGATATAATAATGCCGTTGGATTCAGAAAATTAAGCTATAGTAGAGCCTCTGCACCCCTGTTTTATCCGCTTATTCAAACAATAAGACTCCACCATCTCCATTTTTTAAGCCTCTGGAGCGGAGCCAACGTTCGAAGTGCTTCGGAGAACGTTATGAATTGGGGAACCGTTGCGAGGGTAAATTATCCGCGGTAGAATATTTTGGGAGTTTGAAATATTTTACACTCCCACTAAGGTAACTATTCGATGTACGGCGGTGCGCAAGGTAATATATATATCCAACAGCTCGGACACGTTCATCACGTTCGATGCTTTGTATGTCGATTTGGTCAATTGTAACGCTGCTAACGTTTGGACGTAATGGCGAGAATTCTCAACCTAGTAGCCATCGTAGCGCTTCTTGCGAGTCATGCTCGTGGTGCCGCGCCAAATCCATCGGCTTTAGGTACGCCGATAACGATACTTAAGGACAATGATTTATACGGTAAGTATCATATTTTCCAATCTTATGTATGCATTTATCAGTAATTCTAACAGCGCTCTATAACGGTAGGTAAATTCTCCAACAGAACATCATCCGCGATTCTTCTAGAACAACCCCAAACATTCGACTGGGCCAAATCCACATGTTCCTCGCTCTCCGAGGGCCTCTGGTCACCAGAGCTACAAGATTTCACATTAGGCGTGAACAACTCTCTCCAATACCAAGCCTATATTCGTAAATTCTCTTACAGCCAACAATTCTGGGTGGCTGATTACGACGACGGAAATCCCAAAACAAAAGATACCTGTCGCGCCATCAACCTCGCGGGAAAGGTTCAAGTACGAGATTGCACCCGTCTCTTACCGACCCTTTGTAGCCACAGCGCACCAATTAGCAATGAAACCTTCTGGGATATCTCTCCGAAATATCAAGTCGCCGTCACAACTGGTGCGGCAGGACACTCGATAACAGGATTTCGAGATGCATTCGGCTTCAGATTCATGGGTATCAGATATGCCCTGCAACCCGAAAGATTCGAATACTCCACTCTCTACAGCTACCCTGGCGATGCAACCGCCCTGCAATATGGGTCTTGGTGTCTGCAAGTATATGGAACCGCAGTGACAGGTACCGAAGACTGTCTCTTCATGAACATTGCGACACCATACCTCCCGAGTCCTGAAGCTGCACCCGCAAACTTGAAGCCAGTTTTATTCTATATACACGGCGGTTCATTCACATCCAACAGCGGCGACCTTGGTAACACCGACAGCGTAAACCAGGCCTCTCGCGGAGACCACGTAGTAGTCAGGTTTAACTACCGTCTAGGTCACTTCGGTTTCCTTGCCTTAAACGGAACGTCTTTAACGGGCAACTATGCTATCAGTGATATGCTCACCGCGTTCAACTGGGTCAGAGGGCATATTGCAGATTTCGGTGGCGATGTGAATCGAATTACTATCGGTGGCGATTCGGCTGGTGCTGCTGCTGTGAGGGTGTTGTTGACGAGTGAGATGTTCAAGGGGATGTTTATTGGGGCTATTCAAGAGAGTATTCCAATTGGGTTTTCGCCAAATGGGCTCTTTTCGGAATATATGACTATCCCTGAGAATACAGCACTGTTTGGGCCTGCGGTTTTGGCACAGACGGGGTGTAATACCACTGCTGATGTGGCGAAATGCTTGAAAGAAGTGGATGCTATGGTTCTGAATAATGCTGTGGTTCCGAGTATTGGACGGTAAGTTCATTATTTCTTATATTGATACCTCCATGTTCTGGATACCACAATAATAATGAATATTTAAAACTGACGGGTTCTGATCCTACAATAGGCTCTCTTTCCCTGTCATCGATAATGTCTTCCTGAAGACTCGCACCTTACCTGTTACTGGTAAAGGCTACGCCGCTAACGTTCCTCTCCTCGCCGGTACCAACCGTGATGAATTCGCAATCACACTAGCACCATACTACGGCGTTTCCCCAGTCCTCACAGCTCTCACTCTAGTTAGCCAAATGTTAGGCCGAGACCTCACCCCTTTCGCAAACAATTCCGCGTTCCCAACCCCTCCTGGATCGCCTGCCCTCTCAACATTTAACCAAACAACAAGAGTTCTCACCGATGGTATGTTCAAATGCCTCCAATAGGCTACTCTCTACTCCGCCGTCAAACACAAAGTACTCCCCGATGTCTACGCATTCCAGTTCAACCGCACGTATCAGCCGCAAGGTTACACCAGTCCACTCTGTCAACCCCCAGTAACAGCAGATAGACCTTACGGCGACCCAGATGCGGAGTACTTCAAATGCCACGCGGGTGAGGGTGCATGGGTTATGGGGGAGATAGTGGGCAGTGAGATGATTCCGCGCGATGAGAGTGATGTTCCGTTCGAGCAGCTTATTGTGGATTATTGGTCGTCATTTATCTGGACTGGAAACCCGAATCCCAAGACTGGGTATTTGCAGGCACGGGGGTATTGGGGGACATTGAGTCAGATACAACAGACAGGGAAGTGGGATGCGCTGAATACGAGGGAGGAAATGATGAGGCTGTTGGAGTGGAATGGGGGAATGGTTGAATTGAGTGAGGCGGAGCAGTGTACCGCTATTGGGTACCCGATTGATTATTATGAGAGCAATCTTTTAACGTATTGATGTCGTCGCTGCTTCTATCTTGGACTTCATGGTTCGGAAATGTTGATAATTGGCGAGTGGTGTAATTCGCTAGTGAGCTTGTATGCATGGAACTTTTCTAGAAGCTTGAAGGGAGATAATCTACTATCTCGGATCTTAGATCCCAGTTAGCCTAAGATTCGCTTATATGAGCACGTATGCCGGGACCTCAGTTCCGATAGCTTAATTGTGACAAGTGTTAGGGCATCGCCTTGGCCCTCGTATTTCATCGGTTCCCCGGGCCTTACGATCTCAGTCACTCGGAACAACTTTATAAATTTGATACATATTTGTTGGGCGACAAAGTAAATGTAGCAATAGGAGTGAATTTCTTATTTTTACAAGCTATGAATGGATGTGTAGTTTAGATAATATTTGTTCGCGAGAGCCGTGAGGGAGTATCCGTGCGCCTTTGGTTACCTCGGCTAGTCATGGGGACTCGCAGATGTAAACGTCAGCATTCTTGGGGGGTTCAGGTTTTGAATAAAAATATTCGGAAGTATTTTATACGAGCTTTATGGTCGAGAGAATTTCTTCGTGCCTCTTGTCTGGTTTACGAGACAAGGAATCCTAGTCCCAAGATTTGAAGCTCTGAAGTGTTAGAATTATTTTAGTCACTAATATTTCAAATGTTTCGTCGACGGATCTCATAGTGGTATCATCGCATCAAAGTTGTACCGTAATCACGATATCAAAGACATGTCGACATCAATCTGGACCTTTGATGTCCAATGCATTGTTCGGCGCGGAGATCTACGTATTCCAGCTTTCATTTAGGCGCTTTGGATCTTGGATTTTAAAATGCGGCGCCGTTTTCATGCAGTAAATTAAGGCTATGAAAACACGGGCGCTAAGGGGTGAAAACGGTTTCGTTTCAACTTGTGCCTGGGCAAAGCTTCAAATATGCCTTGTCTTTGAAATTTCCCTGGCGATTCAAGATCCTGTAACCCGGGCCGGCGGGTACAAATTCCGGGTTTTTTGACCACATCCCAGCTCAAACAACACGCTCTGCGTTTGGTTTCTGGAGGCCTAGGCAGGTTTCGGAACTTTTTGATACTAAAGATATTTCTTCAATATGCGGAGAGAATGGGATTTGCTCGTATAAACGCCGGCACGATTCGCCGAAACAAGCTTTTGATCTCGATTTAAAATCACGGTTGTTTTAAAGCCAAGGGGTCTTATATCGATTCTTGCGAGCTTGGACGCGTTAAATTGCCCTGTATTTAACCCCCATTACTCGAAAAGGCAATGATCTTTTTAATCATTCCGTCTAAGTGTATCGATAAACTAGCCTAGGATAGCAGAAAAGCTCAGACTTATTCCTAAATTCAGTAACCTAGTGGGGGTACTTAGAGTCCGGCAGTGAGTGCTCGGTAGCCTTAAAGATGGGCTGTAGGAACGGGATCCGATGGATGATGTCGTTGAGATATTCAAGATTGCCATCAAGTCAGGTGGTGCCAGATCCCGTCATTCCTTCCCTTTCTCAGTCGACGATATAGATTGACCACTTGAACAACGTCACTTACGACGCACAAGCTGAGGCTTGTGAGACAATGTTATAGCTAAAGAGCCGGGCCAGGTACCCAGGGACTCGGTTCAAACTTCAAGCTTTCCGCAAATTAAGAGAGTGATATAGATTTTGCTCTTGCAATCCAGGAATTTTGTTTCCTGCAATGCCCACTTAGCTTTGGTTTCCCGACCACTATAAAAGATAGTACTATTCCCTCGCCGAGACGTGGTCAAAGCATCCCAAGATTTCGCCTGATCAAGCTTCGAACTTTGGGTCAATTATTTGGGTTGAGTTTTTCACGACGCCTATAGAGCAGCAATTCGAAACTACAGAATGCATATCAAATCTACTCTAGCGGCTGCGTCGCTAATTAGCGTTGCTGCTGCGCAGCAATCCCTCTATGGACAAGTAAGGACAACCTGCGGCCCCGAGGCTTCTTATATAAAACTTGATAGTAGACTAACAAGTACTTAGTGTGGTGGTGTTGGCTGGACTGGTCCCACGACTTGCGTTTCTGGTTCGTCTTGTAATGTGTAAGTTACATTCCTTCGTCATATAGACTCAGTACTACTATGGAGAATCTGGATTATTAATGGTTATCATGGTTATTAGATTGAATCCATACTACAGCCAATGTCTTCCAGGAGGAGCCGCAACGACTACCAAGTCTACGACTACATCGTGAGTAATAACCAAGCAGTTTATTGGTTTCTTAGCCAAATTTTAACACCATATAGGTCGAGGACGACTACTACATCTTCTCGTACGACCACAACTTCTACTCGTACGACTATGACGACCACCAAATCGACTACTACAACAACCCGCACGACGACCACAGCTTCGACTACTACAAGTATCAACTGTAGCTCAAATTCGCCGGCACCTGGATCCGGCAGCGTTAAATACGCTGGTATCAACATTGCCGGTTTCGATTTCGGTTGCACAACTGACGTAAGTGAGATTCAATCTCCATTTTGTCATATTGCATGGATTTACTAATATTATTTTCAAAACAGGGAACTTGTAATGGCAAGATCACGCCTCCACCCACTTCTCAGTTCCAACATTTCAAGAATGACGGCTTTAACCTTTTCCGTATCCCAATCGGGTGGCAAAGTTTGACTCCGCAACTTGGCGGGTCTATCAACTCCGGCCTCATTGGTCAATATGACTCCACTGTGCAGGCATGCTTGTCGACCGGATCTTATTGTATTATTGACATTCACAACTAGTAAGTCTCAGATAATTTAGCATTTAGAATTAGAGGCATCGGCTAACCTTCTATCAAGTGCTCGTTGGAATGGTGGTATCATTGGTCAAGGTGGTCCAACTGACGACCAGTTCGTCAGTCTCTGGACTCAGTTAGCCCAGAAATATGCCAGCCAGTCTAGAATCTGGTTCGGTGTTATGAACGAGCCCCATGACGTCAACATCCAAACCTGGGCTGCTACCGTCCAGAAGGTCGTTACTGCTATCCGTAATGCAGGCGCCACTTCCCAGAACATTCTACTTCCAGGAAATCAATATGTATGAAGCCGATCCCAAGATCATCATTCAATAAAAGGCGATACTAATGCATCTATTATCTAGACCTCTGCTGGTGCTTTCATTTCTACCGGTTCGGCCGATGCTCTCATCCAAGTCAAGAACCCAGACGGCACAACCAATGGTCTGATCTTCGATGTTCACAAATACCTCGACTCTGATAACTCTGGCACTCACGTTGACTGCGTCACTGATAACATCTCTGGTGCATTCCAACCTCTATCATACTATCTCAGATGCCACGGTCGCCAAGCCATCCTTTCTGAGACTGGTGGTGGTAACGTCCAGAGCTGTGTCACATATATGAACTCCCAGCTCGGATTCTTGAACCAGAACAGCGATGTCTATTTGGGATACGTCGGCTGGGGTGCTGGTAGCTTCGGTTCTACCTATGAGCTCAACGAGACACCAAACTCGGACGGCAGCGATCAATTGCTAGTCTCACAAGCTTTGATCCCCAACTTCCACCCGTAAGGTTCGGAAGTAGTTATCATAAAACCCTCAATTGTAAATATTCTCTTGGTGGTTTGCAAGAATTGGCTTGCAAAACAATGTATATAAGAATGGCGAAGTTATGTATATATCAAGTGCGAAATTATGTATATAGGAACATTAAACATAGCGTATAAAGAGTTTCATTTCGCTGAAATAAACTACATGAACTGAACGAGTTGGCTGTTGCCAAAGAATTTGTGTCCTGGCAAGTGAGGAAGGTCTCATATAGTTATGGAATGACACTCGCCTCCGCAGGTCTTTAAAGTGACAATTTGAGATATCAGAAATGAAAAATCCAGTGCTGATACGCCATGTAAATTGGAAATTTCGAACTTCGTTGAGGACTTGTGAAATTTCGGCGTATCAAGGATACAACCGAAAAATTAAAGTTTAGCAACAAGATCCATGGCCGTAAATTAAATCTAATATTACCCCCCATTAAAGAGCTTTGAGCGCTCGCATATACGACGGTAAAATAGATTTTGAACCTTGCAAGGCGGTTTTGCTTCCACACTCGGTTGTTATCAAGTCTGTTCAAGTTTCCCTAGCTAGACGGTCTGTGCATCGAACATTCATTCCATGTGGAATCTATTGAAAAAGCTCCGATGTTGAAGTATAAACAAAGCATGGTTCCCGCCAGCTTCGTTGTTTTCGCTATTTAGTAAGCGTCAGATAGCCCGTGATTCGTACATTTCAGCAGTGAAATGTAGGGTTGCTTCAATGCACTTTTCGCAATTTTCGACATATTGAATCAGGTCACAGTGTTGGCAGCAGGGATAACCTGTTCTTCCACGTCCGCATGAGGCGTCCCGTCTGTATATTATACGGGAATGTCCGTTAAGTTCGGCTAGGGTCCAACTTGTACATATTTTATATAGATTACTCTATATTTCCTAAGCCTTGCTAGATCGGCATCGGAGTAGGACGCAACGCAAATCGGTGTTGCATTTTCTCGGCGCCCAGCTAACCCAAACGGTTCTCAAGGTTATGCCTAGACGGATGCAGCAGATATAGGGAAACCGATATTATAATATATATTAAAATATAAATATCTTTCCTTTCCTTGATACTATATCAGTCATCGAACCTGAACAGTAACTGACGGCAAAGTAGATACAACCACCCCTTGAGGCGAACATGCTGCAATTCATACAGAAGAAGATTATGTAGTCTTCACGCCTGCAATATATGCCAGTTCCTCGTCTGTCAATGATATGCGCTATTCCTCTATACTTACTGTCTCAATACTAAAGTCGATGTACGGTTCATATTCAAGTCTCGAGACTAAATCGAATTCATTTGTTATATTTTTCTCCAAATAATAGCCTATGTACATATATACTAGAAGTTTCTATCGCCACTTAGAGAAGCTAGTAGGGCGACTCATATGTTCGGATCGCATCCCTCTAAACTGGATAAGAGGCATCGTACCAAGAAACATCATTGGCAAAGAGTTGTCTGGGTTTTAAATGTTAGCTTTCGAGATACATAGTCGGGGTGATGCTGAAAACACTTACGCCTTGGTGAGAGAAACGGAGGTTGACGTCAGATACTTGCGACCGCTGGTGCTAGCGCCGGCACCGGTGTTCATATACTCATAAAATAGAGGAGTGGCACCAGCAGCCATTGTGGTCCAGCCTATTCCGGTAGTAACTTTGCATTAGCCCCCCGACTGATGTAGAGTAATTTCACTCGAAATGAAGCTTACCTGCAGCATTGATGATATTAGACATAGTACATCGCTGGTACAAAACTCTGGCAAGAACCTTCCATGGTCGCCCGAGGTAAACGCTGCCAGAGCCAATCGAAGATGCAGAGGACTTGTCAATGCTGCAGCTCTCGAAGACATACCAATTCGGATCAGTCGAGACCGAACGGCTGTTAGCAGTGATTGCACCACCTCCGTTGCTTCGAAGAGTACATTTATTGAACCAAGCTGCTGCACCACCAAAGATGTAATCAACAGCTCCTTCGATGTAGCAGTTGGCGTAGTATTGGTATCCGGAGTTAGCGTAGAGAGTATCCTGGTATCCGTAGAATGCGCAGCCGTACCATGCGCTCTTAGTAGCGGTAGAAGACATCGCGACGGCTTGGACGCCTGAGCCACGGGTGTTTTTGATGTTAAGGTTGTAGACTTGAAGGTTTGCTCCGCTGCATTGCAGTGTAGCGGAGTTAGCATCGCTACCGGCTACATCAGCGCCCAAACTGTTCTGGAAGGTGACAGTGTTGCTCGTATAAGAATAGGAGCTATTTAATGTTAGAAAAAGATATCAGGACGTTATACGTTGTCTGTTGTTGCTCGTACTTGGTTGTATATCCAATAATCGTCAAAATGCCCTTGTAGTTGATCACCACTCGCTCGTTATAAGTGCCCTGATAGATAAAAATGGTGACAGCTGCAGTCGAAGAAGTGCCAAGAGATGCTATCGCAGCACCCAAGGTCGCAAATTCACCAGACTTAGTACCGGATTGTCGAACAATGATCGCACCGCTTGGCGGCGCTGTGTGAACGGAACCACTCGCCCCAGCAGTTGTAGCTGGAGCAGAGGTAGTCGACGCCTTTGTTGTCGTTGTAGTAGCTTTTGTCGTAGTTTTCGTCGTCGTGAGCGTAGTTCCGGTCCCTGGTAGGCACTGGTAGTAATAGTCGTTTCCATAAGTGCATACGGATCCGGAGACACAGGTTGTAGGTCCAGTCCAGCCAATTCTACGATGATATCTCCCATTAGAACCACTAGATCGAAAGAAGGACTCTTCTCAACTTTGAAGTCGGAAGTATATGAGTCCGACTTACCCTCCGCATTGCCCATAGACTGGAGATTGTGCTAACGCCAATGGCAATAGCGCTGCGAGAGCAGCAAAATATTTATATTGCATCTTTCCGTTAATCGTATTGGTAATACTGCGCAAAGTTTTCGTCCTTGAAATTTAGATATAAAATTTGAAATCATGAGAAGTAAAGTGCGCCTGCCCTATATATATACTATTTCTCTATCACCCTAGCGCTAGCTGCGACTTCTAATATCTTCATTCATATTTTCCAGCAATTTTCGGTGGGTCCAGTGTCGGGATTGATACTTTTACGTCCGATTAAACGCTTCTCTTTGTCCAACCTAGATTGAAAATACATGGTAACGGATGTCGCTTCCGGCGGCCTTCAGAATATATATACCCGTCCGGAAATTTATTTACCCAAGGCGAGGGCGCCAGTCAGTCGCCTGGATTCCCTATTAAGAAATACTTAAACCCCGCATTCTATTGCGTATAATTCAATGAATGTTTTGACTAATACGCTATGCTTTTAAGAATATTCAATAACCAGAGAAATTAAGCCGTGTCTACATGAGGCAGGAATTAAGAGTACGATGTACGAGAACGGTGCTGCGACCCGTTCATCCCGTTGAGGAATTTCAGACATCCCTATTTTCTTTCTGGGTTTCTAGGGACCAAGATCAGTCAAGCGGCTTGGCTGTGAAACTCGCTAGTCAATAGCCTGATTAGCCAAGCCTGCTTTCGCGGGTCTTCGGGCAGCAGCGGGTATTCGAATCCCATGGTACAGATCTTCTCGAACCATGGGAACAATGCGTTTCCATACTTTTTAAGCCGAAAGAGAAGAAACTTATAGCACACTTGAAGAAAAGTTCGAGACAAATTATGAGCCTAATTATTCCGCCAACGAGATTGGCGATTTCCGTGGCAGGGCTGTGAACATGCCTACGCGTATACGCGTCGTTTGCAGTGAATTTGCCTGTGGAAATAAGGTTCCAGAACAAATGTGCCTAAACAGCTGTTCGTTGACATCTAGGCTTAATTCCATCAACCGAAATGTATTTAGAAGATACTCCCTGGGCCCATTTACTGAGGGATGGCCCGCTTTCAATCAATATACTTCGTAGGCGCGATATTCCGTCTCGCACAGTACTCCCCCACCTCCCCTGTGTTCCATGCATGTGCATGCTCAAGTCCAGGTGTTGAGTCCCTCCCGCCTGGGCCCTTCCCTGCAATCAAGATCAAACCCATCAGCATAGCACGGCCATTGCGTTGCGTACCACTGCGCGCCCTGCCAGAGACGCGCAAATGATGATCGATGGTAGTTGCCGGCTTCAGGTAAATATCTACCACGACGCTAAACAGGCCTCTAACGGGAGCGACGGTCTCCACTGATCGCGATAGAGTAGTGGAGTAAATACTCTTCACTGAAACATCGGTCCGGTCCACTATAGTACTAGTAACTAAGCAAAACTAGAGTCCTAACTATAATTCATAACTCGAAAAGAAAAAAAAATCAGAGTGCTGTCGGTCTCGAGTTACAAGATCAAAGATGTAGTACCGTAGTACCTCACATTTAATTAAGACTTTAACTTTATTTATAATGCTAAACTTAGAATTTACACGGCGCTATATTTTTGGTATATATCCAACTATCTGTTCAATTTCAAGTTCAATTTTAATAGACCCTACTGAAAAGAGGACTTATCTCAAGATGCTTGAACAGGCGAATACCATACAACGTAAACCGGCATCCATAGAATTTTCCCGTAAACTAGACAGCCGCTTGTATGTGCAACAAGTAGTGGGTAGGTGTCGTGATACGCTGTCCAGTGTACCTCCCGACAAAGAAACAACGATATGAAAATATTGATTTCAGCAAAAGCCATTTAACCTTCAATTTCTTCAAACACAGCAGCTGCTAGCTTATGCACGCTCACAGCCATCAGAGCTGTAAGATAGATCGTTGGTAAATGAGGCGTTCAGACACAAGGGCTGCAGCAAGGTTGCTTTCTAAGAGGTCACCCTATATCAGAAAACCATTGTGCTCCAGTAGATCGCAATTATGATCACCGGCAAGGATGCTGCAAAGTCACTACAGTGGGGCTATCCCGGATTGGGGGTGCTCATTGTAGTGACATTCCCGGGTTTTCGAAGTTTTGGAGCATCGTAACCCGTCTATGCAGCATGCGTTTTGAAGATTACGGTAGCAGTCTGTGCTGACAGGGTTGACAGAGACGTTTCTGAGAGGTTCACCCGCAGCGTGAGGAATATATTAGCTGTTTAGCTTGCCACTTTTGCTTTTTTGTAGCTCTGCTGGCAGATGTATTCTCACCCCCAACTGCAGTGTTCCGACCTAATAGATAGCTAAAAGAAATCGCATCTCTAACCGACCTTATGTGCAATGGTTATCATGGTGTGATGTCTTCAGACCCATGATCAAAGATGTCCACAACATAATTTCGTTCAAATTATAATATTCGACATATAATATTCAGCGGGGTAGGATGCGACTTTAGGTCACTGACCGCGGAACCGGGAAGCCCTGCACGTCCGTCACTGTGGACCTGGAACAAGAATACAGAACTAAGCAACAGGGCTGCTCGTTTTATTTGGCGAAAACAGAACACACATCCAGTTTATCCGCATCCCAAATCTCGAGGGCCACACCATGATGCATCGTGTAGAAGCAACTTGTTACCTCCGATCAACTGTTATCATATCTCTGCCCAGAACAATTTTCGTTGTTTGGGTCAACTGCAGCACTTGCTTCGTAACTTTAAATGCGACGATCTCGGGTTGAATATCGCTTGATACTCGCTGTGAAGACACAAGACGGGTTCGAGAAGTGTACTCTGTAGCTATTTCTCGAAACCAAGAAGCGAATAGCTATATCAGGGAACATATATAAGTACACGGAACATTGGGTGTGGATAATTCTCCAGGTAATTCCACGCACGGTTCCACGGACAGCAGAAGTTTTGCATATGCGCATCTCAGAACAAACCCCGGAACCACTCAAAAGCCACAAGAAAAAAAAAGAATATTCCAATAAAAACTTGGCGAAGAAAAAAGAATTGTCTTGAGCCGACCACTCAAAACTCTTCATATTAGCCAGATTCCGCTATTATAGACTCGAGATTATATCTGGAGTTCTTGGACAGCCCGTAGTTACGTAATATCAAAATTTGAAGAAATCAAAACAAACTAGCAGCAGAGAGATGTTGAACATCGTGCTCCGCATTTCTGTAAAATCTACGTGCTCGATAACATTATGCTACGAAAATCACGTAGCCAGTCTGAAGACTCTTGGACCATCCCGTCACTCTTGAATACTCAAGCCATCGAATTCATTTCTATAATCGCCCCACCTGTTCTATTACCCCCAATATCTTTCTCGTGAGTGTCCTCGGATAAATATCTCATTACTTACTCGGCTCGCTGTGCTCTCCAGGTCCTCCGAGGGGATCCGAACATCCTTAAAAGGGGCAGAAATTCAAAGTTACTGTGCCAGCGTAAATATTACAGAATCTGACCACCCCGAGCCCACCCGTATTCAGTACTTCCCGTTCGGCATGTCTCTCTCCGGCGCAAGTTTCTCCGACACGTTGTAGCTAAGTTTAGAGGATCATCACACAGCTAACGGGGCATCCAAAATACGAATTAATACGAACATATCGAATCGAAGCAAAGAAAAGAGAATCTGTAGAGTAGCCTCTATACAACATCTCCGGAACAAAGTCGGACCGAGGCCAAGATTGAAGCTGAGTTGAGCCAGGGTAGAACAGCATTAACTAGATGATTAGTCACCATTTTAAGTTTATTCAAAGTTAAGAAAACCTGGCATTTAGCTTCGTATCTGACAGGTCAGCACCCAGCATAGTTGCTTAGTCACATTCCGGCTTGAATTCTTTGTAGAGGAAGGGGACGTTCCGCGCGCACGCAACACTTCCTGTCTCAATCTCGGAGGCGGTAGCCCAGAAAACAAGCTAGCTCGGTTGGCGGAGACTAGTCAAGCCAGTGGACCAGAACTGAAACAACCCGGGCCGTTCCTTGGTTGATCTCCACGGAAAAGATACGAAAACCCACCCAAGAATACATGAAGCTAAATTTCGAATTTTCTCATGGAAAGGAATATTCACTTATACGAGGCTATCTTGAATAAGGGATATAGATACGTCTCGGAGGAAGCCTATCGTTGAAAAAATTTCTAATTAGTCTTTCCACAACGAAACAACCGAGGGACGCCCTTCATCGTATAATATTCGCCGTCGCGTCTCATTTCAATCCTAGTCACGCAAGATATTGCAATATAATCATCTCTTTCGTTGATATCTGATACGAGCGCACCCGAGCACCAGGTTCAATTATTTTGATAAGGGAAATTAAAATACAACAAAAACAACACAAATTAAATATTAGATTCAACCGTATCCACCTAACCAAAATTCTCCTGCAGACAAATCAAGATGTAGAACCTCATAACAGGCTCTGCGACGAACGAAACATGTTTACAGTTTGGACTTCCAGGCGTATATCATGGCTACGTATTCAGCGTATACCATATTTTGCTAATACAACATGCCTTTAATTAGATATTGTCTAGTGCTTCGAAAACGCGGTACACTTACATTTGCATACACTTGGCACATCTACAACCTTTTAAGGCTTGCAGCAATATACCTCTTGGGTGACGTAGGCATTGATGTAGTCGGTGTAACAGAGCTGGCAGGTCTCAGTAGTGACGGTGCTGGAGCATGTGGCGCCAATGGCGACACCGCAGGAGTTTGTGGTGATGATGCTTCGGCGAGCGAGATCGTCGGTTTTAGGGATGCTAACTGCAGCGCTCATAGAAGCGAACAAGGCAATGATGTAAACGATGCGGGCCATAGTGAAAAGAGATATTGTTATATTTAGGTAGTCAAAAAGACAAAAAATATGAAGTAATCAGAGAGAAGGATATTGCTGTTGAAGATGTTTGTGAAGATTGATGCTTTCTGATATTACTCCTCAGAGGACTTATGGCGTCCTTTTATAGATTTTCCTTTCTCCTTCGTTTCCGCATATGCTTACGAAGTAGACTTCCCAACGGTATCTTAGTCTAGGTTACCATGGATGCTATTGATGGCGGGTCAACTATTCCCGACTAAAACAGGAAGTCCAAACCGTTCAACAGAATATTTTAGCGGTAAGTTGCTCCTAATCAAGTGACAACGAGCAATTATCGAATATTACAGCCCTCCTAGACGTCGTACAGCGGCCCACTTCTGAACCCCGAGCTAGGATGCTGAAATACAGGATACGAATATATCTTATCAAATATGCAAGATCTATAAAAATAATCCATCCAATTCGGATGACTCTTGGAACAACTGCTACTTGAAGCTTGTTTGTTTATCAAAAATCCAGGCCTGAGAATTCTGTTGGGCGTCTGTAATTCGCTGATATTTTTCAAAGTGGGTAAGCCGTTACGAGATGTAGTAGTACTTAGTGTCGCATCCAGTGTCTTCGCTCGATGTAGCCGTGGATTGTACAAGTCGTTCGCTCACTTCGGTAAACCAAAAGCCAGGCCCGTGCGACGATGAAAAGGCCCGTGCGTCAGAGTGTTTCTATTATATGTGATAATTGTGCTGTGAATATTTTCTGATCTTTTTCACGAGTATCTTGTGATAATTGGTGTTGCCGTCGTCACCGTGATTGGTATAATTTTGGTGGCTCGGGCGCTATAGCTACCCCAGCAGTTAATATATGGAGGTGACAAACTCCCCCACGCGCCACAATCATGACTTACTCGGTTGTATCGCCCACCCACGTGTGATACGAAGTACATCCTGTACGTTCCTTGTTTTTCCAGAAGAAATATTTCGAAATCCTGTATAGCCATTTGCTTATTTTTGCGAACTCCGAATCACATACATTCGTCCCTAGCCCCGTATTTGGAAACAAGGGAGCTCCCCGTCAGTGCACTCCTGACACCCGACGTTTCCATCTAAGGCGCACGGATCGCATCCATGCCCTAGCTCCCGCTTCAAACAGTTTTTCCGTGAAATTCAGTAGCGTCGGTTCGGGAATATGGACATCGCCGACGATATACTAACTTATTTCTAGAGCGTGTGGAGCGGCGAAAATTTAAATAGTCAGCTTTGGTCTCCCAGTTTCTGTCTATTTTTGCAAAGATATTCCCCCACTATGAAAGGGTTGACAGTGCTTCTGGCGGGGTTTGAAATAGATGGCTTTTATCCGTCTGGGAGGTAACATGAGGATGCTTGTGAAGACGCAGACTTGGTATTTCTAAAACGAAATAGAGATCATCCAAGCTCTTACGAGGCTAGTTTCGAACATTGAGTTTCAATTAAACCATATCTCAATGACGAATGCGCTAGCTTGATTGGCTCTAAGGCGTTCATTTGGGTCCAGGGACTTTGCAAGGCTGCATCGGATATCGAGATACCCTGATTGCTATAAGCTTGCTAGGATATCTGCAGGATGGGATTTATTCTGGGTATCTTGAGCCGGTGGAGCCATAAGGGGTCTGCTCCCAGTAGGTGATTAAGATATTTTTTACAAAAATTTCTTTATTTTATGATGCGTTTCATTGCTCTCAACCGAAGTGATTTGCTCTAATGAACCCTCAAAGATTTAAAATTTGATTAGTTAAGTTCACGGATGACATCGAAAATTTAATACAATTTATTTGCATAACGTTTTTTATGTTATTTGATATGGCTTATTTCCTCACTCACCTTTATTTGTTTTTTTTTTTCTAAACTCGCTAGTATTATTTTGAATGCAGGCGTTGCCAAATGCGCAGAAGGTTTGTGACCCTACTTCGAGCGCTCGGATTCAAGGTAGCTTCGGGAACCAGGCGCTTGCATGCATGAGATGTTTTGAAGTGCGAAAGGTATGATGCACCACCTACGAACCACAATACAGCGCAGCTACACTTCGTATAAGGACTTCTGGATTAAGTAAACCAATGAGGCTGAAGATGTATGCTGACGTTAGACATGGGAGTGGAACCTTTCTTCGAAGCTTTCTAGGTGCTCCTCAATTTCGGATGATCTATTAACATTAATTGAACCTGATAAGCTATAAATTAATTGAATATGAGCTGGTGCATCAGACCTAGACTTCCACCAATAGAGACGTCGTGAAATTCAATACGGGGTATATAGTATAATTAATATTAACATATATAACATTGATCGACACTAGGATGTTTAATGGTTGCATGAAGAGCACCTGACATTTTGTCTCGTAAACTATATGAAAACCTCCTCTTTGATACGTAGTATAATGGTACTCAGGAGTTAAAACTTGAGATATGATTTGACCATTAATCGACTATAAAACAAGAAATTGGTAGGCCACGAAGTCCGGTGGGTCAACAGTCACTCTGCATTGAGTGTTTAGTTTACGAGGAAAATAGTCACCGGTGATGTATAACTCCACCTGTCTCGTAAACTAGCCTCACAGCACGAAGATTCCACACAAAACATTCCGGGAAGAACCGTATTCCATCGTTACCCCATGATCAATTAAGAACCTATCGGAACTGAGAGATCTAGCAAGCAGCTAGGCTCCGTTTCCAAGGGTGATAATTGATCTCCCCTCCTCTTTCTAACATTCCAATTCGGTCGTAGTAAGTCCTAGCTCTCAAAAATCGGTCGAGGGCCCAGTAATTCAACTTTAGATCCTCCCTAAGAAGCCTCCTCTCATCATGCAGGTCCATAACCATATAGTTACCCTCAAACTCATTTGTTACCCACAACAGCGTATTCTCTTCATACTGCTTGATGATATCCCACCTAATCGCCTCAAGCTTTTGCCTCTCTTCGATAACCTCTTTGCTGGGTTCGTTTATAACAGAATTCTCAGAAGGGCTTGGCTCACTATATGAGTACCTCCACTTCTCGTCACCGCCTAGGAATTCTGGGATGTTGGACTTGTCAATGTACTGAGTAAGTTCATCGACCCCAGATGTGAAATACACCTTGGAAGCGAGAATCGGAGTCATCCACCAGATAAGAGCTTTCTGTAAAAATGCGACGAATTAGCTGATATTATTCTAAGTATTAGATGCCGATATCTTGATGTTACGAACCAGGATTCCCTGCCAGCCCCATGGGGTGTTGTGGATTATACAGATTCCCATAGTCTCAGGGAAGCGAGTTTCCAAGCACCTGGCAATAAACTTAATAGCAGTGTAATCCTATTGATCATACCTCGTTAGTAAGCGATCCTCTCCGATAGAAGCCTTTCGTATATCACATACCATATTAGCAGACTCGAACCCAGTCATATCGAATAACATGCAGCAGTTATCAACCCAATCCGGTCGCAAAAGACGTGTAGTTTCCATTAAATAGACTGTGAACCTTTCCAGGCTCTCTATGCTTTGCTCTCCAGGTTTGTGATTTTTCGCGGATATAATACAGATAGGTCTGTCCTCTTTGTCAGTGCTGTGAATATATGCCTTCCCGCTCCGCAATTGGCTGATGAAGCCCTTATCGCAACTAATGGAGGCTGCTAGCTCGCCTCCTTTCACGATACTCTCGACGTGCATTATTTGAATACGCCATTGGATCGCGGAGACCATGGTATCGAGAGCCTTATCGACATTCCAGGAGCTAACTCGGAGAAATTGAAGAATAAGACGGTCGGGATTCTCGTGTTTGACGAATTGCCAAAATGCCAAGCGAAAGTTTTCAACCCGGTGAGTTTCTAAAAGCAGTTTGAGGTTCTCGGCCTCCGTGTCCTGGATATCGAAACGAGAAGTCCTCTTCTGGTTATGAGAAAGCAATAGCCTTAGATATGGTGCCGCAATGCTATTTTTACTGCCATTACGCAAGACAAAGGTCTGCTTTGTGTGGAAGCGGGGAGACAGTATAAGCTTTGGTGATTTCTTTGGCGAGATGGGATAACGGTATGCATGGTTATTAGATACCATAGCCGTATCCATCATGTCCGTCGATATTTTGAAGAGTATCAACAGTGCGGCCCAGAATTCTTGAAGCTTTAATTCTTCATCTGGAGTCAAATGCTCGATACTACCGGATCGGATACCATTCTCATGAATTCGCGCTTGCGAATGAGAGGTATAGACGGGATTTGGTTTCATGTTTTCTGTAGAATAGTGTGGAGTTTTAATTAATACCGGCTCTATATCTGTGATACTAGCAGAATATGGGAAGCTCAGCGAATATAAAATTCGGGTATGAGAGAGTGAATGCAAATGTGCATACAGAATGCAATCGATCCAGTTGGATCCGTAGGTGGGTATTATATATAGAACTATGAGTGTTATTTCTTCGTGCAATCGATAGAATCGCTTCTTCACATACTCAGCAAACTAAGAGCTCAGTAATCTTCTATTACGACCAATAGATACTGATAGACCTAATCTCCGCTTTCGACACCACTCTACACTAACGATAACGCTGAAACTGGGTGTCGAAGAAAGTGTGTTGCATGTTGTAGGATCGTGAGACAAAAGTGGCATTCTGATTGGTTCAGCGGAGTTTCCCGACGTCCCTGATTGGTTCAAGCCAAGAAATTCGCCTCTACTGAAAGTGCTAGCTAAAGCTCCATTTTATCTATATTTTATCTATAAATTCGTGAAACTTAGGAACTGAATTGCATCCTGTAGGCCTGTGATTCCTAAACGTATATGCTTCTCTCTAGCCCCGACATTGACGCTATTCAGAGTATTTCACAATGATACAAACTATTAATTCCGCTTCGCCAACCTCAACGACGCTCGCTAACAACAAAAGTTGTTTCTCATTAAGCTTTTGACTTGGTCGCTTAATATAGAACATATCTATCTAAATACGGGTCTCATCTCGGCGAGACTCGTCTTTGTGATTTCCTATCGTCATGGGTTATTCAGGTCTTTTAGGATTGATAGCCTAGGTCTAGGTTTCCGCTATCACTGATTCTTACATCCAAGGAATTCGGAAGCGCGTCATCTTCCAGGTCGAGATTTAGCTTAAATTTGGTAATAAAATGATCATAGTCTGAACACATTCAACACGTGCAGGTACATAGCAGCGAGACGACTAGCCGCAGTGTTAGCCTAAACATACATTAATCTTAAAGTATTGTATAGAAATAGTTTCGTTTCAGACAAGCCCAATAACCACAGCGAATTTCAAGTTCATCCAAACCTTCTCCCTTTCCTTCAAAGCGCAAACCACAGTCCTATCAGGCCCCAACCTTTGTTCCGAATTGTGATTCCCAGCCTCCCCAGTCTTCACGTAGGCGTTGGTAACCCTCCCCTCTTTCATCGGCAACTTGGCCGCCCCTCCTTCCATAATCCTCTCCACTTCTTTACCTAAATACCCACAATCATTAGTAAACTCTTTCAACTCCTCTGCTTCTTCAACAACGCTGGTAAGGCAACGGCCTGGGATAACTATATCGGCATCTAGTGGAAACTCCATCGGTTTAGCCTCGAAAATCGTAGTGCGGCTGATCGCTGGAGCACGCATCTTGGGAGCTTCCTTGTCGGCAATGTAGAGGAATTGCTCGGGATCGTAGCCAGCGACGATTGATGGTGCGAAAATGCGAAAGTAGGCTTGAACGACAAGACGGGGATCGTCATAGAATTCTGGCTGAAATTCGCCTTCGGCCAGGATATCGTCGAGGAACTGCTCGTCAAAGCGATCACGGAGCGTCTCGCGGGTGAGCTCTTCGTAGTTGATGTCGGAGAAGGTGGCCCATGAGTCGGAGATATCTGAGACTGGAGAAGCCGGGCGAGCTGGGTCTTTGATTGGCTTGCTGGTCATACGACGAAGATACATGTTGATGCGGTCGGCTGGTTCGCCCGGTCTGTGGATTCGTTGGATGCGGAATGACCACCAGCTACCGCCGTAGAAGACGGGTTCTGCGGAAAGGGGGTATTCTGTGGAGAGGCCACCGATACCACGGTAAAATTGAAACTCAACGGAAAAGCGAAGCGGTGGGAATGTGGTGAGATGGTCTTGAAGGATATATCTGCTATCTTCACTAGTGAGGCTGCCCTCGTAGTCGTCTGGATATGGGTCGTCCTCAAGTTCAATCCGACGTGGACGGTAGATGAAGCGGTCACAACGAGGGACTTCCCAAGTGATAGTATTTTCCGGAAGCTCAGTTCCTTCTGGGAAGCAGATGTTGAGGCGCGTGGTGCCTGGGGCCGCTTTTTCGACAATATGGCGAAGTCGAACGCCTTCAAAGATACCTTCAGCGAGAACATCACCGCGGACGAGAGAGTGGATATCCAGAAGCATCTCGTTTCGAACTGCCCTCCATTGAAAGGGGGTCATGTTTCCATAGTAGATCCTGCTGCTATTCAAAAAATCAAACAGCTCAAACTGTCGGTCAAGAACAAAGTCCTCAGGGATATTTGGTGGAAGAGTTCCATCTTGATGAAATTTGCGAAGCGATTCTTCGTCGAGTCCGACGCGATCGTAGTAAATATCTCTGACAAACCTCCAACGATCGTACTCCATTCCCATAATCATCCTACAGCAACCCAAATCTTTGTATTGGTCATACTTTCTATTGGTAAAGATTAGTCCGTCGTAAGTTAGAACGTGGATAGCCCACTCCATGGGGAGCAATCGCCAGTATTCCAACCCAAGGTGCATCCCATATCGGGCCATGTAATGTTTCATGACAGGGAGGACATGAGGTTCGATCCAGGCGTGGTATGGCTCAATAAGTGAGAAGCGAATCAAATGAAACATGGTATCGGCGCACAAGCGAGTCAGGTAGCGGTCGAGGTAGTTGAAGAACCATTCGGACAGCTCGAATTTGATGCATACGGCCATGACGCGAAGCAAATTCTTGGCTTCATAGTATTCACAACCGTAGTTTCCATATAGTCGATTGAGTATATGTTCGACAGCTTCGATATCGACATATTCGTCAAGACCGTCCCAATTCATCACCAAATTAGGATCATAAGATCTTTGATCATCGAGGAAGTTACGGAAGAGGCGAGCTTGACAGAGAATAAAACGGTGAAGATGATAGCTCTTCTTGTTTGCGATTCTGAGCTCAAAGTCAGAGTAGATTCCAAGCATGAGTCCCCTGTAAAGGAGATGATCTTTGAGATCTTTGCTCCATGGTTCTGGAATATTAGAGGAAACTAATTTCAGGATTAGTCTTATCTCTGATGATATCCAGTCGCACTAGCTTAATGGGTGTATAGCTCACCTCTGTCACTTCCATCACCCAACGCATAAATCTCTTCATCCGTCCTGATATCAGGATCCTGGGGCCCCTCAGCTTCTTGGTAGCCTTCACCATCGGGGGCTTTGATGAAGCTATTCAACGAGTCGCAGGCTTTCTTTTTGCGAAGTTCTTTCATACTGAGGTAGTGGTTTCTTAGAAGTCGAAGATGAGATGTTGAAAAAGGAGAGAATTCAGACTTCATCTCCTTCCCATAGACCGACAATAGTCTCGGTCTTGGAGACGACATTTTAGCATCGGTTGAGGTTGCTTCCTCTCTTGGATTTTTGTATAGTTGCCAGGCGCTTGGTAGAAATTATTAGTGCCAAAGCATCTGGAGTGCCGAGACTGTTGTTTGAAGAGGCCAATAAATACCACCAGAGCCTCATCACCATACAATTTGGTGTTGTATCTAGAAACGTCTTTCGGACGCCCGCTCCAAAAGCAGCTTCATACACAGAGCGGCTGGATATTAAAAAAGCATTCAATGATCACATAAAAAACATTAACCACTATTTCACAATGCAGCGAGCAATTTTTTCTTTTCTTTCTTCTCTTTCCTTCTTTATTTCTTTCTTATCCATCACAAAGTTAGGTTTTCACCACCATTAATCAACTAACAACATCAAAGAGAGAATCCAACCATCAAAACGCTACAAACCAACATTTCAAATAACCAAAAGGTAGATGAAAGAACTCTCATCTTTCAATTTAGTAACTAGGGTATAGTTTTGTTTTCATACATTAACGGTTCCGTTGAATATTAATTAACGCAATTCATCATCATAGCTTTCTAGGTTTAGCCGTTCACATCACCGCAATCTTCACAGCAAAATCCATATCTCAACTTCACATATCTACAACTATCATACCATAATATAACAGTAGGCCTCTCTAGTTTCGTTTAAATTTTACAGTTTATAAAATCTAATCAGCCAATCGAGATAGATGTCTCAAGAAACAACTCTATACTGCGAAGTTTGTCGCTCCACAAGTCACTCTATCACCGTCTGCCGCTACCTCCAGCCGGACTCCTGCACAATTTGCCATCGTAACAACCACGTCACTATTGATTGCTACTACAAAGAAGAGACCGATCCATCGAAAATCCACAAGCTCACAGCATGTAAGCTTTGTCACCGTGTCGGTCACACTCTCCGCAATTGCTGGGAATTACTGGAGAATTACTCCAAACGGCCACCAGGATTCAAGAGATTCATACCGGGGCACGAAAGGGTAGGAATATCAGAGACTTATCTGGATAGAAGGACTATTTGGGGAGAAAGGCCCGGTGGTGGAGGTGGCGATGCTAATATTAGAATAATCGCGCCTCCGACTGTTAATGCTACGACTACAATCACAGAAGATGAAGAGTTGACGGATGCGGTGTCGGTGAGCGTTGATGATGGTGCCAAAGAGGCGGAGATATTGGTTGATATCAGTGGTCAGATTGTTAGCCCTCTTACGTCCGAAGGGGAGACGGAAGAGCCCAAGCAGAGTATGTATATGTTTCTTTTGTTTTGCCCCGCAATATCCACGCCCAATTAAAGCGCTTGCTGAAAGAACCAAGTAGTATTCTGCTCTGTTGGGCTATCCCTCCTTGACCTTGACGATGAGGAGATGGCAAATTTACAGCCTGTGCTGCCCAACACTATTAAGACGCTTACTCCTCCCAAGAGCCCAACACCAGAGATAGAAAGTTCCACCAATAAAGCCATAACACCCCGCAGTGAAGCTAAAGTCTTGCGCAAAGAGGGGAGGGAGAAACCCCTCGACCGAAACACTCCCAACGAAGAGCTTCCGGATCACTGGGATCTCCGTGGTGTCTGGGCAGCATCGATCGATTACGCGTACCACATCTCTTCTGACTCTAACGACTTCATTCACCTCGACGAATTAGTTGAGCCTATTATAGTCAGAATGCGGAATGGGAAATCCCTTGTGGCTACCCACTGTGGTATTATCCGACCCTGCGTGCTCGCCGGCGATCGAAGGAGGTATCTTAAGTTGGTAGATGTTCTCTATCTTCCCGAATTTGAAGGGAAAGTGATGAGCGTCGGCAAGTTGATCGAGAGAGGAATGAATGTTAAGATAACGGGGGAGAAGATTGATTTCCTTGGGGGTAGTGATTTAAAGGCGCGTGCGACTAAGTTAAGAGATAGATATGTATTTCTGTCTTGATATTATTACTCATGTGAAATGTCATTGCTGTGATATTTGCTTGATTATAACCTCGCTATGTTTAAATGTCACTTATCAGCATATTGTAATGCTGTAGTCGATAGAGGACTGATACAGTCTAACGATTAATAGGATGTTCGGGCGAGCGATCGATCTTTTGCAGAATAGGTTGTACGTCTGTCTTAAACCTAATTGACTGACGAGTTCGCACTGCCACCACTACAGGTAGTGGTGATATATCTCTCCTGACAGCCGGGGATAAGCAGTGCTTCGAACCCTCTTCGTTTTCGCTTCTCGTGATCACATTAATTTTGAAGTGGTCCGAAGTGACTATGAGATCAGTCCAAAGGACCTTTCAAGTCTAATTGTTGTATTTTTCGTGTTGTCAAAGATGTCCCAATCTGGACAACACTCACCAGTGATCTCGTTACACGTACCGGCAAGACCCACAGTCGCGACCCACAGCTGAGATGCAATGTCAGGAACGCGAAAGCCCGGGATGCATCGTGAGCGCAGCTGCCGCTGAGTGAAACAGGCAAGGAAATATTTAACTACCGAAGAGAGCAGAGGCTGCTTCCAATTCTCGTAAAATTTTGTCTGAAGCAAGCTCGAGCAGCATCCGCCGCGGTCTTTCAGAAACGAAAATGCAGATCAAACGATTCGCCTTCGGCTTACTCTCCGGGATTGCATACGTGCAAGCACAAACATCTAGCGCCGGTCAAACCTTCACAGACCCGGCGCTCGAATCTTGCGGCGTGACATGTCTGAGCCAGTTACAACAGATTCTCGGCTGCGATCCCACGTTCCTATCATGCGTTTGTCCATTCCTTCCGTTCGTCCAGGGAAATACCCAATTCGACCAATGCTTGGTTAGCGGATGTGGTAATTCTGGACCTGAAGGTACGTACCATTACACTCATATATAATGTGCCATATATTTGAAAACAATGTTAATTTTTAATATGGTTTAGATATCGGGAAGGCCCTTGGAGATAATTGCGGTCATTATTCCTGGTCTGCGTCGACTATTGGTACCGGAACGCCTACTACAGGCGGTAGCGAATCGACATCGGCACCAGAATCCTCAACAACTAGCGTTGCCGTTAGTACTACGACTACCGCTGCCCCGGGGTCTTCGGCGAGTCAATCTTCATCACCTGCGACTAGCACCACTGCTGCGGTAGAGACGTCGACGACGCAAAACTCATCGCCAGTTACCACTGGCTCTACGCAATCATCTGTGGCTAGTGGAGGGCAATCTTCAAGTCCGACCAGTAGAAGTACATCTACTACGAACGCTCAAGGCGCAGCTCCAACGAAAGAGGTCAAATTGGGTCTCGTCGGTATTGCTATTGCTGCAGCCTTTGCCTTATAAAATGTCCGGATCTTAGAACTCTATTATATAATATAAATGGTAGTTTTGTAAACTCGATCCACTTTTCGGTCTGTGGGGTTTAATCCTTTTCTTCCTTTTCGAAGGACAACCCGACCCAAGGACTGCGGTGCGACTATTGGCTTTTTGGCTTTACCTTTATGATAATAATATATACGAAATCATCATGAATCATAACCGCTATATTCGAAGGGTGGCCACGTGGAAGTACAAATTTTATCACGTATAGGCCCTCCGTGATGTTTGATGTAACTCTTCAGACTCCAGTCGTTGAACGGAATCTTCCGTCTATAGCAATCGTGAACTATTACTTCCCGAGCTTTGGTTTTTATCGGCTTATCTGATCCCTTGGAGTTATAATTAACCATTTTAGGGTTGCATCGCATGTCGGTATATATGCAAGAACGACTATGTGGTGAAGAAGCGGCACACTCTTTAACAAGCTATAAGTTCGCGAATTGTCTGCTTTTCGCACTCGAATTTTTGAGCTGTCACGTCACCTGGACATCCATTGTAGATATATGTAGATGTCGGACTCGCAGTATTTCTAAAACCCAACCGTGCGCCTTCGACGTACGCCTGCAGGAATCTAGCAAAAAAAAAATTCATATACCTCGAGTCATATTATAGTTCAATTGGAATGCGAGTTGCAGCAAAAACCTCCATGAAGAGCCGAATATCCTGAAGATGGCTTGACGAGATGCAACCCAACCATTCCTCTGATTCGCCCGCGATTGAAGAATCTCGCTTGCCCCTGTCGTTTCTGCTCTGTAATCTCCCTGATTGTCCCTTTTAAAATTCCGCGGCGTGATCAAAAGCTTGTGCAACTCGCATACCGCAGCGCGACCTCTGCACATTATTTCCCAAATTTGGCGGCGTTCCAAATGCATCGTGCGAGCTTAATCATGACAAGCCGTTTCCAAGAAAGTCTTGTTTCTCTCGACTAGCCTCGTGGCCACTTCCTGACCCTAAAATGCCGGTAACCGACTCCATTTCTTGGCGCAAGCGACCAACTGTTGAAGCGACTGCATCCGCGAAATTAATTAGAATGTGTGGACAAAGCATGCAATGAATATCAATTTATATATAAGGGGGGCCATGGCCGCTCCCCTCTGAACCCGGTCGTCGGTTTCCACGAACTATCTTTATCGATCGTGTCTCTCGTTTGATATTTTCTTATCGATTCCGAGTCGGTACTACCTACACTCGTTTATAACGTTCGTTATCCACCATGCGATCCCTCTGGGCCTTTAGCGTTCTCTTTACTGCTAGTTCTGTGGCAGCAGGAGGATGTCCCGCTCCAGGGTACCACCCGCCTCCAAATCCAACCACGACGCCATATAATTATTATCATGGTGGAGGTGGTGGCGGAGGTGGTGGAGGTTATCCTACCACTACTATGCATACTACGACGACAACCTCTGTTACGCCGCCGTCTAACTGTAATACCGACGCTTGCCTCATAGGTATGTATACATCTTTCTTAAACCAGATATCCATGCTATATAATGAAAAACTCAATTAAGTGATCGTATTGTTAAAAGATTAAGGCTAATTGATAATTTAAACAGCGGTTCAAATTAATAACATCACCTCCCATCATGGTCACGCCGACTGCCGTTCCTACTTGGACAGCACCTGGTGGACAACCATGTATGCACTTCTGCCTTCCTACGTATATGAAATAAAGGCTCGATAACTAAGATATCCATATATTAGAAGTACAAACTCCGTAACTGGCACCGCGACAACCGTAGTCGTTACCGCCGATTCGGCTCTTCCCACCAACAATCCTCAAACAGCCCCGGGGCTTCGAAAGCGTCAAGACACAACCTTAGGCGGTCACTCGGTCATCCCCACCGCCATTCCAACCTACGCTTCAGCCTGCTCTGGCAGCGTCCGTTACCGTTCTGCTTGCTCCTGTCTCGGTCTCGAGGCTAGAACATTCACCCTCACTAACGTCACACGCAGCACCATAACCCCCACAGTCACAGTCACAGTCCTCGCCCAACCAACGGCAACATACCGTCCCTTCATCCTTGGACTCTCCAACGGCGCCTACATCGCTGCATCCCTCGACTATGAATTAGCTAACGGCCTCAATCAAACTGCGCCCTGGGACCGCGAACATGCCGTGGTTTTCTATTATGATGAAAACACTCGACTGGTATACGCGGAAGGATACGGAGTGCTCGCAGTAGACGACAGCTCACCGCCAGCATCAGGACCGGATACCAGGAGAAGCTTTATATATTTAGGGTTACAGGAGCACAAGGGCCCCTTGAGCTCTTTGCACATGGAGCCACTGCAGTGCGATATCAGTGCGAGCTTGCAGTTGACTTGTGATTATAATGGGATGAACAGGATCGGGACTTATCAGGAAGATTCGTATGATTTCGAGATGGTCATAGGTGCCGCGGATTATGATTTTGCAACCGATGGGGGCGAACACGGTGTGACTCCAGAGTTCGGTGGCAAGGAACTTCCAGTTTCGGTCATTTATATCGGTTGATGTCGTTGTAATGCTGCCGATGGGGTGTTATCTTCTATGATTTGATGATGGTCAAATTTGTGGAGATGCATATATGGCATGTATGGTAGATGGAGATGGGAGGGAAAGTGACGCATGTAGTACTTTTAATGTGTATTTGACGTTTATGTAGGGAGAAATGACAGAATCTAATTGATTGATTTATGTTATGCAATAATGTAATTTGTATAAAAGATAAAACCTCAATATGCCAATAATGAGGGATACATGATTGAAACAAAAGGGAAATATCCGGCAGCTTCTCTTCCCCTCTCAATCCCCAACAAGCGGACTTCCCATCAACGTATTTAAAAATAGTAAATCTCAATACAAATACTCCTCCTCTTGTTCTTCCCCCCCTCTAAATGATGGCCTCAAAGATGGCTTCGAAAAGCAGTCCCTTCATCTCAACCGATCCCTGAACGGCAGCCATAGCTCCTGGAACCTCCTCTACATCCCACTCTTTCACAATTTCCTCCGCCTCTTCTAGAGTCTCTAGACGTCCTTCCTCGTCTTCATTCGATTTGTCGAGACGGGTCAAAATGGCTTGGAGTAACGCGGTGAGTCCACTTCCTTTCTCCTCTTTAATGTTTTCCTTATCGTTAACCACTCCAGTAACCTGAGAAAGCTCTCGCTTTTCAGAAACTGGAGCTGGAACCGGAGCCGCAGCAGTAACAGGGGTAGAACGGCCGCCACGACCGTGAGCAGTAAAGATCACAACCGCGAAGTCCTTCTCCTTTGGAAGGTTGGGAGTCTTTGGAACTTCATGTTCGATATTCCTGGCAATACCAGTCTCAACGGCACTCCCATATTTGGGTCCCACCCCAACACTACGACGAACTGGGGTAGCGCCAACACCCGCACCGGCGAGTTTCATCTTCTTCCGTCTCGACAACATCTCCGATGGAGATACCTCACGCTCATCTTCCTCCTCCCTGCTCCTCTTCCTAATCGGAGTCTGCAGGACCATCCCTTTGCGGAATGGGGTTTCGAGGGAGATTCGACCCGCGAGACGCTTGCTGAATGCCATCTCTGAGGTCCCAGGGGTGGTCGCCTTCATATGAATCAGCTTTTGCGAATGTGGTGTCATCGGTGGTGCTGGTGGGGGAGGGGTGATGATGGTTTTCTTGGCGGTGGGGGTGGGAGTTGGGTTAGATGATAGATTCCTTCCTACTGCAGTGGTGATGGCAGCGCTAGGGGAGCCTGTGCTAGCGGTTTCGCGCCGCGTTTGTGGCATGGTGGGTGTTATGTGATGATTGATGAGGGGCGGATTGGTCTATGACAGTCGAGGGAGAGAGTAGGGGTGATGTGATGAGATGGTGATGATGAGGATAGAGGTGAGTATGCTGGCCAGAGCTGGAGACGTTTTGTAAAATGCTGATTGAAGTGCTGATGTCAAAAACAAGTTTACAGGCAAACATGGCTTAGAGATATTATAATCTCGGCGACGATGTATGGTCGGTAGGCAAACCATGAAACGTTACGAATTCAGTACCTGAGACTATGTTCGAATATCTAGGAAACTTTGAATATACGATTTACGATTTACGATTTACGGTCACAACTTACGTTTAAAATAGTTAGAGTCATCGAAACCCAGGTAACTGACGTACATGCAGAAATTGAAACTTATCGATCTAAGCTACAAGCACCAGACTAACAAAATTCCACACATTTGAAGAATCAGGAAGTTCGAAACATCAGATAAATGGGAAGCCGCACGCTATTGGATTCAGCTGGAAATATCGACATGTTGCATTTTTTTGAGTTGTAGACGCTAACCAACCTTGGCAATTCGATGGATTCGGAGATACCTGGACGTTACACAGGTCCTTCAAACTAAATTTCATGGGCATCAAATCATCCTAACTTTTAGATTTCATATATATCAGCATGTTTGACTACGCTCCATGTTATCTTATGCACTAGGTATCGTCGGAAACATGGCTAGTAACTTCACAGAATTACCTAGTAAGCTATCGATACACTAGTCGAACGTTACACGGCTAGGAGTTGCACATTCGGACAATTGGTTCGGCGAATACGCAAATCATATCGGCGGTTTTTCTAGACAACCGGCGTTGACGAAATGCCAGCAGCATTCCACGAGCTTTGCTGTCCATTCCACAGAGGAAAAAAAATCTTTAATCTATTTCATTTTCCATTTTCCAGCTTGGACCTCTTTCTCCGTCAACCCATTCACGAATATTCACTAAAAACCACCAGACGAAAAAGAAACGGAACTTCCAATACGTATCCACCACCATCACGATCCCCGAAAAACACAAGCAGAAAAGGGATTATCAAATGGATAATACTGATAACCGTCCACCAAACCCAACCCAAGCCTCCCCTCTCCCCGGCTTGACAACCCACATCACAACCAATTCCCCCCACGATGGCAAAGCCGTAATCCACTCCTCAAAACCCGCACAGTGGACCCACCTCTTCAATTCAACCATGGCCTTCAATCTAATCTACACCAACACGGTGCCACCAAACGTCAACACCCTCGACGATGTTGAAGCGCACGAACATTTGGTGGAGAGCGGCGGACCTGGGTTGACCGTCAGTGGGGGGACAGTATGCAGGATTGTTGATTTCGGACCAAGTGCGGAGCCGGTAATGCATAGAACTCAAAGCTTGGACTTTGGGGTTGTGCTTGAAGGGGCTGTGGAGTTGATTTTGGATGGCGGGGAGGGCGAAAGGAGGCTTTGCCGAAGGGGGGATGTGGTTGTACAGAGAGGCACGAATCATGGTTCGTATTATTTTTCAATTCTTCCTTTTCTTTTTCTAGGTTTATGTATCTCTGGAGGCATGGAGGCTTACGGGCGATATATGGCTGAAAATGTTATATCATATATAGCGTGGAAGAATGTTACACCAAACGACGGATGGGCGAGAATGCTATTTGTGTTACAGGCTTCGGAGAAGATCACGGCCGGAGAGAAGAGCTTGGAGGAAGATGTCGAGCATGCGGGGGAGGAAGGGGATAGATTGAAACAAAAAATGTAGTCATAATTATCTTATCCATAGATGCAATACGAAGTTGTGTGCGGAATAAAAGCTGGAAATGAGACAGGCGTGTGTCAAAAGTCGTTGCATTTGAAAAAGAAAATTTATAATTAAGTACTCAGTCGTATGTTTTCAGGATCAACTTTCGATCAGAAGTGCAAATTTTGTCCCAATCAGGACTTCGGCTTGTATCAACATCTTTCAAATCTCGTATCTACTTTATGAGACAACTCAAATTCTCGGCTTTCGCCTTGGGTTTATCCCACTTGGAGATATTCCGAGTCACGTCTTGTGGTCTGTGCTGCGAGACCATTCTGTGCCGCGGAGCGGAGGAAGAGTCTGGCCCGCGACAGCAACAGTGCCGCCCACGTGCATTCCGAAATTTAAAACATTGCAAAACCGTTTACCGCTGTTTTCCGTTCTCCCGTGCTGTACCCATCCATGCATATCCACCCACAGGATTCGCAGCCCTGATTGCGCGTTAATAATTCCGGGGTTTTCACTTTTCTCCAGCCTGGTTTCGATCTTTTATGGTCTAGGTTGTCCTTGCAGGGCTGCCGCAGTCAGTCGAATCCTAGTGAAGATCATTCTTATGCGATCCTCTTAAGCGAGGGGTCCCTTGTTGGACAAAAGACAACAAGTTATTGTCAAGAACCTTTCCTTCACGATCAATATTAGACGTTCTTTAACGAGAGGCTATTCATCTTTTGAATCTACATCGCCATTCTGGTAGTTGGAATATGCGGGCACGAGGAATTTTGAATATTAATTAGGCCACGCGTATATTGTTACAAGTGCAAGAGCAGTGAGGGGTGTGTTGAATCATTCAGACCGAGAATAAAAGAGGAAAAGAATGGCTAGGAAAATTCGAAAAGGTCTCCACCATTCACCAATCGCTTGCTAGGTGATATGCAAAGGAGGAGCTCAGTGGTCATCCAACTTTCTATAACTTATACAGGGCCTGTGGGCCAGGGAAGGCAGCATGGAGGCGAGATCATACGAATGCTCATTTCAAAATTTACACGATACGATCAATATAGAACAATCAAGTGATCACAACATATCATGAATTTAATGAAAAAGTAAATGCGAGCCGCAGCTGGCGAGAGAGTTTCGTAGTTTTTCCGTGCCGGATTCTTTCTTCAAATAATGATGAGCTCTCGGCGTTTTGGGGGTCATCTATAGACATGAGAGACGAATGTGGGTTGCCTGACCGTTTACAGTCAAGTTTACAATTAATTCTGAAATATACGAGGCAACCAAGCGAAAATTCGGCGGAAATTCGATTTCGGTGGGGTCGTGACAAGTTTAATTGGTCGAAAAAATTCATTATTTTGATATGATCTCGTGAAACTTTCGCATCAGAACGGCACAGCAACAAGTTTTCTGTGTCGATAGTATTTGGTATATCCAGTCTATATTGTAGAAGTCATGTGCAGTATGTCGAATATAATACAAAATGTGTAAAATATGGTAGTATCTGGTACAAGGTAGAGCATATACAGCACAGAGCATCTACAGCCTACCCAATATAATACATATGCCTGACTGTTTAAGTTATTCAAAGAACCCTTCCAGTGGATTGATAATATATCCCGTCCTCCATGTCAAGCAGTAAGCAAGGAAAGAATCAAATTGTATACCATACCTGACTCCTGTTTTACGCAATTACTCCTGACCTTGCTGTCGACCTATTCGTGGGGGCATACCTACTTTTATTCGATCGTCTTTTGCTTCTTCGGTAAATATCGTATTGTATCCTAGTTGTGCCACATGTATATTGAGACGAAACGCACATTGCAAATGTTCGTTACCGCATGCCTTCCGGAAGGGCTTGGTTTGGAGACCAGTTGCCGCAGCACGTGCTTGTCTGGAGTAGAGCTATATATAGTCAAATAGAATTATACTAATATTTCAAATAGGATCACTGAAGCAGTTAGATGTGGTTTATGCTGGATTTCGAGTTTATTCGAGTTCTTTCTACATGGTAGATATCAAGAATTCCTTCTGGGCTGGCGCTCCTACAAAGAATATTCTCTGATATCGAGATATGAAACGAATTAATGATGGTGGTGAGCTCAGTGAGGAGGGTCTGACCCGGGAGACCAATTACAGATGATATTTTTAAATCCGTCAATGAATCGAGAGGTGTACTGGTCATGCGACTGATAGGTGGGCTATATTCCTTCGTATTGAAGGTGTGCGCATGTGCTCGCCACTCGGAGAAGATTGCAGCTGACATCTTTCGGTGCAGCCGGTCTTTTTTGTTCTTGCCATTTTTTCAGAATGCTCAGCCGAGATTGTAGATATCAAGATGGCAAGTGGGGGTATCTTTGATTGACCCCGACCCTTCGGCTGAAGGGGTGTGGGAATGTCAGTGGCAATTGATCTTGTAACAAGGCCTGGGCAGAGTGGTCTCGTACCCAGATGTCACAGAGAGAGGCAGAAACTTCTCCGAAAATTAGCGTACGGTGTTAGGTCAAAATTTATAAATACCAGGCTTTCGTCCGTCTGTAGATCCAAGAAGAGAATCCCCAGCAGCATACAATCAATAAGCTTCTAAACCAGCTTCGAAATAACCTCTTAAATCAATTTCTTACTATCCTCTTCAGCAAGTTTTATAAACCATTCATACCAAGTTATAAATACTCAATTTTATATTTTATAACAACCCTCTCTACCAAAATGAAGCTCAGCATTGCTACCCTCTTCGCCCTCGCAGTCGCTGCTACTGCAGTCGCTAGCCCCGTTCCAGCTCCAGAACCAGCGCCAGTTGCGGTTGCTGATCCAGTCGCAGCTCCAGTCGCTGACCCTGTTGCCGATCCAGTTGCGGAGCCAGCTGGTGTTCCACGAGGACTCCCTATTTGCGTCGCCAACCGATGCCCAAAGAAGCGGCGGGCCTGAACCTAGGTCTGAACTTGGACCGTCTAGTAAGAGAAATTTCTAGATACGTGCTTTCTGTTTACAATACTAACGTGTTCTTGTATTCGCGGCATTGTAGGGAGTATCTTGGTTGAACTTGTTGGGTATTTGTATCCAAACTTTATTGATGGATGGGTGGTATGGATGGTATGGATTGACCCGTGGATGGGACGGATGGGATGGAAGTTACTTTGAAAATTTTATTCGATTTGTGATTTTGTAGTACGCAGTTGTTGTTTTGGCTCACGAGACTGGTTATGCTTTATGGGTCTGTTGATTTTGTAGTTACATTCATGATAGTTGGTTAGTCTCCGTGGGATCGACTATAATGGCGCCCAGTTGTTTCCTGGGGACTTCTGACTCTTTAATCAACCGATATTTTGCTTTCGAATACCACTAAATCTCATTGTCCATACTTGCCCATGCAAGGTCAATGTAAATTGAATAGAAGGATGCACTAGATGCACTAGTGAATTGGACTTATGTGCTTTTTAGTAAGCTTTTAGAGAAGCTATGATTACCTCTTATTTGGAAACGAGGATTATTTCTACTCTTACATTCGCTTAGATAAAAAAATTGTAGGATTTTGAACAACTGAATTCTCTTCAACTTTATGATAGCAATGTAAATGTTGGATATCATGAGATATCGTGTTGGCGCGGCATGTTTTTGCTGACTCACCAAATGCTGACTCATCAAGAACAACCATTTGATGCAACACCAAACGCGAATATAAAAGTGCATTTTGGAAGTTGAAATATAAAACCCGTCGCGACGATGCGACCCGGGCGACTGCCGCGTCTGCTCCTCCGCCGCGTCGAAACAAGCTCTCCACCAAAGTCCTTCCGCCCAACTGCCATTCTGAACAAATCCAACATGGACAACTCCTTGTCCTCCGAAGAATTGACGCTCGATCATCCGCTAGCCAACTACTCCCCTCCAAACCTCCTCGACGAGAATGACAACGACAATGACAGACCCTCCAAACGGGCCAAACTCTCTTCCACTTCTTCCCTCAATCGGTCAATCTCCCCTCCTCCCCTCCGGCGCCTCAAACCCACCCCACCAATCTCTAATCCCGATATCGCTTCAACCTCATCTCACAGCACAATTACGAAAAGGACCCTCCTGATCCCCTCCCCCTTCCACCAAATTCACATCCCCTCCCTCCCGGCCTCCAAAAACCGCAACACCATAAAACTACCTCACATCCTCCGTGCCTCCACTCTCACAAAACTCTACTCCTTCAACTTCATGCACGACCTCTCCTTCCTCCTCCCATACGTCCCGGCCTCCACCACCGCCATAACAATAATCCACGGCGACTGGCGCAAAGACTCTCCCTCCCGTCTCCACCTCGAATCCCAAAAAGCCCAATATGAAGCAGAAGGCTACGATATAACCCTCATCCCCGCGTTTCTGAAATCCCCGCTGGGAACACACCACACTAAAATGATGATTCTCTTTCACGATGATGATACGGCACAGGTGGTAATCCATACTGCCAATATGATCGTAAAGGATTGGGAGTCCATGACTCAAGCAGTGTGGAAGTCGCCGGTACTCCCTCTGCTTTCTACTGATAAGGAAGAACGGAAGACGGGGACGGGGTGGAATTTCAAGAGAAGTCTGCTGGCGTATTTGGGCGGGTATGAGAATCGTCTTTTGGGACTTATATCGGAATTGAAGAAGTATGATTTTGGGAGTGTTCGTGCGATATTTGTGGGGAGTTGGCCAGGGGAGCATGGCGTTAACGGTGATGAGGCTGGTTTGGTGGGGTGGAGTAAGGTTAAACGGGCATTGATGAGGGTTGGGAGAGGTGGTGGGTGGGGTGTTAGTAAGGTTGGGGGTCGTGTGGAGCGGGTTGAAGGAAGTGGAGAGTTTGTGATGCAGGTATTTTATACATTCCATCTCTTTTCTACTGTTTATATTTAGGGTAAGGTGACTAATGTGGTGATGGCTATAAATGATAGTGTTCGTCCGTGGCTACGTTGGGAGCGCAATACATGAACACCACTCTTCTTCCAACCTTCGCGGCAAGTCGACCAGAGGGTGCAGTTAACGCATTTACAGCACTTAAATCGGCTTCTCCAAAGTCGACTTCATCATCATTGGGGTTGGGAAGAGTGAATATGGACGGTACGAACTTCTCGCTCGTCTTCCCGACGGCGGAAAATGTTCGGACGAGTATAACCGGCTGGATCGGTGGATCGTCCATCTTTTTAAAATCAAAGTCAGAGGCGCATAGAGCTCAATTGGATTTTTTGAAGCCCATGATGGCGGTTTGGGGACGGCCGAGGGTTGGAATCCTCGATGATGAGGTTTTGGTTGAGGCGGAGAGGGGCAAGGTTCTGCCGCATATCAAGACTTACAACTACTTCTCACCCAAGAAACAGGTTCCTAGTACTAATATTTCGAAGGGCAACAATGAAATTGGGGTAAAAGTGGACGAGAGCGATGAAAAAGAAGTGGAAAAAGAGATAGTACCGATGGATTGGGCCATGATTACCTCCGCCAATCTGAGCAAACAAGCTTGGGGCACTCCCGTCAAAGACAAAGCTGGGACGATAAAAGTTGACTCGTATGAAGTCGGGGTGCTAGTACATCCGGCACTATGGAAAGATTTGCTGAATGATAAAGGCGGGAGGGTTACAATGGAGGCTGTTGGTGGGAGAGATTGGATCAGAGGAGATGGAGAGCGGATGGATGATGAGATGGATGAAAGTACGGATAGCGACGAAGAGATCGTGAAGAGAGATTATGCAGAAGAGGGATGGGATAATGTTAGAGTCGCCTTGAGGTTGGCGTATGATTATCCGTTGAAGAGGTATGGCGAAGGCGATGAGCCGTGGTGTCAGGATCGGAATTATACTGAGCCGGATTGGACTGGTGTGATCTACTCTGATAGAGACGAAGATTTGGTTAGGGTTATTAAGAAGCGGGATGACGAAGATTGAAGACCGAACATTGAGGCTCTTGGGAATTATATCTGTCTCGGTTACTGCTTACTGACTTGACTAAGCTCGATTGGGTGTGTCCGTTGGGTTCAAAGTTGAACCGGCGACCATCCAACCGAAAACCAACCGACACGACGAGATTGGTACCTTTTTTTAGTTCAGTCGAACTGACTATCGATAACTACCACACGTGCTCGAAAGAAAAGCTGCAGCGATTCACTACGCTAAAAGAGCTCGAAGCGAATGACATTCCAAATACAGCGGCCGTGGTGGGCCTTTTCACTCACACAGACATATGCATGCAGGTCAAAGTGCCCAGCCCTGCGCCAAGCTGGATGCACCCTTGACCCGCCGACCGACCAAGGCAAGTAAACTTAGTTGCTCGAACTGCGATCGATGCACCTTTTTTTTTTGATGGGATTGTTCGAACAAGTTTCTTCCCGGTTTAAATCTGTGAGGCTGTGTGAACAAAAAAAGCTTGAAATATGCCGCTTCGTTTGGCTGTTCGGTTTTTTCACTTTGAATGCACCTACGTTTATGACATGTACATGCAAGTGATCGAGAGGGGAAAGAATCGCCATCTTGCTTCGCTACTTTTTCTTAAAAGATGGAATTAATATATAATAATCATGGTATTATCAAGCTTTGTCTGGTAAGCTCCGTGGCCACTAGGTTGGAACACCTCGCTTGGGTGAACAAAGAGAAAGAGTAACATCCACGAGCCCGCCTGAAATCGAGGCTACAAGAGAAAAGAGTAAGACAAAAAGTTTGGATGGGAATTGAATCCGAACGTGCATCCATCCATCCAATGCACACAGTTCGTTCATCCTGTCCACCTGCACACCACCAAGCCAACGGCAGGAGTGCAGCTGGGCGGCAAGCTGGGCAATCGTGCTCGCGATAAAACTAAGCTTATCCGAGCGCTCTTTCCGTGAGGCCTTTTTAGTAATACAAACACCGGTCGGTCAGGTCTGTCTCTTCGGTTGGATGCATGTTCGCTCTCCATCACACACTTGCACACGCTAATTGCGAACATTTTACCAGCAGACTAGCCTGGGTAGCTTTTTTATCCCCACCCGCTGTCTCTGTTCCTCGCCTTTTCTATGAGGAAGTGAAGGGTACGGTTGTGCAGTGGTGCAGTGCACTGCATGCACAATGTTTAAATATAATTCAGCCTCTTTTTTATCCATATCCACCCTCCCCCACCCCGTCCGTCAGTCACGTCCCCCGTCCCATCCATCCCCATCCGCACACTTGCATGTTAGTGTAGGTACAAAAAAGTAAACCAGTCTGCAGCATGGCTGTTAGTCAGAGTTCTTGTTTTCTTGGGATATCGGCAATCCAAGCTTGATTCTTTGATTCTTTTTGGGGGGACATTCAAAAAGGATGCAGGGCCCACCATCATCGCCCGCCGAATCGTACTTCCCTCGCAGGGTTCCTTCGGCGAAGAAAGAAAGAAAGGAAATACTTAGTTCCTTCTTCTTCCTCACCGTAGCTTAGGCCGGGGTCCTCTCTCGATCTCTTTTTAATACCCGCCTCTTTCCCTCTCTTCTGTCATCTTCCTCTTCTCATTCCTTGAGACCCGGTGGTAGGATTAGTTAATATACGGAGGTCAGGTTAGGTTGTCCCTCCTCCTTCCCGTCCAATCCGAAGAGCTTGAAGAGAAAAGGGTACGTACCGTACGTACCGTGAAGAGAAGGAAGCGAAAAATGAGGTTATTCCCAGCGGTGGGCGGTGCGACCAATGCGGTCTTGTTAGTGGTCAGCTTTTACCTTCTCGCGACAACGCAATCCGTTGGCGCGATAAAGGCGACTAGTCTCAAACTGCGGACGAATCCGAATGCGAATCTGAGGTTGACCAAGCGGGATTATATCACCACGACTTTTCGGCCGAATGTAAGTTCATTCACTATATTGATCGATTAGTTATGATATGGGGAACTGATTGGAATGAAATTGGCAGAATCAAACCGTGTTTGGGTTTTTCGTGGACGTGCTGGTTGGTATGTAACACCTCCCCAGCTATGCTATCAAATGCTGATAGATTCTGTAAAAATGATATGAGCTTCAATGCTGATGATCGAATGTGCAAATTATAGGAACACCGCCGCAATTCTTCTCGTTACAGTTCAGCACGAGTACGACAACATGGCTACCCTCCCCGAAAAACACCACCGTCAAGAAATTCTGCGACCAAAATGGCACCGGTGATAGTTTCTGGTCTTGCTTTTACCCCAATTTTTGTAAGTCTTATATAATTATATTATCTTTACTTCTTCCATAGAAACTGTATCAATTGGATATAAATATGCTAATAAAGGCGAATGTATCAGATAACCCGAAAGCTTCCTCGACGTATAAAGCCAGAAACGGAACGTTGAATAACTACTACGGCACCGGTCTATTTGTAAAGCCCACTCCTCCATAATCGCAATGATATAAATTCCTCAGGAAACTGACGGTATACATGCACATCTAGGCTAAAGGAACCTACGGCTCCGACACCTTCAAAATAAATCAACTCACAATCCCCTCCGTCTACTTTGGCCTCGCGAATAACTACACCAACGCCGCAGAACTCGGTCTAGGCGTCGAACGGCCCCGCGTGCTCTCACCTTACCCTTCCCTCCCCGAAGTCATGGCCGATGAGGGTGCTATCAATCTGATAATGTATTCCGTTTATGTCAACGATATCAGAAACGACGGTGGGGAGATTTATTTCGGGGCTGTGGATGACGCCAAGTTTTCGGGGACCATGGCGACATATGATAGTAAGACTGTCGGACAGGTTCCTGTTACCGGGGTGTTTTGGATCGACGGGAAATCAGGGAAGAACAGCACTTTGAGCGGTGGTACGGGGAGTGGTACCAGCGGCGGTGGGCAGGTCGGAGAGATACAGTTGGGAACGCCGTAAGTATATCATTTTAACTTAAAATTTCGCAATTTTGACATTGTTGACATTGTGAACTAATATTGGATATTTATGTATAGTGCACTATGGCTGCCCAACGACGTCTACTCAGCGTTGATAAACAGCATACCAGCCCTAACCTACGCGACAGCATATGAAGCATACGTAGTAGACTGCGGCATTGATGACTCCGAACTGGGGACCCTCCAATTCAATATCGCGGGACAGTTTATCTCTGTCAGTGCCAGACAGATCCTCGTCGAGTATCCTACGGGTAGCGGGAACTGCGTTTTTACACTATACCAAACCGAGCAGCAGAGTCTTAGCGATCCGGAGTACCTTCTTGGTACTCCATTTTTACGGTTAGCACTTGCTTATATATCAAAATACATACATCCTACGGGTTGCTTACCATTTTCTTGTTATATAGAGCGGCGTATACGGTCTTCGACTACACCAACAACCGCACCTCAATCGCCCAATCCATCGCAAATTCCACAGCTTCAACATTAGTAGAAGTCCCAGAAGGCGGTATCCTCGCCCTCCCGCAACAATCCGGCCTCGGCACCCCGACAACCACCATCGCCACGCAATCCACGCTCCCAACCCTCTCTGGCAACCCGACCCCGACATCAACACCCACTGCAGCCAGTACCAGCAGCGGTAAAAGCACCTCAGTAGGCGCAATAGCAGGTGGAACAATAGGCGGCGTCGCACTCATCGCGATCGCTGGAATTCTATTCTTCTTCTGCCGTCGTAAAGGGAAAGAATCACCCGGGATGAACGAAGCCCCACCGCCACCCGTTCACCAAGACGACTTGGGTTCACCGGGGAATAAAGAGGCGGGATACACTCACTCCGTTGCAGCGTATAGATCTACCCCCGTCAGTCCAGTATATCCCAATCCTATCCCGCCTATAGCTATGGGAATGGGCGCCGGACAACATTCATACGGTATCACCCCACAAACACAACAGCCGCCGCCACCGCAGCCGCAACACCAAGGATATCCTCCGTTACCACCCTTGCAGCATGTTAACGCTCCCCCATCCAGTTACCACGAGAATTGGGGCGGTGGTGGTGGCGCTGTTTCCCCGGGTGGTTATAGTAACAGCGGTGGCGGAGGAGGAGGAGGATACACAGATCGCGGTTTCTCGTCATCAGGTACTAATAATAACGGACGGCCGTCGAGTGCGGTTAGTGGAAGTACTGCGGGGAGTGGCGGGCCGTATAACGGACCTGATTTGAGTAGTTTTGGAGGTCAGCCGGGAATGCAGGCGAATGGGTTGAACGCGCAGGGAGTGTACGGAAATTATGGGTATAGCGGGTATGGAACTTATTAAAGAAAGTATCATGATGATGAGATTTATGATGGGCTGAGTTTGTGTTTTTGTTTACATGCATGCATGGGATACCCTCGTTTTTATTCTGTATACGTATATATGATATAATATATTTTGGTGAATATATGGGGAAGGGGGAGGTGGGAGGGTTGTAATGTTTATTTTTTGGGGAGGCTGTTTTTGGTTGAAGTTGATGCAGCTTCTAGCTTCATGTTGTTTGTTTGTTGTAATTATATGGCGGTTTTCGAAAGAGAATTTCGGCGGTTAGTGGTAGCTGCGATTCTAGGTGAAATAATCCTGACGAATTAAAGAATTATGGTACGACTTGAAGGACAAAATTTGGCATTCGTTATAAAATTACGATTGAATTCATGCTGTATGCACGCACACATGATACAGCTAGAATCGTCCCGGTACCTGCCATTGAAGCTCACAGCCGTCCGTGCGAACGGTTGGTTGTTTTCTGACCATGCAAAGTATAATTTTACAGTTTCTTCAGCCCTCTAGCCTCGAGAACAGGCGCTGGCTACTTAGTCAGCCCTCGGAAGGCTATGCCGCTCTGGCCTCTTGAGACCGAGAGTTCACTCGGCTTGGAAAGGTACTCCCCCGATTTGCCGGGGCTCTGGAAACGAAACCGAAAAACTCTTTTGACGTTTTGTTAGCAGTCCTTAGGTTCGTGCGTGCGCACAGGGATTCTGTTAGCCATTTAATTCGGCATAAGCGCTTGGCGTATCATTTGATAATCTGCGTTACACAGCCATCTTGCCGTCCTTTCGTTTGAGACTTGATATTTGAATCTCGAGCCGCTGACCTCGTGCATCAATGGCCGCATACACATTAATTTACAGATGAAAGACTAGCGGTTTAGACTCGGTGTCAGGATTTGAGGTAACTAAAAACAAAATTGCAAGATCATGGTGCTGTGAATGTAAACTTCTACTTAATCCATTCGTAAACATGCGTGATACATAAATTTGCAGAACCGCTACAGGAATATAGCATCATACGTCTATTTAGAAAAAGAAAGGCTGAAAGCAATTCTGCCCAATAAAATCAGATAATCGAAGGTAAAGTAGAAGCTAGTTGTTCCTCGAAGTCCAACTTCCAAGTCTTCGAATCCTCCTCCACCCTCACAAATCTATACTGCCCAATAGGGACCAAATCAACCTCCATCCTCTCCCACTTCTTCTCATCTGCCTCGTCAACCTTCCACCTCAAAACCCCCGCAGCTCTCTTCATATCCCGCTGTTCCTGATAAAAATGAAACATCCCAGTCCCACACCACCCCATCATCACCGGCTTCTCACTGTATCCCTTATAACAATACCCTACCTTTTCCAACCCACCAATCTTCCCCGCCAACTCAATAAACTCAAACAACCCATTCTTTGCAGAAGATCCCATCCCCAGTTCTCTCAAACTTTTACACCTTACAACCGTATCAGCAGCACAGAGCATATGCGATCCAACACACCACGCTTCCACCGTATCCATCTGTTCCGCCATCTCAACCTGTTCAGGAGTGAATATCGTGTCCCTAGGCGTTGGACCGTAAATGCTACCCGGCATCAGAATGAGTGATTTCAACGACGTAGTGTGTCGGGAGACCCCATCGGTCCAAAAATCCCGCATCAGCTGGTGCATTTTTTCGTGCCAGGTTCGGTATTCACCGAACGTGGCGACATAAGTGCAGTCGTACGATGGCGCTCGGACGAAGAGTGTGGTGACAGTGGAAGCGTAGGATGCCATGTAAGAGATTAATGCGGGGGTTATCTTGTCGGTCGATATTTCAGTCAGGGCGACATTGTGTTGCTGCAGGCCATGCCAGATTGGGTCTGTTGATGATTCGGTGGGGGAGGTATCACAGCGTGAGAGGCTATGAAGATGGAGGGTACGTAGCTTTGACAGGAATTTGGGGATCAGATCTGTGGGGAAAGGGGTGGGGACTTGGCCGAATTTGAGGGATAGGGAGGTTAGGTTGAATGGGACGGTTTGGGCCTTAAAAAAGTCAACGAATGACAAGTCCGAGTTGTAGCAGAGTTCGAGACTGAAAGTTTTGAGGTGTGGAAGAGTATTGAAGGAGGTTAGTTTTGTCTCATCCGTGACGTGCATATCTAGTGTCTTGAGGTTCTTGAAGACATGGAAGATTTCGGGAAAGGCTTCGGATCCAGTGGCAACATATTTGCCTTTATTTCGGCCCATTATCTCTAATTCGGTCACCTGGGATGATATGGAAGATAGATCTAACACCGAGTTCATAGAACCGGGTGGAAGATTCCACCGCAGTGTTTTGAGAGATTTGAATCCCGTGAGGAACTTCTGAAAGGTTAGGACGTGGTCTTTCAGGGTGGCTTTTCTACCGCCCCATCCTGGAATGGTGATGGGAAAATATTGCACAAGATTCAAGTCCTGGACATTGTCGAAGAGGAAATCGAGGTTTGATAGAGTCTCCATCTGGTCTAATTTGGCAAGGGTCGATAGATTGATGCGCATCTGTCTGTCCTCGCCATCGTCCCCTTCATCTTCGTCTGGAAGAGGCAGGGCTCCCCCCCAACTGTATGTGCCACCCGACGACTCTCCGGAATGAATTTTGACAGTATGCTTTTGAAAGACGATCGGAGACGATATCGTGTTTGCGACCCTGCTAACACGACGAAATCTTTTGAGGCTGTTCAAGTCCAACTTTTAACGTATGAATTGATCAGTTAGCGATATGGTGGTGGTGGTGAATATGTGTTGAAAATGTGGTACTTTGATTTAGCGTGAATTTCAGGGATGCTGAACTTACAGATTCCAGAATCTGTTGAACCAGCTCCATCGGGAGCCCGAAGAGAGTGTCTGATGCGGCCATAGCTTAAGCCCAATTTTTCTTCCTGTAGGATGAATGGTTGATGTTTTTGGAAAGTTAGAAATGCCAGATAGCAGTTTTATTTATCCTGGCGTGATATAGTTAACAGCCGGCGAGTCGTAAACACGTCGCGATGTATGTCATAACCGAATAACTCGGAAATCAGGATAGAGTGAAACCGTTGGCGTATGGGATAACAGCCTGCCAGTCTGCCGTTTCCAAACCTGCAAGTTTTTTTTTGCACCAAAAAGGACTCCCAATATACTTTGGCAACAGTTATGCCAGTGCTGGCTGCAGTTTCGTCTATGGTTACTGAGACGAATACAAAGGTTGTCATTCTCGCATCGCAAGCGCATCTTTTTGGACCAAGACGCACCCTCGAGTTGCGTCAGCTCGGGGTTGGACAATTTCGTAACTCTCTTGGTGCCTGATATTTGGGTCTTCGGTTCACGGAGGCTAATCAAGTATCAAGTGGGTCGCGAGGCATTCAATTTAACACCAAGCCCTTTCGAAATTAATCTTCGAACAGAGATCTGATTTCCTTTTACCTGATGAATTGAAAGGAAGTCTGTGCTACCATCCCTTGGCCTCGCTTGGCTTTGAATCTAGACACTCGATTCCAGGATTCCGGGACAACCCATGTGGATGTATGGTCATTAAATCCGCATGTGGCGGCAGCTTTGTGGCCTAATTGATCAAAAGCTCTGGAATGTGGAGGCAACTATCGCCGATATTATCTTCGAGGAAGTCTCTACGTCCCAAGATCGTGAGACAAATCTGCCAAATTGGTGTCGAGGAACCTGGAGCTCGGGAATTTCCACTTGAATCCATAGCTCCCTCGTGGCTCGCGCCAAATGCCGTGTCACACACATGGGCGCCACCATAAACATTTTCGTGCGAGGGCCTGATTGCACGATCTTGAGAGGTCAAAACCTCGTCGGCTGTCTCGGGTACCCCGGGTTTTCCTTGGCTTGAGGCTTTTCGGCAGCTACCATCCAACGTTTTGACCCAATACCAAAGTTTGTGATATCAATATTTCAGATCCGGATCTATCATCGAATGTGAACTGGCGGTTCGAGCCGCCTGATTGGCCATATCCCTTGAATATGTGTTGCCGAATGGCTGAGGTCCGGTAACGCCTTTTCATTCTGGACAGCTGAGGGTGTCCGCATGCGGTGCACGGCCATACTCGCATTTTGAGAGACAAAGTTTTGAGAGATTTAAACTAAGGGGATTGCCTCTAAGATGGCGCCAAAGTTTTCGATTAGTTCAAAGTTTAGTCGTACAGATCGATGCGTGATAGAACCACGACACCCGACCGTTATATATTTTCGATTTTCGAGTTTCCATAGATATACACAACAACTGCGACACACCCATCAGCATCAAGCGACGTCTATGATGTCGATTCTTACCACGTCAACAATTATTACACAGTTTATATGGTTGATATAGGTTTGAGAGGTGGGTAGAATACAGGGGACCGTGGCTATAGAAGAGCGCAGAGTGGGTCCGTCAGGATGCGTTTAACAATCATTGTAAGTCTAGTCTCGTCGCATTTATTTCCTCCATTTTTTAGTTCTATAATATCTATTCTACCGTTTGAATAACTAGATGCTTGCATCTGGAGAAATAAGTACGCGTATCTAACTAAAGGGCTCCCTCGTTCCGACGTCTGCTCCTAGGTAATCGATTCCACTCTTTCTTTTCTCTGTACAATCCTAGTTGGCCTTCGGACGTACATGCGTAGATACCAAGCACAGGGAGAGTCGAGATCATGGTTGCGCATCGGTGACTGGTTTGTTATAGTTGGATTGGTGTCCTTCTATGGTACAGCATTCGTCAACATCATAAGCGCTGTTTGGGATCTTCCAGCACAAAACCCCACTACACTTGCCGAGAAGGCGGCCCTCGAGAGAAGGTGGATAATCGAGTTGAAGGTGAGTTCATGTTACTCTCGCTTTGGAGCTTACGAAGTCTTACAATAGCGGTACCACGAAACAAAACTCTCAATACTAACCGACCACTGGCGTCTATGCATAAACCTAGATTGCATATGTTTCCAACTATTTCTGGTCGACCACAATGTGGTGCGTTAAATTTTACCTAGTAACGCTATTTTACCAACTCATACCTACCACCACAATGCCTATCCAACGAATGGTACTTCACATTCTCGCAGTCTACACCGTAATCAGCTTCTTACTTCTCAGCTTCTTCTACATCTTCTACTGTTTGCCAATCAGCCGTAATTGGGATTTGGATCCACAAAGAATGTGTACTACATGGACGACACCAGAAATCTACATTGTGGGGATAGCGACACATCTTTCTTCAGAAATGCTTTGTAAATCTGCCCCGACACTCCAGTAACGCGTGTTCGAATGCTGATGGACTAATGTGGTTGGTCTGATCATAGTACTCATCTTCCCATTTTCCTTCCTCCATCTTATTAGACGGAGAAATAAAAAGCAGTTTTATGCCGCAAGTATCATGTTCAGTATCGGCTTTCTAGGATCCCTTATAACCATCGCCCGCACGGTGTATACCTCTGACGAAGGCCGAAGAGTAAACTATTACGTCTTATCTCCGTTATCAAGCTTTGAGCAGGCGTTTGGGATCTTTATTTGTTGCTTGCCTGCTTTTAAAACTTTGATCACTCGAAGGTGGAGTTTTGGACGCCTCAGCGGTCGTGGAAGCTCTCAATCCGAATCATACAGATCGATATCTGGCGTTCATGTTGTGCGTGGAACTACGGTAGGCCAAGATGCGAGTGGTATTAGGGGCAACTGGGATGTAGAGGCTTCGAAAATGACGACTCTGGAGGCAAGACCCCCTACAAACGATCCGGATTTAGGGATTATGAGGGTTGATACTTTCGAAAATAATTCGCCAAAGGATAGAGTGAGATCTGACGACACAAGATAGCCTTCACTTCGCTGGAATAAAGGGTCTACTTTCGTTATAAATTAGGTAAATAATTATGAAGTCACGATTGGGTAGTAATGAATATACAGATGTGGACGGCTAGCCTGGAGTTTTTTTGGTTGTTTAAGCATGTATGGTTATGGTTTTGTAATTAATATATATAAATTCAGTACATAAGATTTGGTCATCCCGTTCTATGCCAAAATTGATTCTATATTCGATTATTTGGTTTGAGAGACAATTTACGATAGCTTGCTAAGTATTTCACCCATAAGCTCCGGAAAGTCGAACCTTTGCGTCAAGATTTTGGTTTATGAGAAATTAGAATAATCTTTATTTTATCCACACGGCACGTCAACACGTGTCTGATTTCATGAATCCGATCAGGGCGAAATAAATAGGAGACCCGGAGGAGGAAGAATTTATTTCACACCTATTGTATGTTCTTCAGCCATTCGAGAAGTTAAGCGAATATATATGGTGTCGAAACAATCGGGGACAAACGCTTCCGGAACTATCAAGCGAATTTAAAGGGCCGCCTTCCGCATTACACAAGCGAACGTCAGTTCGTCCCGTACATGCAACTTTACTAAAACGATCAAGCTAGTTCTAACCCACCTCCCAGTTATATAAGTGAGATAGCAGGCATTATCCGCGGCCTTAAATTTCCCGTTAGCCAAGATTTATAACTTAGCTGGGGAGGGGTTAACGGCAAAAACAAAAGCAATAGTTGTTTCAAAAAGTCTATAAACGTCTTGGTCACCTGATAATCTTGATATTAACATTAAGATCTTTCAAACCAGGTACACGGAAGACCATTATTATCACCATGACTCAATATCGATGTCGCAACCAATGAGTGGCCATGGATAATATTAAATACATATATACTTAAGTACATTTGTTGATTCTAAATTGCTGATGAGCTTGACGACTTAGATTTGGGACTAAATGGTATAAAGTTAATTTTAGAGGTGCTTGAGAATATATTCAAATGAATGTCTAACGAAATTAACATGAGGAATCCTATCTAAACGCTCTCACTATCCATGGGTCACCAGCTTGTGAAGATGTTTTGAATGTCCCGGACGAAGATTGTTTTTCATCCCGTCTTCATGCATGAATCCAGATACCAGGACTCCGCACAACCAGCCAAGAAGGAACGGATGACGAGTACCCTATATCAGACTCCTCTTGAAGGGTATTAATTATCATAATCCTCGAACTGTGAGACCTAAACAAAGGGGGAACTGTCCTCGGCAGGGTCGAATTAAAATACTAACCCATGACTATGAACAAAGACGGAGGAATAACTCAATGAGCATTTCCCCAAATTTTCCACAAATCCTCTCCACACCTCCCCAGATATCGCTACAGTGCGGCACTATCATCAGCAGGGTGCCTGGTTTCCCTAGTCGGATTCCGTGCCGACAGATCCTAGCCAAGACGCCTTGAAGCCGAAGCGAACCTCTCAGAGACTGTGTTCCTGCGCGATCCCGGCACTTGGCGCGTCCTCGGCGTTTGCTGGGCGCCATCTTGGCGCGATGATTCTCACCAAGCTATGGCACCTGTTTTCCAAACAATCCAACATCCTAAACACAGTGGTTCGAATTAATTGCACTCCACCTTCAAAATGCACATTCGGATGGCTGTGCTTTGGCTAATTAATATCGTTCGACAGGGATAGGATGCTTCGAGTTAAGTCGAGAAACGGATTTTCGTCGTTTCATCAGCTTACATGCCTGGCCCGCTTAACAAAGGCATAACGTGCCAACCCCGGCGTGATGTCGCCCGCTGAATATTGAAATATTTCCCCGTTTAGAGGGCAAGCAGTCTCGTAACGAGACCGAGAAAAACACAAATTATGGTCAAAACAAAGTACCAAGGTTAATTGGAGGTTTCTATGGTTTGCCATCCTATGGATGGAGGAGCTTGGACCTCGCCGTCGCTTCAGCCTTGGTAGCTCGCGCTCGGAACCGGAAAATCGGCCAATTTTCTGGGGTATGCAGCTGGTATCAATGCTGCTGATTCTGCTCATAGCCAATTCTGTGTTCATATGTCGACTGTCTCTCAGCGGTGAAATAAAATACCGTTTCAAATTATACCGAAAGCTATGATCCATGAAATCAGAAGCTTCAACTTTTGCAACTATAAAGCTGATGGAGCCACTCCGGAAATCACAGAATTCTTTTTCGAATGCTCATCAGAGAATTGAAAAGCCAGTCTATAAGACAATAAGCTACAGAGCTAAAACTTTCACCGATTTCAATAATCTGCTATCATTATCACGTCCTTTGGTTAGTCGAATCTTCCAAGATGCAACGACTCTTGCTCTTGGCTTTGGCCTCCCTCGTGCCATCCGCCCTCGGATGCGCAAACGCAGACACCAATGCCTGCGCTAGCTTCATCAAGTCCCAAGCTGCCACCGCCTCCCCATACTGTGCTAGCTTGACCAAGAGCGTCGTCACCGCCACGACCGGTCTCCCAGCCTGGGCTACTAACTGCTCTAACAAGCCAAGCATGATCTCGAAAGAGTGTTCTTGCTACTATACTGGTGGAAGCGCCGCAACTACCACTGCAGGAGGTGGTACCACCTTGAAGACCACCACCAAGGCTACCACTACTGCCCCAGCTGGTGGCGGTTCTACCCCTACCGGGCTCACCAAGACTCTTCCAAAGAGCGCTGGTTCCGTCCAAACTAGTGCTGCTATCGTTGTTAGCGGCTCTTTCGATGGTGGCATGAAGTTGTACGACCGAAGCCGTGAGTAACGCAAATCAAATTCACCATATGCCCTAAAATACTAATATCCAAATAGCCAAGGTCTGCGAAGAACAATCTGAAACTGGTGAGGAAGATGCTATCTTCATTCTCGAGGCTGGTGCTACCATCTCCAACGTCATCATCGGACCAAACCAAGCCGAGGGTATCCACTGCCGAGGAACTTGGTAAGTCAATCGCCGACGCATATCCCAAATATACATTATAGTTTTGATAAACTAACTAGGCGCTACAATATAGCACTGTCAACAATGTCTGGTGGGCTGATGTCTGCGAAGACGCTATCACTTTCCTCCAAGCATCCGGCACATCCTACATCAACGGTGGTGGTGCCTTCCACGCCGCTGACAAGATCGTGCAGTTCAACGGCCGAGGAACCATCTCCATCAAGAACTTCTACGCCAACGACTACGGCAAAGTCGTCCGTTCCTGCGGTAACTGCTCCGGCAACGGTGGACCCAGAAACATCATCATCGACAATGTTTGCGCTATCGACGGTGGTGTCTTGTGCGGTATCAACACCAACTACGGTGACACTTGCAAGATTACCAACTCCGCTCAAGATGACGGCAAGTACTGCGACAGATACACCGGTAACTCGTCTGGCGCCGAGCCACCTAAGATCGGCAGCGGTCCAGATGGTACTTATTGTACTACTTCCAACGTTTCGACCAGCTGTTAAGCGAAAAGCCTCATTACTGGGGTCTTAGCGAACCAGGGATGCATGCTCATGCGTCGGTATATATGTATTTGGACAGGTTGGGGGTGTATATAGTCAATTTTTTATCAGCCTGGAATAACCCAAATAGCCTTTTTCTTTCGTGTATACATTTATCGTTCTGTAGTGTATATGAAAATTGAAGCCTTAAATTACTCATATAATTATTCTTTATCTCGTAGCTGGATTCTATCTTCCTCGTCTCCTAAACTTTAATACATTGAAAATATCGAATTGTTGCAAATTAGGTATTTTATTGTCTATTTTAAGAGACATAGAGCAGGCAAAATGGTATTTTTTTAGGACTCTGGAATTTGTTTGGCGGCGCACGTACTCACAACTATATAGCACTGGCAAATTGTATCAAATTTAATGAATCAGGCTGCAGTCCTAGCATCTGGTTATGAGGTGGTTTCTTAACCAAGGAGCCAGCCTAGGACGGAAATTTCTCTGATACAATGGCATTATATATAGGGAGTCTTAGAACTAGAGCTAAAGCTCCCTAAATAGACCCAACTACCCTATTAGCTACGCACCATTCAGCCCAACTAAAGTACGGTCTAAGCTTATCATCGTTCTTCGGCAGCGATCCTGGTCTTGACCCAGCCCTCTAGCCCACCACAAGCGATGATTTCCTGCACACTTGGAGGAATCTCGCCGACCTTCTGCTCCCAGGAGGAGCCATCCTTCTCCGTAATGACTACTTTAGAGCGACGGATATCCCAGAGTAACCTCCAACCTGTGCGGCGGGTTAAGACTTTCTCGGCTTCGTCCTTGTACGTTTCACGAAGACGGTGTACGAGTGCGGGCAGTTCGACGCCAAGAAGGGCATTGTTGATGCTGTTACGACTGAAGATGTTGCCAAAGCTACCAGCAGCAACGAGCGGGATCTGTTTCGCCAAGATAGCAGTCGCAGCTTGTTCTCTTGAGGATCCCTGTGTTAAGTTAGAAATTGCTCCCTACGCCAAGATTATAATGGGATCTTACACAGCCAAAGTTAAAGCCTCCGACTAGGATATCACCAGCTTTGGCAGTTGTGCGGAATTCGGTGTCGTAGTTCTCCATGCACACCTCGGCCATTTTTTCTTTAGTAACATTATCTTGATAGGTATATTTGCCCCTAAGATATTGTTAATCTTGCCTGCTTCCCTAGGTTTGGGGAGTTGTATGTGATTTCTCAAGAGCAAAACTTACGGATAGATGCCGTCAGTGTTAATGTTATCTCCATCACAGAAGACGATCTCGCCTTCGATGCTTTCGGGGAAGCCAGGGAGAACTTCAGTTAAAACGTCATTTTGAGGTGCGGCGGAACCAGATGATTGCTCTGCAGCACCCTCGTCGGCAGACTTGCCAAGTGCATTCTCTGCAGACCGAGCCTTATCGGCGGCATGGTCCCCACTTCCCTCGCCTCTAACAGGGTTCTCGACGCCTTCAGGCTTCTGGTACCAACCAGGACCAGCGATCTTACCTCGAAGCGCGCTGGCTGCGACTGTCTCTGGGCTAGCCAGGTAGGCCTTTGCCTCTGGGTAACAATCAGTTAGTTAGCGTACTATAGAAACAGCGAAAATTAAAAGGAATGCTTCAGGAGCACCATCTTTCAGATGACTTTGTCGGCTGGAAGGATAAGAGACAACACAAGAAGAACTTACTAGTTGACCCCATACGACCCTTGAAGTTCCTGTTGGATGCACTTATACCGACCTCCCCGTCTTCAAGAAGGCCAGTACCCTAAGACATGCTCGTTAGTCACAATCGTGTTATGGAAATTTTGGCGAGTTAACTAACAAGACCTATGCACGGCCCACATCCAGGTGGAAGTACATGGGCACCAGCGTCAACTAAGATTTGCCAGTCGCCTGCCTCCTCGGACAGCTGCTGCTCGGGAATGGAGGCCGCAGCAATGTAAAATTTGACTCCGGGAGCAATTTTGGCGGGCTGTCCATTCTTAGCCGCCTCGCGAAAGACACGGGCGGCCGCCGCAAAATCTGAGCTCCGAGCGTTGGTACAGGAAACAAGACTTTTGCCCACGTTCAGAATTAGTATTGACTTCAAGGTTAAAGCAAAGGCGAAAGCTCTAAATTGGGTACCGATTGGTTTTGAGGAGCTCTTTATGCCTTGCTACAAAGCTAAAACAGCATTTCGACCGGAGAATACATACTAAGCCTTATCCACAGGAATATCTTGAGATTCCAGAATCTTGACAGGGGTAATAACTTTCACCGAATTAGGCCCAGCGACGTGTGGAGAGAGTGTAGATAGGTCTCTATGGAAATATAATTAATAATTGTTTTAAACGGGCGTTTCTCGGTCTTGTCCCTGTGATAGTGTTCATGCGACAAATGGTAGTGAAGTAAACCAGCTGTAAAAAGAACACTCACAGGTAAAACTCCTTCGCATAAGTAGCGCCGGGGTCAGCAACTAGCTTTTCTTTGGTAAGCTCGTCGATACGTTCATGATTGATGCGCTCGCTAAGAGAGCCGTTGGACATCGCCGCGGCAGTAGCCTTGCCGCGGTACCAGGAGATGAGTGTCTCGTCAACGGGGAATAGGCCTAGAATCTATATTAGCTCTTGCTCGTCTGTTTCTTTTAGTCGTTTTTCTAACCGCTCAAAGCGCCCCACTCGGTGGTCATGTTTGCAATTGTCAAACGGTCATCAATAGGAATGCTTGCTAGAGTCTCTTCGGAGCCCGTGAACTCGATAGCATGGTTTAAGACTTCATCCTGGTTGAACGATCCAGCTAAAAATACAATCACGTCTTTGCCAGTAACGCCGCGGGGAAGGATGCCAGTGAATGTGATTTTGGCAATTGGAGGTATACACCACCAAGTCTGAGTGGTAGCCCAAACGCTAGCAGCGTCCGTTCTTACGACGGGTGTTCCCTAAAGAATAAATTAGTGTTTTGCGACTGAAGTATATATTTACGGGCTTTGGTACCTACGAGTACTCCGACACCACCATAATGATTAGAATGACTGTCACTAGCGACGGTAACTGTCCTTGGCCAGGCGTGTCCTGTTCACTGTTAGCACTGTATCTATCGCTATTGACTGTCGGCTATGATCTACCTTCTTCGACCATAATTTGATGGCCTATAAAATAGTTAGCATGCTTGCCATCCCCCAGAATGCAATGTACAAGTTATTTTCATATACCTATCCCTCTTTTGGCTGGATAACTAAAAACTCCTTAGTCAATGAATATATTCCAAGCAGAAGAATTGACTAGTGAGGGAACACTTACAACATTACTCCATGCTGGCCAGCAAACTCCTCCACTATATATTCCAGTCAATAGTTGGTATCTACGATTGTATTTGGGGGCGTCTGCGGATAGTGTATGATGTAGTCAAAATTGAGGAAATGGATCGTGAAATAAGGCTAACCTTGGCTATATTTTTTAAGATTTGCAGGTGATTCGTTTTGCACATCATGGTCAAGGGTCTTATAAGGTTAGCGACCGTCAACCAAATAATAGACATTCACTAAGCCATCCGACCAACCACTGCTCATAGACTTACCATAATGACCTGGCGATTGTCTCGGATTTTAGAGGCCCCCATTTGCATAAATTTCATAGCTACTGGCCACGAATTGTCATGGGTCATGATCCTCTCAGGTTTCAGCGTGATATAGTCGCCGGCCTTGACCTTCTTACCCGGGGGAAGGTCCGTGGCATATCGCTGGACAATCTTTTCGGTGAGGGTCTGTGGTTGAGCTGTGCTCCCAAGCTTGGAGTGGGAGGCGAATTGCAGCCGACGTCCAGTGGAAAAATAGACGTGCCGATAGGACGCAGCAGTAGAAATTGAAACTGGTCGAGTTCGAAATCGTGTGCCGGCGTTGAGAGCAATTGCTCTCCGCGGGAGAACCCCCAACGCGCAGGTCAATGTAACCATGATGAATAGGTATGGTTGGAGAAATAGATTCCCGTAGACCTATGTTGCATGTTGGAAGAAGACAGCCTTTAAATTTAGCAGGATGGCCGGCGCCGAATTGAGGCTCATGGATTGCGAAAGTCGGCGCGCTAATAGAGATACGAAGCTCTTGATTGGCTAGTTGAGCGAGCTGCCTATTGTCACGTGACTCAACGTTATCATGAACAAGCTTGTATGAGTTGAGCGTATTACAACCCCTAACCAAGCTAAGCACGTATTTTCTCGACGTTTCTAAGCTTATACAGTTATTCCACTATAAATACGGCATTGAACTCGGCGGTCTAATACTCATGACTAGTAATAAAAGACGTTCTGCCGCATGGCGATCTAAAAATGCATCTTTGAATTTGAGTTAAGGCGCATTTTATAAATTTACAACACCGGCGTGATCGTGATCGTGATCAACGTAGCGCGCGATGTATGAACTCCCACATGCACAGTTGTATACTTTGTAATAATCGATCCCGGAGTGTGCGAAAGTTCATTAGATTATTCAGCATGGTCGAATAAACAACTGCTTGTTAATCCCATTGACGTCGTTGCACATAACCCTCTCGCTGGTACAGTATACTAGTACTGTGCACCGGATTTAAATTGATATCGAGTGGTTGCAGCCACGGGCTTTTGCTAGCTGGGGTCCATCCGGAGTTCGCAGAGATCCCAAGCCGCCCCTGGACATACCTAAAACCTGTGCTTTGTCAAAGCCTTTGTAATATTAATATCATATAGCTGTATACCCGAATGTGGAGATTTTGGGAAAGCGAAACTGCGTGTAATATGCACGGTAACCAAAGAGAGAGTTCGAGAGAAGCACTTCGCGGAATCTAGCCTATTTTGTAGATATCACCTACATAGCCGGTATATACTGCGATCAGGCCACTGTGATCTAGCTAACACGGCAACACAATTAAGGGCTGAACTGGACTTGGGGCTGAATAGAGAGTAACTTATAAACTTAGCACGCGGCGTCTGGTATATCGATATGATATAACTACTATTTCTTTTCTTTACATTTTCTAGTCAAGTCAGAAGCATAATTTTATAGGCATTTTTATAATCTCAGTCCCAGGCCATTTTAGAGAATTGCCAAATTATATCTACGGCTATCTGTCCAGCATGATATCAAATCAAGTCGAAATACATCCACTCGAAAACACTATCTTTTACAGTCCACCTCCCTCAGGAATTATTTTTCCAGTTCACAACGCCTCTAAGGGCTGTTTCGAGATCAACCGGGAGCTAAATTCGAACTTCGCTAGCATCGACTCAATTGATTATGCTGGAATAGTCGAGAATTACGCCGAGATGGCTAAAGTACCTCTCTGCAATCTAACCCACCCTATTTTTTTCCGTGGGCACGCCTGGGTTACCAAATTGCTTCACGCTACCCCTTCCTGGCATAATTTTTTTCAATGCCACCTAATTACATCACTTTATCGGAGAGTCACGAGCAGCGAATTCCAAACAGAGGCACACATGCGAGCCGTGTATGTTGCTGCAAACGCAATGGAATTCCTAACTCGTGGTACTCTTGATGCTGATAACATTCTAGATGGATCAAATAACAAACCCGGCCACAATATATGGTCTAAACGATACCCTCGGTCAGCGTTGGGGGATATTTTAATCTGGCACGAAATGGCGATGCGTATTTTCGATGTTCACTTCCCAAGTGACCATCCCCACCACGCAACAATCAGGAGAGTCCTTGAAGATTTCTCGCGCCGTTCAGTCTTCTACTTTACATTCATGAGTAGCACTGAGGGTGGCCGGGAGGATTTGCGCAATGGTCATACACCCGAAGAGCCCATAGTTCCTTTGGACCTCTTCACAGAATCAGCTCTCAGACAAATTACCTACTTGCGAGCACAACAGTACCTGCGAGCCTCGGTGGACATTGCGCGCTTCATCGCATGTTACACATCTATACCAGTAAATACTCTCTACGAACTCGTAGATCAAGCTACACATCCGATGTGCGTCATGGATGATTTGATGGAGGAGATTCAGGACCAAAGCAACCCTGATCGCTATACGGATATTCAAATGGGAGAAGTCAACGCTTTATCAGTTTACGTAATGGAACACATTGACGATCTTGCGCAGCAATCAACAGGATACACTTCCGATGACATACGTGAGACAATGGAGAAGTGCTTTGGTACCGGTAACATCGATGATGCGAGGAAGATAAAGGAACTCTATAAAGGCCTGGATATAGTTAGACATGTGGGCGGACAGATGCTGCATAGTTGGGTCAGTTTCATTGAATTTGAGAGGAAAGAAGGACAAGAGATCGGGTTTCCACCCGGATTATTTGCAAACTTGTTTTTGCATATGGTTGAGTATGACGTTAGCGGCTCTAAAGAAATACTCGAGGCTGTGAAGACGATGAAAGCTGCTAGACTAAGTAGTAATGAAATCGTAAGAAATCTCATGGTCAATATAATTTGATATCATATCGGAATACTGCTGCAAATAGGATAAAAATAGAGTACAAACAATAACATTAATTCCACGTACAGCTTTGTTATTTTTCACATCCACGCGTAATTTCTGGCTCTGACATCAAATTCCCTCACAAACGAGCGCAGTTCCTCTTTACCATTGAATCACATTATCCCAATCAGTCAAAGTAGGAACAATACCATTGGGGACGATTACCAGAATGGGTTGAACAAACAAGCTAGCTAGAGCAATGCAAGCCACTTTTTTACCAGACTTTAAATCTTCGGCCTTACTGCGGCCTCATACTTAAACAAATGGCGCTCATCTCGGCTCGGGAACAGATTTTTCTTCACCAGTAAACCTTTATTTTCTTCTATGCAAATAAACGTAAACAAGCCTTGCATTTCATAGATTAGTGTGGAGGATGAAGTAGTATTAGGCCTTATACTAAAAGAATGTAATCCTAGGTATATAGATAATTTGACAACAAGAAAACTCTGACTGGAGAGACATATTTAAAAGTAAAACGTTCAAGCCGCCACTCCCAACGATTCCTGAATCGCTACTAGCCACCTTCATCCAATACTCGTGCACAAAACCACTTGAGATAGTAAATTCCAGACATGTTGGCGTTCGGCATCTACTTCGCTGCAGAAATTCGAAACCTCATGCCAAAGCTCCCTCCTAGTTGTCTAAAATAATTGACGGCTTCGGCTTAGATGTAGCTACTGTTAGCAAGATCTACAAACGCTGGGCCCAATACATCGCCTATCTATTTTTTATGGTAAGGACGGAGTGTGTTATGGGTCAGGGAGGAAGAGACAATTACCCGAATTCACCATTCTCAGCTGAAGGAAGAGCTGATTAGCAGCTTGTGCTGGTAGCAGCACCTTCCCAACATCCACCTTGGTTACAGAACCACGTATGGCATTTACCACCGTCGCAGATATATCCAGCAGGGCATTTGCCGCGCCTCTCGAGGCTAGGATCCGCGACAGGATCCGCGGCAGGGGCAGCCATGACGGCGACGGAGAGGATAGCAACGATGATAGTGCCAATGAACTTCATTTTTTTGATTTAAAGAGGATAGAACGAAGAGGTTTCGTTTGTGGTTATTGAAAAATATGCTTTGCTAATTGGTGGATAGATGTGAGGATGATGATCTGAGAAGAAGTTTTTGGATAGCTCGGAGGCAGATACCCCTTTATATACACATGTGGCTCATATAGATTCCTTCGTAGACTTAAGCAACCATGCCGGCAAGCAGGCCCGACGGTAGTAAGATATCTTCGATTTTACGATCACAACCCCCGATTGTAAGAAGCGGAGGCGTTTTACGGGGTCTCAGTAGGAAGTGGCCACTATACTCTGGCGAACCCATATAAAATGAGTTACTGTATACGGTGAAGTCAACCCACTGGTACCGCTGGTCCGAGTGGGGTGTAGACAATGTAGTCAAGCGAATCTTAGAGGCAGAGGAGGCTCAATGTTTACAACGTCATGGTTGGATAGGCCGGGTAATAATCAGGTAAAATGCTGATGAGCATTGCATCGAAGATTGAATATCTTGAGAGGACCCGAGAAATCTTTCGCTCGTATGGGTAAATTGTCGAAACTCGTATCTAAAGCTGACGGCCATGTGTGGTGTGGCTTTATAGATCATTGTAGTCATGAAGGATTGCATCCTAGACTCGTCGTGGTCTCAGACCAATTATATCTTGTGTACTACACACCTTCTCGGTATGATTCCGGGTCCCAAAACGCATCTTTGATAAACCGGTGTTATGTTACTAAGTAGAAATTAAAATATATTTAAAAGATATTATGTACCATGTCACGACCCAGGCGTAGAATTACAAGAGAATCGTGTTTGCATAAAGTCGCGATAATATTCTGTTATCACTTGGCGCCTTGCACCGTAAGCTATATGATATATCTGCTAGTATTTACGAATTTTCTCGGCCTATTGGCAATTGATCTAGTCTTATAGATACCAAGCTACAAGCTGAGCTGAACGGATTCTTAGGCCGTCAGAACGTGGCAATCTTCGATCCCTAGCATTAATTAGTACAATTAAATTCCGATTCAACGAAAATTTACTAAGCCCAGCGTATCGGCTCATATCAACGTTACACATTAATATCGAGGATATGCTCAGCTATCCCTACTAGGGGTTGTTCTTATTTCCCGTGGTTAGAGGCTAGCAAGTACCTACGCACTCGCTCTCCGCAATTCGTGGTTCAGTAATCATGAATTTAGGTTAGGGGAAGGGGTAAGGGCAAGGGTTATGAAGCGAGAGAATGCAGTTGGATGATAGGTGATCCTGAGGCTTTTAAGGAGTAAAACATTATTATATAATCTATATGTCTGTTTTTCAACGCCAATCTCTGTGAGCTTCGCGCATGGCGACTCTAAATATACAGGCTCATTCGGATCTCTACCCGTGGACCCAAACACTAACTATTGGTTTGTCTAAAGTTTTTGAGCTGGTTTTGTGCCCAGGCCTTCGCAGTCGCAAAAGTTATGCGTTTTGAGCTCCCATTGTTGCGAAAGGAATTAACCTGTTGCAATTTTCCGGGTAAAGTACTCAGTTATTTATTTCCTGTGTTTCCTTGGGAGCCTGTGGAACAAGATAACACGTTCAAGGAGGCCTTCTCGTGATAAAATTAAAGCCAAAGAATATTCTAGTAATATAATTTATAAATAACTCGACTTTCATAATTTCTCTTAAAACGTGGCTTTCTGCCAACTAACAGCACTAGTGTTGTATGTGGTTTAATTGATTCTTGATTAATCAAGCGCGGAGTGGGGCTCGTAGGCAATATATATCTTCGGTTTCTCGGGTCGGACCGAAAAACGGGGTAAGATTGAATGAGGCCTAAGCTTTCTCAATCATATCCACATCTGTAGGCCCGCTCCGAGTTTCACGGTCTGGGAAAATGGGAAAATATGAAGCGAGGTGGCGGGGTAAGAAATGGCTCAGCGAAACCCAGGGCTGGCATGAAGTGCGAAGGTGAGGATACGCACCTGAGTGGGTCTTTTCTGCTTTTGAATCGAAAAATCGATGCAATTTCGCTAGTGAATCTATGGTTGACGCAGTTATACGAGAGGAGAGTGCGAATCCTTATCAGACAATGAAATCTTGATACGGTCAAGGTCGACTTAACTCAGCTGAAGTGCTAGTAGGTTGTTCTGTGTCTTTACTTTGTGTTGCGCCGAAATACGGCTTTGCATCAGGCGGTTTACGAGGCAGTTAACTTGAGAACTATTTCGCGTAGCTAACCACCCCAATTACCTCGAAATCAGGTCGGAAAATTTGAAATAGGATTTTGAAATAGTCTGTTATTGTTTTCAGTGAGAATTGCCGTTTTTTGTTTCCGAAATATCGCCGCTTCGCTTTTAGGAGTTTCTTGGAGTTACCGCTATAGCGCTTGACCGAAGCATCCACATCATCGATGATTCGTCATGACTATACATGTCTGCATTGTCTGACGAATTGTTGACAAGAATATATACTAGTTCGAATTTACAAATCAGTGATAATCGGCTTCGATTTTAATAATATAAAGTTCTTAACAGAACTAGGCTAATAGTAGTTCTATTGACGATTTGGATGGAAAGGTAAGAATTTGGGTCGGATGTAAGGTGTCTCGAGGCTCCAAGAGGGATTCTGAGAACTAAAGTTAGAACTTCCATTGTGTAAGACATTAGTTTTTTGATATATTTAATTTATTATTTAAGTTCGCTATCATTAATTAAACTTGCATATTAGATTCTGTTCCGAGATTTGGCTCCCCTGGGCGATATCCACTTGGATCTCAAGCTCTCTCGCAATTTCAGCTTTGTGACCTAGTGAGACCATGAGTAGAAGCTCAATTAATTTCTCTAATAAATCGGTGGAATTTCAAATTTGAGAGAACCACAAGCTGTGCTTTTCCTTAGCCTCAATTTTGGGTGGACTCATTGATGGTAGCTATATGAACTATAATTCCCACAACACAAGCTTAAACTATGCCTAGGCCTGTGTAACATATAAAATTCTTTAGAATCTGAGTTCGATATCACCGGCCGGGGTTGGTATTCTTTGATTGTGTATCTGGCTCACGCACAACCACCAAGAGCTGATAGGAGACTAAAGTACCGGATTCACAAAATATCTGGTTCACGGGCTTTTTCTGGCTGCGCTCTCTAACTGTATGCTAGTGAGTTGAGGTTGTCAGCTATAAATGTATGCTGCTTCCTAGCAACACTAGAAGTGGCATTTTAATTATACACAACCCTACAAGCCATCTCAAAAACGACACCAATAAGTGGAGAATCACCCGGAATTTGAAGCTTTTCGGTAATTTTGGAAGATAGTACGATTATCATACCTCTGCCTATTATATGGCTGAATTCCACCATGTGTCGACGAAATGGCGTGGGTTGTGGTTTAACCGAAACCCAAAGAAAATTTTATATGCTGCCGACGGCCGACCCGAATCGATATAGTTAAATATAATCGCTCATCTCATCTCATCCCATAAATCTCCAATTCTCCCTTGCGATACAAATTCAATCCAACACCCCACGCGCAAACGGTCATTTATACCTATCTTTTAGAATTGAGTCCAACTTCCGAACCCAAGTCTCTCACAAAACCAGCCTCGGACACTCACAATGAAGATCTACTTCTACGACTCCCTCTCTGGCGACCAGCGCCTACCCCACATCTCCCCCGAACCGGTCCCGGAAACTCTCCTCTCCGACCTCGCCGTGATCGCAGGTCACTATCCCTCTGTCGACTCCGTTGACGAAATCGCTCAACAACGCAGCTACAAGAACAGAGATGTCATCACCGTCTCACCGACTGCTATGGGTGAGGTATACGAATCTAAGGTTAAAATGTTCTTCAACGAGCATATCCACGAAGATGAAGAGATTAGATATATTCTCGACGGCAGCGGGTTCTTTGATGTCAGAGCGGGAGAACCAGGGAGCAATGATGAGAGATGGGTGAGAATTGCGATGGAAGCTGGGGACTTGATTATCTTACCCCCGGGGATATATCATCGGTTTACGACAGATGAGAATAACGTAAGTATATCATCCTCTTATATGATCAATTCGTATTTTTCTTTCTCCGGCGTGTGAATGCCGAAGGTCGAGATATATCGGTACATGGATTCTGAGTTGTGCTGACGGTATGACGTCATAGTATATCAAAGCGATGAGGTTGTTCAAAGACGAGCCGAAATGGACACCGTTAAACCGTAGTGCGGAGGTTGATGCCAACAAGTTTCGGCAGGAGTATGTCAGCACATTGCTCAAGGTGTAACCATGGCGAATAGGATAATAGGATTTAAAAATTCGACATGTTGTTACTGGTTTCTTTCGGGTGCGTGGAGGCTTTTAAAAGGTTTTTAGCGAATATAAATTTCAACAATCAAAGCGTATCTTGATGCAACTTAGGATCCCGCTTTTCTAGTATCACAACCGACAGTTGACCATTTTAAAAAATACGGGTAAGCCTGGTGGGTATGACATTTATGGTACGACCGCCGGGCGTGCATTGCGAGATGCGTGCACCACAAATAATGGCTTTACTTGATCGGCTTGATCGCTTCAAGTTGTTAGTTGAGCAAACGCGTAGTGTGTCGACTTTGAAATCATGGTAGTAATCTATAATTTATGCACTTCTTGACACAATAATATATTGTATAGCTATCTAGATAAGCCTCGGATCTACTTCTAATCGGCATTGCATAGCTCATATATAAGAGCATGTGTAACAATTGCAAAGCATAGCTTGCTAATTCCATGAAATCTCCTCCACATCTAATTTACGCTCCCAAAAGACTTTTAGTAAGCAAATCTAAAATCTAACCGCTTATTTCCCTTATCCTTTGTTGTTCGAAGATACGTCTCCTTCTCCTCTTTAGTCATCGCATCCCACACCTCAGCACGCTTCCTAATATCGCAACAACTCTATTAGTCTCATCTCCTTTCAGATAATTATTTCGGAAAGAAAAACACATACTTATTCCGCCAGATATAATACCATCGTGCACCAAGCACCATAAAGATATTGTAAACAGCAACAGCAATCAAAATCTTGTTTCCGGTCCTGTACAACGGCTTATCTTTATCTCTATAGATCTACAGATCCCACCTCGAATTAGCAATTTGATTTTAAATTACTTTTAAGAAGCACTGGTATACTCACATTTTGTGCAATGATACTATCCGCTTGAATAAACATATTGTACAAAGCACTAGCCACCGTCCGCGTTCTCACCGTTCCCGCGTTCCGACTAGTCAGAGCAACTAATACCGCGTGTGGATACGGGAACCCGACCAACAATGTCGCAAGCGCGAATTTGACCCATGCAGAAGCATGAGCGGGTAGAACCTCCAACGCAATAATGATGGGCAGAGCCCAAAGCTGTGCTATTAGCACGATCAATATTCTTATATTGACCTTTTCCGAAAACCACGTCCAGAAGAGCAATTGGACGATAAATAGGACGTATGCGGGGATGGTCAGCAGGTTGGTATCGAAAGTGCCGAATCCCGCGGCGCGGAGTTGGAGGGTGAGATATGCTGCCATCGGCTGCATTGGAATCTGCCAGGTCAAGCCCAGTATGTAGATTGGCCACATGTCATAATCGGAGAAACTTTCCCAGAGTAGTCTGAAGCTTAAGGCTTGACGGTTGTGCATAGTTCCCTTGCCCGGATCGTCACGCAAGATTCTGTTCACCATGATCTTTTCTTCGCGGACGTTGAACCAGCCATTTTTACCGCGGAACCAGCTAGCGGTTTGGGTCGGGGAGGGTGGAAGGTAAAACCAAGAAATAACGCCGATGACGCCTGTAAGGGTGCCCTCGAGGGCGAAGAGCCACCGCCAACCGCCTAGGCCGTGTACTCCTCGTAGATGGAGGATACCGAAAGCAAGAAAGGCGGAGACGATTTGAGTTGCTTGATAGGAGACCCAGAAGAAGGCGAGGCGAAGTGGGAGTTCTTTACCCTTGTAGAAGTACGAGAGATAAAGGACTGTATGACGGGCGACTGTGTCAGAAACTTGGAGTATGAGACACAATATTTGGGGCTACATACCAACATCGGCAATGAAACCACCTTCTATTAATCCGATAAGAGCTCTAGTCGCGTAGAAAGAGCTCTTTCCAGACAGGAAGGCTTGCATGCTAGCAACAATGGACCATGATATCATTTGAATGGGAATCCAGTTATCAGGGCCGAGCTTCTTGGAGATCAACTGAGAAGGAAGCTCTGCCGCGAGGAAAGAAACCAGGAATATGGTTTGTCCAGTGTTCTAAATCATCTCAATTAGCTGCTAGAATAAGCTTCAGCTTCGAAGATCTCACTACTAACATAGTCATTGGTGTTCAATTTGAGATCTACCAACATATTATCAGATAGAGCTTGTGAGATATTCCCTCTATCCAGCTGGAGGGCAAAGAACATCAAGCAAGCCCAAGTGCAAATCTTCCAGTCAATCTATAACAGAATATGTTAGTTGTTGCGCAACCAGGCATATAGTCACACATACCTTTCGGACTAGCTTCTTCTCTTCTTTCTGATCCCATTCAAACTTTGGATCGTATCTGTGCTTGCCTTCATATTTGTCGATCGGAAGGTACAACTCATCATCAAGTCCGGTATTCGCAAATGTGACCTCGCCGGTCTTGATCGACTCATCGGACACAGAGCTGTCATCCGAACCCGATTTTGAAACCACTGCGGATGGCTTCTTGATATCCCCATCAAAGTCTTGAGAGGTAAATACCCTACTCGGTTCGTCTGAACTCGAGCCGGCTGAATGCTTCGACATTGCTGCTAGTCCCCGATCTCAAGACCACGAAGGGAGATTAGTACATGAAAAGTTTTGTAAGTTGAGAAGAGATATCGAAGCTGGCGGGATCATCCTCTCGAGGAACAAGATGCGACTTTATATCCCTGCATCCGACAGTCGGAGGATGTGGCCATTTCCTTGGGTTCTTCTCTACATCCATAAGTCCCGGAAGCAGGGTTCACAACACCCCTCTCTATCAATGAAATGCCGGTATCCAGATTAGCACGCGAGGTTCCAGATTCTTGGGTTTTACGGTTGCATGACCGTGGCAAGCGAGTTGGAATAGAGGTTGGAATTAGAATTGTGCATCCGAGGTGCTTGGATTGCCAGGCTCTCTAATGTTGTCATGGATCCCCCACACTTCGTCTTTTAGCCATCATATGTCGACATCATTTTGGGCCCCTCACCAAGATGTGATCGAGTGGAAACTGTCTTGTGGCGATATACTGAGTTGGATTTTTTATCCGATGGTTTGAGGTGAGCATGGCCATTCAGAATCTAGAACATCGGTATCTTAGCGGTTGAAGTGCGCCTGTGGCTTCCTCGAATGCATTGGTGAATCTTATCTCCAAACTCCGAAGCAAAAGATACGGCAGCGAGAGAGTTTCTCTCCAAACGCCTTTACTCGTATGATGTCTTGTTCATTCGGTTGAAAACTCAATTGGACCGCGATTGCATGACCGATGCATAAACACACAGTGGTAACCCCCAAGTCGCCACCAACTCGAATATTATTCTGAAAGATGGAAGAACCCTGTATGCTGTCTCGGAGTAACCCGTATCCGGGCGATTGGAAATACTGAAATTGGTGTTTTGCATGTTGTGCTACTCGACAATCTGTGGTTTATCACGCAATCCGCATCCACCGTTGCGCGAGGGCGTGCGCTGTGGGGCAGATGCAACACCATTTTGCGTTGCGCACACCAAAGCTTAAGAAAGGTTGTTATTGTCAGGCTGACTCGAGTTACGCGCGTGAGGAACTCGGCTGGCGGGTGGATTGGATGGTGGTTTGCAAGAAAATGAGGAATAACACTTGGAAATGATGTGAGACCCCTGGTTGGTAAACTTAGTCGTGTCCCATCCAATCAGCGCCTTTCGAAATGAAACCGGTAACCACTTCCATGCAGTGTTATGGCAACTGTGATCATGATCCGACTGATAACAGTATCGATAGAGAAGAACCTTCTGGGACCAATGATTCTGCAATAAAATACAGTTTGGGACGTCGTCGCTCGCAAAAGCCCCGCCGTACTGTCCCCCACGTGCTAACATCCGATCATGTCAGCTGTCAACATTGATATACACCTGCACCCCGTCTTAAAACATCAAACTACTTTCCGATATCACTACCCGGACTAACAAGAAGCTTCTCCAGTTGCCGTCTACCAAGATAGACAAAGAGTACGTTGGAATCACGCAATGAGATATCGATAATACTTATTACTTTTACCCATGACTTTCGACTACTAAAACACCCGCTAGCCCTCCTCGTTCGGCGAACCAAGATGTCAAGACATTCAAAAAGCGGCCCAGATGAACGAAAATCGGCCAGGAGTTTGTATCTGTAATCAACAAGATGCCGATATATCCGTAGTTTTGGGCCGTGAATATGTAATCAATCGATAATCGAAGTGGCCGATATCGTCTCCCCGTATCGATACTGTCGAAACATCATTGATATCGATTCCCCCGCATTTGATACCAAGTATTTAAATTTAAGAAATCCTTCCTCTCGCCAAGTAATATTCGTAATCCAACAGTCAATTGACCATATCCACATCAACCCGAACTCTGTATTTCTTGCAAGTTATTATCCATTATTGTAAAGATACACTAGAATCACATAATGGCTCCAGCCGCACCAGTTCAAACAGACCAAGAGCAAGTCCTCGTCAACCTCCCGCCGGGTTCGGGACCAACCGTCTACAAAGAGGCCTACGACAATGGGCCTCGCTCTTATGAAAGAGAAATAAAGCAAAAAGATACCGCTCCACCACCAAAGTACCCAAATTATCTTCCCACCTGGAATCCTGATGTCAAGTATGCCCTATTATCTATTTACCCCTGATTTGAATGCCCAATATTAATTTGAATTGTATAGATACCCGCCATTGACTCCCTTCGAGCACTACGATCATGCTAAAGATGCTGATCCATTGTTCCCGAATCTTCTAAAGGGAGCCAAAGTCACCGATTTGACTAGTAGAATTGGTGCTGAAGTTGAGGGTATCCAATTAAGCAGCCTCACTGATGCTGGAAAAGACGAATTGGCTCTGTTCGTGGCACAGAAGAAGGTCGTCGGTACGTATATATATTATTAACACCTTCAAGCGTTTAAATCAGTATTGACAGATTTTTATTTGATTACAGCCTTCAGAAACCAAGATTTCGCAGATCTTCCCATCCAACAGGCCCTTGATTTCGGCGGATACTTCGGGCGTCACCATATCCATCCCACATCTGGTGGTCCCGTCAATCGTATGTCTCCTCTCAGTCAAACACATCCATCAAATTTTCTCAAAACTAACAAATAATACCTAATCTTAGACCCTGAAGTCCACCTCGTCCACCGCTCGGTAGACGACACCTCAGCCCAAGACTTCCTAAACGAACACTCCAACAGTCTAACCTGGCACTCGGACGTAACCTACGAAAAGCAACCCCCCGGTACAACATTCCTCTACCTCCTCGACGGCCCTCCAACAGGCGGTGACACCCTCTTCGCAAATCTCGCGGAAGCGTATAACCGCCTCTCACCAGAATTCAGGAAACGCCTACACGGTTTGAAAGCCGTGCATTCGGCGCACGAACAGGCGACGGCGAGTTTGAACCGTGGTGGGATCGTGAGACGAGAACCGATTACCAGTGTTCATCCTGTTGTTCGAGAGCATCCCGTTACCAAAGAAAAGGCGTTGTTTGTGAACCCACAGTGTAAGATTCCCCATATATCCTCCCCTAAGTTGTGGTGTTGATACTGATTTGGTATGTTGCAAATAGTCACTAGATATATAGTTGGGTACAAGAAGGAGGAATCGGACGCCCTTTTGAAATTCCTGTACGATCATGTTGCCTTCGGGCAAGATTTCCAGGCTAGAGTAAAATGGGCGCCTGGGACTGTAGTAGTGTGGGATAATAGAGTTACTTTCCACTCTGCGATTTTGGACTGGTTTGACGGTCACCGACGACATTTGGCGAGAATTACGCCACAGGCTGAGGCGCCGTATGAGGCACCTTATGAAGGTTGAAGACTGGGACAGTAATATAGTAATACTACAATTTGCAAAAAAATGTTGCTCTTAGTCATTAATAATACGAATTAAACTACGTTCGCAGGTGCGATCTATCTGTTGAAGATATGTGCAATATCATTTTTCTGCCTCTCGTGAAAAACGGGGCGCAATGCGTTGAGCTTGTGGTAAAATATACGGCGACCGGAGACACCTCCGTCTCCGCGACCACCCACAACGTCACCGAAACCAGTAATTCAACCGAATAGATAGACGCGACGGTGGATCATGAATATGAACATGAATATATAAAATGCATCTCCCAAACCACTATGCTACTCCCACCATAATCCCACAGCAATCACAATGTCCACTCCTCTAATCCGCATCCTTAACTCCTCCTTCCACCGCACCTCCAAATCCCCACCTCTCTTCCCAAACCTCACCTTCACACTCCCTTCCCTTCACCCAGCATCAACTCCTCAAAAATGGGCAATACTCGGGCCTTCAAACTCTGGAAAATCAACATTTTTGCAAATATTGCAGGGGAAACATATATGTGATCCTCCTGCAGGTAGGACGTTCCCCGCGATTACCGAAAAGCGGAAATATCCGGGGAGTGCAATCGCTTTGGTTGATTTTTCGTCGAGAGGGATGAGTGGCGAGGAGGTAGTAGGAGAGTATATGTCTAGCCGGTTAGCCATTCCTGTGATATCATAAATGCACTCTACTACCCTAAAGTTAAATCTTGATGATCGATGTTGCATATATCAATAAGCGTTACCAATTATAAAAAAAAAAGGCGATAGCTAATATTTTAATAAAATGCATGAATATAGTTACGAATCCCGCCGTGACGCAAAAGACCTAACCCTCCGCCAATGGCTCGAAAGAACAGCCCTCAACCTCCCGCTCTACACCGACAACTTTGACTTTGAAGCCCACACCACCCCGCAGATACTGGGCAAACACGCAAACATACCGTTAGAAACGGTAACGCACGGGTTGAGACTCACCAAATTGTTAGAACAGCCGGTGAGCACGCTTAGTAACGGACAAGGACGGCGTGCGAGGATCGCGCAGGCGTTGTTGAGGGGTGTGGAGGTTGTTTTGGTGGATGAGCCTTTTAGTTCGTATACTTTACCCTATCATTTTCTTTCGTGTTCGATTAATTTTTTATTTGGCTCGTGTTTGTGATGATGATACTGATGGGTTTGTTTGCATATGTAGTGGGACTAGATCCGTGGTCCACTGAACAACTCTCTACCCTCTTGAACAAAATATCAACACCGGTGGTGGAGGACGACGGTAGTAATCAGCTATCTTCGCAGGTGGTGATGTCGCTACGTCCACAGGACCACCTACCAGAATGGATCACACATATAGCGTACGCTGAGAACAGTAGGATAGCGGCAATGGGAGAGAAAGAGAAGGTGTTATCGAGCATGAGAGTCGATAAGAAGCAGCATGCTGGAGTCGGACTATTACAACGAGTTTACGATAAGACCCAAAAAGATATTGATCATGAGAACCTCGATGAGAATAAAGGTAAAGTAGAAAAGCAGGAAAGAGAAGCGTTAGTGGAAATGAAGGGGGTAAAGATATCTTACCGAAATCGTGAGATTCTCAAAGACTTCTCGTGGACGATAAAGCGGGGTGATAGATGGGGACTATTCGGTCCGAACGGTTAGTTCAAATTCTACCAGTATTGTCATACTCGATATATTGTCTAATGAACCTAAATTGACGTTATTAATATATAGGCTCCGGAAAAACTACTATCCTCGCAATAATAACCTCTGACCATCCCCTCTCCTACTCTCAACCTGTCAAGCTATTCAACCGTCCCCGTCTCCCAGAGCCAGGACAAGCTGGGATTTCTGTCTTCGAAATACAGTCACGAATAGGACATTCCTCACCTGAAATCCACCAATTCTTCCCTCGCAGATTAACGCTACGGCAATGTGTTGAGTCGGCATGGTCAGACACATTTATCACGAAACCAAATTTCACAGCAAATGCGAAGGAAAGAGTCGATGGCATATTTGAATATTTTGGGATTGGGGAGGAGGAACAGAAACGAGAGTTTGGTAGTTTTGGGGTATCCACGCAGAGGTTAGCATTGTTTATGAGAGCTGTAGTTAAGAGACCTGACGTTGTGATCTTGGATGAGGCGTTTAGTGGGATGGATGGCAAGTTGAGGGATCGTTGTATGGCGTATTTGGAGAATGGGTTGGAAGAGCGGCAGGCGTTGGTAGTGGTTAGCCATTTAGATGAGGAGATACCTGAAGTAGTAGATAGGTGGGTGAGGTTGAAGGAAGTAGGAGAAGAAGGAAAAGTCATATTTGGGAAGAGATAAATGTTATTATGTCAATGAAGTACATAAGTGCTATCGACATTGAGCAAGCCTTGTATATATTCTCATACATTATACTTCAGTTTCCGTGATTGGCTTCTCTTCCTCCACTTTAGCTGGTTCTTCAGCTCCTTCCGCAATTTCACTAGTTTGAGGACGATCCTGATATTCGAAAACATCCTTGAAGGTCTCGTCAAACGCATCCAAATTTCCCTTTCCTCTATCATCCCCGTATATCGCAAAGCTCACTTCCTCGATAGTTTCCCACACCTCCCTCTCCTCCCTTTCCCAGCTCCCATCACTAGCCCCGAACTTTCTCCCGCATATAACCCTCTTGAATACTTCAGACACAACCCTATTAGGATTACCATAAGCACCGCAACCGAACGCGCCCAACACCAGATGTGTCACACCCTTCATCACTGCCACCCTCATCATACTCTTCACCGTGGTCACCAACGCCTCATAATCGCTCTGATCAGCGTAGACCGCGCCGCTGCGACTCAATTCTGGTCGTTTTGGCGCTGCAGCGGATATGACGTCCACCCAATACCTCTCATTGCTGTTCAACATCTCATATCTTTGCGACATGAAGACTTGTACGTCGGAGGTATATATCACCATTCCGGAGATCAGAGGATAGAAAGTGCCACGATCTTTAGCGAGGGAAGGGTATAATGTACTCCTACGACATAAAGTTTCTTCCTGTGCTTGTGAACCGTTGAGGACACCACCACCAGGTTGCACATTCGAAGCCATGTTTAGGACTGCCACACGGAGCGGGCCGGTGCCATTGTTGTATTCTGTCGGACGGGAAGATTTCAAGTTTGAGATTATGCCTTCGGCAGCGGCGAAGGTGTCGCTATTGATGACGGAGATACGAGGAATGTAGGTGCTCGACTTTTTGGGGAGAGAAGGAAGGGTGGCAGAGGTGTAACGGTGGGAGGAGTTAACGCCTGTTTGAGCGCGAGAGGAGTGGGCGAGGATGTGAGGGATCGTGACGTTGATTGTTTCTCGAGCGGCACTGGCGCGCTCAGCTTTGGGGCCAGAGAGCCTGTAGCCCCGTCCTCGTCCTCCCCTTCCACCTCCCCGTCCACCTCGATGAGATGATGATTCTGCGTTGTCCGTGTTGGAATTTGATGTGTTGTAGCCACGTGACCCTCCGCGATGAGAGCCACGACCACCACGTGAAGAGCTGCCTTCCATTGTGAGAGCTTGAGCTTTGCTGACGTTTATCAGATACTTTGATGAGTATATACGGTGAAATTGCAACAGGAGAGAGGTACTGTGCAGTCTCAAGAAGGGAGTTGGAGAGACCTTTAAGAGCGATCTTGTGGCCATTGGGATTCTTGTGATTTTATAAAGTTTGCCAGTCTCTCAGCCTTATTACATCTTCGCGTCATAAGTGCAAATGGATGACTCCTCTTCTACAAATTCTAGACAACTTTGGATATACCAAGTTAGCCAAGTAATCCTTCAATTCTACATTATTCATGCTTGTCAAGGTGAACCTCATGTTAGTAAGTGTTTCAACTAATACATGACTAGGCATGTGTTGATACATGCGAAGCATCAGCCAATGGAGGGATCAGTCATCGAGCCGCTTTACGATTATGTAATCAGGTCAAATTCTCAAGATATCTCTTCAGATCGCATACGGTCATCGAGTATACAATTTGTCCTCCGTATTCATTTCTGTGTGCACTACCGTAACGGTTAGGGTACATGTATCTAAAACCTGTTAGCCAAGCGATATTAATGCTAACCTATAGCTTATAAAGGTCGCTCAACTCCCTGCAATGCGTATCAGTTTTACCTTGGGATAAAATATATAGCAAATTGTAGTCTCGGTCCCAGACTCTGGGTAAATTAGATAAGTTGTGGTTATCTACTTTTTCATCGAGCCTGCTCATAACAGCCTCTCCTCCAAACAGTAAATGCTACCTATAATCCCTTGAAAAGACATCGTGGTGTGGCTCTCGTTATAGGCCATGTGGGACAGCCTCAGACCGTTGCAAATAGAATGCCACGAAAATATGTGTTGTGTAAGACAAAAATAATGCAGTGTCCTCGAGTGCCTGAATTCGATTCGACGCCACTCCAAACTACTCCACAGTCCCACATGTATGAATGTGATTTTCTTGCATTCAGCTATCCCGAAGTGCGCTTCAGCCAATTTTGAGGTCTCACAAAGCCAGTTGAGATAGACCACGTAAATTTTTAATCTGTTCGGCTTGCATTCAGCTATTCCGAAGTGCGCGTGCGGCTCGGCGCCCTGCATGAAGCGAAAAGGGACCACACGTTTGAACACGGATATGCGGATAACCTGACCTGAGTCAGTTTACCTCTGATGTCGGTCGGGTATATAACGGCGCGAATATGGATCGCAAAGTAAGAGTTCAATTTTTTTTTTTACCATTCCACATTTATTTTTGTTAGAACTTCATATAATCTATCCTCGGCCATAGTATATTGCAAATATGGCATCTCTTCAACTTCCTACTCCCGCAAAGATTTCTCGACCATCCATTGACGGCCTATCAACCTTCAGATTGAAGTCTCAGGCGATCGAAAATGGTCGCTACAAAGTTAAAGCCGCTCAGGAAGTACACGATAACGCAGACGAGAACCCAGCAATTACAAGATCAACGGTGTGGTTCAAATCGCCTGTATGAGCTCCTCCGCCCAATATAAATGATAGCATAAAAATCGAACAATATAGTAACCCTATATACAGGCTCTAGACCCGGTCACGATCCGCCGACTCGATCATATCCAACTCTATGCGGAATCTCACGACCAAGGTTTCTGCGATAACCCAGACCTAGGGAATTGGACGTGGTTCGAACTGGCTATTTACGAAGACGACCAAGCCGAGTTTCCTCGAAGTAAAGGCGGCGTGGATCTGATCTGGCGAAGCCACTATAATGCCTTTAGCACAAATGAGTTTAAGTGGTGCGAAGGCGAGCTATTCGAGGAGAAACATGATCTCATTCGTTGTCTTGAAGATGGTAACGTTATAGGTGTGAGGCTCTGCTCGCGTTTCTCGGGTTGGAAAATCCATGCTCGAAACGGATATCTGGTTTTCAAGATTGGCAGCGAGACTCGTATGTCGCTTCAATCTCCTTGATTTAATATTTTGTTCTTGGATACTAAAATTCCCACTACAGTTAATCGTCCACCACCACCGAAATATTCGAAAATGGTCACCAACCTCAATGTTATCCAGGATGTCCTCAACGAAGTCAACGTAAAGAGCGAAGCGGTGTTTAAGCCTTCAATTTCCGAGGGACTTTACCGTGCTGACGCTTTCAGTACCGCCGAGGAGCCGCCACTTCGCGTCCTGGCTCTTGGTTAGTGATAACTCGTATACGACTAACGATATGATATCACTAATGATTTATATAGATGGAGGCGGCGTCCGTGGGCTTATGTCGCTGAAAATCTTGAAGGCTGTCTTTGAACATGGAAATATCACTAAGAAGCCTTGCGAAGTGTTTGACATGATTGGTGGTACTAGCACGGGGGGGTATGTCTTGTCTTCTTAAAGAAAGAGGAAAGTCCTTTACACTGATATTGTAATAGGTTTATCGCCATCATGCTTGGTCGTTTGCGGATGAGCATTGACGAGTGTATTCAAAGATACGAGAAAGTGATGGGTAAAGTCTTCCCAGACGGGACCTGGAAGACGAGCTCACTTGTCTGGAACGGACACATTTATCCCGAAGGACCGCTTGAAGAGGCCATCAAAGAGATTGTGAAAGAGAAATTAGGAAGTGCAGACGCGAAATTGATTGATGACAGCGAAAACGCATGCAAAATGTAATGGCTTCCATTCGATAATTCACTACTATTTTATGAACTACTAACAGATTCTAGTTTCGTTATGGCTGTCCGTGAAGATAAGGGTAACAACCGCGCGCCAGTCTTCTTCCGGTCGTATGTGAACCGGGAAAACGCTTCAGAATTTCCTGAAGTCAAAATCTGGGAGGCAGCGCGAGCAACTTCCGCTGCACCATCCTACTTCAAGCCGTTTAAACTCGGCGATCACAATCTTGTCGACGGCGGTTTGGGTGCCAATAACCCCATCGGGTGGTAAGTTTTCATATAACGAATTGATATCCGAGCCAGCTTCTCACTTTTCACTCTAGGCTTTGGACTGAAATGCTAGCGGTATTCGGGCCCGCTCGACCCACAAATTGTTTCCTTTCAATCGGAACGGGTAGGGCTAAAAACCAAAGTTTACCAGAGCCTGGCAAACTCCTAAAAGCCAAGCACACTCTCGAAGCCCTTGCGTCAATTGCTACGAATACCGAAATCACCCACATTCTTTTCCGAACTCTTATCAATGCATTCGCTCCCAAAACGATTGCTAAAAAGTATTGGCGTCTCAATTTTGGAAAACACATTGGTGACTGGGATGAAAAAGGCGGAATCTGGGAGGGATGGGCGACGGAACGTCACTATGACGATTGGAAGGACCCGGGTGGCTTGGATGATGTTAAGGCGTTGGAGGCATTGGAGCCGATAGTTAAGAAATGTATCGCGGACATGGAGTCTGATTTCAAAGAGTGCGGGGCTGCTCTTCAAAATTAAGAAGAGTAAATTAAAAATGACTGTTTTATAGATATATGCCATACACCTTATATTAAGCGACTGACAGCATATCGTTCGCGTTGCGTTGTCCATCTTTGAGGATCGTGTGATAGATCAATCGATTTGCTGTTGAATCTTATCCCGTAAACCAAACGCTCCATGCGAAGCTTGAGCCGATAGTAGGATTTTTTATAATTATTTTAGTTACAATGCAAGAAATTTAGAGTCGCTTGATGATATAAAAATCTGGAGAGCATGTATTGAATATATAATACTTGCAAGTGGCTGTCAGTGAGGCGGATTTCATTTTTCCAACGGTCCTGGGATCCCTGCGTCTGGAGGTCGGTCGCACAAGCCGAACCAAAAGGCGAGCGGTCGGATTTAGCCGTGGGCCAACCAATTCAACCGGCCAGCAAACCCACCTTGACTGTCGAGATGCCTGTTCCTCGAAAGTCACTTGGGCTGGTTACGAGATATAAAACAGAAAACTTCCAATTGCAGCTCTACTCCAGCGACTCGACTTTCCCATTCGACCGAACCGCCAAGCAGCTCAACTCTAAATTCTTTTTCTCGCCGTGACTGCCCCGCAAACGAGATACCGAAAAGTTATCAAAGGGGCAATTGCCTGGATCGGAAGACACCAAACCAGTACCGGTTAGCGCATGCCAGCAGCCGACGACCTGACGTCCTGATTGGCCGTCGACGGGTGCCCGTGCATGGATCTCAACTGCGGTTGAGGTGCCTCCCCGGGGCCTCGAACTTTTCCTTTTTCCCTTTCCCCAACAATTTCCACACACGACCAGCGAGAAAGAAGAAAAAAAAAAAGAAAGTCAAAATGCGCGCGCTCTCACCAACCTCAACACTTTTGAAGGCATCGACAGGCAGTCGGACGGAGAATTACAATTCGAAGGGAGACCCACTCGGGTCTCCGATTGGCTCAGGGTTTTTGTTTTGCACTATCGGATTGTTGATATTGATGGGGAGAACTGATGCAGGTGCCTCGGCCGGGTCAATTGATTCACTTCAATCGGGTTCGCATGAGGGCTCCAGGTCGGTGTCTTGTGACAGCTCCTTCGGCACTCGAGCTTTTTTCTTATCTTTTTTCATTCTTGACTCCCGTCGACGGATAATTGATTGATTGCGATTGAGTGAGGATACAAAGTAGTGCACTTTTCCTTCTGTTCTGTTCTCATCCTATCAATCACTCAATCAATCAACCAATCTTCCGCTTAAAACTTTAAAACCCTTTTTTAAAAACCACCCACAAAAAAAGAAATATAAACGATTCTATATATCGTTGTATTTCACTGGCCCCCCACAACAGCCAGCTCTCCTGTTTAAATAGCTTGAACCACCCCTTCCTCTCTTTTCTTCCCCAGATTATAGCACTCCAGTCATTAAAATATCTATATTAAAAATAAGGGTAGCTGTGGTAGTTGGAGCTACAGAAAAGGCCATACCCAGCTTGGACGCTTCCACAGAGTATAGATCCTCCATCAATTGATCAATTGACTCCATTCCTTCCTGATATTTTGGAAATTAAAACCCTTCAAAATGTCGACAGTCCGTCTCGTCGTCCCCCCTTCCTCCTTCTTCAACTTCCAAAATGCCTCTCAACCGATACCCCCCTCAATACCTCACGCCATCCCCAGCGATATCTACACCCAACTTCTGGATATCCGAGTCCCCATCACCATTGCCACTCTCTATGCCATCACAGTCCACTACCTCAACGGCCTAGCTTCCACCAGCTCTCCACCGACACCCTACGGCTTCGCCAAAACAAAATCCTTCAAATATTTTGTCATCCTACATAATGCACTTTTGGCATTATATTCCGGCTGGACGTTTGTTGGGATAACTTCCACATTAAGACGAACGATCAGCTGGGAGAATGGATTCGGTGGATTCGTGCACGGGTTGTGCAAGATTCACGATGATAGCGTAGCTGTGGGGATTAATGATGTGAGCGGTTTGAGCCCTAGTATTGCTTATGGCAGCGGGTTGTGGGAGGAAGGATTGGCGTTTTACGGGTGGCTGTTCTATCTCAGCAAGTTTTATGAGGTAATTGATACCGCTATCATTTTGGCCAAAGGGAGAAAATCGAGCACCCTACAGACTTGTAAGTTCTATTACAACGATCCAACAAAATTAAGCAGAAAGAGAATACAGTGTAAAGGAGTATATATACTAACAGTATTTTCACAATAGATCATCACGCCGGTGCAATGATGTGTATGTGGGCTGGTATTAGATTCATGTCCCCTCCAATTTTCATCTTTGTCCTCTTCAACTCTGCAATCCACACTCTCATGGTAAGCACATATCCCCAAACTCCACCCATGGAAGCCAAACCGCTAACGTGATATCCGAATTAGTACACATACTACACCCTCTCCGCCCTCAAAATCTACGTCCCCCAACCCCTCAAGCGTCTCCTAACAACGATGCAAATAACCCAATTCCTCGTCGGCGGTTCCGGTGCCGCCATCCAAATCTTCATCACCTACATCCCACCAAAGGTCCTCACCGATATCTCCGATACGATCAAGGAGAGTTCGGGAATCGAGCTGAATTATATGCGTCGCGGAGAATTCGTGAGCTGTTTGAGCGGTGGGGCGGAAGTTTGGGCTGTTGTTACCAATGTTGTCTATCTTACGCCTTTGACTTATTTGTTTGTGATGTTCTTTATTAAGAGTTATTTGGCGCCGAAGAGGGGTGGTGAGAGGAAGAAGGCTTCTGCGGCGAGAGTAGAGAAGGAGGAGGTTGCGAACTAGAGAGGTGGTTGGTGGTGTATATTTGGTGGGGGAGTGAGGGGTAGCTTTTAAGGTGGAGAAGGGGTTTTTTGGAGAGGGGAGGTAACGACCGATATCCTTATACAGAGACAAGACAAAAAGCATTCATTTGTATTGATACCATCATGATTCTTTTTTTTTTTTGCATTCCTTTGTCGCTTAACTTTGCTTTTCGTTAAAACTTTCTTTTTTTCTGTATATATATTTCATACTGAAGTTTACCAAGTCGGTAATATTTGCTATCCATTTGATATAGAAAAGTAGGGGTTGCTTAACTGCGCCACCGATAATTTCCGTTGTTATATAAATATCAAAAATTTAACACCAGGAGATATAGCTAATGCGAGCGGCGGGGGATATGGTTATCAAATTCAGTATCACTAACTTCATCAGTTCGCAAGGTTTGAATATCTGAATCGTCCAAAGAATCGGTCTCATCTTCTGTACTATGCAAACCACCAGTTAGGATTTCATCCGCTCCAGGAAATTCATCAAATCCTCCTTGACCATCATTCTCAGCCTCTGCCGAATCCCATAGTTGCATGATAGTCTAGAGATGATATGCGCGGTTTGATTAGCGAAATATATTATATGAACGGGACACTGAGGACCATCCTTGCCTTTATCGACATTGGAAACCCACTAATAGCCACTCCACGTTGTTTCTTAAAATTTGCATCTATCCTTATCGGTGCATCAATTGATTCATGTGAAAATTCAACCTCGATATTAAAATAGGCTTTCTCGGCAATTCGAGTAAGCCTATAATGTATAGCTTCCCCGTTGACGGTAAACCCTGATAAAGTGGATAAAAGCAATTTATACCCCTCGTCGCTCGGACCGAGGTTGCATCGAAGACTGCCTCTAACTAAAATCATAAAGCCATCCGAGTTGTCGATACTCTTGACTTGTAGAAAGAAGAGACTGGCACGGATCCTGTGTGCGAGACTTTCCAACTTGCTGCCTTGCAACCGCTCGGAGATGGGATTGGATGGCGTTCTGGGAAGCGAGTCTTCAAACGCATTGTAGGTATATGTTACCGACGCCATAGTCTCCATCTTTCTGATCGCGTCATACTCTGGCTCGGTTTTATTCTCGAGGTAAGAACCATCTCTGTTCCGCCAGTTATCGTCAAAGTAAACATTCAAGCGGGAAGATCGTTCGACGATGTGATCTGATTGGCAACTTTTATATCTCCGCCAGGTATCCTCTCCATCTTTGGTTGTGAGATACAATCTCCATAGATCCTTGAGCCACTGCTCTTTCATACAATGTTCGGCAGGAACAGAGATTTTTGATTGTTGCGCTGCCATACCAGGTCCAACGCTCAGAATGAGGTCATGATTTATATTCGGTCCCCATGTCGCTTTCGATTCGACTAAAGAGAGATTTATTGGATTGTTTTCTTTGAGACCGCCCTCACGACAAATATATCCGTCGTAGGTTTCGGGATCAAAGTATCCTGGAGCGGCTGACGTACACCTTGCTCTAAGTTACCAAGCGTGTAAGTTAATTACGGACCAGTTTAAGATGAAAATGGAATGTGACCTACGCGGTAGAAAGATCAAGCCACGATTTCAAATATTTATCGGTATCCCCCTTGTTGTAGTTTGCAATTAATTTGCACTGTTGTCCCACAGTGGTAGTCACGGCCACACGGCAATGATTCCTCAAGCCGGATAGCTGTGAAGGCGCTTTCTTGCCGAAGGCATCTTTCAAAGCCTTCTTAATATTTGCGGTCCAATACCACGATTTGGAGTAGAAAACCCAACCAAAATTAGTTTCTGCGAAACCTTCTGTGCGATGATGATAATCAGCAAAGCTTTGCGTATAGATAGTCTTGAACAAAGGCGCGAATTCTGCAGCTTTGTAGCCTTGAATTCCTATAGCGAGTGTTATTATCCCTCCTATTTATTGACCATTTCGTTAATTAATATAATTTCTACTAATCAGTCGTACCGTGTGAACCACGACTTACCAGATCCCGATCTAATTATCAAATCGAAAAAATCACCTATCGGTAGGCCAAGACCAACGAGAGATTTCAATCTTTGCAATAAAGAGATCCCGACAATCCCTCTAACACCTCCACCGTCCAAAAAGAGCACCCTCAAGCCTGAGAGTTCTGGACGGAGACGAACTTGAAGGGCCATCCGAATCCGACATCAGTACCACAAATAGGACAGCTCGCAAGCGTATGTTTTCTCGTATATTTCTTTTCGTGATCTGTCTCGCTATTCGACCTAATACAGTTCTCGCAGGTGATATGACGACACGGGAGACGGTACTCCGCTTTATTAAATAGACAACCGTAACAGAATGTGGCGGCAGTAAAAGGATCATCGGCTTCCGCGCGGCCGGGTCCAGGGTACATCTTTTGAACTCTCAAGGTTTGAATATTCTTTCGGTGTTCTTCAGCTATAACAAGCCGCCATTTTCCGATTTTCGAATCACACGCCGGTCCAAATTTTTGAATAAGTGCCCCGATGTCTTCTTCCACTAAGGCTAGGAAGCGCGGAGTATTTATACTGCCTTTTCCCTCAAGAAATTCCCCACTGCTGAGAAATTTCCCTGATGCAGCTTGATGGCCTTTGAGGTGGCAGGATTTGGTATTTGCGCAGCGCTGGCCCACTAGGGGGGTCAATATAAGAGCATGGCACTCTCGTAGCGCGAAAACGGTCCACTCCCTTCTTGCACGCTTCTCGTATTGCAGTCTGGAATATCACGGATGGAACAAACACCATACCTAGACGTATATCTTAGAATCAGCAACCCGAAAACATTTCGAAGGCACGATTTTATACTCACCCTCATCTCTAGCTAACAAAGCGTTCTTGAAAATAGAGGTTGCAAGAGCAGCAACAGAAGCTTTACATCTCAGTATCATATTGGATTTGAAGCAATGCCCAATGTAATCTTCGATATGGTATTCGAGAGAGTCGGGGACATTTGCATGTTGTCGGCACTGCCCAAAATCAAACGCCTCGTCTTTCCCAGCAGCGAGGTGTCGAAAAGCAAGATCAGTAACTAACGATAACTGTCTGCTATCGAATCGAGTCAAAGATCCCACTCTCTGTCGCTGAACGCGGACGCTATCTTGCTTTACACGCTGAAATAGTCTTTCAGTTTGCTGGTGGACAAAATCTGGTCCTCCAAGCTCGCCAAGACTATGTGGGGATCGTTCGAAACCCACACTTTACACTCAACCATCGGACTATTGAGGATGATTATTAAAGCCGGGAGTGTATACTGATTTATAGTATGCTGTGCCCCTACAGAACTCCACTCCAGAAGTCTTGTGGCTGTATCAACCCAGGATTTGTGATCCTTCGTATCATAGCAAACAACATCGCTGAAAATGTAGAGAAATCGAGGATAAATCTTGCTTACCACGGTCCTGCGGTCCATAGGCACTTGAATCCGATATCTACGCCCGTATTTCGTCCAATCAGTTTGATATTGAGCTGCTAGCGGTTCGGAACCCATAATGCCCTCGCAATCTGCATATAGGATTGGACTTCTAGAACTGAAAGTTGATGGCTCGGGGTACAGATTGACTTCGCCGGTGGTCGATACCATGGCACTATTACTTGATAAGGCACCTAGGACTAGAGCTCCAAGAGATTCGAATTATCCATTCTGAGCGGCATGGTGGATTGAGCTGCGAACTACATGCTGACATCAATTTTTGTAGCAAATTATGTTGTTGGCCACTTGGATGAAACTCACTAAGAACAGACTTTCCAGCACCCGTAAACCCAACGAAGGGGACGATACTCGGAAATTGAGTCCTTGGGCTATTCGCATTTGCGTGTAGCGAATTTTCAAGCAACTTGGACAGTCTTGGAGTCTCAACAATGACTGAGATGCGGCGCTGGTTACTAGTCTTTGTCACCAGTCCGAACCACTTTGCCGCTTCATCTCGTTTAAACGCGTCTAAATAAGTGGGAATACCGGATGTAAGGACATTGGTCACGTTGTTCCAGAATTTTTAAAACTTCGGATTAGCTCTGCGACGATGCGTGGGATTTCGCTTTAGGTGTTTTGAAATGTAGCATTCTCTGCAAAAGTCTTCATCGCAAGAGCAAGGTATAACACCTAGACGAGTTTCAAATTTTGCGCACTCGCGGGTTGCACTTGGGTCCGGGTCACCAAAGTTCATGGCTATGGATAAAGATGGCTCTCGTGGTAGAAAATACAGATGGGCAATATATTGATTAATAGAAACTACTATAAGAATCGTAGATATGCCAACTCGAGCAAAAGCTACACATCGTCGCGTGTCGACGTCATAGAGGTGCCGGCAGCCAAGAAGTTATGATTTATTACTGGAATATGCAGCAAAGGACGCATGGGCAATGCGCCATAGCTATAGAATATATAGACCTACTACCTTAATCTCATTACCCCACTTCATGCTTCTAATTGAGATATCTTGCGGTACAGACGAGGCTGTAGCGTTAAGCGCACAAACAAAATATCGTCGGGTGTGGATGCAACCAGAGTCGAGAGCCGGCCTTGGCACTAAAAGGTGCCTGTAGGGACCTTGAATAGCCTGTGCCGCGAGCTGGGCATTTGGGCCTCTTTGGATGCATAAGATAAATATGTTAAGTACTTTATAAGTGAGTTCGGTACTCAATTAACGATACAATGTTATTCAAAGCTGGTCTCGCAATAAGTTCAAAGCCATAGACTAGACATATCCTAAAAAAATACAACGTTGCAGATTCTTCTTGCATGAAGAAAAACATTGGTCTGACCGTGTATTTATTGCGAGACCACCGTAGATCCAGTTACCGCTGATTACTGTCAATGCATTAATGCTATATCTCCCAGTCACCATGATCTCGTTATAATTATATATCATAAATCGATATATTCAATCTGTTTACATAATAGCACCCTTGCTTCTAATATTGCTCCAATTCTTTCATCTTTCATCACTCCATTAATCCTGTCAGATCGCTTTTCCTGTACAACGTTTCCATGCTCGTTCTAGAAACGGAAGGTGTGAAGCTCATGACAACGCAACCCTCGACAAAGTAAAGCACAAGCCAGGTTCAACACCCCAGCCGTCGTTTCAAAACATGGTCTTGGACCACAGGAGGTCCTGGTCGCATTTTCTGGTAATTTTGATCTTCCAGAATCCGAGATATTCAGGCCATAAAAAGGGACGAGAATCAGCTGGAAAGGGGTGATTGGAGAATGGAATGAGGGGAAACAAAACACCAGCCACCACGCTAGTTTTGTATATACGTATACCATGTACTCGAAAGTTTAATGCTCGTCACTCGCTGCTAACTGGTTATCGTGGTTGAATATTGTTTGAGCAACCAAACAGTCTTCGCGACGGTGGAATCTGTGAGGACCGTGACCAGCCGATTACCTAAGTTATATTACATTGAGATATGATGGCTTTTCGATGGCGTTGTCTCGTCAGCTCCACGTTATTTATTAACACCGACGCAAGGCAATTTATCCGATCGGACCTCCCAGCGATTCGCTCAGGTGGTGACGTCTGATCAGCCCCGCGTTGCTCGTCCATATGGCGCCGAAGATGGAAATTGGGCGCGATGATTGGTGAATTGCTTCGCCCCTCTAGGTACACTGAGGTACACTGTCGGGCGACATTATTGAAAGAGTTGGTCAACCAACACCAATGCTGGTGAGCCAACTTTTGCTAGCATTGTGGCCCCTGCGTTAACTCGGAAGCAATAAGAATATCCACTTCCCCTGAGAATACATTTCGATATGCAAAATATCGATCTAAAAACATGAGAAATCGGCACAATCGAGTCAACGAAATGTATATCAAGAGCGGGATGTGCCCTTGACAAGGAGTAGCGTGAGCGTTTACAGCCATCTGCGACACACTTCGCGAACCATTCTGAAACGAACCAACGAAAAAGGGGTGGCTAGCCCCAGACGAGGTGGCTAGCGGCGGCGGAGGATATCAAGGTGAACGCCACTAGGCTAGAAGAAATCAGGGACAAATCATTTCAAGCCCTCTCCTCGTTCGCTTTCTCCTTCCCCAGAAACCACAATACTGACGACGATGTCGCCTAGTGGGGGCGCGGGTGAGCATAGTATGTAACAGTAAATGTACAGATATCTGTAGGTGTACTGTCCCAGGTCTAAATTCAGAAATGCTGAGCAGCGAGCCGGAGAGTTTCAACTCAGGAGCACATAGAATCTTACTTGAGAACCAGAAAAAAAGGGTCCGGCGCCCGTGGAAATGTAATTCCCACTAAAATTTGCGCGCCACAGTCCCTAATAACTGAGCTCACACTAGCACTTAGATACTATCATTAGCTAGGGAACAAAGGAGATTTGAGTGATTGAAGCCAAGTCAGTGACATATTAGCTCTCGGGTGCGTAAATGAGGTTTTTGAGTGGGAAAAAATCTCACCTCCTGAAAAACTTTATCGGAATCAGGAATAGTACCAATTTCGCAGCAGGAGGAGCCATGGTGTAACATGGACAAGGTGATCTCGGTGTTCATCCTTTTCGCTGACTTTTCTAAAGGGAGGTTCCTGACGTGCATGCATGTTCCCCGTAATAACTGCCCTATCCCGCCGGATCGAGCATGCGTCTAAAGGGACCCACCCCAGTCGTCAGGTACGGAGAGCGCTGCTGTGGCCGGGGGATGAAGTGTGCAGGTCGTTTAACTGTGACGAGTATATACCCTGCCCCTCCTTCCTTCCTTCTCATCCATCGGATCTCCTCCCTCTTTCTCTTCTGTGACCCGTACTGCTGTGCTTGTCTCGCGCCAATTTCTGGGAAAACTTGGTTTCTCTCGCTGTCTCTCTCTCTCTCCTTTCACTCGTTCTTTTTCTTTACCTTCACAGTCTCTCATTATTATCTATTATTTTTTACTTCTTTCCTTGCTGTGAGACCTATTGTTCATTTTCGTCAGCAAAGCTTTTTGATAGTTGCTTGGGAGCCGAGACCATTCCTTACATTCTCACCACCAGTTGCACTTGACTACAACCAAGAGACTTCCCAGGATTCGAGGCCGACGCACTTTGCACATGCACCCGATGAGCCGATAAAACACGCATTCACTCGTTAGAAATTGATTGCAGGATTTGCTGCACTATATTTTTCTGTGGAAGAGCCGTTTGGTTTTGAGAATCAACCTCTTCCCTCGACGTTCTTTCTTTTTCGAGGATTTTGCGGGCTTGTGTTGTTAGCAGGTTGACAGCACTCGGCGTTTCTTCGACAACCACACGACGACGTCAAAGAAGGTCGATTCTGTTATTACATTCGATATCACAATCACACTAAAAACTACCTATCTCGATACCTCTTGAACCCCGGTTCCTTTGAGCATCTGCCTATCCGATTTCCAATCTATACGACCTTCGATCAGTCACCATGCGATTCAATATCTTCTCACTCCTTTCTCTAGCCTCCATCACGGTCCCTTTCGTCGTTGCACAGGCCGGCGGCGTCGAGAATAATGAGAATGTGATTACAGCTCCGGCGGCCGGCGCTGTCTTGAAAGCGAGCACCCCATTCGACATCATTTGGACTCCTACTGCAAACCCGGGGACAGTCAGTATTGTTCTCGTGAAAGGTGTACCAGGAAACCTCCAGGTTCTCGAAACAATTGCTCGTATGTATCAATCTTACGATATAGCCATTCCTCAGTTCAAGTGAGTCAAGAGAACTAACATGAGAATATAGCAAACGTGGCGAATAATGGCAAATTTGAATGGAATCCTCCTGTATCCCTCCAAGGATTACAGACTATGGGCGATCAGATCTATGAATTCAAAATCGTGAATGATGTTACTGGAAACTTTGGCTTCTCACCACAATTCAAGATCGACTCTCCTGCGTCAACCTTCGTTGCTACCACCGGAACCACCGGTGCATCGAGTGCTGCGCCTACCACTTCTTCCGCCAGCGTTCCTGCTACTACGTCCGTTTCGAGTGCTCTTACGACAGACGCCACCTCGTCTAGCGCGACTAGCTCTGCGTCGGTGACCAGTTCTTCAGTTGAGACGTCATCTGTCACATCTACTTCTGCTTCGTCTGCTTCTACCTCAGTTTCGACATCCGCAACATCCGCTCCTACCACTCTTGCCACCAGTACCGTATCCTCCTCCTCCCAAATCACAGCATCACCGACAACCTCTAGCGCCAGCTCTTCCTCCGCCTCTGCTAGCAGCTCGGCCACCTCTGACCCCAACACCCAACCGCCAGCTACCAAACCTGGTCTCTCCAAAGGTGCTATCGCCGGTATCACTGCAGGTGTAATCGGCGCAATTGTGCTAGGAATTCTCGTCGTCTTTTTCCTTCGCCGTAGAAAGCAGCATTCACGATCCAAGCTCGTCGGCAGCAATCCCGCTGCTCCATCCAAATATGATCGAGACTTTCAAATGATGGAACGTAGAGCCCGACACCGTCCCACCTCTAGCTTTGGATTTAACACCTCACGAAGCGACACGAGCGGCGGTGTGGGCGATAGAAACGACCCATATGTCCCTCTTAATGACAGGGATAGCACGAGGCACAACAGCGGGACGTGGAACGGATCGAGGTTTTAGAAAAGTTATGGTACCGTTCTATGTCGTTCGCTGATTCGGCCTCGGTAGTAGGTGTGGTTTGAAGGCAATGCGTATTATTTTCTCGGCTTTTGCTTTCCGGGGACAACTTTACCTTCAAAAATCGACCTTTATTATAGCATGGCGCAGCACCGAATGGAGTATCTATGAAATGATACTCGCTCCGCGCCTTCTTTTCTCTCAAACTCACACTCTTTTGTTCAACACGCATCATCATGCAATCATCTATCATCAGCACTAAAAGAAGGCGTTCTTGTTTTCTTGTTTCGTAGTTCTCATCATCTATTTCCTTGTGTTTTCTACTTCCTGTACTCTTCTTTGTTATTCAGACGTATCGTACTATTAGCATCAGCATATCTTCGGGAGGTGTTCATTGACTCTTTTTCCTTTTTTTTTTTTATCCCTTTGATTCTTTTCTTTCCCTTGCTTCCGCTTCCCAGCTTTCTTTTTTCCTGCCGTTTCCCCTTTTCAATGTATTTTCGAGATGGGTCAGTTTACTGGTAAACTGGCTCATTGTCGGGAGCGTGTATGTGCGTATTCAGGGAGAAAGAAAGCAGTTGGATTGTTGGGTCTGTGGTCGAATAAATATCGTTCGTATGGTGACAGGGGGCAGGGGATGGAGCTTTGTAGCTAGATTGAGAGGCGTGGCAGAGACTGAAATAAAATATAAATCAAAATAACACCCTAACACTACTCATTTGTTCCGGGCTATGATCAATTTGGCTCTTTGACTCGTAGCTTTGCAGTTTGTGGGACTATCTTGGAACGTACTCCAAGCGACCAGACCAACACAAATGTGCATTCTACAACGGGCTCACTAAGTTTTGGAGTCCCATCACCTGACGGTCGTCAACTAGATTGCTATTGAAGTACTGAAATTTAGGACCACCTTGTGGATCGAACAGCCGTCTATGGATCGTGTCAAATTGTATCAAGATGCACCCGTTTGTCGCGCATCTCGCTATGCGTGATTTTGGATCGTAGACAGTGGATCGCAGACAATGGCTTCTCATGTAGACTTACAGTGCACTGGCCACACCGAGATCATCATATAAAGGTCTGCCCGTTGGACCTTAAAGCTCGTCCTGTCAACAGTTTACAATCCTACTATTACAGCTTAACCAACTTCAACATATCAATTCTGATCCATAATATTTTCGTAGCTCGCCGAAGCTTCACCTAAATACCCAAATAACCTTCCAACTTCTATATATTAGCGCGGTTTTCTCGCTGGTGGCTGGTACCATCCGCTCCTTATCGCACGTACAACTCGCCGATAACATTAATTGCAATTGATAGTAACGCTTGATTCCTGAATACCGACAATAATCTTAAGCCTCTCAAATATTTTGCAGCACAACTTCAAGACCCCAACGCAGCAGCGGATTCTCCGCGCTGCCTAGTAAATAGGCTTCGCAACAGACCTTCATGTGGTCGCTTCAAGGCAATATACCGGGAATCAGCCGTACGGATCTCATAGACGCCGTCGAGCGAGCCATCTCAAAATGGAGTAAGGTGATCAATGTGACCACTACCCGAAACAGTGATGCAACCTCGCAGTGGGACCCGAAAGCCGTACGAGAAGGGTTTTGAATTACAAATCATGGGGCTTCCATGGACGGTTTTAACGAACTGACCATTATAATCCAAGAACCAGACCATGGGATCTTTAAAAGTACGGCGGATTCTACGGAGGCAGTCTTTGGCGTTTCGGTGGTTGGTCCCACATATTGCCCACCACCAAATGAAAAGGCGTACTATGCCACCATCTACATTAACAGCGCGGTTGCGAAATCACTCTATTTGTTCCATAATTCGGTTTTGCATGAATTTGGTCACGTCCTCGGACTCAAACACGCTGCTCAGCTAGACTCCGTCATGTACAAATTTATGGGTCCAAAAGATCATACTCAAGATCACGAACTTACCCCATCCGATATCCAAACGATACAAGATTTCTACAATACCGCATTAGAGAAAAGATCTGTCCGTTTTATCCGTCGATAGGCTATTAATATATTCTTTGAGAGTCTTGCAAGCAGGTGAGAACATGTGCTGCTCGAGCAATGCCTGGTTGCTCAGGTAACCTACCCGGGGTCATGAATATCGAGTTCACATTTGAAAATTGCCAACGAAAGGTCGATAAAATGTCATACATTAAGACAGAAAGATAAGACTAAGGCACGCTCGACGAATAGGGCGGCTTGAACTCATAGCTTTTATGCTAGTTGACCTGCTGATGTGTGCCTGGCTTTGATGTTTGAGCGAACGGTATACATATACACACAGCTAAACTTCTATAAATTAGATTATATTTGTATCTAGATGAATTTACAAAGATATATGTGTATAATGATATCATTTAAGTTAACGCGACCTTAATATTCTAGATACATTCCTCCAAACATCGATGCATCTATGTCGCGTCGTATTCACGACTTTCTTAGCATATTCCTTAAGACAACACCGGAAGCGCTTAAGTGGCACTCGCACGTGCGACTTTCAGTGATACCCTTAATCAAACAATACACCCTACCCCGCCCACTGCCTCGATTTAACAGAATGAGTGACTTCAATGCACTACCGAACTCCGAATATCACGAGGCAGTCGAACATATTGAAAAGGGGGAGTTAAAGCAGTTTGTGGAAGTTTTGGACGCCAACCCATTTTGCGATGACGAGAAAGAATCACTTTTATACATTGCTTGCAGAGCTGGCAACACTGAAGCTGTCAGAATTTTACTTGGGCGACACGTCCAGATCACGTTCATGTGTATGTTAGGGGCCATGAATAGTCGCAAAACGGAAGTCTTCCAAGAATTTCTCAACCACGGTTGGGACATCGATACTCGGTTCGGGGGGACAACGTTTCTTTGGTTGGTGGGTTCAATGGATAGTAGGAAGGACAGGATGACTAGCTAATATCGATCCTAGTAATATTATTTTTGACGGGTACCTGCTATCCTGGTTTTTAGATCATGGCGCCGATCCCAATGCGAAGCAGGTCCAAGCCAGCAACATTTATACCACGCCGACGTCCTTCGCCGCGTTGTTTGAGTCAACCTCTAGGATGGACCGTTTGCTGCAATATGGAGCGGAGATTGACCCCAAAGCCATATTTTATGCAATGCGCGCGCGAGACGCTGGGGATCGCATTGATATGGTCAAATTCCTCATTGAACGAGGTGCCGAGTTGAATGGACGAGGTTCCCGACGGGATTATGGCAATCCAATGTCGCCACTCCACTGTGCCGTGGCTATGGGCAGGATAGACTTTGTTGAGCTACTCCTACACGGTGGAGCCAAGCCCAACCTTGAGCGTTTTGGGAAGGATACTCCGACAGCTCTGGCTCTGAAGGAAGGCAAGATGGATTTGTATGAGATGCTCTCGAATTGGGCTCCATCAAAGTCTTGAAGTAATTTAAACTCCAAAACAGATGTAGGCTACTTATTTGAGAGGCTTATGGGAATAACCCCCTGGATGAAGGGACACATAACTTGGTACATCGTAAAGCTACTTACTACAGCAAAACAATATCCATATAGTACATTAACAATGACGAAAGAACTCAGAATAAACCTGCTTACTAATTGGAGTTAAGGGTCCTATTGTCAATTTGGCGAATTTAGAGATAGATCGAGAGCTTCATAGCTCGAATTAGAACCTACAATCTAATGTCGACCTCATATCGGATCGGCTGGCTTGAGATTTCGCTGGCCTTATTCCTTCACGGATAGAGTCGCTACCGTATATATAAAAATAAGCTCGGATATATATAGTTTATTTCTGATCATCTGTGGACTACATTTTATAGGACTAAACTTGTGTGTGTATTCAAAAGCGCGCGTATGTGTATGCAAGAAACTAACAGGGAGCAGATTATCAAGAATAACAAATGAATCAAGTTAGAAATGGTTAGAAAGAAAAGGCTATCAGTCAAAGAAATAACGAAAATGTTGTCATAGGCTCACTTTTTGGCTGGAAGGCGGTTTGAGACTGGGAAAGCAGATCAAAAAATAGATTTTGATGCAACAATTCCTAACATAAATGCCTGTAAAAAAAAAAACTCCATCCCTGAGTCCATTCTTAGGCCCACGCTTCGTCGAAAATTACTTGGTTCTGAAACAACAAAGCCGCCCTCTGTTGAGGCTCCTTCTCTGGGAACTTTTTGGTGTCTTTGGGGTCATATTTGAAAAGGATCTTTCCGGCGCCGGTATTGGCGAGTCTTTCTTTATCCTTTATTGGATTTAATGCGTCATATTCTACCTCGTTCCACCAGCCGGCATTGACAGTAGAAGGTAGTTGTAAGATATTCATGACCGTACTTTTGATACTATCCCACTCTGCCTGGTAGTCCTGGTTCCTTCTCGCTATGGATTCTGTGCTAGGTCGGAAGAAATAAGCCTTAAGGTTTGCGGTATCTGAGAGGAACGCCGCAGCAGGTGCACCGGCAAGTGACACCTGGTCCATTTCTGAGCTTCCCGGAACGGGATGGTACCCATTGTGGAGACCATCTATAACCGTTTTTTGGAAAAGATCGTTATGATCTATCGCTCCTGCGATATCAAGAAATGCTTGGAGTGGTGGAACTTGAAAGGAGACTGACTCCCACCAATGCGTAAAGAAAACACCAACGTGATTGAATATCAAAAGACTCGTGCATCCGCACAGACGAGATGCGGCTAGGCTAAATTCGGTTGTTTCCCTAGCGAATGGACGCCACGTAGTTATACCGAAATCGGATACAAGCTGTGGTCTCGTTATTATTCTGGGGTTACCATCGTTTTTAATAACAATGTTGTTTTCTACACCCGTGAGGCCGACCTGGGTGGTGATCCACTCCGACAAAAAATTGGTATTTTGTGTCATTGGGATGTACATCCGTCGCCATAATTGTGCAGGGTTCGGTGACTGTGCGCCGTAAACATTGGCTCTAGCCTGGCGACGAAGGCGGTTTTTACGGGTTCCAGGCGAGACATCAATAGTAGGAGGCGAACAATAGGATCCTTCGTCCGCTCTTGGTACTAGGTTCGCCAATTTGATGGTATCTCTACCTCGTATATTAGAGTCATCGTTGCTCAAGCTGCTGTCATTATCTATACCAGTGTTATCATTATTTATTAGAAATATATTCAAAACCCATGAAAGGAATTATATATAGGGAACGTACAGTTGAATACTAAGGCATGGGCCTGTAACAACAGGAAAGCTAATGAAAATAGCGATTTCATATTTTTGGGACAGCTGAGGTACCTCGGTGGTAATATATTTTGTTAGTGATGTTGTAGATTAAATATTTGTATACAGTTACGAACTTCGTGGTCGTTATCCCGGATCCCAGAATGAGAAGATGGCCTAGCTAACTAAGCTGTAAGAAATAATAATTATAGAACAGTAGATCGAAGTTATAGATTGCTTCTGAATGTCGGATTGCGTTTCTAGCTAAATGAGACGGACATGCAGCGGGACTTCTGTCTTAAATACTCATCCCAGATCTTATTCATTCTATATCTATTACGACCTCGCTGTGCTTTAGTATTACAGAGTCCCTTGATGTACTTGCAACATCAAGCTTCACTCAAACAAGGCGTTCTTTTGATTGTACCAAACCGCTCACACACTTGATTTTTAGTATATGCATAACTAGTCAAATAGCAACTTGCCATTATTATCGGCTAAGATTTTTTTGTATTGTACTGTGCGCTCCATACAATGCTAAAGGTGCCTAGGCGCAGCCTTTCCTTGTCGGCAATACAACCGCTAATTGCTGTGTACCACTCTTTATCTTTGTAGAGGGGCTTTTTTTTTCCCCATCGAATTTCGGTGGACTCCCCATTTTTTAGTTTGCGGCAATTTCAAAGTTTGCACGAGTTCGGGGCTCTGCTCGAATGATGGTTCATACAAGACTGAATCTTTCATGCGAAGCTTCAATAGCTACCAATCACTCTACAATATTATACGAATAATATTGGACTGTACTCGACTGAAGGGATATCTGAAACAGTTATTTTTAGCCCCTCAAAAAATTCTCAAGCTTGAGTTAGACTGATGAGCCTAAATAATAGGACTCCTTGGCCATAGTCAATTATTTGTTGAAGCGGCGCTTACAATTTTAAAGTTATATCAAAAATTTGAGGAGGGTTTGGCACAAGATCACTGGGGTACGTCAAAAATAGGTGGTCAAATGGATAAGCCCGCCCTATTCCAAGAGTTACCTATTATCGGTTACAGACGTTTAAGGTTTTGCGGCAAGACTAAAACGTGGCGGTACTCGCATGAGCTAGCAACTGCGGCCACGCGGCTGGTATCATGCAAGGAGAAATCTGGATATCTCGATGTGGCACGGATTTAAATCGGTTCATTGTAAGTGGTTCGTGGAAAAAAGTAGGTTCGTTTCCAACCTGCCTCCAAATATATAAAATAGCCTACCAGAGTAGCCGTGCCTCTAATTATTTGCTACCAGCTTCTTTGCCTCTTAACTCTCACCTGAAGAGCATGCTTCGAACGCGACAGACGTCAATATTCAACGCCGACGCCCTTGAATGCAGACCAAATAAGAATGCGTCTCGAAGTAGAACAAGCGATTGTGCGTATGATTGAAGGGGATGGAGAATCGCTAGAAATTATTTTGCACGATAACTCTATGCAACTCACTGACGAGGAGAAAGTTCAAGCTTTGTCGAGTTCGTGCGGAGCGGGCAACACGAAAATTGCCAAATTTCTGCTCGAACAACGCGTACCAATCTCCTCGGGAGCACTCATAGGAGCTATCCATGGTGGAAAAGTTGAAATTTTGGAAGAGTTTCTCAAGTACGATTGGGACATTGATAGTCGAATATTCGGGGCCACCACCGCTCTTTGGTGAGTCTTTTGGATAGAAAGTAGATATATTGATGTCTGTCGACGTATAGTAGAAAAGCTAGCTAATTCACATTGCTTACTAATATTAGTTCCGCCGTCCATCATGAAGGTCTCCTGTTGTGGTTTTTAGATCACGGCGCAGACCCTAACGCGAAACAATATGCGTCGAATATTGGTTTTTATAGGACACCCACTTCAGAGGCGGCGTTGTACGAATCTACTTCAAGGATGGAGCTTTTACTTTACTACGGGGCTGAGATCGATTCATTGACGATTTTTTCCGCGATGACAGCTCGCGAAGCTGGTGATCGCATCGCTATGATGAAACTCCTGATAGAGCACGGCGCCGAACTGAACGGAGAGGGCACAGGAACGTATACTATTCATGCGAAATCGCCACTCCACTGTGCCGTGGGTATGGGTAGAAAGGATTTTGTTGAACTTCTTTTGCAGGGCGGAGCCAAACCAAATCTCGAGAGATTCGGAGACAAAACGCCAGCAGCTTTAGCTTTGGAACAAGGCAAATTGGATTTATACGAAATTCTCACAAACTGGTCTTAATCTCTTTGAGAGACGTAGACTAGTTTGAAATCTTGATGGGAGCGCTTCGGTTTGTGGAGGACCGAGGCTGCGTCAGGACAGAAGATTTGTAGTTTAGTTTTGCCATAAATAGAATTTACTGTTAGAATGAGATACTATTTGGCTTAAGCGCCCGCAGCAGTGTTCAAAGTTGACTTGGCAGCTAACATTTGCTCAGGGGTGAAGTTGCGCAGCAGTGCCTGAAGCTGCGATAGCAAAAACGGCGGCATAGCGACTACCTCTCAACACTTTTGGGACCTGGCCTGGCATTTCATGCACGTAGGCGACAAGTATGCGATATCAGCGTACCGCATTTCATTTCAAGGAAGACCCACATCTAAACAAGTACATTTGGCAATTTCCTGTGCACTTCTACTCTTCGGCATGATTCACGACTTTTGAATATTATCACGACTTTTGAATATTATCACGATTTAGTAAAAACTATAAAGATATCGACAAAATACAGTCCTACATACAGCCCAATAAAATCGTACTGATATCTATTTTTAGGAGAATACCTCGCTTTGACGGCTCGCTAAGTGGCAATTGATATGGAAAAGATGGAATCAACATGAGACTCTAAAGCTTCTTTTGATGACTAAGAAAGAGGGGCTAATGGGAGTTACTTATCAAACTGGTCGCGCCAAAATGATTTAAATGTTGCTCAAGAGATATATCCTGATCATGAATTCGTTAGTCATGCTGTCTTCAGGCCTAAAATTGAAGATTTTTAAGAAAATATGGATACGTAAAGGCTGAAAGAGAAGACTTATGAGCGGTGATATTTCGCAGCTTTTCTTGTGTGCCTTCAGCATTGGTTAACATCCACCAAGTACTTTAGTTAGGTAGTGAGGCTTGCGGTTGACATCCGAATCATAGGCGCACTAACGCACCAGCGGGGCGAAAGATTTTGGGCGCGTGAAGGGCGCTTGCTCAAACGTTACTTGGATTTCGATGCATGGATTGTGGCGGAGATATTAGCCTCGAAAGCGAACGGTATACGCCTAGTTCTGCGCGAGTAGTTTCTTATATATCTGATGCGCCTTCCGAGGCTTCCTTTAGATCTACTTTTTGGCAAGCATATATCTTATTGAGCCTGCCGTGAAAGGCCAACCAACGGAGAGGGGCGAAGCTAGAGCGCTGGACCGGTGGATGTCCAATTACCGTTCGAGGTTCGAGATATTACAGAAACTGGGCACGCTAGAAGATTGTGTCTATTATGCTTGCAAAGTCGTGACTAAACTGAAAAGTCCCGTGATAACGGTCTTGTTCCTAGCCTGCCTTTGCCGGCCATAGGCGAGAACCACAATCATGCATGAATGCGATGATGGTGGCAGTGAACCGATGCAATTCTTTGCCAGATTGTGTTTCAAGTTTCTGAATTGCAGGCACTGCAAGCGGGTAACTGATAATTTTGATATGATCCGGGTAACGGTGAGGCGTTTTACTATCATCGACTGTGCATTTATCAATCATAGAATAGTAACATTCAGGGAATCAGTGATACGCATGGCTCAGACGGTCAAGAGCAATCAATTACAAGGCCATGAGAGTGAAGTATAGGTCTATAAGCGACTTCGTTAAAATATAGATCGGCCTAAATTAGTATATAATATTCGATTGACACTCTCAGCTTCTATCAACTAACAGCCACCGAACGAAACAGAACACTACCACAGATCTGCGACTGCTAGGCTTATTTCTCTCTTACATTAAATTTACATCTCTTGTTACTTCGATATATTTAATTTGATATAAAAAGTTGGCGTACGATGTATTCTTGTCGAAGACAGCTGCTTTGTTTAGGGCTCTTCTTTACTACCGTGACTACATCTTTGGCCCAGAGTAGTCATATTAGCAATTCACGATCATTTGAGATAACTGTCGCTCCTCCAACTCCGACACTTGTCGTTAGGTATGCGAAATTCTGGGTCGAAAAAAATACAACATTTGAGGCAATGTATATACTGGTACTGATTACGACTATTCAATTGCGTAGGGCCAAACCAGGGGATCTGGTTTTTTCTATCCCCCCAAGTGTTGTCGCCGCGGCGAATCAGGCTCTGGTCATAGATCCAGGCAATTCCCCTGGTTGTAATGACGGATTGGGAGATTTTGATGTCAAAGCAGTGAAAGCTGCCACTGTTGCGAAACGAGCTCTCCAATACGCCGATGCTATTTGCTCAAGCGAAAATTTGATTGAGAATGTTATTCGCGGCGGTCCGTTGGCTGTCCTGCAACAAATCAACATTGGAGATTTTGCGATTCGAGCTGCGGGGGCTGCAGATGCTTATGCTGTGGTACTTGAGTATGCGCGATCTGTCTCGGGACACTTGAGTATTAATTATGCTGAACTCGCTACCCTTGCTTGGATCATGGCGTTTGAATATCACGAAAAGCATTATGTGATCAAAGAGGTCAATACAATCCCCGCTGCCGACATTGAACGGGCTTCAGCGACACAGAGTAGCGGCAAACAATGCACCTCCACCGCAAGCCTTTGTACAGCACATTGTCAAGCTATTGGGGGTGCTATGCGGGCTTGCACAACTGAATGTAAGAGTAGTACCACTACGGGTGCCTGCCGAGCAGGCACGGCTACGGACGATGACGCTAAAGTTGTCACACCTCCATATACACCATGGACAGTCTATCCGCCCACTAATACGGGTATACCGACACCAGCTCCATCTGCTGAGTGTTCGAACGACAATTCTGGACTTCCTGGATCCGACTTTCTCAAGGGTGTTCAAGGTGATTTCTGTGAAAGGGCGGATGGAAACCCAAAAGGCCTGACAAAATCATACGATGGGACTGGCGACGACTTCGCTCAGACACCAGGGCCGTTTGGAAGTCCTAATGACATCAATCCCACTTTATTCAAAATCGATCTTACGTTTACACCTCTGCCTGGCGCTAAATGCTCCATGAGTTGTGTTGATGCTTATAAATTTCTGGTGAACAGTAACTGTAAGTAATCATATCTTAATGCCTGCTTCGTGGGACAAAAACTTTTGGAGGATAATTTACTCACTTGGTAATCTTGGAAAATAGGCGGCAAGAATGGGGGTGATAAAATGTCACTTTCGGGTCATCTCAATGTTGGTTGTGGTATATATTTCTACAGCATCCTACCTCCTCCTCAGCTTTCTCCGCAAACATGCTACAACACGTCTTCACATGGGGATACAAGAAAAGCTGATCTGAACTTCATTATTCCCAATATAATAAAGATTGGATGGGGACCAAAGTTAATCAGCCCATCAGATAAAGAATTGAGCTGGCAATCTAGTTCTATCAAAGGTACCGTATACAAGTTTAGTGTTGGTTGGGTTCTGAACTGTATTAGTACCGTACAGCCGATGAATGTCGGCCAACCGATTCCTGGGATTTCTATCCAAGATCTGCTTTATGGTGACTGGAGTCAGTGTAATAATGGTGGTGCAGGTGGCCAAATTGACGCTGGCTGTTTAAGATATTCCTTTTCGCCTGGCACAAACGACCGTGACCTTAGACGGAAGTAAAAGTTCGGCTTCGCTGCTTTAAACTATCTTCTGATTTTTTTTATTATTGGTGTATGTGTGATTTCGATTTTGGGCGGCGGCGCAATTTGCAACAGCGAAACATTTATTAGATTCATTTTTTGGGGTTTTTTGTTTATTTTACAATCGGCACTGTTTCACCACTTCTTTTTCTAGTTCACGTAGCTCTCTTTTCATGTTTCTTTCCGAATCTTAGGCGAGTACTTTGAATCTTATTTTTATATTTACATTGCAAGTTTCGTTTATACACCTCTGGATGTGCTTCTCAATATTATTCCTATTAACAAGATGTGATACACTGCTATCTTCTCGGTAAATTTATTAGACGCCCCCATTTCTGTGCGAACATTATCTTCTGTAATTACGATTGTATCTACCATTAAATTGGCCTTGCGGGGCTTGATTCCCTTGGAAGTTCTGGTTACTTGGGCGATTGGCATTGTTTTGGCGGTTTAGACCACCCTGAGTATTTTGATTTTTTATACCAGGATTTCCCCATTTTTGGTTCTGAGCGCCTTGATTAGTTTGGCCCCAGTTTTGGTTTGAAGCTCCGTTTTGGGAAGCACCTGAACGACCATTTGCAGCAAAACCCCCTACTAGGGGCATGCCTTTCAATCGGGTATTACTAGACTGACTCGTAGATGATCGATATCTTTTTCCTGTTGAGAATGGGTCAAGTTCTTTATACGGAAATTCGTGGTGGGCCCCATTTTCCATAGCACCCGTGTTAAGAGCGAAACTGTTGGTGAAGCCAAGTGATGGATCCACAGGGCGCCCGGGGATCTTATAAGATTTTAGAGCTGGTGGGGGCCCGCCAGGACTTGTTGGTTTGGTGCTTATTTTGAGTGATGCCTCGTTCATTGTATAGACTTGTTGAATTAATTCTCCTTGCGGGTTCGTCTGGCCAGTCCCACCGGTGACCTGAAGGTTTGAGCAGATGGGATAAAACTGCGCTCCATTGAGATCATGAAAAGCAATGATCTCATGACGCAGAATGTAGTTACCGTTTTTAATATTTTTCGGAATTTTGACTTTCCAATTATCACCTTGTTGGATCAAGATATCGGGTGCCCACTTGGTGCTGGAACCAGGGACCAGACCGGCTTCCTCAATCTTGAACCACTTAAGCTTCGCAGGATTGACGTTACTGCAGCCACCGTTACCGCACTCGGCTAGCCAGGTAATTATCGGGCCTCTATGATCCTCGGGCCATTTGTTCCAACGAAGCGTTATCACACTACCAGCGGTGACTGGGGCGCTCTTAGGAGCAGGTTTGGCACCCTTTTGGCAAACAAGAGCATCTCCGCCTTGATTCAGCGCCGCCGGGCTATCGCGATCCCAGGTTTTCTTGGTATCGGGCTGAACTGTCCAGCTCCAACCGATTCCCGAGGAATATTTTGTCGGTAGATATACATCAAAACCGGGATATTTTTGGTTATTGATGAGGTACTCGTAGACATATCCGTGTCCCATAACGCCAGAAGCGGCGGAAAGAGCGGCGAGAAGGGCGGTAGATTTCATTTTGTATTTGTAAGAACGAATGTCTGGCTGATTAGCTGCCTGCAGCACAAAATTTTTTGAATCAGTGATGCAAAATAAAATCAAAGATAACTTTAAGAGAAGAGGATTAAACAAAAGATTGTGGTGAACTATTATGATCCGCCCAGCAGAGAACAGTTCAACTTGAGAATTTGTAATTCCAAGGGGAGAAAAATGAACGTGTGTAGAGAATAGTAAAATTTGGCTTCTGATCTATTAAATATAACATGGGTTTGATACTCATTCAAATTCTCCAGATTTCTCCGCAGACGCAACACTTGGTTGATGCTATCATGCACTTCAGCTGAGGGCTACCAATGATTCAAGTTGGTATCAGCCTGAGTTTTGTATGGAGCTAAGCACTCAATTGGTTTTCGGTTATTCCATAGAAGGATATTTAGTTACTACTTTAGGACTAGAAAATGATTTTATAGTGCTTTTTTGGTAAGGCTGTTTAATAATTGGCTGGCAAGAAACAAAGGGCGAGCTTGGCATTTGAAAACGCCCAAAACACCCAAGATGACAGACAATCCGACGTTTCGCGGAACGGGAATCATCCATCATGCGCCTGAGTATTTGCGATGAGACCTTACATTTTATTAGCTGATGTTGTTGAGAAGACGATGTAGTCTTTTAGCCGGGTTTAAATCTGTATTTTCGGACTTCCAACGCCAAATAGCAATATGGTTTTCTTCAATCAGATCTATTGATAATTATTACGCAAGTGATTCATCCATATATTTGGGATCACTATTAGAAATTGATATTTTTGAAAATTCGCGAAAGGAAGTATTATTTCCTTACGCATAAAGCTAACTTTATATTTTCATTAAATACTGATCTCAGTTCAAACGTTATCCACTAAATTATTTTTCCTATATTTCCTAGCCTTGCCGTCTCGCTTTTATTCTTACTAGTATTAGAATCATCTAAAAGAAAGCATCGTAGAACAGAAAAAGGAGCTTTTTTCAAACCAGGATCAAAATCTAGACCACTAGATTCAATAATCCCGGATTCTCCACATACATCTGTCGTCCATAGGGCTGGCGGTAGCCTCGGCAAGTTGAAAAAAGAATTGGTAAGGCATATATCGGCCTGGTCTATTAACGGCTACTGTGGCGGTTCTTGGTTTGAGAGTGCGTCACTTGGAAGAATTCAATCAGGCCCTATGTATTTGCTGCGGTTGTCGCATTTTTCGCGTTTCACAGAGTGCCTGGGAAAAACGGAAAGTTGACGAGCGATGTGGGAAAATACCATGCCGTCGTTCTATCCCATACTTTCCGAGATGCTTCAACCTGAATAAAAGTAATGCCGATTTTTTGTTCTTATCTCCAGCTACAAGCTTGCGGGCATCGGTTCCTTGCGCACATGCGGCTTTGTGTTGATCTTGGCGTTGTACCTCTTGACAAGACAGGACGGAACCCAGGCAAAGGTTCGCTTAAGTTAACGTGCACAGCATCTAGCGACTCAAACCCTCCCTACCTCGGTTCTCTCTCGTGGTTAGTCATATGCGAGTCTCTGGAAGCTTAATCTAGAAGGTTTTAGGCTATAGCTTGCTGGGCTAGCTTTCAAATGGATATGGCGAAATATGAAACAAGCCTGATCCTCAACTTCCGTGGAGAGGCTAGTCTCATGGTCCAGACCTTTTGAACTTCTCGTCGACAAGACAAAGGCTTAGTAAATGTAAACTATCATTCGCGTCACCATTGCGATCACCAAATAGAGGACATCGTACGGTTTCTAGAGTTTTACCTTCTAGAATCCATCATGAAAATTTAATCTTGAAAACGGAAACATTACATTCCGTGATGTCGGCGTCGATTATAAAAGCGAGATATTTCTCCTGCATTGATATCCCATTCTCACACCAGCATCTACAATATATTTAAATCCGCAAAAGATATCCCAAAAACCACCATCAATCTCTTTTTATATACAAAATCTGTTCTTCCATTATATTGACCATTTAAACCTACTCTCGATACAATATCACACGAAAATGAAGTTCCAAATCATCTTTTCCAGTCTCGCCGCTTTAGCTGCTGCCGCTGCTATAAGTCAAGTTGATAGCCGTCAGGATGTTGGATTTATTGCAAGTGAATATACTCATTCCGGCTGCCGGCCGGTCATTTTCTTCTTCGCCAGAGGATCGGCCGAAATCGGAAACCTGGTAAGCCATACAAGATTAATGAAAACAAACACCTTGATCGTGACTACAATTACTAAATTTAAGTCTTAGGGTGCCGTTGTTGGACGACCGACAGGCAATGAGCTGAAGAAGGTATTCGGTGAAAACACGGTCGCCGTCCAAGGAATCGACTACGGTGCTCTCCTCTCCACAAATCTCCTCCCGGGTGGTGCAGACTTCCCCGGTATTGGCATAATGCGCTCTCTTCTGAAAGACGCAGCTAGTAAATGTCCAAAATCGATTATTGTTGTTGGTGGATATAGTCAAGGAGCGGCCCTTGTTCACCGCGCCGTGGAGAAGCTCGATGCTACCACCATGGCAAAGATCGCTGGTATAATCACCTTCGGGGATGCTCAGAATACTCAAGACCATGGCAGGATTCCTAACTTCCCGACGGAGAAGACCAAGATTATTTGCAATGAGGGAGATGAGATTTGCAATGGTACCCTTAAGGTTCTTCGACCACATCTTGACTATACTCGAAGGGTCCCTGAGGCTGTTGACTTTTTGGTCAACAAAATCAAAGCTGCTGGCTTATCCTAGGAGGATCGTCTTTTAGAAGGTTATTTAGTGTGCGATAGTGTCTCAGGAGGCATTTTCAAGCTGTATATATCTTGTATCCTGTCTATTTCCGATTTGATTAACATATTTACTATATTCGTGTCATTGAACATCTATATATATACGATAAACAGTGTGATCCTTTAGAAATAGAATTATTTAGAAAAGTCAAATGCCAACATAGTCCATACCTACCAGTATGTAGGCGCTTCTCTGAATAGATTTCCTTTGATTTACTGACGAACCACATTTTGATGTACATTGGATCCGCTAGCAGATTAAATTCAAGCTATCCTTTCCTTTCAACAGTTTGCCGACAACAAGCATACGATCCTTCTAAATGTGTATCGAAAGCAATCCTTTTAAGCATAGGAGAGATACAGGACGCATGATAAATAGCTATATCTGCCTCCACCAGGACAACGAGTGCATGTGCGGGGTTGAGCGGGAAAAGTGTTGACCATGTTGGATACAGGGGTAGCACACCAAACAGGCAAGCCTGCCGGAAACAGCAGCGATGAACGATGACGTCGGTCGGCGCATTGCATCGATCGCATCTTGACGGCAGCCGGCTCGAGCCATCCAACTTGGCCTTTAAATAGCTCTCGCGGGGTACGTAGCCTTCGCCCTCTTGGCCTCTTTCTTTGACCTTCACTCACTGCACTCTACTTACTTCACTTCTTATACAAACGATACCTTGTCACAGATCGCGACTCCCTCAAACGTTGCAAGCCTATCCACCTTGAACGCAAAACAACCTGACCGATCAGCCAAGTTTAAATTCCCGGTTATAAAAGCCTCACCGAATCCTCACGATTTGATCTCATATATCTAAGAAGACGTAACAGATAATAACATCACAATGGACGTCTATTATAGTATGTTATCTTAGAATTCAAGCGCTACTACCTTGATTCCTGACTTGAGGACCATCGCTAACGGAGCGTCGTATCTAGCATACAACTATGGTACGAATATCTCGAGTCTACCAACATCATATATTGATACTGACGTATGAGCGAAATAGCCACCGCCGGCTGGATGATCCTACAAGCTTTCCCTCTCATCGCGTCGCCCACGATGATGGTGACTATGCTCTCCCCCGAAGTTCGCGAAACAACACGTAAGCTGGATTCCGATATACCGGACCATCACACTACAGCCGTTCTAACATAAATCTTCAATAAATAGCACTGGAAGCGTACTTCTCCCGTTCTCTCGGACTATGCATAATCACCCTCGGTGTTCTTAGCGTTCTGTTAAGCGGTAGCATCCCATTGACTTCTTCCTTCTCGGACCCTGCATCGGGACTGGAGGATCCCGTTGCTCCATATGCGTTGCCGACGATGATGGTTACCGCGACATATCATGGTGCAGTCGCATTTTTCTGCTATATGATGTGGAATGACACTGGGATCTTTGCTTTTGCCATCCCGACCCTCATTGGGACCGCATTGGCGGCTGTTGGAGTTTGGTGTGTGCTTTTCGCGTCGAGGTTGGTATCCATATCTCAAATGAGCTCTGAGGAATATGGATTGATTTGACTAATGTGGTTTCTCGGCTTCGGATAGCGATGGAAAACTTAGTAGAAAGACTGGTGCCGTAAGTTTTATAGAATCCGTTATCTTCAGTTCCAAGAAAATAGTGCTAATGAGAGATTATATTGATTAGGACAAGCGAACTAGCGGCTTCCCATTTAAGAACGTGGAGGCTGACAAGAAGCGCACTGGAAAGAAGGCTTTGTAATGCTTTCCCAGCTATCTCGCTCTCAGAAGGGGAGGTCGTGAACAAGAATAAGATTACATCCTCGAGCGACTGCGATAACTCCGAATCCTTAAATACGAGGAATAAGAATAGAATGAAGCATTACAAGGGCAAAAACATGGGTCTTGATCAATTGAGCGTATTATTGAAGTCACCGATGACTAAAGTCTACCGTGTGCTGCATGAGCTTTGTTTACAGCTAGCTGGCGTTGCATATTACGTTTTAATGAAATTCACAAAGAGAACGAAGATCAAATGAAAGGTCAATCATGTTACGTATCCATGTAGTACCGTCGTCCATTCTGAGAGGAATACAACTTTAGATGCATGGAACCCCGGCAGTGCGAGTGAGTCTTCCTCTTCACTCGGGTAGCGTTGCCTATTTCGCGTGTGTTGAAGAGGTCTCTGCAAGGATCTAAACGAGCGCACAATTTCCAAAGTCACCGCCAAATCGCCATCAAAACACGTCGCGTGGAAGGTGCTTCGTCCGAGGCAAACGATAAATAGGCTCTAAAGTCTGTCCCTGAGCCGCTATTCTTTATGAAATTCTTTCTCTCTTTTTATTTCGGAATCTCATAAAAGAATAGATAAATAGACGCGCTTTAAATTTAAACACATTTACTTTGATCAATATTGAAGATGGTTTTGAGTTCCGCGCAACCAATCGGGCGACTACCTCTGGAACTCCTCCACGAGATATGTTCAAGGCTCGATAATAAATCCTTAAAATCGTTCCGACTCGCTTGTGCGGATCCCACTGTCTCGGCTGCCACCGCCTCTTCTCTCTTCAGAACGGTATCCATTGGTCTCGGAACACTGGATTGGAGTATGGCGAGAAGAAAAGCGCAGCCATTAGACATCCCGGATCTGAAACACACGAGTTGTGTCAAAGAACTCGTTGTCGATACTCGGTATCCGTTCTACGTTTCCGAAGAGTTGTGCTTGAAACGATATCAAGAGTTCAATGACCGGACGAACCAATCCACTTTTTTGAGTGAAAAATATACCGAGCTCATTCCAGAATGGGAACAAAATTGTTTCCTGGAGTTATTGCAAGGTCTTTTTGAGACCTTGGGGGCTGTTTGCAGAGTACAGTTAGTCAAATGCCGTCCAACTGACAGTTGATTTGAATCATTAAGGTCATTTGTTCGTTGGAAGACCATACTCACGATTTTAATATTTTGAATCGAGACAGTTGGCGGACTAGTGACCGTAGCCAAGTTGCCTTCCAGAAGGGCCTTTTTATGATTCTTTCCCAATACTGTCACGACAGAAACTGTGATCTTGACGTTTCCTTGACGCTTGAGCCGACAGCCCACCACAGCCGCGCTTTTTTGTACGACCTTTCGAATGTGCGAAATCTTGAAATTAGATCGGAGTGCGTATCGCAGTGTTTACAGTCCTCGGGTCTGTCTTTTGAAGATATGACGGGAATTGCGAACATAATTGAACAGTCCAAGGATCTCCGGAGTTTCACTCTCAGCACCATTATGCACGCGTTCTTTCACGTCCAACCAGCGACTATCGATCCAATATCTGTGATTTTGTCCAAAGGTTGTGGACCTGAGAAAATCAGGGGAAACCTTAACTGGGAAGTATATGATAAACTTGGATCGATAAGGTTGAAGAACTTGAAGCACCTGAAGTTTAACGCACCGAGGGGATGGAACACATGGTGGGGGGCTCACAAAGTTCATGTGGTTTTAAATCAACTGGCGAGTTCACACGCACCGACCCGATTGGAAAATTTTGCGACGAATATGCTCGATTCGACGATTCAAAACTTCCTGCAAAGCCCACAACTGAGCCTGACCGATCTGAGATTAAATCTAGACTATTGCGACACCCCAGAAGCTGGTGAGATATTCTGGAAAAAGGTCTTGCCGATATGTGCAAAGACATTGAGGCGACTCAAAGTGAAGAAAACCGGAGACCATGATTTCGCTTGGACTTGGCTTCATGAGCCAAACAACAATGCGAAGCTAGCGCTAAGACAGTGCCACAAATTGGAAGTTTTGTCTATCGCTTTCTGCAAACCTACAGTTAGTTACATTATGAACATGATTTCGGATCTAGTATGCCATTGCCCATCCCTGCGGTTGATACGTATGAACTTTGAGCAGAGAACAATGATTGCAAACATGGATCAAACAATGACAAAGTTGACTTTGTGGAATACCTTTGCGGAGGAATTCAAAGGAAGAAACCTTACTGTGCGATACAAGAGATCCCAGATGCCGAAGAGGTGGCATAAGAAGCGGTACCAGTTCCGAGAGCATGTGGAAGAAGGGTTTGAACCGCCTATGTGGTTTGACTTTGTGATTCAAAGCTGGAAACTTTCGCAGATCTATCCAGGAATTTTCGGATTCAAGCGTCAGCATGATCAGTATATCACCGATAGAGATAGATTCGTGGAGTATTGAAAGGGAAATACTCTACCCCACCCTAAACCCCCGTATTGTCAGAAGGAGGCAAAAGGCTACCCGCTATATGTGCAAAAGAGAAAGCAGATAAGATGATATAATGTACATTAAACAGAGTAACAATCTACAACAACTTTCCTAAACCAAAAAAGGCTGTAAATACATGGATTGTGTTAATGAAACTGCGGCAGATGCTGCAAATCAATCTAGCTATACTTAAGCTTACGGCAAATGTGGTTTCCCTCTAACACCAAAACAAAATATATTTATCAGCAAGCAGCTCTCCTTCTTGCTACCTGCTCTCCAGCCTGCCAAGGCTGGCGACCAAGAAGGTGCTAGTACACTCGACGTGTTAGAGTATCTCTCCATAGACAAGGAATATCAGGAGTGTCCCGTCCCTGGGGAGAGGGAGTGTCGGGCATTTCAGTGTCTGTATTGAAGTTTAGCATAATAGTATTACTTTTTGCGTCAACGATATAAAGCTGAGATCTTTGCAACTGTAAGAGGTGGCAAAGCCATTGGGGGAGGAGGCAATGCCAGTACTGGTACTGGTGCTGTTGCTATTACCGGGAGAGGCGTCGTGAGCGCTATGCCTACCGGTTCTGGCAGAGCTAGAGCGATAATTGCCGGCAGAGCAGAGGGTTGGCTGGGCCCCGACCTCACTGATGTAGTAGGAGCCACGGCTTGTGATACTGTGGTCTCGCTACTAACGGTCATTCGAGGGGACTGACTGCTGATGCCAGCCTTTGGGCGTCCGTTGCAGTATTGGGAGGCACGCCCGGTAGGGTGTTACCTCCCAAACTTGCTATCGCGGTTACGGGAGCAGCCGCAGATGCCGGGGCAGGTTGCCCTTTGCAAGAGGACGAACCCACCACGCCGACACTAACAAATGATGATAAACCTTTAGTGATAATACATGTATTATATTGGCGAAGATATCACTTACTGACCCTCAAGGGAGGATTCGGGCTCGGGATCTTCCGATTCATCATCGAAGTCATTCTCCCTGAAAAGTTCCCTTTTGGGATCTTGGTCATCTCTAGAGGAGTCTTCTAAGGGATCAGCCATTGTGTTACGAAGGGCTGAATCCTTGATTTGTAGTTTCATTGCCGTCTCGTGTTATTTGTATGCTGGGTGATGTGAGGTTGGCGTATGCGGCGGTGAGGATTGGGGAATTTGTGATGTTGAAAGAAGAAGGAGGATGTAGAGTGATTCTATTTGTGCACCTGTGTGAATGCATTTCACTAACGCAACCCTCGAGATATCAACATGAGGAATTGTTATACCTTCACCATTGCTAGAGAGAAATCACCCTATACTATTATTGTTACAGAGTGAATGCTGATTCTAGAGTTTGACTATTTGCAATAGAGAATGTAGACAAGTTCCTAGATTAACTGCAAGTGAGCTCAATAGTTTTATCATATATTTGAACATTTTTTTTACAATTCTCCTCTTGGACTTGTATTCTGATTTTCTGTTATTTATCTTCTATTGAGCCCACTTATTGTACATTTCGAAGATCTTTGATGATTCTCAGCTTCCAAGCTGTATATTAAGCTGTGCACTAGGTACTAGCCTCGAACCCAGGCATATTTGGTTGAGTCGCCTGGGTTCGACTGGCTTGAGGCTTGCTGCCTGTGCTGTGATTTTTATATACAAGCGACTATGTAGTTAAGTACTCTCTCATTGACCCTCCGCAAAGTACTTAACTAGCCCTCTCAGAGTCGCGCTTTTATGTTACGCAGTTCCGTCGAGTAGACTTTGTCGCTCTCAATTGTTGGAGAAAAGCTGCCCCCTTGTTGAGTATTGGGGATAGCTATAGAAGATATGACTGCTAGTATATTTCTGCGTTACTACTCCTAAATTTATGAGAGGGGTGACTATGACATCATAATACTTACTGGTGGCATTTATGCCTATCATTGGGGCATGAAAAATTTACCCCATATATTCATATCAGAAGCCCTGATCCCATCCTTGGGAGACGTAAAAATTTGTGTTGTATTTTGTGAATAGGCTTTTATGGGCGCTCTACTTTGAGAAACGTTGATCTCATGTTATAGTCCAGCAAGGTGCTGTTGTATATCTCTAGCCTTCGGGTCTGGGTAGGCGGAAATGTTGGAGTTATATTCCATTCATATAACCTGGATACCCTGAGATTAGAAAGGCTATATTGACTCTATCGGAGATCTTATAACGTGCCTTGATATCCAGAACTCGGATTGAGATTGTGCTGCCTCATGGTATTTTAGATACAATATCATCTATCGCACGTTGCCGGCCGAGTTCCTTAGCCTAGTTTGATTTATTAGCCACTATTTTTAAATTTTTCTTTGAGGAGGGTTAAACTTACTCTTAGAACTGATATATTCTAGCTCTAAGTCCTGGATTGAATAATCCTTCTTTGGCTGCGGTAATAGTATATACAGCAGGAAATAAAATGATACAAATGAAAAATAATCATAAGAAAAATTAAATAAACTAAAAGACAAACCCCGGGATTTGGGTTACTATAAAATTTAGTTGTCTGAATCGTATGATCGATTGAATTTGTAACCCAACCCCCGGTTTTCTGGATTCGTTGTCCAGGGCAGTCGTAGTGCCGACTGTTGGAATCTTGATACACCATAATTAGAACTGTATCCACAAGCCTCCGGGAAACTTTAGAGAGGCTGTTGTCGTTGAAAGTGACTTCGCCGAATTTATGATGACCATTAGCTAGTAGTGAGGACTTTGTAATTACTGTTGCCATACAACTATGAAATTATTTGTAGGTCTGAGGTTTTCCCAGAAACCTACTAAGATTTTGGTTTGTTTCGTCTGTGAGTTTGGCTGCGAAATAAATTCGAGGTGATTGGAGTTGATTTAATTACGAGAAGTGATTTTAATCTCGGATCCCAATTCGTAAACATACATTCAAAAGAAGTACTTTCCCAGGAGTGGATTTTTTCATATATATTCGACAACAGAACTTGTTGATGTTGAAGTGATTTGAATAACTAGCCAAATTTGAGTCGAGATAACTTTGAGAATTTGTAGGCTGTATAGAGTAGGGCGGTGTTGATAATATCGAATGGATGTCTAAGATCCGTTGAAATTGATCCATTGGACCATTGAGATCCGTTGGGCTGTTGGGACCCGTGAGGGAAAAGTCCACCTTAGGTTCTTGTGAAAGCGGTTTTATCCCAAGATTTTGTATCCCACATGAAAAAGGCTTATGCAGTAAATATATATTCTCGGTCTCAGAGGGTTATTGAACCCCTCTTTATCTTTTGGGCCCTTCCATGTTTTGCGGTAGAAAGGGGAGCTAAGTGTTAGACGTTAAATAGCTCAATGTGATTGTTAATTTGTTGTGAATATTTGTGGATACATCTCCGGTATAGATGGAGATTTATTCGAGTTTCAACTCTTGTTGGTGTGACTAGTACAATTGATCGTAGATAGAAAGAGATCGTGGGGAGATTTGAGGCGGTAATCTCATGACTCCAATGAATGGGGAGTTTCCTTCCAGAGGAAATCAGGAATTTGTTGGTAATATTTACCCGATTGACTGGCGTATTGTTGTATATAGGTGATAATCGTATAATTGTGAAGGTAAGAAATACCCTCGAACTCAGTGTAAGCTCTTTTGAGTGATTCGCAAAAGCTTGCCATTACTGCTGAAGTATATAAGTTCATTTTGAGAGCCTCTGACTCCAATAGATATCGACAACGAGGCTTCTAAGATACGCCTAAGCCTTTTCACGTTAGCATACTAGATATTCTGGGGTAGAGTTGATACGGATCTTACCTAGATTGTCTCAATATCGCGGTTAAGCTCCATATAGTGTCGAATGAAGATAAAGAGAACCTTTCTGGTGAGTTATGACCAATGAAAACATAATAAGCTGACCTCGTTCCGATATGACAAGATTATAAACCCCCAGAGAGACTCGAAGCCAAAAGGCTAGAAAATAGTGTTTGACACCAGGAGCTTGGCGAAAATTGCAACGACTACCCGTGACAATTGTCGCCGTAAGTAACACGCATTTATACCACAAGATCTTGCTTGCTCAAGAGCCTAACAAATGTGAATGGATAATATTAGCTATAATCTTGAAAGAGGTGTAGTATAGAGAGGTTTTAGAGCTTACCTTTGCACAAACAGGCATTTACTGGCTAGCAAGATATCAAAACCTTTATAATTAGCCCACACTAACTGTTCGGCGTCCGCAAATAAAAGCTGGCATGCACTGAAGACTGGACAGTGCTTGACAATGAATATGTATGAGAATCTGGAGGCCTTGATGATTGGCACAATCTCAGCGATATGAAAATCTAACACATAAGCCTATTTCTAAGCTGGGCCAGAGTTGATCAAAAGATAGAACTTTCGCCATGAAAAATTCCCTATAAGATTTTGTGTTAGATTTTATATGATTTTCTAGGTTCTAGGCATTTTGGCTTACCAAACGGACAAGCTGAACGATCGGAGCGTGAGCTGCCACCGATCCCAACCACAATGGGATTTTAGAGCGAACAAACTAGTTTCTTCTCTTCGTCTGGAAAACGAAGAAGCATTTGAAGGTGCAAAGAAATAACCCGGTAGACAGGATGGGTCTTCTTCGCTACGATACTGCTTTTATGGATGCTGTAACGTTCTGGTGATCGAATCTACGGGATAAAAACTGACTGCTGGGCAGGCTTATGATATGCTAGCCATGATGGATTCAACCGAATTCTCACAGTGAGGATTAGTGTTCAGGTGCCAAAACCGACGGATAGATGAAAACTGGCAACTGAAATTTGGCCGAAAAGTTGGATGGTCGAATGGACAATTTCGTCTTAGTTGATGGCGATTCACGATACCTAGCTGTGACACAAGGTGCAAAATATAACTGATAAATTGTTCAGCCCGAAGGATATAGCCCCTGCCATAATCCTGAAACTGAAAATGAAACCGTAAACCGGTGTGATAACGGACTGATCCGAATCGAAATTTGCTGTGGTTGCTGACAAAATTGTCTCTCTCTACTCGTACTGATAAACTTGGATTCTCGCCTGTGCGTCTACCATACCGTAAAGGCGACGTCTTCCGTAAATGTTTCGTGTCGATAAAATGCGTATGAGCAGGTTTTTCATCTCGACAACTTGCTTAGGCAGCCTTCAACAAAATGCACTCGCAAGACAAGCGGCAGATAAATCCTTGTTATATAACATGTGAAGGTCCTCTGTAAACATAGTCCACGTAATAGCCCGAAGAAGACGAATTACAAATGTAATCGCAACTTGAACGTTCCGTGTAAACCCAGCACGAGGCCAGGCCAACCAGTTTAGTGACTTCCAAACACAAGTTTAACGAAAACTATCTGGCACTCCGCCAAGTCCGAAAACCCGGCAGAATGCAACCCGACAAGTTTGGTCAACATGCCCCTATTGCCGACTGCTAAACGAAGAAGCCGAAGATGAAGATATGATTTATAGTGCCAACACCGAAAGCGCAATGCGGTATTGTTGACACCTGTGAAAGAATTTCGAAAGAAGAGCTTCCCTTCCTACCCGACCCTTGTTTCTCAGCAACTGAGGTAATCTTACAGATGCGTCCTGGAAACAAGCAAAAAAAAGAAGCCCTACTAAGAACAACGTGAAGAATTCGGGTCTTACTTTTACCCTTCCTTCAAAACCCTTTCACGAGGTTCTTCCTTCCAGTTAGGAAGACACCTCCCCTCCTGTCAATCGTGAGCACCTTATGAGGAAACCGATTAAGATTTCCACGGCAAGCACTCAGATTGAACGTCATCCTCTTTTCCTTGTCTCCCTTTCCCCTTCGGTATTCAAAATGTTTCTGGAGAAACATTTTGTGCTTCTGGGTAAGCAGGACGTGGCGGTGTTGACACGCCGGCAAGGCAGGGGGAGCATCAATCATCTGCTCCTCTTGATCCCATGGAGCGTCGGGCATCTCGTACTCGACGTCTGGGGTTTGTCTCGCCATAGGCGGTGCCTCAGACATGAAATCGTCCTCAGGTTGCATCGGGGCAACCTGGGCCACGTGGGCGGGCGCCGCAGTTGGCGGAAGGTGAACAGCTACCTGCTGCACCGGCACGAACACTGGCGGTTGTGGAATAACCACGGGTGGTGCAACGGTTGCAACAGGAGGCAGAACGACGACCGGCTGCGTGGGGAAAAACAGAGACACCGGAGCTATCATCTGAACGGGCGGCAGTGCTGGAGCCGGAGCTACAATAGCAGTCTGCGGCGCCGGCTGCATATAAACAGCAGGCTGCGACTGCGCAACGGACTGTTGCACTGGAAGTACAACAGACGATGGCAATCCCTGAACAGGGGCGGTTACCGGTGTCGGCTGTGGGGCGACAAGTGGTTGCTGGTGCTGTGGTACTGGTGCTGGTAGTGCAACAGGTGGTTGCACCTGTGCTTGTGCGGCCGGCACTGTAAAGGTGAACGGCGGAAGCACGGAAGGAGCAGCTGTGGATGTAGCCACAGGAGCAGCAACCGCCATCGACACGGGCGGATTAGTAGCAGGGACGACCGGCGGGTACCCAGCTGCGGCTGCATGAGCCTCACTGCCTAGCACGCCGTCGGCAATCTTCTGCAGAACCCTCTCAACCGATTGTCCTGTTCGCTGAGCAAACAGTTGGGGATTGGCTTCTGCAAAAGACCGCAATGGAGCTGGCGGGGCTGGCGGCTGGTAGCCCTTCTTTGGCGCAGGCGGGAGAGAACCAGGCTGCTTTGGTAGTTGACCCGCCTTTGGGGGCGTTCTAGGAGGCGAAAGCATCCCAGATGGCCCCTTAGGCAGTTCATCCAACGAAGCACTGGATCCCGCAGGCCGAGAAGATGAAGCCGTAGCTGGTACTCGGGATCGGCTTGACCCTGCCTCAAGCCAAACGTTCCCAGCCCTAGCGTGCTCATCAGTGAACTCACCTTGGTGCGGAATTGGGATCCGCTCCGTAGTAAGTCCAGTGGCGGCCGCGGAAGTGGGGACGACTGATTCGGCTGGTTTCGTAGCCACACGACGAGCCCTCATGGGGGCAATCGGTCTAGCTTCAGATCCGCTAGCTGGTTCAGAAGTAGAATCACTCGCCGGCTCACTGGGTATGGCGGCAAGTGGTCTACTTGAAGCAGCTGAAGCGGCTTCAGCGGCCGGATTACCCTTAGATGGTGGAGTACCAGTGGCCTCTCCCAAAGCAGTGGCTCTGGCTTCACCTTGGACCTGGGCACCCGATCTCACTGTAGCAAGATCGGTGGCGGTCTGAGGCTGGCTTTGAACTGCCGCGGAGGAAGAAGCACGGTTTGCTCCCCAAGATGAAGAGGAGCGAGGACCCATCTGTGCCGATGGAAAGGATGAGTGATGCAACTGGGAGTAATCAGGTGCGATCATGGAGGAGTTGGGAGCGACATACAATCGTTCCCTAGTTTGTGGATCCCGGCTTTCCACATTGGGAGTCTGCTGTGCTCCAAGAGCAGGGAGCCGACTTAGCCCATTGTTGACTTGCCCGGACTCGATCTGGTCCAAGAGTCCCATTACTGAGAAACCGGAGCCAGGGTTCGAGAACGGAGTCTGGGCTGTGGGGGCCGTGGTAGCCGTACGAGAAGAGCTAGCCCGTGCTCTCGCGGCATTGGATAGAGAACTATCCGTACCTGCGGGCCGAGGTATCGAAGAGCCGCCTCCCGCTTGAAAAGCAGCGGCAGCTCTCGAGCTCTCCCCTGGATGAAACCCAGAGTCAAGGCGAAGGTGGGACGGACCTGGAAGGCCCGTGGGAGCAGCAGGAGCCGAAGCTCCGCTTGCCGCAACAGCCGAAGCTGCATTGGCACCAGGAACTGAAGTTCCATCGGCTGTAGGATTGCTCCTGCGCCACCCGAGACTGGCTATTCGCCGACTCTTGACACCGGTACTCCCCTCGGTGTCTGGGTTGTTTGCGGTCTCCGGAGAGCCGCCCGACTCACTGGAGGAATCGGAATCGTCGCTCTTTGTGAGGTAGTTTTCGGCCTTCCTCTTGCCGTTTTGCTTCTCACCAGTATGCGTGGACATGGTGGATGCGTGGTAGTGATATTGTGGTGGTGGCTGTCTTGATTGTGGTTTGTGGTCTGCAACGTTATCGGAAGAATTAGCATTCATCGATTGAAAAGTTGAAATCTCCACGGAGGTGGTCAACGTTGCGAAGCTCATTGGTACCAACAAGATATGAGGTGATCCATCTATCGAGATGGAAGCATCTCTATCATTGTCAATATAGAATCAATCTTTACAATGTCTTTTAAGGTCTAAAGCTTTCAATTAATACATACCTTTGTAAGTTTATTCGTTCGCTGGAGAGAAGAAGAGAAGAAGAGTAAAAGGAAGAAGAGAAGAAGAAGAAGAAGAAGAGAAGGAGGAGAGAGACACACGCTCCGTGTTAAGTGTTTTTTTTTTTCACTCGCAGCGACCACACAAATCAGTGAGGGAAAAATCCGAAGACTGTCACTCTCCACAACAACCCTCACGCTGCTCTAGTCTCCTATCGCCGCTGACTGTAAATAATGCAAATGATCTCTTCAATTGCTTCCAATAGATGGCAGTATCCACAGTAAAAGCCGATGCCACATCGGCACTCGATCCGCTATTGAAGATATCCCCAGAGAGGCTTCTCCTACCAGAATTATCACTATTAGCAACATTACATGATACAAAGTTGAAATAAGTATCAAAAAATATAAAGCGATATATAGTCAATCGAGATCCTATCTATTAGCTGCAAACTTTATCGAGATTTCACTTGATTTAATTTCTTATAGCTAATGGGATCAATTTGTTTTTTTTCGAGAGTACAAAACCAATCGCTCCGTGCTATGTATCATGAGCGTTGCAACTTGGTAGCCAGCAAAATGCAACGTTCATTTGTGTTGTTCGTCGTCCGCATCGGGTCAGCAACAACCAATCAGAGGCCAAGAAAAATCAGGGATCGACTGAAAGGCGAAAGCGACTCAATTGAGACTGCAACTCGTCTCTCGGCCATGGAAACAAGCAAAACAGTACCCAAACACTGATGAACATTGACTCCAATAAGTTGATAATACCTCTGAAAATGAGATCATGTAGCATTAATTCTACTCAATTAGTTTTGCGGCTGCATAATTGACTTCTCAAGACCCGAAGACAAGATTGCACTCTCTTGTCTCCCTTCGTTGTTGAATTTCAGGTGTGAAGGACTCCATGGCTTCTCAGTGCGCCAATGAAGCTTGAATATATTCAAGATGGCAAAAAGCAATAGTAGCTACCATAAATTCGCATGACTACTATCCTATTTTTTGTTAGTTTTATTTAGTTGATTCCCCTTCGGCTCTATATCCGAAGTTAAGATCACTTAATCGCTAAGTCGAACAACTAAATCAATTGGACAGGTTCCAAAATTGTACCAAAGTAACGACGTTGAGACTCATTAATTAGGTAATTACATAGCGAATGCACCGTAATATACTAGTGCTATGTTATCTTCATGTGTTTAGTTTTTTTTAACGTTCGAACTACAAGATACGACAAATAGGGCTACGAGCGAGTAAAGCTTGTTTGGAAGCCTTTAGGGCTTCATCATTTCGATATCTCAGAATTCAAAACAGAAGTTCTGGTTGTGACATTTTGAGTATGATATAGTAAATGAATACGCGCTCTTATCAATATTTTACGGGCCTTCCTCGGCATCCGGAACCTTTTCCTCTCAACTTCACATCATACCAATAACCATTCAAAGTCACCCAAACAAACGATCGAAAAAAGAGGTAAGAAAAACGAAAGCTCCCCGATTGCTTAATTTTGAGACCTTGGTATCATCTAGTTTCAATTGAACCGCGCTATGTATCTAATTCTTCATGAGGCTATGTGACGATTAACGATAACTGACGTTGCAGAACTCAAGCAGAAAATTACCACGCGTCCGGAAGACGAAACGTCCTCCTCTTCCTCCGACGATGATGAGGTAAGAAAAAGATATGTTTGTATTTTTAGATTTTTTGGATTTCGATAATTTGATGCTGACAGAATTAGGATGACTCGGCTTCGCAGCCGAAGATTCCTCTCACATCTGGAGGAGGGGAGGGCGGTCCTTCCGCAGATCCTTCGGGACAGGGAGATGACTCCCTTGCCGCGCTTGGGTATGCTCTTTTCTCTAATTCATGAGATATTATTTAGTATGCTAAAATTTATATAGCGTTGACACTTGGCTGTTAAACATTCAGACGGCAGTGGAGACTAATAGGGTCGTGACCCAAATGGCTTCCCTGCTGTCCCAGAATGCTACGAAGCCATCGACTTGGAGTTTTGGCGTAAACTCCTTGTTTGCAGTTGGCGGGATCGCTCCCGCCAAACCCTCTACCGACGTTACCTCGTCTTCGGTCGATGCATCTACCGCCAACCCCTCTCAGGTACGTGCTAAATTGGCTTCCGCCCCGGTTGCTTCCAGAGCTTCGGCAGCCACTCCCATCACCTCTGCCATAGCCAGCGCCGCCCCTGTTCCTGCTATTGCAGGTCCGAAGCCGGTCGCTGTTAAGGCGGTAATTTCGAGTGTGTTTCCCGCCTCGGTTTCTTCCCAAACAACGCTAGTCGTTCCCGTCACGACTGCCAAGGTCAGTGCCGTTCCGATCCCTGCTATTGCAGCTCCGGAGCCGGCAACGACCAAGGCAACTGTTTCGAGTGTGGCTGCTATTGTAACGGTAACCAGCATGACGGCGCCTCCTGCAATCACAGGAGTTGTAGCCGCTGCTCCGGTGCCGCCAGTCTCAAGTGCACCTCTCGTTCCTGGTCCCATTGCAGGCGCCCAAGTAGCTCCTGCTTTTGCTGGAGCACTTCAGGTTGCCCCTTTGGCTCCAGTTACGAGGGTATTGGCGCAGAGCATCCCTGCCCCTGCTGTGACTACCGCCAGTGCCCCAGCAAATCCTATTTCGGTGGGATTTCTGCCGGCTGCTGCACCAGTGCCAACATGGGGCTCGTATCCTCTGTCCAATCAGTTGTACTTACTGGGTATGGGAAATGCGTACACCTTCCCGGCTCCTCCACCACCTCCGGTACCAACATACCCTGTCGAGATGGAAGGTATCTTATACTTTCCAGTCCCGATGGAGGGCGTAATCATGCATCCAAATCCCCAGATTTTGACCTGCGATTATGACGGCGATGTCGTAATGGGGGACTAGATTACGCTTGATTGTTGTGTCGCGGAGGGGGAGGGAGGACATCGGCATCGTGTGGGCTTAAGCACCGTATAGCCAATAAGCACAATATAGTACCTTGGGCTATCGGTTAGAGTGGTGCTAGTCGCAAGATCCCAAAGGTTGTAAAGAAACAGCCTAGAGTTAATGTGGCTAGAGAGGTCGATGGCACGTCTTTCTGGTTTTGTTTGACACCGGACCCAAGTTGCGTGCCCTTACAGAGAGGAATGAAAACCCCTATAAGACAAACCCCCACCGGGCGGAGTGGCGTAACTGCAGAGGTGAAGGAAAACATCTAGAAACAAACCCGGCGATGCGATGAGGGTTCCGCTCGCCGTACCGTTTCATGCTGAGGTGAGGGCAAACACCTGAAACTAACCCGTCACTTAGAAGGGAGGTGGTGTAGTTTTTGCAGAGAGGAAGGAAAACCTCTAGAAGCAAACCCGTCAGCGACAATGTCGTACCATGTGGCTTTGAGTATCACAATGCAGGACTCGCAGAGAGTGGGTTGGTGGGCGGGTAATCTCTCTGTCGAGAAGGTGTTGTATGCGGTGGAAGTGTGGTAAGTTCGAAATAGGAAACTTCCGATTGTGGAAGACCCGCGCTGACGTGCCGTCTTTCGGCTAAGGGTCTCCCGTCGCGTGGGAATCCGGCCAACCCCTTGCCTTGGGTTGGTCCCCCCTTCGAGGCCATTACGGAATTCGCAGGCATCGCACCGGAATGGCGGACGAAAATGTACATGGTAAGTTGCGAGGCTCCTTCTTACGCAGGGAAATGATTCGAGATATTAAATCAACTGCTCAATCTATAGGCGTCCCGGCGTTGCCACTGTTCACGGCTGCCCATGAGCATGCCACAAGGCGCCCAAGTTCAACTGCAATTGTCGACGTGAAACTCTCCAAGAGTTTCACATACTCGGAGTTACTCACCGGTGCAGCAAGAGTGCGATGCTTGATCCTAGAGGCCTTAGAATGCGACGGCCCTGACATCCAAGAACAGAGGGTAGCTTTCCTGGTACCCTCTGGGATCGAGTATGTTAGAATCCAATGGGGCATATGGGTAGCTGGAGGTATAGCTGTTCCATTATGTAAGTTTTAAACCATTTCACGAGTTTTGTAATCAAATTTGCTAACTTATCGCAGGCGTAACTCACCCCTTTCAAGAGCTCGAGTATGTTATTGGGGACTCGCAACCAAGCTTGATTTTCATCCACAACGACTTTTCGCAGCATAAATCGGGCTTAGTTGCCTCTTTCCCTTCAATAAAAATTCTGGAAGTCCCAGCCCATGCTGAGGTCACAGAAGTAACGGCGGCGCTCTTAACAAACCCTATATCCTTCACACCTGCTTTCGAGCTTTCTCGTCGAGCTTTAATTATCTACACATCTGGGACAACTTCAAAACCCAAAGGATGTGTGACGACCCATGAAAATATCTACTTTCAGGCCAATTCTCTAGTTAAAGCCTGGGAGTACTCACATTCTGACCATCTTCTCCACGTTCTTCCTCTCCACCACGTCCATGGCATCATCAACGGACTTACAGCAACACTTCTCGCCGGCGGTACGGTCGAATTACACCAGAAATTCGATCCATCAGTTATCTGGAAACGCTGGTCGGATGGCGATTCTACTCTCTTCATGGCAGTACCCACAGTCTACTCTCGTCTCAACTCTCATTTCAGCGAAAAAATCGCGGGGACGGACGGCAAAGAAAAGGCTGTGAAGGGTGCTAAAAGCCTCCGCTTATTAATTAGCGGTAGCGATGCGTTACCCGTGAGCGTCAAACAACAGTTCAAGGATATCACTGGTCAAGTTATACTAGAACGCTACGGTATGACCGAGATTGGGATGGCTCTCAGTTGTCATTACCACGACGAAGACGGCTTGGGGAGACCAGATGGAACCGTCGGTTGGCCGTTAGATGGCGTCGAAGTTCGACTTGTAGACGAAAATAGAGACGAGATATCATTCTCTATGGATCCAGGAGAAATCCAAATTAGAGGTCCAAATGTTTTCAAAGAGTACGTAATATTCTTCCGATTTATTTTTGTGTATTCTGCTTAATTTCATCTTATCTAGGTATTGGCAACGACCAGAGGCCTCCGCTAAAGAGTTCACCGAAGATGGGTTTTTCAAAACCGGGGATATTGCCTACAGAAACCCGAATGGGGCGTTTATCATCCGAGGCAGGAAGTCTGTGGACATAATAAAGTCCGGAGGCTATAAAATATCAGCTCTCGAGATCGAGCGAGAAATTCTAGCAAATGTCGCGGGCGTGAAGGAAGTTGCGGTGGTAGGAGTGCAAGATTTGGAATGGGGTGAGAGAGTGGCAGCTGTTTTGGTGATGGAACAAGGTCATGAGAACCTAGAGTTGAAAGATTTTAGAAATGTCTTAAGAAAGAGTCTAGCACCATACAAGATACCCTCACTCATAAAAGTTGTTGAGAGTATCGAACGGAATGCAATGGGAAAGATTAATAAGAAGGAATTAGTCCGAAATCTTTGGCCGAACTCATAGTGGCTGTATTTACTAACGGTCATGTTAAAGTACCATTACCCATGCGTCCGCTGTATACAGATACTTCAATTTAGGAATGAAAGTTTCCATATCAGCTTCACACTTAAAACATATTCGTTATTATTTGCAGGTTGTAGAACCGCTATGAGAACGCTTAAATTTTTCAAATTCCAAACACTTTTAAGTTCACTAGCAACAGAAACCGCTAAACCAAACCGCTAATGCACCATTCGGTCTAGGCAAACAATAAAAGAATAAGTAGTCTTAATACAAATACTACACAGAGATCACAATACCTCATTCCTGATTCTGGTGCAATCATACCAGCGATATCATCTCTTTATGAGTCTCCGCTCGCTGATAAAGATACGGAACCCAAGGACGACCGGCCGCCAAAACATCTAGAGTAACCTCCCTCACAATAACCTCCATCCCCGGCAAGAAACAAAGCGAAACTATAATATTGATACTAGCCTCTCGCTTCGATCCGACCCGCACCATCGCGTATGGACAGTATAGGAAAAACCCAAGTATAAAGATAAACGGATCGAGAAAGGTTGCAAGAGCGCAGCTATGGAGATCGATGGCATATTCTCGAAATCTGTCGTTGTATAAGATCAACTCTTTTAGAAAGGACTTAAAAAACGACAGAATGGTGAACCAAATGTCGACGTTTTCGAAGGGTGGTGAGATATCGGCCCTGTCTGCGAGAAACACCAAGTGAGGAGAGGCGACGAAGAGAGCTAGTAGTAATCCTCCGATGCATCCGAGCCAAGATGGACTAGCGCAAGAGGTAAAGATCATTCGGGTAACCATAACAGAGCGAACAGTTTCTCTGAATGACCATCTGGGATGTGTTTTAGGCGGGCATTTTCACCTTGCACGGCGTTCTACGACGATGGGCGTATATGTAGCAATGGCGTAGCCGTGTTCTTTAAGATCTGACTGTGCTTAAAGTCGGCTATCTTATTGAGGCGCCAGAATTCAGGTATCAAAGTTTAGATCAGATTGTCACAGTATCGCGTCGTTGGTCGATTTGGAGAATTTTTTGATCATCATTAGGTCCGGCGTTATCGTAGAAAGCCATAGAGCTTGATATTCTCCATTTTAAGATATATTAAGACCGATAATACTACCTTTTGCCTTCGTCGATCTCCGCGAGGATTAATCGAGATTAGCTTCAAAACAACTTTTAAATCTCTGTCAAGATATTTGTGAAGATCGTATGCATCCAGTCATGTTAGCTTTTGGCATATTGTAATATATTATATGAGATTTTGATGCGTCAATCAATACTAGAAGTTGTGTTGCCGCTTTTCTATGTGCCCACATGAACCTTCAGATTGAGCAGTTGGTTGTCATCAATATCACCTTACATATCACGAGTTAAAATAAGGATCTGGCCGAATGTGGTCTCCTTGGGAGAAAAGTTTATCCGCAGGTTGATTCTGTTTAAGAAAACCAGGATCGCGCAATGACCTATATTTCAGAATAAACCCAACTCAAATTGCTTGAATGCTTTGAAACGATCGCTATAGTTACTACAAGATCACACCCAGTAAATTGATTTTAAGGATTTACAGAAATTCGGGAAGCGTTAGATTAAGTTGATTCAATGATTTCATGCAAGTTAAATCCATGCGGCCTGTTCAATTCCTCGTTGAGAAATATAAGAGGCTGTTGCCGGAGATTGCGTCTGTCATGGTGAACTTAGATGTCGATTATGTAACGTTATATCCAACATTGATAGCTTAGAAAAGAAACATACACGTCGATCTCGGTTCTACCAAGAATATGCGGAGAAGCGGAAACCGATCCATGGTTCTCCTGCATCAAGTTCGTCTCCGTACATGCAACTTTCCGCATTTAGGTTTGAACGATATAAGGAGCATGCTTTAACATATATTGAACGGGTCGCAGACAGTATCGAAAAAGCTACTAATATAATGTCAATATAATATCGCCGGTATTCCATCTTCGGTGCCCCGATCTTGATACTGCCGAGTTTCTTGGCCAGTTAAGTTGAATGGTGGAATTTGGAGAAACCCGCGCGCCACGGCGCCAAGGTCTCAGCGTTATACCAGGATTATATAGCCATCGGTACTGCAGTCGATGCAATCCGTGGTACGCTTAAAGCGCTTCCTTTTAGCCTGAAGCTTTCCCAGATTGGATCATCTCATCCTCACGTAGACTAAATTCCTGGATAACGATGCGATGGTCATTGTACAGAATACAACCGAGGCAACCATCTCGCTTCCTTCGTCCCGAAATCCCTCAGTGTGCGTATACTCTGGGTAATTTTAAATTCGGTTCAAAATTTTGGATTCGTCTCCCGTCTTGGAAGCGGAAGATATATCTGCTTCAGTTCCATGGTACGGATGGAAAGCGAAGCTTAGGGCATTGATATCATATTAGATCAGTTTAAATTTTTAGCTTCCAAATTTATTATAAAAGGCCTCGCCGCATGCACATTGTAAAAGACATGTTGACATTGCACCTGAAGCTTGCGGGTCATAGACTCAACAGACGAAAATTTTACGTAGCCATCTTATAGCTTCAAAAATATATTAAATGCACGTCCCGAAGCCGCTTCTAGCAGCTCTGCTGCTGGCCCCCGGAGCACTTGCCCAGTCGCCACTTTACGGACAGTGTGGAGGGTACTTATATATTTCTTTCAGTTCAAACACTTCACCTCTTCTGATTTAATGCTGATAAAATTCGCGATACTCGCAGTATCGGCTGGACTGGTCCTACAACCTGCGTCTCCGGCTCTACCTGTGTCTACAGGTATGTATTTACTATTCTTGCTTCCTCAAACTCTATGCTTCTAATCCATATATTCGCTCACCAGGCAATTGTTAACACTAAATTTTTAGTAATGCTTACTATTCCCAGTGTCTCCCGGGTACAGCAGTAACAACAACCACAACCAAAGCCGCCACTACCGCAGCTACTACCACGAAAGCAGCTACGACTACGACTGCTGCCGCATCCACTAGTTGCCAAACCGCCGCTCACGGTTTCGCCGCCCTCAACGGTGGAACTACTGGTGGAAATGGAGGCACAGTAGTGGTTGTCAATAACTGGGCGGATCTGAAGAAATACGCTACCTCGACCGGAAAGTACGTCATCAAGGTGTCCGGCAAGATCGTTGCTACTACCACTGGTGAAGAAATCCCGGTCACTAATGATAAGACTATTGTTGGTATCGGTACAACTGGTGAGATTTACGGGGGTGGATTCGGGTTTAACAATGTCAAGAATATCATCATCCGAAATTTGAAGATTGGTACGTTTGTTCTTCAACTCTTCTTCGCCAGATTCGACTGCAAAGCTGACGCGGAACTCTAGGAAACACGTACGACGGAGACTGGGAGGGTAAAACCCACGACTGGGATGGTATCCAATCCGATACTTCGAGCAATATCTGGGTCGATCACTGCATTTTCGAACGCGGCGCAGACGGTCTCATCGATCTTCGATTGGACTCAAACTACATCACCATCTCTTACACTACTTTCCGCAACCACAATAAAGTTCTCGGAATTGGTATGCATACGTCTATACATCCTATTCTCATAGGTTCCATAAATATCATGACTAACTGTAATCAGGCTGGACCGACAACGTGATTACCCAAGCTACCATCCACCACTGCTACTTCCAAAACGTGGAGCAACGTAACCCATCCGCTGACAACTTGAAGTATGCCCACTTGTACAACAATTATCTTTACAACATTACATCTTACGGTCACTATTCTCGCGGGAGCACCAATATGAGAATCGAGAACGTGTACTTTGAGAAAGCCAACAACCCGATCACCCGCGACTCTACAGCCATCCTGCAAGCCAGCGGCTGCACCTTCGTCAGCTGCACAGGAACCACGGCTGCCAATAGTGGAACTGCCTTTAACCCGAGCTCCTTCTACTCTTATACTGTCGACGCGACCGCCAACGTGCCCGCACTCGTTAAGGCTAATGCCCAGCCCATCGCAAGCATTTGTCCGAGCTAGGCGAGGGAAACTGGGCTGCGTTGTAAATAAGTACGAATATTTTGTATATAGCTGTACACCAAATGCAACATCTGGAGGAAGACAAAGACTTCTTCTTGCTTCTTAGATTAAACTTCTTTGTAAATACAAGAGAAGATATTTGTTAACGAGCCAGGCTAGTAGCGCTGCTCGACTCATGAAACTTTCACTTACCCACCAGTCCGGATCCGGTCCACGTGTGCCTGCAAGCTTGCTTGCATAATGTCTGATTAAGATACATTATCCACATCAATTCTCTTGACATTGACCATAATAAGGTTTGATCTAATGATATGCATATATCCCTAGCTAAGAACTTCCTTGATTATTGGTGTTCCGAAGGAGCCGAGGCCAGTCGTCAATGTCTCATCACCATCAACTCGAAGAAGTTGTGTTGTCCGAACGAGCCGGCTACCGCGAACATGGATCCTCCACCAAAACTGGCTCGACCGCGAACGGTCTTATATCCCAGACGCCTACTTCACGTTCGAGATCCGATATCACAACCCGCAACTGAATAAAACCTCAAAACAACTACTCTACTAAGGCAAACGCCGTAGATTACATACGCAAGCGAACTGCCTATATGCACTTACGGGATCTTGCATTTCAATCGAAAAATCGCCTAACCGAGAAACACAAAATGTCTCAATCCCAATCGGACGCAATTGAACAACGAACCGTACCTCGCTTCACGATATCTCCAGCGACAGAAAACGACCTAGCCGATGTGATCAAGCTTTTCACACTCTACGCTGAATCCCTGCATATCGACCTCTCATTCCAATCGTTCACAGAGGAGCTCGCAAACCTGCCAGGGAAATATGCACCACCGACTGGCCAGATCCTGCTCGCCAGACGAGAAGTCACAGAACCGGAATCGTTGCGGTCGCAGAGAGATTCTGGCCGAGGTATAGTTGACGAAATTAACGACCCATCATCTCGCGAACGAGTCGCGGCGTTAACGACAGTGGCAAACGGTATTAATGGCATCAACGGTTTAATAATACCTGAATCCATCGGTTGCGTTGCCGTTCGACCCATTTCCTTTTCGCCACCGTTCGACCGAGGCGGTCCCGATGTGAAAAGATGCGAGATGAAAAGGTTATATACCCTCCCTTCAACTCGCGGACAGGGGGTTGGCAGGGAATTGGTGCGAGAAATATTGGACGTTGCACAAGAGTTGGGGTATGATGAGATGTATTTAGATACATTGTCGACTATGACTGCCGCATTGAGGATGTATGAAAAGTATGGGTTCGTTCGAACGGAAGCATACTACCACAACCCGAACGAAGGGGTTGTGTTCTTGGTCAAGAAGTTCGGAGCTGTCTAAGTCAACAGCGCCATAAAAAGCGCCATGGTTTTTTGTGTTCAATCATATCACAAGCGTGGATAAGAATCTAGACGGATTTAAATTTATCACATCCTCCACACATACCGTTTCAGAGATTGCCAAAGCGATGGATCCGGTCGTTATATATATCACAAACCTGAGTAGCTCGCGAAATGTAACCCTTTTGACCCACGGTGACATCCGCAGCATTCGCTCTAAGCGAGTTGCCTTTCCTTTCTCCACATCATTTTTGCCAGCGAAATCCCGTCATCACTTCGCATTGCTCAAAGTGATTGATGATGCAGACCGCTGTGCCGTCTGGCATATCTAGCTTGCCCTTTCGAAATTTCGGTTATCAGGACGACCCCTTTTTCGATAGGAAATTAAATTACGTGAATAAAATCTATAGATTGAGTATAGTCGAAACGCAAGAAAAGATTCTGGACAGGTCTATTAAGTCGAACCGACTGCGAAAAACCCAATGCAAAGCAAAAGCTCGTCCCTTCGCTTAACAACTCGAATCAAACAGCCGTTGGTCCTCCTGCATCGCCATGTTGGACACGGGATTGGATCGAGGCACACCTCGCTTAGAGACATCCCTTGGGAACTCGAAAACGGCAGCTATTCAAGATGTGTTTCTTACTGAATCGCCGCAGCGGCTCTTTTGGAATTTATTTCTTGATGCCTCGCTGCCTCATTCCAGATGAGCATGAAATAATAAATAAAAGGCATCCGAAGAAGGCCGAGCAGCGATCGAGGGAGATGTTATACCTAAAATGTGAATAAAGATTACCCCAGACCCACATTTCGATTTCAAATATAAATAGCATTTGGAAGAAGAAGCTTGTCTTTTTCTTTCTTGTTGTTCGAGGCTTGGACACTCGTGGCTTTCTGGGAAACGCTAATCTAAAACAAGCGGCAGTGCCTTCCGATTTGGGTAATTTGATCTCAATGAGGCAGTCTTCGAAACACCTTCTAATATTCTAGCGCCGGCTTTATAACTGGATTAAGCCTTACATGTTTCGCTGACTGGGCGTTTGCTTTTTCAGTCTCCCGTAATTTTTGGCATCTTTTGTTAGAAAATTACTGGCTGCGGTTGAAACGCTGTTTTAGGCTCACGATCGAGGGACGATCGATAAACATATAACCCTCTTGAGGAACTGCGAATGAATCGGTTAGATATCCCAAAAGCATCTATTTACGAGTCCTTCACGGGTTTTCCTTTGAAGGGTTGCAGCGAACACGCAAAACTCGAATTTCCTCTACGTTTTTTGACTCAAAAAGGGCAAAAGAGTTTCGATAAGCCACCGAATGAACGGGAGTGTTAATATCCATCCTCGGAAAGCGGTTGCATCTCCGTCTGATCTTGACGCCTTCTTTCGGCGCATTTATTCAGTTCTCCGACTGGTTGAAATCAACTCGAATCCTTAAGACATCAAAAGTCAGGAACCGATTCAATTGCAGAAAACAGAATCTCTATCCTCCTCTACGCAACAGGGCGAGCATTCCTTACAAGCCCTTGGTTCGGGAACGAATTCCACTCCCAACGCCATCATTTTGACTTTGTTATTCCAAAAGTCATATATGACATCGCCAAATATATAAAGACTCAATTCGAGTTCGCTTGGAGATTAACCAAAGTCTGAGCAATCCTCTAAAAAACGGGCAAGTGGAATCAAGGTTTTGAGAAGATCGCCCGTCGTCCAGAAACGATTTAAGCGAACCTCATTTTAAACTATTTTCAGAGCTCTGAATTCCCCGCCAACACGCAAGACATTTCTCCAAGCTTTTTACGTGACGCACGCGATTGCGACCCGTTCTCAAAAAAACAAACCCATACTATCTCCATCTATTACGTTCTTTCCCCAGTATTGGAATTTTTTAGCGAAAAGGAGATCGATTACACAACTATATAGTCGAGTTGTTCCGCCCAAGATAATTTTTTTTTTTGCCCGAAAGTGTTGTTTCTCTTTTAAAAGTATGCCTCGGCCCGAAGTTGAGACGAAATCCACAGAATCACTCGTTAAGCTTGGAGAATTACTCAATTTACACCCAGACGCAATGGATAACCTTATCGCCTCTATTCAATACCTTCTCTCATTAAATGTAAGTACCAAATCAACCCTCTATCATGATATACAACATTCTAATTACCTCCCAGTCTCCTTCGATAAGTCTACTAGTCAACTGCTTCATAAGCAGCCGACACAACGAGCGTAAAATCAAAGCTCTGCAACAATGGCTGCATTCTCAAAAACAGCCTAGTACTATAAGTCTTCTCGAAAGCATACTAAAATATTGTATTTCGGACGCATGGTCGAACAATGAGGCGTTACCGTATGCCCCGCTTTCTCTCAGAGGAGACATCCCACCCCAAAGCGAATCACACAACTTTCATCGCGCTTTAGATATCGCTCGTCGTTGCGATCCAGATTACTCTGAATTACGGTCTACATACGACCAACTCGCCACAAGTGTTGATAATGGCGAGTGGGGTCGCTGGTTGGACGGGCTTATCGGCACACTGGCGGATCACGATCTACAGGACATCCAAGCTAGCTTGATGAAGATATATAACGAAAGAGAATACGCTGATATTCCAATGGTTTATATTCGGATCACATATTTATTGGCGGCCAACGGGGTTACGGCGTCCATGCCAACGCTTCAGTATCATAGCGAGTCAACAGTTATGGTTCTCGATGGTTATTTCGACAGGATTATTGCAAGAAAGTTGGAGATGTGCTATGGGAGTCAGTTTAAGCACATCGAGCAAGCTAAGAGTCGGCCTTACTCGGAGACCGATAGGAAGCTGATCTCGATTCTTGCGAGTCGGCAGACGGATTGGGACGCCGTGTACAGAAATCTGAAAATGTCGACTGTTACTGGTATGGCGCAGCGAAGCGCTTGATTTGCAATGGGAGCTATTAAAAGTACGATCGGGTAATATTTCTACTAGTCAATCTTATTTGGGTTTCATGGTCTGTTTTGTACATTTTCCTTTATTTTTGGATTGTTTTTGGCCTGTCACTTTCGGGCATTTTGGTGTCAGAGATGAGTTGGTTTCCTTGGATTTGGATGTTTTTGACATATCATGCTGTTTAGCGACTGTACAACCTGTTATTGCTTGGCCTCGCAACTTTTTTAAGCGAGGTCTTCTTCGAATGTTCTCTTTTCCTGTTTCAAGTTTATGTAATTTCTCAAATAGATATAATCGGTCAGCCTTCGAATAGAATAATTTCAACGTCAAATTATTATCTTATGTTTTAGCGAGTAAGATGTGTTGATTGTTGGATTTTCGCTGTGTCAACCTTGGAGTTCGCCCAATTCCCCACAGCCCACCGAAGGCCCGCCCAAAGAGATATATTTAAAACTTTCGAATTCGCAGGCTGCAAGAATGCGATTTATTTGTGATATCGATGCTACATTTCAAGCCACTGCTTAGAAGGGCAATGCTATGCTCGGCGAGGTGCCTAGTCATCATCTATCACAACATCTTTGCTAACCCTCGACTGCATTGACGCGATTGCAATGTACAGTAATTTGATCCCGACCGAGAGCTCAGAATTGCATTGATTGGCAGTCGGCCGATGTGTTGAGCCATCGAAGCCGGGTTGCTCTCTCCACCAGATTTGTCATCCAAATGCTAGCCAAAGACGGCAGTGCCGGGTTTATCCGGATTGGATAACGACGCTCCCATGGACTGTGGGGTTGAAAAAAAGCTTGGTATGCATTGGATAATATTTCTCAATGTCGTCATAACAAGGTCGAGTGCTTCGTCAACGAGCCGATATATCGGGCGATATCGCAGTCTAAGATTCCAAGCGTATCTCAATAAGGCCAGTGGGCACAAGTTTGATTGCCTCATTAGTTTTCGTAGACATGGGATGCGAGATTATGCATTCCGTATAAAGCTTTAAAGCTTGTATTATAAGTGATTAGTAAAAAGCTAACGTTATAACATAAGGCTCGTACGGAGACGAAAGCTAAAGCTCTATAGCCGAATCCGACGCCGCGTCAACGTCTACATCCGATAGCTTAAACTCAAGCTTCACGAGGATATAAACTCATCAAAATTCCATCTATTGACCAAAATATCAACTCACATCACAATCATCAGCAGCGCAATTGAATATCACAAAAAAGATTTAGTTTTATACCTTTTCACGAAAACACAATGGTTCAAGTCGGTTTCATCGGCCTCGGTCAAATGGGGGCAGGCATGGTTCCCAACCTAGCCAAAAAGTATCCTCACGAGAAACCCCTCCTGATATTCAACCGCAACAACACAAAATCTCAAGAACTAGCGGATGCCCTCCAAAAGGAAGGGACTGCCGTCGCCGTCGCCGAATCCATAGGCGACCTTGTTCAAAAGTCGGACGTAATTTTTACATGTCTCGCCAATGATGCGGCTATAACCCAAACTATTGACACGGCTATCGCGTCTGGTGATGTTACCGGCAAGTTGTTCGTTGATAGCTCGACTGTCGCTCAAAAATGCACAGATGCTCTATCAGAGCTTTTGGTGGCTAAAGGCGCGAAATTCGTAGCTGCACCGGTGTTTGGCGTTCCAGCCGTTGCTGCGGCGGGGCAGTTAGTATTCGTCCTCGCGTCGAGTAATGAAAAGTGGATTGATGAGGTTATTCCCTTTACGACCGGGGTGATGGGGAGGAAGTATATTGATTTGAGAGGGAGACCTGTTGGTACCGCATCGACTTTGAAGCTTCAAGGAAACCACTTTGTTCTCTCAATGGTGCTTACTTTGAGCGAAAGTATGCTTTTAGCGGAGACGAATGGACTTGGAGGAGACGCTATCTTGGAATTCGTGGAGACGGTATTTGGAGGACCATATGTGAGTGTTCTTCTTTGTTACTATGCTATTTTCTACAAGTTTGGTATCCTGACTGTGGTATGTATAGGGCGCGTATGCGAAGAGGTTGATATCTGGAGACTATGCGACGAATGAGCCCAGGTTTGCAGTAGACAATGCGCTGAAGGACGCAGGTCACATTAAAGATCTGGGAGATAGCAATGGAGTCAAGCTAGCTACTATTGAGGAGGTAATCAGATTACTGAAGATTGTGAAAGGAGAGGTTGGGCCAACTGGTGACATGCCTGGGATGTACGGTGCAAAGAGAGTGGAGGTCGGACTCCCATACAAGAAGTAAATAATCATCTTCTACAGGCTCCAGTTCGTGTGTATATACTTGTTCCTCTATATTAAAGCTCAATGCAATCTTTGATGAGTTCTATTAGTTGATATTATGGTGCATTTATGAAGAGCGTGTTGGTATGGCAATTGATAAGTACCATGCAAGCCAGGTGGCGTTGGTGCCGAAGCGGTTTGTATACCGGCTCACCTCCAATCTCAGCGGTTTCAATCACAGCCTACTAAAACCCGTTGGTGCTACCAGCACTCAGCGGCTTCAAGCCATCGCCCATGATGGGTACCGACAACACCAATGGGCTTATATATATCCTCCGAGGTCTTGGACGATCCCCATCTCCTTCATCTATCATCAAAGCTATTGTCCTTCTTCGGCTTCGAAGAGTCATCACAGATCTATCATCCCGCCGAGCAGCTTTATCATTGCTACTGTATCTAACAGCTATTCTTCTGAATCCCATTCACTTGTTTCGATATCTGCGACATATCGGAACAAGGCGCAAGGGTGATAGCAGTGGCAAAGGTGCCAGCAGATCAGTGTGTGACCAACTGTCACTCGCAAACTGTATCTGCTGCATTTTCTTGCCCAACATGCCGCGCAAGCCCCAATCTCATCTTCAACGTCGCCTTCGAACTATCAAACGAGAGCTCATATCTTCAGCATTTGTCAGAGTCGCCGAGTTTTCAGAGAAAGTCGCGATGGCACTGAGCCCGAGTTATAAATTTGCCCACCTCGATTTTAACGATCCCATTGATGAGAATGAAAAGGATAAGGACGATTCTTTCCATCAACAGCCTGCATCGCTCAAACACCCCCATAACAGTCATTTATTTCGATACTTGACTAGCCTGCCAGATACAAAAGATCCGCAATATGCGGAGTCGGTCTACAATACCAGGGTCGAGTTTCAACCGTACCCTCCGTCGGTGACTAAGTGTCTCGAAAATACTCTTCTCAAAGACCTTATCCTAGGTGAACGCAACTTTGGCAAGTTCCTCCTCGTTAAAGCAGCTCTAGCCCCAAAATTCCTTAATGCTGTCTACGTTCTCATCGAGGATGAGACGGGCCGTTGGGATTTACTTCACATCTTCAATTTCCCCTTCTTCAAAAATGCTAGCGACAGGATTCTTCCCGGGCAATTGATGCTCATCAAAGAGCCTCACTATTACGTCGGGCATGATAGACTGCCAGCAGTTCGTGTCGACCATGCCTCTGACATTTTGTATGTTACATGCGACAATCCACATGTCCCTGACAAATGGCAGAAGAAGGACGCCCACGGCCGAGGTATCTTGCCAAGGGTTCTCAGATATGATGGTGAGCTTAGAATGAGGTGGAAAAAGTGGAATCAAGCTATCGATTTGTAGGTCTTTCCCAATTTCACTTTTCGGCACCTTTAACTAACATGTTCGCTCTAGCTTCAATCACTCCCTACGGTTGATTACGGCTACGAGCCCAGCTTCTGTACCGGTTGCGGACCTAGCACTTCGTGATGTTGTCTGCGAGATTCTCAGGTTCCGTGTCGGTGCCTATTTCTATGCTGGCTACTACGAACTTAGCTTGAAAGACGCTAATATCCTCCTTGCACGAAATTTCAACCCCACTGCCGCCTGGTATAAAGCAAATATCTTATTTAAAAACCGCCAGCACGACGAATGTCGAAAAATACTCCATAAGATCATGCACAGCAAATCGCGATTCAAATTTAAGGAATGTTCAGCGATGCTCGACCAAATCCAGATCCACAAGAACCATTTAAAGGGCCGGTATAATATGCGGCACATCCTTGAGAGGTGCAACGAAGGCAAGCATGAGCTTTTCGCAGGGGATTACGTCTCGGATATGAGGCTCAAGAATAGTCCCGTTCACGGTAGGGGGATGTTCGCAGTTAAAGACTTTAAAGCTGGAGAGCTTGTCTGTGCGGTGAAGGCGTTCGCGACCGTGTATGGGAAGGATAACACCCTAATCGAAGTGACAGACCAAGATGGGAACTTTGTTGAGAAAAAAATTGGGCCGAAACTCGTATCCAGAGTGCTCGAAAAGATGATTTGTGAGCCAAAGTCAGCATGGATAATCTGCAGGCTGGCAAGCGATTATGCTGTGGGTACTGCCTTGACAGATGAAGATGATAATATCATTCTTGATAGGTATTATTTGAATGACCTGAAAACTCGATGCGATGGAAACTAATGGACATCTAGCTTTTATATTAACGAGATTGTTGAGAAGAACGCCATTCAACACGATTTAGTTCATAACCCCTTCCCGGACAAGTGCAATATTATTGATACTGCTACTTTCAAACCATTGTTCGACGATCCCACAATTAACCAAGATGACGACGACTCACTGCTTCATTTTCACAATGACCATGAAGATAAAGACTCCCTTCTCAAAACTCAAAACAGCTTCTGGATCCCCGTCTCCTTCATCAACCACAGTTGTCTCCCTAATGCTAGTCGCGCCATATTTTCCGATATGGCATTCATTACTGCCACCACTGATATTCCGAGAGGCACCGAAGTCTTTCTGAACTACTTGGGCGATGACTACAACCCCTACAAAGACCAGAGTCGTCGCACACAACTTAAGGAGAAGTGGGGTTTCGAATGTGTCTGTCCTTTCTGCAAATTCGAGCTCGAGAACGCTGAGTACTCTATCAGTCTTCAAAAGGTACCCGAAGCGATCAATGATCTACTCAACGGATCTTTTACAGAGGATTTAGATGCCCAAATGAGGGCTGTCCGTGGGTGTATCAATATATTGAGGGACGACTACATGGATACGCCCGATGAAATTCCAAACTTTGAGATGGTATACGCACTTATGGCTGAGGAATGGCTAAGAACACAAACAGATAAGTCTATTGTCGAAGTCATCGATATCAGACCCTACATTGGTATGGAATTGGCCCTGAAAGTCATTCAAGCTTTGCGAGGTGAGTATCGATTCGAAGCCGGGGATATCAGGATTTTGAAATATGGGTTTGTTTGTAAGTGGCTTGTTGAAGCGTACATGCTTGCTGCTGTCTCTATGTCTAGGTTCTATGGGCCGGTATATTGGACTCTTAGGGGTGCCGCGAAAGCGCTTTACGGTATGGTTGCTGGAGAGAGCGTTACTTTTGATAAGGTGTTTTGGAGCAGGATTAATGATGGGTTAGGACCTTTGACGGAGGAGAATATGCAGCCTGGGGATGATATGATTGATTACTTGGTAAGCGAGGGGCTGGATAGGAGCGAACTTGGGTAGAGTTTTACTTTTACTCAGGTTTTATACTACTGATATTCCCTTTGGTGCAGTAATGGTTGAGATGGATGGAAGGCTGCATGATATTAATTCATATTTGTTTGAGAGCGTTAGGTCTCGAATGTTAGCTGTAGCGGGTCCGAATTCTTACATTCTGTCGGACTTTATGTATGCCGTCGAAAAGAATTCTAGAAATAGGTAGCGGCTAAAACTCAAATCCAGATAATAGCCCAAGATATACCTCAAGCTTTGCATATTTTGCCAAAGATTGTAACAGTTGAAAAATCGTGAGTCGGTGTTGATAAATCGATTAGAGCGCTTCCCCGGTCCAAAAGTTTAGTTAAAAGACCGTCCCCGGTCATCTTATGCTCTGTTTGTGTACCAACACAGTTCAATGAAGCATCAAAACACCTTTGCCAAGGAGACGACTTTCAATCTAATTGGACACAAAGGTTGCCTGATTTCCCTCCCCCATGCATCACGCTGCGTCTGGCTTCAGGATATCTATGCGAGTCTCGCAGCAAGCCGGACTCGAAACCGATATATATACACGGTATCTCGTAACCTCATATATATGACGTTGGTGCCATTCAAGTCCTAGCCACCAAGGCTTCTGATAACGACAACCTTTAGCTTCGAGAAGCAGCCATTCCTGCTCATATCCATCCGAAACGTCTACTCTCTTCGATTAAACTTCATCTATTCAGCATACTATCATCATGGGCGTCGCGGGAGATGGGGTCATGGACCTCAGTGAGGAGGATGCCCAAGCCTTTCGCATCCAACGCATACTCCAACAGCAAGCTAAAAACCTTACCGGACAAAAACCCCGTCAAAAAATCCCTCGATCCGAGTTGATCAAAGCTCTCGAGGACAGAACCATACTCGATGAAGGATGCACTTTTTCGGGCGCGAAATACGATTCTATCGATTTCTATATCGAACCTTATCCGCCATCATGCACCCGCCCCGAGTTGCTAACCAAGATTTACATTGATGATTTGAAGCTAGAAACTATTCACCGTGGAAATGTCATTTTTCTTCGTACCATAACAGAAGCGAAGCGTTTGACGTCTGCTTCCATCATTGTGGAGGATGAGAGGGGAGATGCGACGCAATTGCAAGTGTATCATATCGGTCGAAATATTGACCTGAAGGAGATGTTTCCTAAAGGACAAGTTATCGTTATTAAGGAACCCTTTTTCAAGTTCTCGTCGACAGCAATGCCGAGTATACGAGTCGACCACTTTACTGATATGCTTCTGTTGGATGATGACGAAGTTATGGTTCCTGAGAGCTGGGCTATTGAAGAGATTGATAGGAGTGCTGAGGATTATAAAGGGTTTGGGAATGACGCTATGAGGATGGGGAAGACGAGGGAGGCGATAAAGTGGTACGTATAGCAATCAGGTTGATGTGGGATTATATTAAAGACTGTACTAATGTGCTCGAAGGTATACCGCAGGTATCAAGATAGCGGAGGCATCCGATATGCGTCTCGCTCTTCTGCTCAATCGTTGTCTGGCTCATCTCTATTATGAAAGCTACCAACTCTGTGTTGAAGACGCCGATGCCGCTCTGCTAATAAGTCCTAATAGCGAAAAGGCCCTCTTTCGTAAGGCTAAAGCTCTCTATGAGCTTCGTCGATTTGCCAAATGTGGCAACACTCTCAAACAGCTCACCAAAACCTATCCGTCGAACGCCGAGGCGATAAAGGACCTCGAAAGGGTTCGTCAGCGAGTTTCTGAGGAGACATTCGGACAATTTGATTCTAAAAAGTTGGTCAAAATGGCGAGGAGTGATAAACCGGGAATGGAATACGATTTTGCAGACTATACTGCTCCCGTTTATACCAAAACCTCAGACATAAACGGCAATGGGCTTTTCACAAAGAGAGCTGTGAAAGCGGGAGAATTATTATGCTGCTGTAAGGCTTTTGCAAATTGCAAAGGAAAAGAGAACGGCATTTCTTTGACCATGGACCCTGTTAGCATGACAGTCAGTCAGGCTCCTGGCGCTTTTGTCGCTGATGTTGTCTTGGAGAAATTGAGACGAGAGCCGTTCTTACTAGCCGAGATCGCGAAGCTATATAACGATTTGGAATACAAACAGGGAGTAGGAAATCCCGAACAATCCGATACACCAGTTATAGATTCGTAAGTTGTCAATACAGATATCACTATCGCAGTTGTCTTCATGGTGCTGACTTTTATACCGCAAGATTCCTCATTAAGCAAATAGTTCGCCTAAACGCCTTCTCTTCATCCTCTTACTACGACGAATTCCCAGAAATGAGGTCAACACCTACATCATTCCGAAACCCCTCAAAGTCGAAAGAGAACCCGTTCGATCCTAATTGCGGATTCTGGATACTTCCATCGTATATGAACCACTCATGCGTTCCCAACGCCCGCCGTGTCATCCTCGGGGATATGATGGTAATCCATGCTGCTGTCGATATACCAAAGGACACCGAAATCTTGATCTCATATACAGACTCGAAACAACCCTACCAAGATAGACAGGGGATGTTTGAATTGAGTTGGGGCTTCACCTGTCACTGTCAACAATGCAAGTTCGAATCCACGGTGAACAAGTCGATGGAGGATATAATGTTTGAAATGCAGAGTATCGTACTTGAAGTCGGATATGGAATGGGAACGGTCCAGGTCGCGGAGAAGATGATGGAGTTGTGTGGTAAACTCGAGAGATTCTACACTCATCCTGCAGTTCAAGTGCCGCGGTGGTTTTTGGGTGAGCATTTGATACGGTTGTATGGTTATTATAGCGATGTTGGGATGGCGCAGGAGGCATTCACGGCCCTGCATATGGCACCTAGAGCGTTTGGTGCGATCTATGATGTTACGGAGAACGATGGCGTAGTATTTTGGCATAAAGGATGGGCGGACGCGGATTTAGTTAGGGCTTATGTGAGGCTTGCTGCGATTACTGGGGTTGTAGGCGGAAGGGTCGCGGATGGGTGGCTGCAGGTTGCGAAAGATATGTACAGGGTTGTGGCTGGAGAGGTTGATACATTTGAGGAGACGTTTGGAGGGGTTATTGGAAGTTGGAAGGAATAGTGGACTGACGCTTTGGTTTGAGGCGCTCTGATGTAGTATCCTGGATAGCTCTTTTCACAAGAGCAACCATCGTAGACACAAGCTTATAATTATGGTTGAAACCTAAGATATTGAGATAGGTTCAAATTTGAGGACAATGTCTTACTGAGCTGAAAGTTCAATCTATAGTCCGCCAAAGCTATTAAACAAAAGAGCCGTCCTTAATTCACCGGTTTTAATTTCACATAAAGCTATGAAATTATACTCGCGCCTAAATTTTAAGTGTCGCGAAACCAGGACGGCATCTGGTTAGCGACACAAAATCTCTTTAATAAAAAAAAGGCAAATAATTAATTATCTAAATATGGAACATGGTTTAAGCAATCACGAGACTTGAACCAGATGCAGAACTTTAACATGGATATTACGGTGTTTTTGGGTGATAAATGTCGAATTTGATATTCTTAGTTTACGAAGTACGTCAAAAATACAAATTTCACAATTGCGATATGACAATGAGAAGTAATTGAGAGTACGGTTAGAATGATATAAGAAAGTATAGAGATATTGAGAGCATGACAGTCGAACCTCGTCATTCTAGTTGATATGCGCAATTTTGTCAGCAATAGTACGAAAGAGCCTGTATAAAACTACCTGACAAGTTTCTTGATTCATATAGCAGGGAAATAAAATATATACCCCTTAATTCCCAAAATTAAGTTCCAATGCTACCGTAGTGTCTTTTCTCGCGAAATAGCTAGTTTGCCACAAGATTCAGAAATCGAGATCACTCTTCATATCTTTCTGTGGAGATGTTGGGATCAATCTTGATCCCTTTTTGTAACAATTGACTATCGGAAACGTGATGGCCGCCTCCCTCACAGACCCAACCGTCATTTGTCTTATTCCTCAGCCACGTGTACCCCTGTTCACATTGACCTATAGTTTTGAGAGCTTGCACAAGCTCAGGTTGAGCGGTGACACTAACCGCTTCATTCGCACGCATCTTTGCAGTGAAATCTCGGAGTTGGTCGTCCAGTTCATCATATTGAGTCTTGACTGCATTGATTTGACGGCCAAGGTCTCCTTCCTGAGTTTTGCGATCTCGTGTTTCTCTGCTGAGATCACTTTGCAGACTAGTGTCGGCAGCCTCTCGCTCTGCTTTTTCTGAGGCTATATGCTCATCGACGAGTCGCAATGCAGCCACACGGGCTTTCTTTTCTTCGGAAAGTTCCCCGTTCATAGTTTCGCCTAGTGCGATGCGATCTGACTTCTCCTTCTCAAAGTCTTTCTTAAGTTTGTCGATACTCGCGCTCGAAGTTGTGGCAACCTCGTGTTCTTCAGCAATAAGATTGTGGATGTTCTGTTCAGATCCAAGACGGTCAGATGTTTCTTGTCGGAGATCCTTGCGGAGAGCTCTCTCGCTGGTTGAACGAGCATCCTGTTCAGCGAGCAATTGCTGTAAGATTTTCTTCTCCGAAGTAGTGCGTTCCGAAGTCTCATCCCTAATAAGACGACCCAGCTCGTCTCCCATCGTCTTGCGATCCTTTGCGGCTTGACCAAACCGGCTGGAGACGGACGAGGCAAGGGCGTCTCTATTGGCGCTTTCTTTCTCGATTAGATCGCCGAGATAGGCCGCGAGAGCGACCCGGTCGCTCTCCTCTTTGGAGAGGCGTTGACCAAGCTTCTTCTCGGCGGCGGTACGATCTGAAATTTCGCTGGAGAGAAGGCTTCGAATAAGCTGTTCACCGACTTCACGGACACTACGCTCCTTATCAAGTCTGGTGTTCTGATCGAGGATTTCGGCGGCGCGCTTACGCTCTTCTTTCTGAAGAAGCCCCTTGAGCTTGCGCTGAGCGGTAGCACGGGCGTTTTGCTCCTGGATCAATTGGGCATGCTCTTTCGAGAGGAGCCCGTCAAGCCTGGAGTCACCAAGCCTTCTGGCCTCTTTTTCGGTGTCGATACTCTCGTTGATAGTCTTTTCAGCAGCTTCACGGACCTTCCTTTCCGCGGCAGCGGTGTCCTCGATGATTTTTTGGGCCGCTGCGCGGTTCTTCACTTCTTGATTGATCATGTTCTTTATCTCCTTCTCAGCGGTCTCGCGGTCCACGTTTTCTTTCTCGACGAGGTCCTGCAAGTGCTTCTCCTGAACCTTACGCGCGGCAGTCTCCTTGGCTCTACTATCCGCGGCTTTCTTCAGGGCTAGGGCAACCACTTGCTGTTCTCTGGCGAAACTGTCGATGATTGCCTGCTCAGCTGTAGATCTTGCAGCCTTCTCGCGAGAAATTCTGTTGGAAAGACTCTTTTCAGATGCTCTACGTTTCTCCTGCTCTTGATACGCCATATCCAGGATATCAAACTCTCCCATGCTCCGTTCGCCGCTTTCTTGAATGATATCAATTTCAATCTGATCAAGACGCGAGAGAAGCCAGTTCCAGGTGGATACTAAAGGTATAATTTTTAGCGTCAGCGAGGGGCGAAGGGAAAGTGGAAAGAATTTCATGCAGATGCCGTAGAATCTACTCACAGCCTTTGTTATAGTAAATCCAGGAGTAATATCCGACGATAGCAGTACCAGCACATGTTAAGAGACCGATAGTGCCGGCGAAGAATGTCCAAAAGATGGTCCAAAGGGCTGAAGCAAGCATATCACCGCCGCCACAGGAATTAGTCGTGCAGACGGACATTGTTGAACCTACTATAGGACGAAGGTTTGTCAGCATCGGGGTAATCTTTTAATATACACATGTATATTACAATTCTGCAGATAACTCTGCAACTACACATACGGGACGATATATAGTAAAATTTATGGCTGAGTCGTTGAAGCTATGCTAAAGTTGTGGAGCTGGTAATTGATGAGGGTGTTTAAATTTTTCTTTGGGGATATAGTCTGGAGACTGAGAAGCTGCTTTGATACTGAAAAATTGAATGTAAACGATGGGAGAATATCCTGTGGTTTATATAGACAAAGGCCTCTGACCTCACCAATAGGGTTTCGAACAATGCTACATTCTACCTTTTGCCATTTCAATTGAAGTCCACCAAGAAAACCAAATTTCGCCCTTACTCTACTACGTGTGTATATCTTTTCTGCCCGGGAGCTCTAAAGATTGTCACCTTCGAGCCGGCCAGCTGCGTTCGAAGTATCTTGAACATCGCGGTTTTGGAGGAGTTGGTATATACACCGCAGTAACCAGCTCCTATGAGTTTATCAATTCAGCTAGCCCCAGATTTTCATGCAAGTTTACGTTTTCGATAAACCTAGTTTAGGAATGTGCTTCGCGCATCGCGGGCTTGTCAACTTAACGAGTGGAGGAATGTGATCATGCAGGTCAACGCACAGGCTGTACAGTCAGTGAAACCAGCGGGAGACGGGATACGGAACGGGTATTAGATTTCAACTTGCATGACAGCCGTCGTTGATCGATCGAAACCTGATTAAAATTGAATGGAAAACTCGATATCGTCCAGTTTCGAGACTTTTACATAGACTCCTGTTCGGCATCTTGTTTGCAGCTCACAAAGCGGTCATATATTTTTACAACATGCTTCCTTTGTGTTATCCCGTCTGCTCAATACAACTCAACTCACCCGATGAAGCTTCAGTCTATTGGGTGAATTTTGCATTATTGAGAGGGCGATTGGCTTTTTGAGAGTTCGGGCCTGGATTAAACGGGATTTAAGCAATCTTTGTTCCCCGCATTCGAATTCAAGACACAGGTGCACACGAGGGTTTGAACCGAACCGTATGGTTGGTTGACGAGTCTAGATTTGCCGAATGCTGTTAGGCAAATAAATACCGCAAGTAAGGTTGCAATGCCAATACACATGCAAGATATATGCACTGCATATGTCTATAGAATCACGCACATTAGGTATGCGTGAATGGAAACATGTATTCCAAAAGACATGTTCGCATATCCCGGTTTACTAGGGGCATTCCACCACACACCAATGATATATATAAGATTGCAGGTCTCTCACATCTAGATCAATACACCGTGATGCGAATCTTGGATATTGCAAAATTCTACCATCGCGCGACAACGTCTTTACTATTGGAGGGGACTGGGTAGTTGGATTTTTATGCATGCAGATGCATCGACATATCTGAACACACTGCACTGCTTACAGCCGGGAAATATAAATCCTGATTTTCAAGATCGGAATTGCGCCAGCTGTACAAATATAACGTACGTGTTCCGTCGATATGTCACCGAATTGGAAACATTTTAAATTGAAGACGGATCCGGTCGTCTCTACTTACTTACCATGATTGGCGACGAACATCCCACCTCATAGATCATGATAATGGGCAAAACAAGCGGAACAGTATATGGCGTGGATAGGGATTATTAATCGTGATCCTATATGCAGTTTTGAGATGATATTGCATTAGAATTAGCAAATTTAATGCAATATACTCAAAACTGCCTTTGATCGATCTGACATAATCCCGATGAGAATCAAGTGTTCCTTTTAGACGATAGATGAGTCTTTTGCTAGATTATATGTTGCTTGCATACATGCGTCTCGACTCGTCGGAATTCTTGGAAGTGTGCAATAGTAGTAGAAATTTCAACTCCCTGATTTTACAGGAAGTTTTTATTCGTTTTTCAACTGTAGGATTTGCCGCCGATTCAATTCCGACAAATTCCATTTCAGACAAGAGTATATCATGGAGAATGACCTTTTAGGAGTGCAGTTAGTTTGACCAATTGAAGATTGTCGGTAATTCGAATACATAACGTCTGCGGAACAAGCTAAGGAAGAGAAGGATTTACTTTGCTCGATCAAGATGGCATCTAGTTTACGAAACAGGGTTTACCGAACAATAGTTGAGTTAGGGGTCGATATCAGAAATGGAGAACAGGACTCTTAACTGGAGGTTTGAATTCGGTAGAATTCTTTCTGAAACAGAGAGCGTTCTAGGCTTTAATATTCAACTTTTTTTACTGACAGCAGAGAAGTTTCTAGGCACTTTTGTTAGGTTTTAGGTTACTTGGAGTGGTAAATGATCGGTTGACCGAAACTGCGCGATAGCGATACTGAAATTGCCTCCAGCTTTTAAACTCCAATGACCCAGACCGTTTGAGTAATATTTGAGGCGATGAGACTAGGCCGTTGTTGCTTATCGACAGACTGTGGAGAGTGTGATGAAGGCATGGTGTCGCCCTGATGGTAAATAAAGAAAATTTGTATCGATTTAGTGATCACTCGTTAATGATAATAGTGAATTGATCGACTCATGACTTGGAACTTTCAACACGAACCGTGAGATTCGGAGCTAAACGGTAACCAATAATGGACTGGTCTTGCAGTACATTGTGCTAGACTTGCGGCGTTGGGAAGTAGACGTTTTCTGGGTACGGGATAGTTAGAATGAGATAAACAGATTCAGTGATTTGTAAAATCCACGTTTATCGTTAGAATAATATAACATTATTCCGAGAAAAATAGGTAAAACAAAACGCCTGATCAGCTGAATTTTGAACCTGTCATTCCAGCATCGAAAGAGAAGATACCCAGGACGGGTTTCTTGAGTGTGGTATTCATGTGGTTTTGGGCCACTCTAATTTGATTCAGGGTTTTGAGCCAAAGCTAGAAAGTACTAACTAGTGTATAAGATATACTTGCTCAGCACGCTAGAGCCCAAAGCAAATACTGAAGTACTAAAGAAGGGGACAGCCTAGAGGCTTTTCTTTTGATAGGAAACATTCCTAAAAGAGGAATAGTTTTTCCTAGTTAGTTACTTATTTGTCCGAAAACTTTTTCGGCGGCCTCGTTGGCCTCTGAGACCTCGTTCTCGCGAGATAGCGACGGCATCTAACTCACGGGACAAATGTGATTAGCAGTATTACCCCTAAACCTTTAATTTTATTTTTTATTTTTTTATTTATAATTTATAAGGTAATTAAATTTAACCGTTAACAAACCTGGGTAATGTTAACATTTGTTTGCTTAAAGTAAATGCTGTCGAGAAGACCTGCAGTTGTGGTTTGGCTTGTGCTGGTCCTGGTGCTGCAAGAGAGGCGGCGTCGGGTTGCTGTGCGTGTCGTTGCTGTGGCTGAGGAGGGGTCTTTGGTTCGGGTTTGGAGCTCTCAGAAACGATGGGATTCGAAACCCTATGCCTCTTTCACAGAGTTCCGCTAATCAGATAGAGTTTTGCGAACGCTCCGAGGCTTCGGCGGAGTATTGAACGCGTCATACTAAAAAGGTCGGGTTTCACAGAGCCCGACGCTGGTCTCGTTTGCCTCTGCTCGACGCAGGTTGCTATTGCGTCTCTGGCGATGCAAGATCGTCAACACAGCTGCAGGCCCGTCGACCAAAACCACGCCTCCTTCAACAAAGTTATATTGTCCGACCGAATATTAGGAATGGAGTCCCCTTCCTTCCAAACGACGTAAGTTTTGTCTCAGCACTAGCTTCTTGATAAATACAGCTAGCAGATATTTACTAAGACAATCCCCGCATTGCCAGCTACCAGTGGCACGACGCCAGGGGATATCGACGGATGGCTAGCCGCAAGGCGCATCTATCTGAAATAGTTCAGCTACAAAAGTTTACTCAGCGAGTGCATCGAGATCGAAATACTTGATCGCACGACGCGCGGGTCATACCGACTCTTGCTTCCACGAAATTGCTTCTCGTCCTGCTTCAAAGCGACTGGCGAAACAAGGCTACATAGCCGCTTAGTCCCAGTCCTGGTGCACAGCCCACAACGCCTCATGATGCAGAAACCAGGATGAAATGTGCCACCAGGCTGCAGGTGTTTTTCGCACTAGAATTTTCGAACCAAACGGAGCCTCAAGAATAGGTTCGGCTGAACGATTTCGCGGTGAAGGATTTATTAGAAGGTGTCCCTCTCGCGTGGCGAGATCGCGAAACCTGATCCGGCGGAAGTCAAAAGCGCTCGAACTTCGGGTGTGCTGCAAACCGCAAATATTAAATTATCTTACCCTGCAAGAATCTGGTATACCTACCGTCGGCAATAGCTGGTGTTCGCATTCGCGTTTGGTCTCAAGACGATGCAAAATATGGCGATGAATTTACTCCCGGACGAGTGGGCATCTAAGCTGCAAGTCGAAGTTTATGAGCGTTCACCACCATCGAGTACATCAGGTGAGTATTCCACAGCTCAGCATTGACACGCGGTGTAGCTAACAAAACTGAATAGGTAACAAGTGGAACACTCGAGTAGTAGACATCCGAGATTTCCTGAATGAAGGTACGATATATAACAATTGGGGTTATATTTAATTCACGTTGATACTTACTAATATATGGTCCGATGACCAATAATCGCAGATAACTACTCTCCGAGTTTTGTGTAGGGCACTAGCGTCGCCACCGAGAAGAAAGAAAAAAACTACATATTAACCGCTATTGATATAGATTCGCATCAAAAACTTTATTAGAAAAAGACGACCCTCGAGTATTGGATCTCAGAAAACAAGCCAAAAAATATTATGGCATGCCCGATGAAGTCTGGTCGAAGACGCACTGGGAATCCAATGGCTTCTTCGGATGCGCTGGTAACGAACGAAAATTACACAGTTTGGTGCCAAACTCTCTACAATAAAGCAACCGAGAGATGAAGGCTAATGCGAACTAGGAACTTGGTTTCGGTTTCTTGTGAAAAAAGTTGACGTTCTTCAAGTCAAAAATACCTTACGCAACACTTCTGCCATTAGTTACTCGTGGCTCAAGACTGGTTTCTTCACCACATGGTCTCCCGATGGCCGACAGAGTATACTTTGCTTAGATTGTCCACCGGAAGTCAAAGACCATATATGGAATGCTCTTCAAAATACAGATACAGACTGTTTTCAATTCGATCCGTATTGCTTTCACCCAACCGTCGTTAATGCGATGGTTGCGGCGTTCGACGAGTCGGTGTGGTTGCTTCGGGATGCAGTTCGGGATGTGGAAAAGGCAAGTAATCCGCAACGAAGGAGGGGATTAGCATCCGCATTTTAGAATTATTCTAATATCAGATTTCAGAATCGACATTTTCATGCGTCCACGACATATATTCGACATTATAGCGAATATGCGCAAGAGCTTTCGAGGCATGTGCTCCATGCTTGGGAGATTTTGAACGTAGCAACGGAAGTCATGATCAAAATGATGCGAAGACATAGGGACTTCATGTCTAGGTTGGATGGCTACACGGAGAAGGAGAAGGAACAGGCCATGGAACTTGACGACAAGCTCGATTTTTATCACGGTCTGTTATTCGGTTTTAAATGTCGATGTGACTCGATGCAACAACGACATCAGAATGAAATTTCGTTGGTAAGTTCAATGCCTAGCATTTGATTCAGGCAATTTTCTTGGAACTTCTTCGACTAATTGACAACCAGGCCCAAAGTCATGCGGTCGCGGCCGATGCTTCGGCCATGAAAACGATAGCGATCATTGGGGCATTGTTTTTGCCGGCGACATTTGTTTCCGTAAGTTTGGCATATTATACCACAGTGAAATTTCAGGCTCTCTAACGAACAAAAAAGGCCATTTTCAGTATGAGCTTTTTTAGTAACGGGGGCGGCGGATCCAATGGACCATCTTCGGATATGTCTGACCCTAATTCTGGATCTCAAGGTTGGAGCGTGTTGCCGCAGTTCTGGATATATTGGGCCTTCGCTATCCCGTTGACGATCCTCGCCATGGTCTTCTTACTTGGTCGCGAGCTTTATCGGAAGCTCAGAAAGCTCGGTGGGCGTTTCAAGAAATTTTACCAAAAAATGTGTTCATGAGTATCTTATACTGTTACCTAACATTGTAGATGAATTTAGCGATTGTTACCTTTCGAGTTTTTGTAAAATGGAGTATATAAAGATGGATGTAATAAAATTAATCTTGGGTCACAGGAATTGGAATGAAACACCCTAGATCAAGCGGAGGTTGTGATGGCGTAGACTCCTTTTTGTTCAACTAGGTACTTAAGTATTTGTCTATTTAATTATCATTCTCACAACGCTAGCTTTACTCAAGTTACGCCGGCCCCGTCTTCACGATGTGATACGCCACGAACCCTCATTTGGAACACATTGAAATATAACATGCCACCACCTACGGTCATCAGCTATACGACTAACCGGCCTCGATAAGAAAATATGAAGCCACCCCGCCTTATGCCTGGGATCGGAATCTCTATCAACCATAGAAACGTCGATTTCGTCGAATTTGCGCGAAAAACTCAAAAGAAAATGCTGCAAAAAGCTTTCCACAGAGTGTCCATTGCCTTTTTTCGAAGAGGTTGTGGTTTCTAGTTGTTCATATTTGAAAATAACGCCATTGTGATTACTCTCGGCTGCCTCTTTCGTGTCTGGTTTGAAAAATCGCTGGAGGTGTATCGTAATCTTTAATGGTCCGTGGTATGGTGGACGCGAGAGATGGCGGTTTGGGTTTACATGTTGGATAATTGATTTGATAAATTCGTGGTGTCGCTTTGATTTCCGACAATGTCCCCTTTCGTCATATATCTTGCTCAAAGCTTTACGAATCATTGTTGCGAGAGGCGGGTAGATGTCAAGGTGGTGCTGGTGGGTTACCGATTTTGCGCCACCGCGGTCTAGTAGCCAAGCTGAAGACCTCTTGTTGGATATATTTGCCTGTGCCACCGTAGGGTCGGGGTTTCGATACCGATCACAATGCCCTGCTATTCCTTTCGGGGGCTCGGAACCATCCCATCGCCAAGTGTTCCATTGGATGATTGGGTTTCTAGAACTTTCAACAATGTCCTTGAAAATGGGATGGACCAGCCGAATATAGCTCAGAAGGTCCCTGCTGGGGAGGTAGATGAGGATGTTTTCAATCAGCTCTGGGATGCATATGATTCGTTTGCCCGCCATCTGAATTGGTAAACGACAAAAACTCGAGCTGAGTCCTCCGATTAAAATAAGAATAATAAATTAATAATATATGGGCGTATAAAATGTAGCTGAATATTCGAAACTCTTGAAACTTGGCCCTGAAGAATTTCTTTTGTGTGGAGTCAAAAATTTAAAGACATTATCCTGTTCCACGTTCCGTAGGAGAAGGATCCAGATAGGGAGCGCAAAGGCTGAACTGAGTCGAACGGCACCGCCACTATAATTGTGTTACAACCACTGGTTTGACGGATGCTCTTTAAAATGCAATAGCCTCTCAATATCGACTCTCAATATTTATTTTCTAGTTACTTAAAATCTTTATAGTGTCCAGATTGTTTTACGCTAGGTCTGAGTGCGATACAAAGTAGTCTCTTCCTAGATCAGTATGAGGTTGGTCTCGTTCTCAGACCCAACACGGAACGCTATGAGATCAATATTCTCGATGCTATAATATACATTGCATTGAAATTTTACTCGCGGTCGGCGCACCTACTAAGCTTAACAACAAATACAAAATAAAAAACAAAAACTCTAATTTAAATCAAGATCGAGACTGCCATTCTCGAGGGGTTCATTACTTGATAACCATCCTTCCCGACGCTCAAACCCATGTCGTCACTATTGTGTAGGAAAGACTCTCTGCCCTTCTCATATTTCATCAGATCATTGAGGAATACGTTGGCCGTGTTCTTCGCTTTCCCGACTTTTGCGTATTTAGCCACGGACATAGCGTATGTAATCATATTCTTCTTTGCTTCAACTTGTTTGCTGAGAAGATGTGGTAAATGCGAAGTTAACAACCAAACGTTCGCGGTGTCATCAGTTATCGGAAGAGAGTTGAGAATAAACTTTTCGTTTACTTTGGCGAACGGGTTGCTGTTTGGTGCACCGACTTTGGGAACAGGCTGGAACCAGGAGGAAGGTTTGTTCGGAACGAAAACTTGGTAGTACTCCTGGAGATAATTCACAGCAGTGTGCTGGGGAGCGGCGATGTGAATACACATAGTCATGACATCCACGAGATCATCAAAGGTGTTGATAGATGGGAACGACTTCATCTGACCACCTGCTGGGTCTCTCATTTCCTTGACCCAGTTTTGGATTTGTTCATCGTTTTTCACGAGACCGTCAGGTTTGAGTCCCCATTCGGCCTCCAACATGCCTTTGATGAAGGCGCGAATGGAGCCCCACATAGCTAACGCATTCTTAGCGTATGGGTATCGTCTCCATTTCTTGTCTTTGAGCTTGGCTGCAGTATTCGGGAATCCGCGCTTATTAAGATCGTTCGGAATATAGAGATCCTTCCATACGAAGTTTGCGAATTCATGCTTAATAAACGTTTTTAGTTGGGGTATTTCCATTGCGTCGATGTTATCAATGATCTGGGGGACGAGGATATCTCGAGCGCCCTTGTTTAGAGAAAGGGTTCTATCCCAATGAGGTGCCAAAAGCTTGTAAACGGGGTGGTCATTTAAGAAGGATCTTTCAGCGGCGACAATAACAACTTCTTCCACTATGTGAGTGTGGACCAAGTGAATGGTGATTTCGTGACGATGCCAATCGCTAACTTGGACGCACATCTTTGCGTACCGCCACGGCCAATCAGTTTGTTCCGTCTTTTTGTCGGCCTTTGGTGTTAATCTCCGGTTAAATATGACGACGGACTCGCGCAAATCCGAAAGTTTCGATTTATCATAGAAGGAGCCATTCCATTCGATATCATCGCCCTTGTAATCGAGGACGATAGCAAGTGGATGAAGTTGACCCTCTGAGTTTAATTCAAACAGGCAAACCGCTGCACATCCGTAGCGTGAATGATAATTGGCACCCCTTCCATTCGGTGTTCTCAAAGTCTTAAGATCGTCTTTACCCTTCAGCCCGATTGCTTTCCTAAAGTAGCTAGCGTCCTGAATGTACAGGCTACCTTTACCAACCCTCTGTTCTATATATCTCTTTGCATTTGTATTCCTCGCTTTATCTGCCGCAGCCACGAAACTGCTAGCCCAATTCTTGGATGCTAATCTGATAGTAGCAGGATTTGGCCCCGAGAAGTGCTGTTGCGCAAATTGTTCGTCTGTATACCAGTCCTCGCGAAGGGCGATGGTGGGTTGCGTATAAATACTGAGGAGTTTAGGTCCTTTTGTTGTGTATAGCTCTGCAGTCTTCTGCCGGAGGGCCTCTAAGCTTGTATTGACATCTGCCCACTGGGTAGCTCCACCGAAAGTACTGATTTTACCTGGGATACGAATGGCGAAGAGGCCAGCAATAAGAGGGTCGAGTTTGAAGTCGAAAATAGTCGTGATTGCAGTACTATCAGCGAGCGGAATAATATTCAGATGAGGAGGATATTCCTTGTCTATATTGGTGCTCCACGCATAACGAAATTTTTTCACAGGGATCGGGAGGCTCAGAGCGATTATAGGTTCGGTTGAATTTGCAATATGCATCGCCACATAACTAAGTGAAAATCATTAGCGATGCCCGGAGTTACAGTAGAGCTGGAGGGAACTTCGCCTTACGTTTTGATAGAGTCGTCATAAGTTTTTACGAGCGTCGTTGCACCCTCTTCGTAGGTCATTTCAAGACCACTGTCGTCACTGTCGTCATCATCGCCGCGCTGCAAGCGGTTACGAGGAAGTGGAATAACCTCAGTGCCGTCATCAGGGATATCTATTTCTGCGGGTTCCCCAGCCGGAATGGCCAATCTAATGGACCTCATATGACTGTTGAAAACGGTGTCATCGACTATGTCAGGATCCAGATTATCCAATTCGTCTTCGAGATCGGAGTCAAGCTCTTCATCAGACTCGTTATAATCATAGTCGTCGTCATCATCACCGTTCTCAGTGTCTGGATTATGATCTCTGGACTCTCCAGTAGAAGGATCATGAATGGTGACGTCGAAGGATCCGTCTGTGAGAATACTTTGAATGAACTGTCCATTGCTTCCTGAGGTGAAGATATGGACGTCCCTTTCGCAGTTACCGTTCGGGGCTGCTACAACTGCGATGTTTGTGCCATGCTGAAGTCTATCAGTGATATCTCCTTTGGGGCTCCAATCCCCATCTCCTTGTTGTCTGGCCACAAAGAGCTGGTTATCATCTGTCCAAAACACCAATACCAACCCCGGGACGCTTATATTTCCATCAGAATCTTTTTGTGGAACACTATTTGCTACAGCGATCTTGGAGTTCGAAGAAGCTTTCATACTGAAAGTTCCCTGCCGCCAACCGCCCTCCTCCCAGGCAATCTCCCCAATCGTGTTATCCGGGGTGAGGAAATAATTACGGAGTGATGGACTAGTCCAAGACCATGGGTGGCGATTAATGCTGGCGATAGGAGAACTGTGAGCGACTTTATACCCAGCAGAGGTTTTGAGATCATGTCCTCCTTCCCATTTGTTATTCCCATATGCGCCATAGCAGTATTCTTTGATTGTGCTATCTTGTGTCGTATGATAAAATCTACATGGAGGGCGACGTTAGATTGACTTGACTTCAAAGGATGCACAAGCGGATCGTATCGAAGTACCTATAATTTTGGACATTATTCCTAAAGAAACTTGCGGCACCCATATGACACCCGCTCGGGAGCGTGTAGAAGGGCAGCCCAAGACGTCCAGTCGACTGTACATCATCGTCGAAATTCAGTTCGCTGATGCGATCATCCTTGCCTATGTAGAATAGGCTTATGTGGACATCTTGCCAAATAGTTGCCGCTAGAGGCGTTCCTAATTGAGAAGCACCCGGCTCCAGAATATCATTGTAGGTCCATTCTTTTGTATTCTTCTCCCAAGTGCCTTCGCAAAGCTCTCCAGTATACTTTTGGAAATATAATTTCTATATTTATGGAATCTTCTTGTTAGGTTTTTCCCAGTTGAAAATATAGTCATAGAAAGGTGAGACTTACGACAATCTCACCATCAGATGATATAACTGATGCGTAAGCACTTTGAAAGTCTGTTTCAGAGGTCATGTTTCCGGTGGTCGCAAATGCGAAGATATGTGACAGATAAAGGTAGAATTTAGAATGGAAATCACTCCAAATTTTTTGAATCGACTTTATTGTTCCGCTCAAATCTTCGCACTTCTATTCTGCTTGACTTGACTTCGAACTGGCGGCCGACGCAGCATTTATATAGGCTCTATCATGTTCGAATGTTCGTGTACAATTGAATACTCAACTACACCAATCCAGTCAATAGAGCTGGAAATTAGCATAAGAATATCGTACGTCCGCGGTGATCCCACTGTTGGCTTGAACTAGCACGCCGCAAAAGCGAGCGAGCGTCGACAGCGCTGGTAGAGTCGCGACCACTCGCAGGCGGTGAACCCTTTCAGGAAGGTTAATGCAGCGACCCATCGAATTCCCCGCTTTAGAGCGTCGTAAGAGATACATTCAACGCTGTATTATCCAGCAGATGCGCCGTCTTGCGATGCGATGAAGCTGAACCAATTGCATATTCTTCAACGTTGCATCCTCTAACTTTGAGTTTTTCTGGGATAACCCTGAACTCTCATTTCGGAGATGCATATGCGCATTCGTCGGCATACTATAATACAGCTTCGGAGAGTTGGCGTTACTTTCAGCTTGCAAATAGAGAGGATTTCGTACACATGATCCACAACCAGACTTCCATTGCATTGAACTAGCCTTAGTTCAATGGTAGACACCACGTATCTCGGTTGTGTTGCATGTTGTTGGGGACTTAGGAGCAGCAAATGCTCAAGCTGCGCAAGCCTAAAGCCACCGAAGGCGATGGCTGGTCTAGTGTGAGGTCTTGAATGCGAGTCAATCCATAGTCCTGAACTCTATTTAGTCCCAAGCTGGTTAATCGCAATCTAGCCTAGGATTATAGCAAAAGTGGTGGGTCTGCCGATCCGCTAAATGCATCCTGCTTCTTGATCGAGATCCCGCAGGGTGACATTCGGGAAAAAGGTCCTTCGAGCGCGCCATATTCCCGAGCGCGCACGGAACGAGTCAGCCTCGAAGCCTGTTCGACCTCTCATTATTTTGATGGAAGATTTGCAGTAAATCAATTGAATCATATGGTCATGTATATGGAATCGATGTAAGCAATAACATCAGGGTCTTGGTGCGCACAAACGCCTATTCGATATTGGTACAGCATTACGCATTATATATGCTCGCGCGAACATTAGCTGTTGAGGTTTCAAATTTACAGGTTCGCAGCAACCGTCTCTAGACACCTAACTACCCAACCTGAGTATCCACCTAGCTTAGTTAGCCGTAGCTTGGGCGCATCAAGAAGGCTGGGGAAACGCGAAACCTACTAGTCACTTAATCAATGTACCAAACCAATCCGCTATCAACTTTAAAAATCATATTCATATGTAACATAAGTTTGCGAGAGGTTGGGGTTTTCTGATTTTCATGACATCCATTGCTAGCCTCGTTCTGCAGCTCGGGCAATCGATTACCTCTAAACGAGACGGTCGGGCGGTCCGTAAAAGTTGAAGTTTCTGTTGCGCGTCAACTGCACGGAAGAATACATGTGCTCAGTTCAACCTCGCAGCACAGTCGAGTTATTAAAATTGTAAAAAGTTTGTGCTTCGCATGGAATTCGCTACAATTACAAAGCATATGTTTAATCAGGGAGCTGAGGTCCCGAATCCGATTCGGATACACCGTCGTCTTTAACCGCGCAATAGCAGCTCGATCGCAGTCGGTGAACTTGGGCGTTTCATACCTGAAGAAACCGTGAAAGCGTGAATCCGCGAATTCCTGGACAAGGGACCTAATATTTGTAAAAGATACACAATCACGCAGACAAGTTCAAACTAGGGATATCCAACCAATATTGCTATGCATCCTCGGGTAGCTAGTACCGTCTTAGTTCTTAGAACTACGACTCAGACCCTGGACAAACTGAACTGATACACCATGAAATTGATATATTTATTGAAGCAGATTGATTGGAATGTGGTTTTCCGAAGGTTAAATTGCTCTGTGAACCATAACAAATTAAAAACTAGTCTATCGTGGTTATTTTGTCTATTTCATCAAGTCGTTAGGTATTAATCATCGAACATCGGTTCCGACTTATTATCATGCAATATCAAGCGCATTAGCAAGCAGTTGGCTAACGGGATGCTAGAGAGTTTCTCTCGAGTCTCTGACTTCATACAACCTCGCATAATCGCCAATTTTATCTGCAGCTTGCTTTCTCCCACCCGAGGCTTGCGCAATTCGGGCATATTTTTCACAATTCTCTTTAAACTTTGCAGATTTGGGGCCTTCTTCCAGAATGGTAAGTATTCCAGCTGCCAATTCTTCGGCGTTCTCGTCCGGTGCCGTCTTCCTTGAGGCCCAGACACCTACGCCGAGCCACTCTGCTCTTGCAGCCATATCGTAATTGTCAAACCACTTTGGCAGAATTACATGCGGAACACCGGCCCTGGAGATTTATATATGTCAGCAAGCTTGTTCATCCTAAGTGGTGATGATACCGATAGGTGACGGACGATGTAAGATTTACATACCATAACGCTTCATAGAATGAGTTGGCACCCCCGTGGTGTACGTTACACACAATATCACCTGTCTTGAGCAAGTCCATCGGCGAGTTCTCCAACCATCTAACAATCTTGACCCTGTCATTGTTCTCACCAACAAACTTGTCTACCAATTCTGCATGCTTCTCGACCTCTTTCCATTTCCACAGGATCTGAATACCAGGTAGTTTATCGACGACAGTTCGTATCCCTTTCAGCATCTCCGTCGCGTGTTTCTCATAAAAGTTACAATGCGTTCCAAGATTGATCAAAACCGTCGGCATTCTTTTAATCCAAACCAATAATGGGTCATCTGATTTTATACTCGATGGGAAGATGATCGGACCGCAATTCGTGATCACGCTATCATCAAATTCGCAAGGGTAGTCGATATCCCGTAGGCATGGGGTGATATGTGGTGCACCATTCAAGTCCAGAATCGGATGTGGTCCTTTCAAACCCATTGCCTTCCGTCTTTTATCCATCAGTTTCCGTTTCGACGATCCCATAATTGCTGAGAAGAAGCTGAGGAATATCAACATGTTGGCCGGTTTTAAATGCAGTGGTACTGGGTACGCATAACCTGTTCCCGACCTGATTTCGAATCAGCGCTTAGACATTAACTCCTACTAAGAAAATTGATGACTCGAATAGATGGATAACTTACACCGGCAACTTCCACATAGTTCTGCTCCTAGGCATCATCCCGCCCACACACTCCTTCAGGAAATTCGGCCACAAAACAACATACGGTTGCTTCGTCAATCTCACAGCATCAATACCCTGCCAGAACAAACTATCCACCACAGCGACGGCGGGTCGTACATCCTTAATGATTTCAACGACGCTTTGGACGCTATCCGAGTATTCGTCTGGACTTTGATGATTCAACAGTTCGTTGAATGTGGGTTTGAAGTGTTTCCGGAAATGTCGAAATCGTGGAGAGTGGCACTGGGTTCGGGGGTCTGGATGTATGACTTGCATTGATACACCAGTAACTACATGTCTTTTGACTTGTTCCCTGGAACCACCAGCAGCTACATTCTCCGTAGGCGCAACTGTCCCTGAGGTGGCATTCTGGTTGGCAAAGTCGACAATGAAGTTTAAAGATTTATCCAAATTTTTATCCTCAAAACTAGCAATGTGGAGATCATACTGCTGCGCCAAAAGCAGCTCGTACAGTGTTGCGAGGTGGACATTGGCCTGCCCTAGTTCCGGATGAGTAAGGAAGAGTATCGAAGATCGAGGAGAAGACATTTGGCTTCGATTGCGAAGATACGATAGTGAATGAAGTTAGGTTCGATTCCTGATCCCAGAAATAAAAAGGACTTGTCCGAAGCTCTATAGCCGCTAACTATCAGAAGGTTTTGTTGTAATGGTGGATCCAGCCAGCAACTGCGTAACTATCGTGAAATCAATGAGACGGCGACGAACTCCTTTTAAATCAACCGCCGAGGAACAGCCTCCGCTGTAATCATTTCACCCTTTTTTCTTCCCTCGCGAATGGCGATTTACGGGTGGAGAGGCCATATCCGAGACGCATTAATTAGCTTCCTCTCGTTTCCTTTCGCCTCCCACCCCTGAAGTCTGAGTAAAGTCTCAAAATTCGAAGTTGGAGCTATCGCAGGTCAGGGTTCTAGCTCTCCCGCAACACACCTAAGCCCTGCCAAGGGACCGGGGTAAGTCCATCGAGCTTCGAGCAAGGGGCGGGTGTGGACCTGTCAAATCCAATTTTACTAATTTTAGGAAGCCGGTTGTCGAGCGATATCACTTTCTTCGAAATTTAAAATTTCGGGAGACGAAGAATCCGAACTGGAAATTACATCTCGGATGCGAACGGAGAGGGAATCGGTTGCGAAAGGTTTGGTTCTCTCTTGAAGCGTCGAAGTTTCAATTCGAAACCGTTCAAGCTCGCAAGCTCAGGGTTTGCGAAGGAGTGGTGGACCAAGCGGTGGTCAAGGAAGCAGGTCTTCCCGAGTATCGAGTTGCATTTTGGAGCTATCCCCAGTACCGTAACTCCTGCGATGCTCATCAGGTTCTAGCTTCATCTCGGCCGGCCAATGAGAGATACTGCCACGACTCTGTTGGTTTGCCTCCAAGACATCCGCAGCCTTCGCATTGCGTACACTTTCACGCGCACGTTCCGCGATGCCAGTCTGTTATTCAGTACGGCATGATCAGGAGTATGGATTTTCGAAATTTCGGGTGATATCGCAGCGCAACTTATCTCCTGGGTGTGATATCCACTTTGAAGGTTGCTGCTATCACAAAATGTGATAGCATAAATTGTTCCGCTCTCCCTTACAATCACTCAGCATGAGCAAGCTGGAGGACCAGCTTAACAGGCTCTCGGGGGCCCGCGATAGCCGCCGGCTTGGAAAATTTATTTTCATCCAGATTGTCTAGATCCATTTTGTCAAGATATTAGAACTCCAACGATCTCAATCATGGCACTCATGTTGGTTGGAAGGCTGGTCACCATGTCAACCCAAACTTTGTCCCATGCAGAACACTGAACATGGTTGGAGCACGCCAAGTATTGCGCAAACCCGTCCACAACAGATTGATAACGCTCAATCTCGGGATTGTTACCTCTTTCTGTACAGAATGGACTGCCGACTCCGGGATGCCGAAAGGTTAGTTTATCCGGCTCATGGTATCGGAACGTGTGAATCGGGCCCGAATTCACTCTCAATCGATCGATCGTGTGATCTCGAAAATCATCTTGTGCAACGAAGAACGTGGACCAATTTGCTTGGCAGTTCTCGAAAAACAATTAAGGGTGTGATTGAGACCAAGAAGTTGGAGTATGGGGGTGCTCCGCCATCGTTCATACAGGAAGACCGTGAAGAGGACTGGAAGTTTTAGATCAATTGGTCAATGCGATCGCTAGAATATGTGACACGAAATTCTATTTACCGTTATTTACAGTTTAGTCAAAATGGTGCACTAACGCAATGGTCGTGCTCCGTCGCTGAGCCGCTTGCTCCAGCAGCAAAATGCTTCAAAACGCCAAACAAACATTAAAATCGCCAATGAACTCCTCGCCCATGATATCAACTCAAAAAATTATTCAACATGAAAATACCTCAGGTTTGTACAACCTCAATTACCGAAGCTGCAGCGTTGAGGCCAATCGCCTTTATCTCTTCATCCGGAGTACCAAGAGTTGTCGCAATTGGAACTGTATCTGTCTGTCGCTTTTCCAACAATAGAGCACCGAGTGGGCCAGTCGACTCATCAAACCCAGTATCTTTCGAATAGATTTGTTTGCCACGGAGCCAGGTTTCGCAAACGATACCATCGAGCTCCTTCGCCTCGTACGGCGTGATTTTGTTCTTGAAGTGCATTTCAGAGGTAGTCACCTAACATCGAACCCAATATTAGCAACTTTTTCACCATCAAATATCGAAAAGAATAAAAAGAGCTGTTATACCTTAAAACTGCTTTCGGGATCAAAAACACAGATATCGGCATCGTAACCAATTGCAATCCTCCCCTTCTTGCCGAGCAACCCAACCTGTCTAGCTGTTTCCTCTGACGTCCACTTGCTGATTTGACACAAATCAACGCCTCGCTTCTTTCCTTCCGTCCATAGTACGCTCAATCCCAGCCCAACAGTGCTGATACCGCCCCAGGCTTGGAAAAAATCACCGCCACCCACGACCTTCAAATTTGGTGTGCACGGCGAATGGTCCGATACGACGGTCTTGATCAGTCCGTCTTTCAACGCATCCCACAGACCATCTGCGTTCGCGCGTTCCCGGATAGGTGGACAGCATTTATGTCTCGTGTCGCCGTCTTTGATGTCTTCAGCTGCAAGGGCAAGATAGTGGAAACACGTCTCAGCGGTGATTTTGACGCCCTTCTCTTGCGCTTCTTTGAGCATCGGGAGGCATTGGATGGCAGAGAGATGGACGATATGTAGCGGTAGTTTCGGGGCGAGTGGAGCTGCGGAAATGATTTCTGCTACAGCGTAGGTTTCGAATGCGGGTGGGCGAGAGGCAAGGAAGGTGGAGTATGCTTCTAGAGGGCCTGTTGGGGCCAGTGGGGCGTCACCGTGGAGAACAGCATCACCGACTGACATCTGCAAGGTATGTTAGAATACTGTATATGTCATTAGGGCAGAGATAGCTTACCGAAATCGGTGGCAGTTTTTCCGCGTGGAACATAAGGACGGTATCTTGATCTTTCAACTCTTCCATGGCTTTCGCGATATCCACTGACGATACCGCGGGGAATTCTTCAACCTGTTTTTTTCAAGATATCAGTCTTAGTCCTCTAGATTCTCCAGAATATGTAAAACTAGTCAATACTCACACCAGATTCGATCAAGAAACACTTGAAACCTCTCACACCCTCTTTCACCAAATCTTTCAAATCTTTCTCGTTACCAGGTATAACACCACCATAAAATCCAACATCAACCCAACACTGTCCTCTCGCCGCGTCGACTTTCAACTTCAAATTCTCAACAGTGGTGGTAGGCGGGATAGCGTTCAACGGCATATCAACCACGGTTGTCACGCCACCAAATGCAGCAGCTCGAGTACCAGTCTCGAATCCCTCCCATTCCGTTCTCCAGCCCGGTTCATTCAAATGAACGTGAGCATCCACCAGTCCTGGCATGAGGACCTTGGGAGAGTAGTCCCTATATATCGTGCCGGCGGGGAATGAAGTGGCAGGGAGGAGTTGGGTGTATACATTGGTGATTGTACCGGTGGCCGAGTCTGTTACTATTGTTGCTGGTGTGATTTTCCCGTCGATTATGGCCTTGCTCGAGGCCAAAACGGTTACCGTCGGGGACGCCATACTGATAGCAATTGAACTTGCGAATTCGAATCGGGATGTGTTGTCGATCTTTAGGTTGCGTTGTTGTGTGTAACGACACTGTCACTGCGATACAATATCGTATCGTCGCCTGGGTTTTCAACTATAATTATAATAAAAAAGCTGAAGATGTAAAGAGACGACGAGGTGGTGAGTTTCTTTTGACTTTTTTCCTTCTCGTCGCAAATGTGGCCGTGAGTTGGGCCCTTTTTATTTTCCTTCTCCTGCCTCTATTTAACTCTTTGAGCTCGTCGCTTTCATCCCACGTTTTTCTTTTTGATCGGAAAGTTTCAGAGATAAGAAACGCTACCACCACACTCTCAGACAGACGGACACACGGCGAGCTCGAGGGACAAAGGTGGAAAAGAGGGTGTGTGTCGGTAACGTTGGGGGCAAAGCAAAACCAGTCAGTCGGCTTAGTCGCAGCGCTACTGCAACAAGTATCCCCTTTGGAGCTCGATTTCCCGTTTCGGTCGTTTCGTACGTTTTTCGAGATAACGGAGAGCACAGCACAGCAGGAGAACTCTTCACTGGGTTGTTGAATCCAAGGAGTATTGGCCAATCGATTAATCAGTATCCTTGAAGTGGATAACTAGGGGATTCTATAAGGAAGGAAGTTTGATATATATTTGCAGAACAATAAAGAGATAACTTTTTGAAGTCCAGCTGAAGTGAGGAAAGACGCCGAGATGGTGCGAAATAAAAATATACTTTTTGAAATGCAGATGACAAAGTAAATTTTGAAATGCGGGGGAATGGACAGCTATTTGAACAATTCGATTTAGAAATTCTTCCTCTTTTCAAGAGATTTATCTGGGGAATTAGGAGGGCATTTGTGGGGTGCATGAATGTGCTTTGGCTTTATACATGTCCCCCCTCTGTCTTATCAAAGTTGCTGCTGCCGCTGTATGCGGGTGCATGTGTGGGATGGGGATGTTGGAGGGCGTGGGAAGATAGGGAATTTCTAACTGGCAGAGATAAGAAGCTCACCAGCCAGCTTAGCTCCGAGCATCAAACCCAACAGCTACTTCGCCCATGAGAAAAATAACATCCTAGACTTAGATTAATCTAGATCCGTAAAATTGATAAACCCAGCGTTAAGTGATATAGCTGGCCGATCATTTCTCGAACCTATTCGTGGGAAAACCGTAAGTTCGTATAGTCCTCTGACGATCGATCTCACCAGATAACACGACTTCATGGGCACATGAAAAGTCTATTCTGATCGAGTAAGCGACGACGAACGGCGATTTTCACAATATCCACATGATTTTAACGGAAGGTGGTCCTCTTGTCTATACTCTAGTCGACCTATGTCTCCACCCATCGATTTGTCGCTTACTCGATCACAATTCACCTCTTATCTTTCCAACCTGGTAGGTAATGAGGTTCGACCATTCGCATGCAGGGTTATCCGCTTGCAGGACCAAGCATCTTGAGGGTGCTTCCCATCCCACGTCATGTAGCCGATTCTGACCAATTGAGTTCCCAGACCGACGAACGGGAAATCCCAACAACTCGGTTTCCTCTTTCGGCGTCGTGCTACCAAACTCTTCTTAAGTAGATTCAATATACATATAATATGAGCATAGAACGCAGGGTCTTTTCGATATATTTAGAATAGAATTGGTGTAAATTTTACTTTGACGGTGGTGAGCGAATTTGCGGTACCGCGGTAAATTTGTGTTGAATGGACTGCTTCGTCGGCTTCGGCTTGCGACCTGACTGAGCTGACTGGTTTAATTACCTCGCCGGTCAACCGAAGCGAAGCCGTCGTTGCGGAAAAGAGCTCGCCCTAGCTATTACTCGAAAATAGAAGCAAAATAACCCGGTTTGCGGCGAAAACCGAGCTGGCGCGATACACGATCTGTTTCTGTTACTCGATCGAAATTCCCGGAAAGGCTGATTCGAATTGAACTAGCATGTTTTTTCCATGCGAAAGCTAGCTAGCTTGGTCATAGCTCAGACCTAGACCATGGAAAAAAAAAAAGAGTAAAAAAATGAAAATCAACCAACAAGGTTAGCAGAAGAACAGAAAGTAACAGGTGGATCCTCGATCTTCGGACCCTTGATCGAGCGAAAGGCTCTAGAATCTTTAATTTTCTTCATGCAAAGGTTTAATAATATTCATGGTACCTGATGGATCCAACTTGCCGGCGGATACCTTGTCACTGGAACTCCGTTGGAGCTCCTGTATGCGGTTTCTACTAACTGTTGGCAATGCGACATTGGGAAACCGGTTAAAAGAGGTATTACTCGATCATTACTCGATCAGAATCCATTTCGAGGCATCGTGTGAATATTTTATACTTCTAGCTTTATTTAAAAACGAAATTTACTTGTGGTAAATTCTTAGAAGAATATGGATATGTAGAACGTGAACGGATGCATGTGCGGAAGCGCAATGCGACGGAGATATTAATATTATAACATGCCCCATCATGAAAAATTTTCTGACACTATGGAGCTCTTTGAAACACTCAATTCAAAGAGAGGACTGCCGTGATTCCGTATTTACTAGCATACTGTAGTTGAGCTGACTGTGATATATTGACTCCACATTAAATTTCTCGATAACACCCTCACCTGAGCTTACTTGTCAAGTCGCAGGCTGAGGGCTTTTTGACGATATGGGTTGTCAGAGTGTGTTTATACGAATCCGGTAGAGGTATTAAGTAAGCTGTACGTACACAAAACTCAGGAACGGCGAGCTTGTGATAATTTATGTAAGCAGCTCACTGTCGCACCGTCGGTTCCCGCCCATTCCGCCAGGTCCGCGGAAAAGTAACGGATTTCGATTGACTGGATAGGCATTTATCGGTGCTTGAGCTTGATGCACACTAATGTAGGGTTTGTAGTAGCTAGATTGATTGATATCTAGATGTCTGCTGAGCTTAGTTTCATCTTCGGAGAACGAATAGGCAGTTCGATACTAAGATTTCCGTAAACTCTCATGACCAAATCATAATAAAAAATTTCAACTACCAGAGCGGCAGTTTTTCAAATATCAATCAAAAACTCCACTAAATCTGTCGGATCAGCCTTCGCAACTCTCTTCTCTGAAATTACAAACTCTGCAGGGAACCACTCTTCGAGCTTCATATCTCTCCACGTCTTCACCTCCTCCTCCCCCTTCAAAGCTCTGACCCTCGTCTCCCTATCCCTTCCATTGATACCCTTAACATTAACATTCGCCTTCACAACCTCCTCACCCAACACCATCCTCGCCAGCGCTGTCGCACAACCCCAACAATTCACCATTCCCTCGCCGCTGAAGCCCACAGCGCACCATTCTCCCTTCCCTACCCCTTCTCCCTTTGTCTTCGGCTGTCCTCGTTTCGTGATACTAGCCGGAATCTTCCCCACCCACGGTAGCACATCTGCGGAAAAACCCAAGACTCCAGTCCACATGTATTTCACCTTGACGCCATCGTAACTCCTCACCCCGTTTTCATCCACGCCAGAGCCGAATACGAAGGGGAGAAGACCGCTAAGGTGGCTAGCGGCGAGGTAATTTAAACTCGTATCGTCGGGGCAGCCTATTACATCCATGCCATTGTTTCCAGTTGACGCCCAGCCGCCGCCGTACATCATTTCGCCGGCGGAGAGAGTTGCTGTACCATCTTCATTTGTTATCGATGTCGTCGGGCGCTACAAATAATATCATAAAAATATCAGTAACTACCACCGAAGCTTTTACTATATATGATGATATGTAGGATATGTCGGGTATAGGAGTAAGCGGGCATAGCTACCTGAGTAAGATAATCAAACCCAGCTTTATGTATAAATGACCAAGAATACTGGTCTCCCATACCGGGCACGCCCTCCGGTGCCTCCTGTGCGGACATTTGACCTTGAAATGGGAAAACCTTGGATCTCAAACCAGGTACTAAATGTGATACCCACGCGTTTGTAGCGTGGATGACAGTTGGTGTCGTGATATTACCTCGTGAGGTTGTGACAGTGTATTGTTCCGTAGAGGCATCGTAGGATATGTGTTCGACGGGGGTGTATGATTCTATCGAGAGGTTTCCGGAGTGTTGGGTTATGAGGCGGGAGAGAATTGAGGTACAGAGTCTATAGGGCCATAATGCGCCTGCTGGGCCTACTATCGCGCCGATGGCAGTAGGGAGATGTAGTTTCTAAAAGGGCGAACCATGCACTTGATATCAGCGACGTCATCTTCAATTTCCTACCAATTGGATTCAGAGATAAAGGGGAAAGGGAGCTTGTGCGTGTACTACTGACCGTTTTTGCTGTCTCCTTATCCATCACATCCCACTCTCGTCCCATATCCGGTAACTCCCTCTTCCACTCCTGGAACCGCTCCATACCATGCTGCAGCGTTTCTTCATCGAAAAACACATCGGTCCCCAGAACCTCACGAATCTCGCTGGCGGCGATACATGCCGTCCCTTCCTCCCTCGCCACCTCTTTCAACTCTTCTAAATGCCGTAACCGGAACCTCAAGATCCTAGCCGCTGCATCTGCGCCGTATATCTTCTTCAAGCGGGGGTATTCCTCGTATGGACCCTCTTTGATGTGTCCGCCATTGCGACCTGTCGCGCCCGTGCATACACCGCGGGCTTCGAGAAGTGTGATTCGCAGGGAAGGGTTGAGACGGTATAGTTCGCGGAGAATGGCGGTAGAGGTTATGCCGGAGCCGATTATGACAATGTCGGCGGTTGTGGGGAGGGTTGGGGATTGGATTTTTTTGAGGTTAGGGGATTCCGGGAGGAGCCAGAAGGCTGTTGTCGGGTTCGGGAGGGGGAGGCCGGGGGAGGCGTTTAGGCGGGTCAGAACGGAGTCGTAGACAGCCTTGTGAGGGGAGGTTAGTTTTGTGATTTTATAATTAATGTCGGAAGAGTAATCGCAATTGTGAGAAGGACTTATCTGTTCGAAAATTATTTTTACTGCGGCGCGAAGGGTGCGCAGGCTGGAAAAGAGGCCACCCATTGCGGTTATATTCAGCCGATATTAGTACGGGAAGTCTGGTCGTAGTCTCTATTCTACAACCTATCGCTATAATCATATGCGAAAATTGCAATAATAATAAAGCGAAATTAGCTATTTAGAAGCATCACAGCTGGGTGAGATGATGTAGAAAGCGAAAAGGATCACGAGGAGAGTTCAATTGATGCGATTCCGTTGGTAGCGCCAGTCAATGGGCTTGCATCGGAGTTTGACGTCGATTCGACATCCGATACGAGTATCATGCATCCCACCGAAAGCCGATAGTAGGTATTATTAACTGACTGATTTGATAAATAAACCGAAATGAAACCTGCCATTTGCATTCAAACCTTTGTGAGTCGCATGCGGAATCCGACGAACGTTTAAACCATGAACCCGGTTAGCGTGGCGAGGCATGGGAATTCTAATTGGAAACATGACTCAATTTACAGATATCAGATAAACGATAGCTGGCTGGCTGAAATATAAATATCAAACTCGGTTGGCAAATTATAATACAAAATTCATACATATCCTATACATTCCCGCTAAGAGATTTTCAAAATATCCATTCGTACATGCGATTAGCCAGTCTTGTCATCAAGTCCCATTAAAGCGGATAGCTCAGGAAACTGAACTTAATCGTTATAGTTACCAGCCCCGGATCCGTCCTTATTCGTCGGCTCCCTTCCCAGCAACTTGTCTAATTCCTGATCCTGTGAAACACTATTCGGATCAAGATACGGCTTCTCCGCAGTCGCAGCAACGCGAACTGCATGTCGGCGATGCGGCGCAAATCCATACGATGGTGTATGATTCTAAAAAAAAATATTAACCCAAATTAGCACTCTAGTCCAGTTTTCATACACTAAGTCGTCCTTGGGGATGCTCAATACTCACAGTAATCCTATTATCCCAAATCGCCACACTCCCCTTCTCCCACGTAAACCTTGCATGCGACTCGGGACTCGCTGTGATTAACTCGGTCAAATACCGATAAATATACTCATACTCCAACTTAGGTACGCCCACGAACCCCTTCACGAACCCCGGATTAAAAAACACGGATTTCCATCCCGTGACAGGATTTGTTCTTATTAATGGGTGCTCTGTCACCACCGGTTCCCGACGAACTGGACGGCCAGCGCTACGTGATCCGACGGCTTGTTCCTCGGCCGAGTGTAAGGCCGTGATACCTTCCAGGTACTTTTGCATGTGTGGTGAGAGAAGGTCATAGATGGCGTATTGAGAGGACCAGAGTGTATCACCGCCGGCGCCACGAGGTGGACCAGATAGGATGGCTAAGGAAGTATAAGATGGTGGTTGTATTTCGTAGGTTACATCCGAGTGCCATAAATATGACCTTCATACCCCCAAGGTGATGTCCATACGTTAGCTCCATCATCGATCACAAACCAAGAAAGTATCTATGAAATACTTACGGAGTAAATAGTGCATTCTGATTCTTACTATTCTTCGTTGCATGCACGACGTGCACCTCCTCTAGTCCATTCTTCGGCATCATTGTGGTGGCATGCTTGTGCAGGGTACCCCAATATCTCCCCAACTCCAACTGCGTATCAATATCGAACCCTTCCTGGTCTCTAAAAAACACCACCCCCCGGTATGCCAATAATCTAGCCAGATCGTTCTTCTGGGCATCCGTTAGATCTTTCAACTGCACACCTCGGATCTCAGTTCCGATTTTGGGAGTATAGTCGAACACCTCGCTCGCGTTTTGAAGAAGGTTGGAGTATGTTGGGTCTCCCAAGAGACCTTTATCTTCATATGGGACCTCGGTCAGTGGGTCCCATTTGACGTCCGGGAAGGAAGGCAGGAACTGGTCATATTCGTATTCTTGGTCATCCGGGGTGGCATTGAAGTAATTTGTGTAACCCGGGACGAAGGTTTGTTTTGCCTTTTCTTCGATGCTGAGACCCTTTAGTTTGTCTGCGACGATGGGAGTCGACTGAGGAACTTCCTCTGGTTTAATAGCCGCTGGTGCCATTATTACCCTGTCAATTGATATTTGGTATCTTAAAAGATACTGCCTCTTGTCTATATCTGTCGCTTCTGGAGCAGAGTATATAAAACTACGGCTCGGATAAAGCGTATATGTATTCACGACAGTTATATCTAGACCGTGGTCCAATAGAAAGGTCAAGTGCAAGAACTCAAACTCGAAAGAAAGGAAGAAAAGGAAAACGAAGCTAGCTGAGCTACCGGAGGAATCTCACCGGCATATATATACCTCAATTGGAGTCTACTACACATCCGCTATGCGTTGCTTTTCACCGTCTTCAGCTCGCCATCGCCCTTGCTTTGAGCTAGCCCCCGTTGGTGTTGCTATTAGCTATCACAACATCTTCCTACCCTTGCACACACACGCCTTATCATTGCAAGCTAGCGCTAGCTTATCCGGAAGTAATCGATAATATACTCCACAATTATTGATAATTTTGCCTCGTAAATTTACCCGTTTTATCGAAAGGATAGTCCCGAGTAACGTTACTGAGACAAAACCTCATTTTCGATCGGGATTGCGAAATTGCCATGGTTGGGCAACTAATGCTGTCGCTGGGTTTCGCTTGTTGTTTTTGTGGGCAGAGATTTATATCGTATACATTGCCTTCCACACCTCACTAGATTTCTTTAAAAGTTATCACTAGGGACTTCAAATCAGCAGAAACTAGCCCCAAGACTAGCGTCCATCAAAACGCGAAACTCTTTCCTAGAAGCTTAGAGGCAATATGAATTGTCTGTACTCATTTCCTAGCATTATTGGTCTCACAGCAAGCTAGACTCGCATTTTGAGGGTGCGTTGGCCATGCTTGCGGCCATGAAACCATCAAGTCATATATTTTCGGCTGTCCAAGGACAGTCCTGTTTTACGAGTTCCGTTGAAGCTGAGAAAGCTCGAAAGCGAAAATGAATTGAATAACTGAGAGCCAATTCTTACGTAACCGTGTTCGTGTTCCACTGCCAACCGTCAAATCACCGCGCTGAACGTAAAACGTATACCAGTGCATGCATGAACCGGTCGCGACCTGACCTGGATGAATGGAATCCGTCGTTTTAATTTTCTCGTAACATTCTTAGCTCCATTGACATGATGATAAATCCAAACTGAGTATGATTCAGCTTTCTCGCTAACTTTCTGACCTCCCCGCAAACACCAAATAAACCTTGTCGGGCACCCCAGAATATATGCGATTTCGCAATTGCACAACGACGGGCTATCGTAGGATTACGTACTCCGACGGGGGAGATTTGTTCTTGTACTGGAGAAAACCAAGCTTCCGCTGCGAGTGAATAATTTTTTTGTATTATCAATCAATTGGCTAGGTTGAAATTTCATAAAGCACCAAAGACATTATAAAATTCGAATATAATGGTAAAACATGGTTGAGGCAGTTGTATAGAAGGACTTGATAGGCGCTGGAATTAAAAACCGGAGCCAAATTTGCTTTTAAATATGAATTTCATATGAATTTCAAAATTGATGTTAAGGAAATAGCAATTTTTTTATTATTTCGTCACGAATCCAGAGGGTCGATCTAAAATAGACATTCCAGTTATTCAAGTAGCTTAGACTTATAAGATCGCTAACGCGGCCATTATCTTCGGCATTCGAAAAACGGGATCTCGGTGTCAGATTTTGCAATTGAAATCTTCTGTGGTAATAGAGACTGCATTCTTCGATAAAAACCCTTTAGAGTAAATAGTCATTTGATACCTAGTATTAGAGTACCTTTACTTGCTTCGATAAAGAACAGATATAGGATAACAATATTTTTTAGTCTTGTTTCTGGCCTGTTTTAATCTTGAAAACCAACTCCTGCGAAAGGCCTGTTTTTGATATTGTTTGGCCTTCCTCGGTTAAACGCATTCCAATATCGCGGCATCCCGACACTACGCACCAACACCATGCCCCACATTGAGATTGTAAAACCAAAGTTCTCGGATCTATCCCAAATTCAGACGATACTCCGCAAGGCGACTTTGATCATGCAAGAGGAAACACTTAGAAACTCTGGAACAGATTTGCCTATGGCCTGCGGGTTCTTTGTTCTAATGGGTACATATGTCAAGCAGATAAATTAAATATTTGCGCATTGTTATCAAGCCAGACCGCTAGGATTTGAGGCTTTTGGGATATAATTTTGGGGTGAGAGCCTTGTGATGATATTGACCTTCAAACTCGTATTTCCCGATCCCCCTGGTCCTTGTGATAACTGAATGGATTCGGTTAGAGCTACCAGAATTTTAAGTGACAGAGTTGAATTTTTAGAAATAGACAATTTGTATTTAGTTTTTAGCATTACAGCAAGCTATATCCATGATTTTTGCTATAGAACGGCGGCTGCTTTGGTTGGGATTATCGTTGATGTATGATGGCTCTTAGGCAGGCTGCGCTGTCTCGTAAACCAGCCGCGCAGCATGAAGTGAGAACAGTCGTGAAACGCGCGTAATTTAATTTTAAATTTAGTAGGACTCCGGCTTTCTTATTCTTCTTATTTAGGAGCTATCACGTTGCTAGTCGAGATCGCATCTAATCGCCGAACTTTATAAGACTAGTTAGAGGGAAGATGTAAGGTTGCGAGGTCGCGAGGGTTGTGGTGGATGCAGAATGATAAAGTACTGCAGCTGTGCAAGCAGAGCAGCGCAATCGCGTTCGCCAAAACAAGGCATTAAGTTAGACATTCAATCATAAACAACGTCATTTCATTTTTCAACATTTTCCATCGATCAATTTATTAATATCGCAAAAAGAAAGCAGGCAAATGGAACTCCCATATTTGCAAAAAATTTTTAGCTGCCAGTATTTTGGTTTATGTTTCCCTCTCCTCATATTTCGAATACAATTAGGGATATGTGAATTCGAAAGTCACTTTTGATTGCTCAAGAGCGTGGTTTGGTACTTTGTGTCGAATCTCTAGCAAAATATTTCTCAAACTCTAAAACTACATTGATTGCCTTCACACTTAGTTGACTGTCTGATTTTTGTATTAGGAATTTTAACGGTATTGTTCAATATATGATGTATAATATTCATGCGTCAGGACGCCGCGCCATGAGAGCTTTTTTTAAACAAGAGCAATCCTATATAAATCCTTCCTCACCTCGCTATGCTTAGCATTTTCACAAAAGAATCCTGTGCCACAGAATACGAACAGATACCAATATCAAAAAAAAAAAAAAAATGCCATGGCGAAGTGCCGAGTGTCAGAAAATCCTACCACATCTGGCAGGTAACAAAAACGTCATGGGATGAACGTTCCACCAAAACTTCTTTCGCTTCGGTTCTGATCGCCAGCGCGCCTTTCGCATTTAAAAGTCGAAGACCCAGGACGACGGCTCTTTCTTTTATTTAGCAAAGAAAAAAAATACTTGGCATACTCTATTTTGATTGTTCATCGCTGTGACGCGCTTATATATATAGAATCAATATCCATCGTGGATAGCTCTGGAGAACTATTGCGACATTTTATCGGGGAGTGGAAGCAGATCGTTTGACAAGAAAAAGCTTAGTTCCATCAAACCAACCGAAATATAACAAACATCCGAATCGCGAGTACTTGGCTGCGTTCAAAAACACAACGGAATCCGCACTCCAATCAGAGGCGAATCGCACTACAATATTGCCACAACATGGCGCATACATCACAACTCGGTGAACAACCCAACTTCGACCTTGCGAACGCACAAGGTATTCCGAAATTTTGTCAATATTTGTGGACGTGGTTATATATGATTACTTACAAAACGTGGAATTAGGTCAAAATAATGCAACAGATCCCGAAAAGGCAAGCTCGGAGCAATTGGAGCGAAGCTCGGTACAGCCGCGGATCGATCATGCGGCGGAAAGAAGCTTAGTTCGGAAATTAGACTGGCATATACCACCTCTTGTCGGATTTTTGTGTATGAATATCTATACTTCGCGTATTGGATCTCACTGTACGGTTAGACGTATACTTATCGATATCTCTATATAGTTTTGCTATCCTTTTTGGATAGATCGAATATAGGAAATGCGAAGATCGCAGGGATGGAAGAGGACTTGGAGCTTCAAGGCAATCGGTACTCGTGGCTCCTCACCATCTTTTATATCGGCTATATAATTTTTCAATTTCAGGTATATCATTTCACCAGCTCATCGTATTCTTTGAAAAATGAATTTCTAACTTGCGTTTTAGGGTTTGATGTGGAAGATTGTGTACGTGAGAAATCCAATAGCCACAACCAACAGCTGTTCGTAATGCTAATAGCTAGACAGACGCCCTCACTATTGGGCATGTTTCATCGTTTTTGCCTGGGGCGTAATCGCTACCTGCCAAGCAGCAACTCAAACCTGGGCCGGAGAAATGGCTTTGAGGTTTTTGCTAGGGGCAGCGGAAGCAGGATTCGGACCGTCGATACCCTACCTCCTCTCGTTCTTCTACCTGAGACACGAGCTAGGCTTTCGAAGCGGGATATTTTTGGCTTGTGCGCCCCTCGCAAGTACATTTGCCGGAGCTCTTGCGTATGGAATCACTAGTGGACACCCAAAGTTGGCGAGCTGGCGGTTGCTGTTCCTTGTTGAAGGAATTCCAACTATACTAGCCGCTTTCCTTGCTTTCTTCTTCCTCCCCGATAGCCCATCCGTGGCTAAGTTTCTGACTGAGGAGGAAAAGGAAATTGCCAAGGCACGTGGGGTGCGGCAGACAGGTCAAGAGGAGAGACCCAAAGGCATCGTATGGAAGGATATTCTGTTGACACTTGGTGACCTAAAGGCCTGGTTTACAGCGGTACGAACAAAATCTCATGCCTAATTCATGAATGTGTCCTTATGCTGTAGATGCTTACTTTTATAAACAGCTCATGTACTTCTCGTGCAACGTATCCTACTCCAGTCTACCGGTCTACCTTCCGACAATCCTGAACCAGATGGGATTCTCGGCTATAAATTCCCAAGGCCTATCGGTGCCTCCCTATTTCATATCCGTATTCGTGACTGTAGGGACGTGCTGGGTGGCCGATCGCTTTCAACAACGAGGTCTGATGATTATGTGTTTGAGTCTGGTTGCTGGTGTTGGGTATATCCTCTTAGCGGCTTGTCCAGGTGTCGGTCCACGATATTTTGGCACATTTCTGGCGGCATCCGGTGTTTTTCCTGCCATTGCGAATATCTTGCCATGGGTTGTTAATAACCAGGGGAGTGATACTAGACGAGGGATGGGGTAAGTTTCCATTCACCAGAATACGTTGATGGAAATGCAATTTATCTCTTGATATATTTGCTGACATATATATTCATTCTATCCAGTATCATCATTCTAAATGTCGTCGGGCAATGCGGTCCTCTACTGGGAACAAATGTCTTTCCGACGAAGGAGGCGCCCAGATATGTAAAAGGCCAAATCATATGTGCAGCGTTCATGTTTTTCAACGCATTCTTAGCTATCAGTTTGAGAACTCTTCTAGTGTGGGAGAATAAGAAGTTGGATGAGAAGTACGGGAAGATTGATCGAGAGCATCTTGCTGCCATAAGAGAAGGGAAAGTGGTGGCGGGAGAAGATAATGCTGGAGAGGAGAACTATGGGAAGTATTTCCGTTTTGTTTTGTGATAATAGAGACTATTTCAGTGCACTCCTACAAGGGGCAAATCCTTAAATCAGAGAAACGGTGATCCTCATATAATATTTATGCATGGATATATGAAACAACTGGTTAATTTTTGAGCGGTTTATATTCTCAAGTCCTAGAACAGCTGACAGGCCTTGCACAACTGCAGGCTTGCGGCACTCTGCGGCAAAAAATTCGGTTCTCGACTAAGCGAGTGGACTCCGAACGCGATTTCACCAACTCCGAAACAGAAATATTCGCATTTTAAAACGCTTTGTATAATAGCAAAGATTAATATTTGCATAGAAAAATATTTTAATTGGCCTCGGCCAATCCTCCAGCTGCATGCCAACGGATCCGCCGCAACCAACGGTGCACATCTCGACCTCTTTTGAGCAAAAAACTGTTGTGGCTTGTGCACGCCGCAAATATTTCAGGGTTCGATGCAGCGGGCCCACCCCACCAGCGAATCATTTTTATCGGAGAACTATATCAACTTGCTTTTATACCGAACTACAACATTATCAATCGTGTGATACCACGTTCTGGGCATTATTTCTCCACAGGGTATGCGGGTCAGCCGCGACCGAGTTCACATTTGCAATTGTCCATAGAAAATCAATAATAAGAATGAATCCGATTCCACTGCCCCTCAGTTTCCGTAAATATTCTTTTCTTTTCTCTGCTCTAGAAATAATTTTTAAATAACCAATTCTCATGATCTCTTCTAATATATTCTTTACTTAATAAAATTTTAATTCTCTTCGAAGTTCGCGCTGGCGGCTATCAAAATGGAGAGCGAAAAGGGTATTCCACCAGAGAAAGGCACCGATGTCCCTGTAACCACCTCAGACGTTTCCCACCCACCTGAGGAAGTTCAAACGTCGTTCATCCGGCGAGTAGGCGCTTTGACCATATGTATAATCGGGTTCAGCTTGGCGGTACTCCTAGCCTGTGTCGCTTTCCTCAGCTGGCTTTGGTATAGTAACATTGAAAGCTTGACATGGCATAAAATAATGGTAAACGCCTGGGCAACCCGTGCCGTTTCTTTGACATCAACAGCCCTTCGATGGGCTGTTGTGACACAGGGCGGATTAGGCCTTGCAATGCTGGCAGCCTTATCTTTGGAGAGATTTGAAGTCCCTCTTGCGAATGTGGCCTCTGTATCTCTCATGAGTGTCAATGGCGGCTCAGTGCTTTCCACTTTGCGCGATGTTTGTCTACCTTTGATACGGTTCGGCACTCCTGGTGCCATATTTCGCTCCGTCTTTCCTATAGTTGTTCTACTCACGACAGCGACACTACTGCAATTTACATCTACTGCATTGCTTTCCGACTTGCACGTCACTCCTATCCCGGGTTTCCCAGAAAGTCGTAATGTATCGATTGATTGGAACTGGGACGGAACGGTATTTAATTACGTCCCACCCGCCTCATCAGAGGTGGTTTGGAATGGAAACACACCAGGCTTCTGGCCTGCGTTCGCTGAACTGAGCGGACCGGCCGAAGAGCCTGCAGGCGTTGTCGACACTGGCATGAATATCAGAGCCTTTCTTCCTTATTCAGCAGCAGAAGATCGCCAAAACCTGTACACCTACGATGGGAAGGCGTTCTTGATAGACACTAGAGCCACCTGCCAGAAGCCCATTTTTACCGATGCGATAATGTACACCGACTCGCCAGACGGTATCTGGGGTGGAACACACCAACCTGTGTTTTCAGGAAATGTCGCACCATCGACGACTACACCCAGATTCAATGCCTCCCTAGGTCCTGTCCCGTTTGACTGCCCGTACTCCCGCCAAAGCACTGGCAAATTCTCAATCTGCGAGCTCCACAACGTCAGGAGTCGATACCCGGCGGGTAACCCAAAGGATGAATATGCCGGCACCCTCATCAGCGAATTCCGTCACTACCCACCTGGGGACCTCCAAGATGCCTCCGGCAGTGCATACGTTATAATCGCGGTCGATAACGATGATGTGCAGTACAGCAATGGAGAGTGGACGGTACTCCCCATCACTGTCCCAGGGGACGGTGAGAATCCAAAAGACACGGATACGCATAATGTCACCGCTACTTTGTGTTTTACCTCGCTAGATGCGGTTCGTCGGAATGTTCACATGTACAGTAGCTCGAATAGAACGGAGCCGCAAATATCATGGAACCAGACTACCGGTACTTTTAACTGGACAAGCGTAAGAAACCAATTGCTCAACGGGTCCAAGAATCCACTTACTCCAGAGCAGCGCGGCGTTATGAACCTGGCACCGGCCGCGGAAGGACAGACATGGGTTGCGGATACGAGTTTGGAGCCCGGGTACGATGGTCCTTTCTCTAACATTGTTTCTCAAGGCATCTACCAGCGTGTGAGACCATACATCCAGGACAACTTACACTTGCAACGGCCTGGGAGCTACCCTTACGGAAACTACAGTGTTATCCTGGACGAATGGGCATACGGTTGGATAAACCAGTACGGTGGCTGGGACCAAGCATTGGCGAAGCGCTGGATCGTGGATATCTTCCAAACAATGTTATTGGGAGGAAACGGGACGGTCGCAGACGCATTGCATTTCGTTTTGTTTTCGCTGGCAGCTTCCATGTACTATGATCAATTGCCGCAGTACGATATATCAACGATACCGAATACGATACCATTCGTCAATGCGCTCCACCCCGGTGGGCCACTTGGCACAACTCGTACAACCCTACCAATAGGGTTTACAGTGGTCATGGTCGTTCTGGGACTTCATCTGCTAGCCTTCTTTGTTATTTGTTGGGTATTTGCGACGCAGTCAAAGTTTGCGAGGTTGGGTGATACCTGGATGGCCATTGCTGATGTTGCCGATGCTAAGCTCACGGAAAATATCTTGTTGAAGGCTCGGAATGTCAGAGGAACTAGAAATGAGGCGACTGGGGACCAGGATCAGACGGTCAATGTGGGACTGCACATCGTGGATGGACAAGTCCAGCTGGGAAAAGTCGCGAGAACGTAATACTTGCATTTACTGAGGCATGAAAGGGCTCTTTGATTTCGATATTAATGTATGATTTAAGACTGCTAGTTAATGTAATAAGAACTGCCTACTTAGTTTCAGGCCTACGTATTAATTATGTTGTTTTCTGTAATTTAAGTACGAAATGTCGTGTTGAATGTTGCATTTTTTCCAAGATGCTCAGGCTCATACGTTTGTCGCCTTTGAAATTTCCGCTTTTGTATAAAGCCAAATGCCACATGCAACACTTGCCAAAAATTCTCGTCAAATCCAAGAACAAAACTTCTAGATTAACAAAACTTTCATTAACTTCACAATACTTACCGACATTCTATCGTATCGCAAAAACTGACACACGAAATATGCTTCCCGAAAAGCGAGTGGCTCGTCTCGTTCAAGATGCTAATAATGCAACTTCTTCGACAGATCATTTGAGATCTCGTGAGCTCTTAACCCAAGCTCTCACAATATCACCCTACGACCCAGACCTATGGCATAAAAGAGCTCTAGCTCATATCGAGCTAGGATACCCGGACCTAGCCATCGGCGATGCATATAGAGCACTCTTATTAGTACAAGAGCTCCTAGAAGCGCATGAGGAGTCTGAGTTTGGATTTCCTGGATTGGTTGCTTGGAGAGGGAGGCGGCGACAACCGAGCGACACTTATGCGACTGGGGAACCAACCACTGAAACAGAAGAGTTAGAAGGCAATGAAGGAGCGGAAGGAGGCGCTGAGGAGGATGAAGAAACGGTGCCGGAAATATCAGATATTGAAGATAAAGATCTCAAAAATACAGATATTGCATCAAGACGAATAATATGCACTGCCTTGTTGGAGATCGGATGTCTACTGGATGCGCTGGAGCAAGCGGATGCTGCGTTAAAAGTATACCCGAAAGACGAGGAGCTCCGGCGAGCACGAGAAAAGGCGGATAAGCAAGTACAAGAGGGTAAGGACAAAGGCCTTTCAGATTCGCGGTTAAGAGAGGGTCAGGTTGCAAGAGTTATATACCCATGGAACAACTTGGAGCCGGACCGTACATCACAAGAAACGGTCGACCACCTAAACACTTTTGTCAATGCGGCTTCGTCAGGTAACTTTGAAGTCAAAGTAACGGAACTACCAATGTTGGTTCCAGACTCTGAGTCCGAAGAAAAGTTCACTACAATGACATCGAGGCAGCTAGGTGTCTATGCTACTAAAGATTTGGCAGCGAATACTCAGGTATTCAGCGAACGGAGCATACTCACGGTCAATAATCGTCTATTTGATCCGTTATGTGACTGCTGTAACGGACCCCTAGATCCAACAAATACATTATCATGTGCCGAGTGTGATGATGTCATGTTTTGCTCTGAGCGGTGTAAGGACGAAGCGATCGAGAAATACCACCCAGCTCTATGTGGAATCGACATCGACTTCCTCTTCAAATCAGCACATACTAATATCTCCATGGCAAATGACGCGTCAGCTACGGGATCATCTAGCACTCCTACAACAGCATTATACAGTCTCCTACTCCTGCGCACTTTAGCAATGGCTTTGACACAGGAAGCTAACCCGCTAGACATCTTACCAGTCAAATACCTCTATGGCTCTTCACCGCCACCGCCACCACCCCAGGAACCACCAACGTTACCGTTTACCTTTTCGGATAACATACTCTCTGTCTTTCATATACTTACGCGACTCGAAGTTGACCCGTTCAAAGTTTCGTTGATCACATTTGACATATGGCATACTCTTACGATTCATTCTAAAATCCTGGGGACCGCTTCAGCAAGACACAACCCTACAAGTGGACAACCCGAAGTAGCGGCGTTGCATTTATGTTATAGTCTTGTGAATCACGATTGTGAGCCTTGTTTGAAGTGGGAATGTCAGAGTGAGATGCAGTTTACAACTTTGAGGGAGATCAAGAAGGGTGAGGAGGTCAGAGATTGCTACACGGATCCGAGAATTGAGAGTTGGAAGAAGAGAAGAGAGTGGTTGATGGGAAGCTTAGGAGGCGGTTGTAGATGTGGAAGGTGTGTTAGAGAAAGCGAATCTGATCCATGAAACACCCTTATTCCGCTATATTAGAACATTGTATGATGTATGCACCTATGATTACGTAGGACAGCTCTCTTTCGAATGAAACCCTTTCTTCATTGACTCTTTAACGACTGCATACGACTAGTGATTGAGTAAATTAATCAACACGAATATAATCAAGTAATTCCACGATCTTTTGCTCTTGCATTTGTGTCTTAGTAAAACACCAAATATAAAAACCTACTTCCCCGAAACTCGCTTCTTAAAATTTAGCTATTTTGTGATAGGCCGACTTTCCACTCTTTTCTTCAATTCCTTGTTGAACTCGCTATAGGTAAAAGTAAGATCGTTCGGTCTTTTGCTCACAGTGAACGAGAACAGGCCACTAAAATCTTCATGGAGGATGAATTTAGTACCGCCCTTCGTAACCTGACTTGGTTCAAAATAGACCATATGGTGAGCCTTAAAGATTCCCCGAACACCACCCCAAAATCGGAACGCTTGTGGCGTATTCTCCTACAGTTTTTAGCGAGTTAGATTTGATACATCTAAAAACACGAAGTCGTTTAAACAAAATATGCTGAATGCGTGTTAGTATACTTACAGAGACGACACATCGAATCCCACTGCCCCTATAAATACAATTCAAGTGCTCGCCTTTCTTGAGATCTACCGCCTGCTTTTTGGTCTCGCTGAGGTCATAATGCCAATATTCGAACCATTCAGGATACGCATCCATATCGAGAAACTACAATGAAGTGTTGTAAGTATTATGAACAACCTTCAAACGGCATTGTAGGGTATTTAAAGCGATAGAGTTTCATACCACTGCCCTCACTTCCTCTGGCGATCTCTCAATTTCAACTTCATAGTGGTAGCTTTGCACAAGCCCCATTTGGGCGAATGGTCATGTGACCAGAATTAATTAAATTAGAGTAGACGTTTTCGTTGTGGCGATGTTAGAAAACGAATCGCGACCGCGCCGTATGTAATATTTCATAGAGACATCGGAAACCCGTTAGACGTTAGAGGCTCAGGCTCATGGGCGCCAAGCGTTCTTTAAGTAATGAACAAGATCTGGTCTGCGATAGTTTCAAAAGTCGGTGACGACTTGTAGTCAGTGCACTAAGCTAAATTAATTCGAGCCGCGCGAGGCAGCCATATTTATTATGCACGATGAACCGCACCATTTGATGCATGACGGCGGACGCAGTTTGGCCGGTTGCTGCGCACGAATAAAACCCGATATCCGACCCTCGCTAGTTAGCCTTACCGTTGGTCCATATTCCTGGGTTATGCTGCCATGGGACCAATCTTTCGATATCTTTCGGTTCGAGGCATTAAATCGAATCGCAATCGCGAGTAATGTAGATATTCGAAATTAGGCTACCATTTCAAGTCCTTCTGCGCTATGAAATATCTGGATATCCCAATATTCACATCGGAATATTCTACTTCATTGATATCCTGGTGGTTGATGTAACATACGCGTTATCTACGAGCAGAGAAACCGATATTGAAACGCCAAACATGCTTTTGATTCCCGGGATTCCCGTCTAAGTATTATACATGTCAAAAAGTCTCGTCTGTTCATTACTATCATACACCACCAACATTTCATGCGATCGTCACAAACGCCCTCTTCTTCCTCCCTTTTCTCTCCTCCTCCTCCGCCTTCTCGAATTCTTCCACATCCAAAAACCCACTTTTCCCTTTCTCACTCGCTCGCTGCTTGATGAACCTCACCCCAGCCATATTGAACCCCATCTCGTCCTTCTGCCTCCTCAACCCTTCCTTCAACGCCCCTCTAATCCCTTCTAACATAACTCTCATGCTCTTGCTCGCCACAATACTCTCATGGTGTGTCTTCAACAAGAAGAAAAGAATCCGACAAGTTAAAGGCATATTCCACTCATTCTTCGCCCAAATCTCCAATATTCTAAACAAATCCACAACCTTATCGAACGGCAGCACTAACAACGCGTCTTGTAAGTGACTGGGTTTGATCTTGCTGACCGTATCAAAAACGTATTTTTCAGCGGACACATCATCGAATGCTCGGAAGATAATGCTCCTCTCAGGTTTAGGTATGCCCGCTGACGGATTTGCCGCTTTCTTTGCTTCATATTCCTCTATGGCATTCAGATCAGCTACGGCAAGGTCCAGCGCCTCGATGATTTGTTCTCCATCCATCAGAGTTTCCATTGTTTGTTTGCCTGCGCGTGTCGATTCGGGGCCTTCCTCGCCGTCGTTGATATTTGTTTCCTCTAGCGATTGTGTAAGATTGCTCTCATAGAGTTCTTCGAGCTCTTTTTCGCGCTCTTCTTCCAAGAATATCTGTGAAAGAAATTAGTTGGCTTTTCATATACTATGTACCGAGATAACAAACCTGATCATCGGTTTCTTCCCAAATTCTAATACTCCTATCATGCCCGGCACTGACCACGATCTGCTCTCCACGTCCTTTACTCACGGCCATTGCCCATACCTCTCCAAAATGTCCCTCCATCTTCATGATGTTCTCAAATTTGTCACCATCCCAGTATTTCAACATCCGGTCCTTGCTAGCGGAAAAGAAGTTGTGGCCAGTTTTTTCAAAACCAACAGCCATAACACTGTCTGTGTGGGCAAAGAAAGACTTGTGGCAATCTCCAAAGTCAAGACCCCAGAGACGTACATTCTTATCAGCGGAAGATGTGATGATGAGTTTGGAGTCCGACGAGATGTCCATCGCCAGGACTGGGAGCTTGTGACCGTAAAGATTGTGCAATAGCTTGAGTGAGTCGGTAAAAAAGACTTTAACTGTATTGTCCAGTAAGGCGACAGCGAGAAGCTGACCATTAGGTGTGAAGCGGAGCGATAAGATATCATCGCTGAGTTTGAGTGTCCGTGTATGTACCAGCCGCAGTTTTGGTGTTGTCCGCGTCGTCCCTAAAACTTCTTCCTGGACAATTTGAAACGTCCAGAACTTCGCAGATTTATCCGCGCTACCCGTTACTACGCTTCGTCCATCAGGGTGAACATGTAGGGACCAGACTTCCTTTTCATGCGCCTCAACCGTTTCAATCATGACCGCAGATGCTATATCGAACAATTCAAGCTCTCCAGATTTATTTCCGACAACCACGATCTTGTCACCAGGTAGGAAGGCACAACATAGGGCATATCCGCACTCGAATGTCCGCACACATGTCCCCGTTCGCAAGTTCCAAATTTTAAGAGACCCATTGGATGCCGAGGCCAATAGCGAGTCATCGGAGCTAAGAGCTAGGGCTCGGACATCCGTTCTATGACCTGGTAATTCCACAGTGTACAGTCGGGTATATTCTGAGATAGCAGCTTCTTTTGATGCCGCATCTTTGCTCTTCTCTTTGGATGTAGGTATGTCGTATAATTCGAGAAGATTGTTGGTACAGGATACCATCAGCTGCATCGATTTTGAGGATTTTCCAGTATGAGCCCAATGTATCGATCTCGCTTTTCCTGGTGTTCTTACGAGGGTGTGTTGGACAAATATTTCGGATACATCCAGCTTGACGTCCTGCTCTTCCATATCCACATCTTCAGCGCCATCTTCTTTGCCTTTGCCCCTCTTCCTCTTTCGCTTTCGGTTCATAACTTTCTGTATCTCCTTCTCGTTGCGCACTTTGAATATTTCGATCGACTTATCCGACCCGTTTACTGCGAAAAATCTACCGTTCGAGTGCCAGCTAACTGAATAAGGCCTTTCTCTGCTGCTTCTGTGTAGGACACCTTGTTCCGCTATTCTCGTAACATCCTCACCGACCCCAGCTGTGGCTATCTTCCGACGTTCGATCGTCCAGACTTTAAGTTCTCCATCGTTCCCAGCAGTAACAGCGCCCTCTTCGTCTGCCGTAATTCCCAGAGCCCAGCATTCGCCGGAATGCGCGACGTGTGTCTCCACGCAATGCTGACTAGAAAGCTCCCATAGCTTTATCAAAGTATCTTTTGCCGTAGTCAACAAGTAACCGCTCTCGATAGTAGCTTGAGGAATAACATCGTCCGGAAAATCTTCGGGTTTGAAGTGCAAAAACTCGATTCCAGTGATCTGGTCTTTATGCCCCCGTAGTTTGTACATTCCAACTTCAGCGATTAGATCCCAAACGATAATATCGGTATCTCGTGAGCCGCTGGCAAGTCGTGTTCCAGAGGCATCGTAGCATAAAGTGGTAATAGCGGAGCGATGACCGTTAAACGTGACAACGATGGTTGAAGTTTTCGAGTCCCACAAGCGTATCGATCCATCTGCATGACTTTTATTTAGCATTAGCGCTTGATACAGTGAAAGCGACAGGAATTGTCGGTGCTGCGCCATACGCACCCAACGGCGAAGATGTCCTCGTCGGTTCTGCTCTGTTTGATGCATGTGACCTCCGCTTTGCACTTTGAATCTCTCCACCGAGATATCAATTCGCCCTTCTTAACGTCCCATGTTAAAACTTCTTCATTCGCAGCGACTATCGCGAGTCCTGCGCCAGTGCTTCGTGAATTTGATGCGGAGGGATGGACAACATTTGGATCAGGTGTCCAGACTATATTCGAGGTCGCCGAAGTGATTACGCCAAATGATCGCGATTGGGCGAATCGGGCATAAGATTTGACCATTTTCCCAGGTCGTCGTGGTGCTTTCGAAGGTGCGAATTTGAGTATCGAAAAGTTGCAACAAGCGAGAAGCTAGAAATTTTTGTGGTTCGTCGGAGAATGGCAAGTGCCGATGCTGGAAAATGCGTTGACACTAGCGTAGAACTGGGCACTAGAAAGTGTGGGGCTCTCGTCATCCCAGACAACTCCAAAGCAGCTCCAACAGCTATCGCCAATTGAGAGCTTCATCACATACCCTTCGATTCAACAGTCGCGATGTTGCTCCTCGAGTATCACAGTCTTCTCATCCACCAGATTCTCACCGAGAGATTCAACGGGTACTTCTTCCTGTTTCAATGCATGACTTCCCGCTAACGATATACCCTGCTTACAGCCCCTCACCGGCCTCGATCGATCAGGTCATCCCGGACTTCGACGGTGTCATTTATCATATCTCCACGCCGGAGACGAAGACCAAGATCCTAGTCTCGCTTTCTATAAAATGTTACAGGGATTTACTAGAGTTTGGCGCAATGAAAGTTCTGCAGCGCGAATATGGAAGCTACATTGTCGAACCAGAAGCCGGATATGACTTTTCGTTACAGATAGACTTAGAGGCATTACCAGCAGAGCAGGGTCCGTTTTACCTTAACACATGCCTGGCGTTAATATCATTGATTGGGTATTGATCAAATGGTTATACTGTGAATACAGAAGCACGAGATGATCTCATCCACCGCGTCTCACTCCTCAAACGGAACGCTATGGCCGCACCATTCGAACGAGCTTTTGAAAACCACTACCATCTCGCCAGCGAGGCCTCTAAATTCACTTCCGAATCCGCTCCTTCCTCCTCCGACACCGAAGTCATGGCTATTCATTACCGAGACGAAGAAGCAATATACATCAAACCCTCCCACGACCGGGTAACCGTTATATTCTCCACCGTCTTCCGTGAAGAAACCGACAGAATCTTTGGAAAGGTGTTCTTGCAGGAGTTTGTGGATGCCAGACGGCGAGCCATTCAGAATGCACCCCAGGTTCTTTACAGAACTGATCCACCTTTGGAGATTAGAGGGTTGCCTGGAGTTCAAGACACGGGTGCTGGGGACGTAGGATATGTAACCTTTGTGCTGTTCCCGAGACATTTGAAGCCAGAGAGACGGGATGAAGTTATTAGTCACATTCAAACTTTTAGGGATTACTTCCACTACCACATTAAAGCTGCAAAGGTAACCTCCAGTCCCCACATTTAGAGCTCGTATAAAAACTATCCAAGGAGCGACTTGCTGACGGTTGGTTGGTGAAACAGGCGTACATGCATTCTAGGATGAGAAAGAGGGTCAGCGACTTTCAGAAATATCTTAACCGTGCCAAACCGGAGAATGCGGATAAAGAAAGGAAGACCGCGAGTGGTCGGTCATTTAGGCAGACCTAGGCGACTATGGTGGCCAATCGGACAACTGTCTATTTTCGTCTGGTGAAGGGGTATTTTGTTGGATAGAATATATTTGAACCCCTTTCATTCAATATTACGATTCAGCTTAGTGGAGAACACTGATGCCGGCTTCAATGGATACCCCAGATATCATCCGTTGGTCCGAGACCTCGAAACCTATTGTACATCGTGCTCAAAGGATTGATTATATTTGAACATACGGTTTAGGCAACCCTGGCCAACCTGATAGGCCTTAAAGTATTCCGTATCATCTTGCATTTTGAATGAGGCCAAGTTATCAGGAAATGAGTCAAGGACATTATAGAGTGCGAAGAAGGAACTACGAAAGGAAACACCAAGAAGCCAAATATTTGAAACTATGAATAAACACCCTTAACATCATATCTCTATTGGTCTATCCAAACGCTCCCAAATTCACCCATTGCCACACCGCAAGCTATGCCTCGCTAGAATCAACTGCATCGAAATAAACTATCAAAAGGTAAAAATAGTAAAAATAAGAAAGAAAAAGAAGAAGAGATGATTTCGAACAACAACAAGTCTATGAAACTAAACTACACATGCCCCGTAATCAACAATCCTACGACATTCCAACCCCATGCGCCTAAATGTATATTCCCACTATCTGTATTCGCTTACGCCGTAATAACTACCATGTATCAAGATACGAGACCAATATCAATCATATAGCACAAACTCAAAAGATCGAAGATACCTAGTGAAATCTCAGTGTCAGCTTAGTTTTGATATCCGCACGAGTCTCGCTTGCTGCCTCACCTCTGCAAGTGTCCAGGAAGGGTAAACCCATCAATCAAGCTAGCCTTCTTCAACGCTGCGACTGCATTACGAAAGAAGTACTGAGCCTCAGAGCTCACCATCACATTCCCGAGACTCATATTCGCTTCCGCTTGCTGTAACGTAACGTTAGTTTTATCAAAAGTAAGTTTTCAGTGGATGTTATAGGCTTATCATTATCGCATAAATCAAGCTTAATCCAAGCCTCATCACATGAAACGAAGCTAAAGAGTGAGACTTACCAAAACATAAACTTCACCATCCTGCATTCCAAACGCCTCAATTATGTCAACCGCTCTGTCTAAAAACTCAACAGCGGGGAACAAACAAGTTCTCGCGTCGACATATACCCCTTCTTGTCGCTTCCGATCTTGCTCAGCTGTATCTCTGTCCTCGTCCGCGCTGGTCCAATCCGCATTGGTGAACGGGAAAGAGCCACCGGACGAAGAAGAAGATCCGTCTTCTGAGATTTTACTCAGGTATTGCTGAGATTTTAGGAGCCAAGAGCGGCCGAGGAGGGTTAAAGCGTAGGCGTTAGTCGGATTGACTGTGAAGAAATTTAAATCGAGTCAGCATGCAATCGCTAGTGAGTGCGATCGTTTCAATTGGTCGATTGAAGCAAAAGAACTAAAATATTGATAAATTGTATTTTTAAACAAGTCTCGGAGACACCGCCATTCCGATATTTGCCTGTGGCCGCATTCTCGCTCAAAGTTGCCCACGCAAACGTGAGGTATTTGAGAAAGACGATAATGCATGAATGTTATATGCCTGTATCACATCAGCGGCGAAACGCCAAGCTGCCGGACAAACATCATTCGCCGCTTTGCGGGATATATCCAGCCCAAAATGCAACATTAGCCTGCGTTGGTAATGCGGGCCTGGAATATATGTTTCAGTAGCTTCGCCAGTTCGGAGCCGCACGGATTCCAGTCGGAACCTGACGGCCATGAATTGCGCGATCAGAGTGACTCTTCCGCGTGGCATTCCAAATCTTTGAATACCGAAAAATAGGCGAGAGTCGGTATAAAAGACAAGAATGACTCAGGCGAACAGTCGAGACTCGTAACCAGAGGCAAATGTAGTTCCCACTTTCTTTTCTTCTTCGCAATAACGCCGCGAACATTGTACATTTCTGTGGAGATGTTTCTCCGGGATACGAATGTTACACCGACAATATCCAAAAGGGTGCAAAATCTCCCAAATGAGAAAATGACACATTGGACAACACACCCTTCAGAGCAAGGCGAATTGGAGATACTTGCATGGACAAACGAAAATTCGAGAAAATTTGAAATTCAAGGGGCAGAAAAACGGAGATAGCAGTAATTCAAATAACAAGGCACTCACCTTCGACTACTCCGCTCAGTCCGCGCTCGACCCATCCCGTGAGTCTAACATCGCCCCCGGAATCAACGTTCCAATAAGCAATATCCAACACCTCTTCGCAAAACTTGAGTCTTTCAGCGATGCAGGTTCCATCTTCGCTGTTATGACGAAATAAGTATCTCACTTCGTCACGGGCTAGGATATCATATATTTCCGGTAAGATATTGTTACGATATCTGGAACGGGACGGCGACGCTGCGAGAATAGATCTCAAGTCTTGGATGTCCTCGTGACAATTGGCGAGTCTGACAAGAGTTGAAGGAGAAAACATATTGGGCGAATGTGTGAGGGTTAACTGAGAGTTGTTTGGAGATATTTGATTTTTTACTGATTTTAACGGTGGTAGGCTTAACTTTGGCGATAGAGATGTAGATGCTCGTGGTGTGGTTGACGGTGAGATTTCTCGTTCTGCGGGTGCGATTAGATTACGAGTAGGTACCGGAGTAATATCCTCTTCGGAAGATATAGTTATCTCTTCAAGAGGTGAAATGATATTAGACGTTGACTCCGTAGGTTGTCTTGTCAATTGATCAGGTCTTGTTTCTTCGTCGGCAGTAACGTTTTCTTCAACTTGAGAAGGAGGTTCAGTGGATTTTCGAAGAAACGAGCAGCAGAAGATATATTTTAAGACAGTGATTGTAGCTTTTGACGATCTCATGAGCAACTTGCGTGATACCTTGACTCCTCTTTCCTCGAGTATTAATACTCTCTTTTCCAAGGTCGGATTGAACTGAATCTATGAGAATAAGTACCTGAATTTGCGAAAGTTGGCGCAGTTACCGTTGAAACTGAGATCCTGCAGGCCAAGATGGCCAAGCGATCAGATTTTCGGAGCTGAATATTAATATATAGGCCTCTTGTCCGCTCGTACAGCTGTGTGACTGTTAAAGATTATTAAATCGTTAATCAAGTCAATAGGCCAGCTTACACCAGGGTATCGATACAGGATCTATCGATGCAAATGATTGACGTTTTGTCCCCGTAGGAGGAGATACCCAGGTTGAGAAAGTTGAGAAATCGAAAAATCGAAATCTGTTGAGGTCAATGTCGAGGGAATGCAGACGTATCCGCCACGAAAGTACTTTAGAATCGCAATTGCGAAAGTATGCAGGTGAGTTGCCCGGTATATTGCAGAAATTGAGAAAATGCGAGAGGCGAGACCAGGTTTCAGAAAATGTATAATGATGTATACCTTTCAGTGAAATACTTTTGGATGAAGAGGGCGTTGTACGACAGTTTTAACTTTATCGGTATTTCCGAACGACCCGCGATGTTTTGTGCTTTTCGTATAGTTGGTGGCCAAAATGTTTCCTTTTAGGCAGAGAGTGGGTCTACCAAAGCAAAAATCACTCCAAGCTAGCTAACCAGTAGTTCGAGTTGGTGAGATCGTCTTTTTTCCCTCCTTTTCTTCCAGATCTCTTTTTTAACGTTTCCGCTACCGAAGAAAGGTTTGCAAGGAAGATTGCAGTACCGGTGTGACGTTTTTTTTTTTCTTCTTCGAGAATTCACAGGTTTATGTAATGCCACCAGTACTGAGCAGTGAGCGATTATCTAATGAAAAATTTTCCCTTAGTTTCACCCAGGGCCTTGAAAAAAGCGGGTAGATCCTGGAAACAGAGTTAGGGTGACTGGGTTCTTCGTTCCCGGGTAAGATAGTCTGGTCTTAGATTCGTCTGATTGGATCTCGCTGCCGAAGCGTTATACACTTCTTGTTTTCTGTCCCTGTCGGAAAGTTTTCCGTGTTAGCCATATGCAAGCTCTCGACCAGTCACAGACATCTTTCTGCGAAAAGATGAAAGGGAGAAATGATATGGAGACCGTAAAGGGTCTAGCGGTCAAAGCTAGCAAACAGACCGAAAAGACATGCAACGACTTTTCCAACAGACATGCATATTCGTTGAGGGCATGAAGCCCACCATTGGACTCAAAAGCGAAGGACGGAAAGCTAACGAAGGGCTAGCGGTGGGGAAACGCTTCGGGAATACATGCGGTCAGGTACGAAACAGTAAGACAATAAGACACCCACATACACAAGCGTACGCAAGCAGTCACGCACCTGTTTCCAGAAGTATGTCCGATTCTTCTGTGACGAAAGAGACAGGGACAGCTTTGAAGATCCTGTTGGCCAATAGCTCTGCGGGAGAGAGATAAGCCTGTAAGCTTCCCGTTCCTGGATGACTTCAGTATCCAGAAGGAAAGGTTGATAGGACCAATCAAATGCTTGGAGAAGAAAAGATGGGGATCAGAGGAGGTAATGGGGTTGGCGAATCGAAAGAGAAGGTACGCTTTGGATATAAACTGTATGTTATAAACCTCTTCGCGATCAAGCTAGAAGGTTCCCAATACAAGGATAGAATGAAACTGTAGATCAGGTGCATAAAATAGTGTTTTCTTAACAGGTACTATTCTAAACTATCATCATGTAGGTGGGGGAATCATGGCGATGATGATGAATATTCTACTTCATGGATCCACTGGGCCATGGGACGGGAATATTTGGCAGACTGTAACTCTCAGACTTCCAAAGGCTATAGACCAACCAATACTTAAGCCCCATCATGAAGGTCGTACAGCCCCAGGTTCTAAAAAAACATATAGGAACTTTTGAGAGTAACCTACCAATAAAATTCCTGAGATCCACAAAAGAATTATTCAAGGTATCACTAAAACCAGATGCTAGATCCTGGGCAAATATTATGAGTAAAGAATGTGATCACAGGCTCCCAGGAAACAAAAGTCACGAGAGAGAGAAGAAGAAAAATGGAATTCCGAACAGCAATGTAAAAAAGAAATTAAGGTAACGGGAAAAAAAGTTCAAGTGGAGACTAAAGTTCCAAAAGGGGAACGGAGGCTATCTGTGATTTGTTTCCGTCCTTGCAGAATGATCCTACTGCCGGAGCGTCATGCTGTATCCATGCGTATGCACGCCGCCTATTTAGGTTCGTTGGGGATAGTAGTCAAGATAGGTCTGTTGGAAAACAAGACTTGACTGGCTCGTTTGTTGTAATTTGCATATGCAAGTTTCGCATGAATGGGGGCGTGTGTGGGAACAACAGGAAACGGAAAAAAGGTGAACATGGTAGATCCGAATGGCTCGTGCTACAGGACATATACCTCAGAGAAAATCTGGATTTATTTGCATGGAGATACAAATAGACTAGAGTATTTTTCCTTCCAACATAGCCGTGAATAGGTAAACTAGACATCGAGCATCTGTTTAGTATGCAATTGCATGTAGGATTTTGATATTTTCCCTACACCGCAGCTTGCAGGACTGGAAAAGTAAAATACTAAGCAGATATTCTTTCCATCGAATGGAATAGAATATGAGGGCCTCTCAGATTTTTGGAATAAAATATTCCCACCTTGCTGACTACCCGATATATTCCCTGCGAGCCTCCAAAACACCTCTCGGTGATCGGCCAATAGGGTTTATGGGATGGTGTTTTCACAAGGGTGGTCCAAAAGAGCCTCTAGGAAAGGTTAAGTGCCTGACTCCATCCGGCCGGCACAAAGCGAGAGAAGGGTTGGTCAGGTTTTCGAACCTTTCTCAACCCTTGCCGGTGGCGAATAGCTTGAGAAATGATATTGCCGTAAACTGCGAGGTGGATAACCCAGTACAGATAAAATGTCTTGAAGCAAAGGGGCTGAAACCAATGGGGCTCGTTGGCTGACGGAACATGTAGGTAGAAAAACAAAAGGTTAGAAAGACAATGATGCATCTATTGCCGAGTTTGGGCGCGGCACGCTTGTCTTACCTTTCAGTTAGTGTGGGGGATCGATAGCGTATGCAAATAGTCAAGGGTCGATTTGGGAGCATGAAGACAAGAGGCTCAACCGTTGGTTATGCAGCTTCTCAGGGTAGACGATGTTGGGTGATCGAAACTTGCATATATACCACCACCCGGGAGCCTGGCTTGTGGGATCGTAAAGATGTATTGGGCTATGCAGTTTGTCTTGGTGGGCTCGATTTGATGTACCTAATGTCCAAGTGATGCCTAAAATACGTTTTTCGAGTCACTTTGTGGTGTTTCCTGAGAATAAAATGCAATCTCAAAGAAACATGTTAGCCCAATCGACGTAACTACCCGGTGCTATGGTGCATCGTGATATAACAAGTTATATATGTTGTATACATCTATGGGTCCACGAACGCATCATCTGTCTCACACTGACATCTGGGATATAATAGGGCGTGATAATCTTGCAGCCGCAATAACGTGAAAGGGTTGAAATCACGCCGCCAAGGACCGCCCTGTCGGACAGACCGAGAGTATCATATGGAAGTAGCCAGTTGATAGGCCAGCCTTTGTCAGAGAAGATTATTAAAAATTAAGGTGAGGATCCAAACGTGATTACAAATTATAAAGGGCAACGGTACAAGCTAGGCCTCGAAGCTAAAGTTGCTAAGCTGTGAGATTGCAAGTGGCAGTGGGGCTTATAGCCACTAGGTTATCCGGGAGGCAAAAAGGTAATGATAAATTAACGAAAAAGTCTCAAGGTTGTCATGTGGAAAGCATGCACTCCCCGTCGCATGTCGTCGTAGTAAGCTCCAAGCACGATATGGGTCTCAGAGTCCAGCTACTTAAGGAATTCGTGGGTTGCGCGTTGGAATTTCTCTCGGTTAGCGGTCCTGGAGCATTCACCTCCAAAGCGACGGCCATGGCTTTGATGACCTTCTTTTTTTCGCGAGGCTAACTAGTCGGATGCGACCAGATCCATCCAGCAAATACGACTACAAATGAATATATATTTCCAGCAGATACTTAGTCTCATGTACCCTTGAAAAGCAAAGATGGCTATGCAGTGGATTCGCATGCGCATTCGTCTGCATGCAAGGTCAGTAGTGTCTGCAGGTGCGGTGCATAAAGCAAGACCATCGCCAGGTGACTGGAATCTGGTTAGCGACCAGGCCGACGTTGTCCGAAAGCTGGGCAAATCGCACGATGCAAGGGTCAGCTTACACGCCCCGCGCTATTCGATCGAAACGAGAAGAATTAAAATATGAAAACAACCATGGTTTTCGTTTTATCTTGATCGCTTGAAGAGGCTTTATTTGTGCGGGCCGTAAAGTTCTGTTTACTAATGCCTTTCGCATAATGTTTATAAACCTGTCGATAGCAAAGCCATGCGATTTGTCAAGTTCTCCATTTGGACCATATATCAATCTTACAGCCGAACGGAACGACGATACAAGTATGAGTCGAATTTCGAGAGCAAAATATTATCAAGTAAACTAGCAAAGAAGCCCTTCTCCGTATCTACCGAAGATTTGTCCAGATCCTTTTTACTGCTTACATGCTGCACAAACTTTTGGCCCAGCATCTGTAGCCACATGCATATCACCCCCATTAGCCCCCGGGCAATCTCAGCGCCCGCGTTGTCTCTACGCCTTGAAAGTAAATTAATCGCGAACGCACGAGAGAATCATGCAACTGCTATCGCTTACACCGACAGCTGTAAGAGTTCAAGAAGGTTCTGTCGGCACCGAAGTTTTCCGAATATTGTGCAAAATCGTACGAAATCGGTACATGGCGGAATCGAACCGATTATACAGCGACCGGGACCGTGTTTTAAGCGACGTCCGACAGCCGGTCTTCGGGACATCGAGAATCAAAGTCAGAAGGACAAATATAATATAATGGAACCATATAGGGCCTGAGGGCAACAAATAGAGGTCAAACCAGAAACGAAGGCATTTTCTGTAGGGGCGGCGTAAAATAAGCCTCCTACCTCGAGCGTCGTTCTGTACCCAATTGCATCGCACGCTGGGGGAATTTCTTTTGCCACATAAGGCTTCCTTGATGTTCCACGGATGCTTCGGTGCATGGGCCTGGCAGATGATGGTCTCTGCCTGTGCTGCGCAAAGCCTCTAGTCGTACAGTGCATTGTTTGCTGCGTGTTTCGTCAGCGAGAGTTTTAGGCCAGGAAATAAGCTAGCTTAGATTAATGTCCGATAGGTAGGGAAGATGTCGGAATCGAACTTCGGTGGCGATAGCGAGGCCAACCGGAGATGCTTCGATCAAGAAACTTAACAATCGACGCAATGTCAGCAGAGGCTTTGAAGGGAACCTGGCCCGGGGCGAGCGAGACACACAGGAAACGTCGGTTTGCAATGCTATCGCGAGGATGTCAGCGGTCTCGTTCGCTGTGTTTGCCAGGCTAAGCGAGTGCCATTCGTTTGTGTTGTGGCGACGTCAACGCCGACAACACGGGGGTCGACAGATCTCCACGTCAAGGCGAAGGCTCGCTATTCCAAGAGTGGATTGGGCATATAAAGGACATCGCAAGGCTCTTTTTGAGTCATTCTCCACTCTCAACGTTCTATGACTCTCCAATCCAGGTATTTATGGAAGCCAATCTCAAACAGAAAGAAGTCGCCTTAGCAAACAATTTATCTCGGTAGATTCCTTTCGAGCAAAATTAGTAGCGAAGATAATATTTATCACCAAATAAAGTGGTTTAGGACAAACCAAAGGATGGCAAAATTTTTGGCTAAAAGATTATTTGGTAATAAGTTCTTAGTAGCAATGCGATCTTTTAGTTACGCATCAGGATATGTTCAATTGGGCGTACATTATACACCACCCGGTATTTTAAACCCCGATTATTAATTAAACCTACAGTTATAACTTTATGTAAACCTGATATAATAGTTTTTATACGCCTTGACATACACAAATGAATATAAAATCTCAAAAATAACAAACTTGTGTATATAGAAACATTCGCATACACGAATTCGCTCGGCCTCGTATTCCACGGTTTAGCTAAATCAAAGAATGCTTTGACTAAAAATGAGAAACAGATGCAAGGTCCTAAAATTTCCAATCATCAATAAAATTTAAATTACATCTATCTCTAGAATCATAATCAATTGAGAGCATAACTAAGCAAGCTACTGAGGTAAGAAAGTATACGACTGAACCACTCCGAGAGTTGGCTCATGAATGTCTATTAAATAGAGATACACGATAAATGTTCGGATATGAAGCTCAACCAGCAAGCCAAATTTGAATATCTTGGAAACCGCAAATCCTTGAAGAGACTTCAGGAGAATCCAATAAACAAATGTAAATGAACATTGGTCCATAAATCTTCTCAGGGAGAATATCAGTATTTAATCTCGAACAAGAGCTTCGGATTCTTTTTCCTCTTCTTTGTTCTTTCTCCTCACCTCTCTCCTTCAAAAACAAAGAATACCCCCGCGCATTAATATTCAACAGCGAATGGATTGCGAATACCTTTTATGGTATTCTCAATTGGGAGAGGGGGGAACCCGCTGCTCTACCGTTACTCTCATACTAGGCGCGAAAGCAAACTTCAACCTGAGATGTAAGCTCGGTTCCTGTTCAATAGTTTACTAGGTTCGAACTAGAGACTAGGAAGCGGAGAGCAAGTCCAGAAAGACACATAAGAAATTCTAAATAAACACTTGATATTCGTCGCTTATCGTCATGTACCGGCAATCCTCGCATATCACTTACATTGTTCTAGTAAAGAGTTTTGACGACAAAATTTTTTCAATACCTCGTTAACAATTAAGCTCAAGGTGGTTAACTATTTTGCCGTGTTATAAAGTCTCCGAAAAGTTCGAATCCGATACATCATCGCATCGCACCGATAGGATTTAATAATTGGGTATATATTTTCGTGTTGTTTTGGAAATATTGAAAGTAGGAGATCTAAGCTCTACTAATGTTAAAACAAAAATTACCCAATCAAAATGGACTCCAATGAAAAGCTAACATCAAGACACTCCTAAGCCGGGCGACCAATGATAACTGTTGATCCAGTTACAAGCCACCAATTGCCCCAACAGATCCGAACAAGAACCAAACAACTGCCGGACAAGACCTTAACCGAAGAAGTGTCAGACTCTGGTTGGTGGCATTGTCTCGGTGCTGGCATGTGCAACTAAAAGAGATCGAAGTCGGAAGGAGTCGTCTTGTGCATATCTGGCAATTAACAAACCTTTCTTATTCAGAAGGTGCCTTCCGAATCGTCAGCACCTTGAGCCTCATGATAAAATTAAATCCAATATGAAGGACGTCGAAGAGCGGATCAACTGACACAAAGCCCTTGAAGCCCATCTATATAGTACCACAGGCATGCATAGCACACCAAATGGGGCGGCCTCGGTTGGGATACATAAGTGGAGACCAGGAGCAAAACACCTTCAGCTTTCCGGTTGCGAATGGACCGACCCTTCCGGATTGCAATTTAGCTCTTATTTGCGAAATGCCTTCACGGAACTTTTGATTTTCGGTATATTTCTACCAAAAAAGATATCTTGTTCCAATTAATCTGCACTGGGAGATGGAGAACCGATCTCCTTGCTCATTTCACGGAGTCAAGTTAAGCAATAATGTAATAGATTTGTGGTGGAAAGTCCGCAAAATGATGTATGATATGGAGAGCTCCAATGTCAGGCCATTTTCAGTTCTTTCTCCCAAAAGACTATAATCGTCTCGTTGGACAAATACGTATGCAACCATATGCAAAACATCAACTAGATCCATGCTAACATATGCTAGAAGAAGAAGCTGGGATATGTGTTTTGGACAGGGCAATTCTGCCTCGAACCACGGGTAAAGCTCTCAGTCTCCGTTCATATTAATTTCTCAGTTGCGGATGAGAGCCCATGTGAATCCGGGGCATCTCGAAAGAGCATAGCAACACCAAAATAAAAACAAACATTGTTACTCCTGGGGCCTCCTTCCTCTCTTATTGTTATTTGATCACATCAGCTGTGGACAGGATAAAATCGCAGCATCGAATCTAGACCGATGAGGATCAATTGAGAATTCAAAATCTGTATCGACGCTCGCGCCTTTTCTCTGCCTTTGGCATCTCGCGATCGTCTCATTTCGCGTGCAGCTAAGTTCGTCTAGGCATTCCCCAAATGTCACCATTTCGTGAGACTAACCCGCATTCTCGTGGCAGCGCGCTAACTGACCAACAAGAAGTAGAGCCAAGCCGTAACTGGCCCCAGCTCGCTGCAAGTGCCTGGGCAGTGGGGCCCAAGTGGTCGGTTCAGGGACACGTTGGGCCAAATAGGAACAATTGAACGGGACCTTAAACACCCACTTCTGCGCCGGCGGAAAGTTGTACCTGTTCTCCTTTTGCTCTTTGAATCGAGACTTTTCCCTCTTGTTTATTTTTCTCTCTACGGGCACTTTTCTGCGACGACAGCGGAAACTTGAGACGAAAGTCGAGAATATTCCCCCAAATTTTTCAACCTTTTAAGAGCTGTAGTATCACGCCAACCCTAGATTCTATATTTTCTAGACTCCAATCTATCCTTCCATTGGAATTGAGGACCCGCCAGGGGTTCGTTCACCAATTGGATTCCCGACATCCCTTCGGCGCAGAAAATATTGAGGTCATGCGATCTGCATTCAGTGACATACCCTGCGCCCTGCTGCTCTAGCTTCGAACCGTCGACCGACGAATTCTGCAGAGCGCCTCATGACCTGACGACGCTCAAACGGCTTTTCTTTTCAAACTATCCTTCTTTTGCTAGTAACCTTCTCTTCCTTTTAATCTGGCCATAGACGTCTATTCCTTTTTATGCTACTAGTCCGAAAAAATTTCGACAGCTATCTTTAGTTATCAACCTTCTAGATTCGTATCTAACGTCCTTTCCGAACAGCGTCTACGCAATAACGATTAATCTACGAGAAACAAATTGTCTTTTTTTTTGCGTCTCAGCTCAGTCAAAACAAACAACGAAGAAGAAAAAAATTAAGCGAAAAACCGAGGTTTCTTCGATATCGGAAAACGCCCGCCGCCGACACGAGCTTTGTTTTAATACTATATCATTGAGCGGGACGCCTACACTCTCCCGCTTGTGCTAGTCACGGCGTCCACCATGGAAACTTTTGTCTTCCGTGACTCGCCGTTGGCGCAGTACCTCGAAGGTAATCGCCTTAAGTTTTTTTCCAAGATATTAGTCTATAGGATCTTAGATTTAACCAGAATTGAAACGACAGGCGAAGGAGAAAGTTTAGCTGGTCTCGACTGGACCGCGGATCACGACCAGAACGATGGCAGCAATACCCCGAACTCACCAGCGCTCAATTTCGCTCCTCCAATTTTATCCCTCCCAAAAGTACGAAAGAAGGCATTACGACCACTACAGATTCAGAATCCCCATTGGTACAAACGCACAAGCGTTAGAGATGTTATGAGGGTATGGCTTGATTTTGGAAAGCTTGAAATTTACGTTTGTTTATGTTGACAAATTTCGCTATATAGGGCGGGCTTAAATCTCGTCTTGCGGCCGGCGAGAATCTCCAATTCGTAGAACGATTCAGATACATCCTTGTCGCCTCCCAACTTCTCAACGAACAAGCTTCAGTCGCAAACTATGACATTCGCGATGCCTCAGCTCTTCCCACCCCTTCGACTGCTGCTGCGAATGTCGAAGCCCCCTTTCCGATAATAACCTGGTTCGGTTCTCCGTCTCCACGCTTTTACGCCTACACAGCTGCCAGCATCATCATCCTTTCCATTTTAATATCCTGGCTCTCTCGCGGTGGCTCGGAACGCAAGCTCGCGTTTGGAAAATCTCGAGCAGCAATTACTTTACTTCTCTCCATGGTTCTAGCACTGCTAGTATTCGCCCACATGAGACGCAAAAGACTCAGAAATCTCCGTACTGACGCCATCTCATCCGCGGAGGCATTTGTCGAAAACTGCCAGATGTTCGATGTGGTGGTCGGCAACGCTATCACACTGATCCAAGAGATAGAGTTGGTTTCGCGGGGCTACAGACTTTCGCACCCGCTACCTCCCATCACCCGATTGGAACGGGCGGATTCTTCACGGAAATGCGCACGACTGAGGAGGACCATCGCGGAAAGTTTCAAGCTGTCCATCCCGCCTATGTGTCGGGCTATTGAAGCACTAGCTTCGTATCCTAGACTGGCGGACTTGGAGAAATTCTACGATGTATATGACATTCACACGAGTGATCTGAACGATGCTATTTGTGGAGTTGACGAAACCGAGTTTGAGGATTTGGAAGACTTGAGAGCATTGAAGGCGCTATTTCAAAGAATGTATGTGATCCGTAAGATCTTCTTGTGTCATCTATTGGCATTGGAAGCAAATGGTGGACACCGAGATCATGAGCAATGGCATTCAGTTGGAGAGCAGCTGTACACGTTGCAGAGACTCATGGCAGATTTGGCGATGGAGGCCAAAACTATTTTGACCGAAGAGACTGATTTCAAGTTACCACCGACACCCTTGCCTACCACACCAAACAGCGCTGCAGTAAACGGTGCCTCAGCGGCGAACAGGGAGAGGTTGAGGCAACAGTTGAGAAAGTTTAACAACTTGTCGGCTACTACGAGGGGCTTACAGGTAAAGATGCATTTGATCAGGGAGGCGACTGATAAAGCTCTTCAGACAACTATACCGGGGCAAGATGTGTTTGGAAATAACTTTGGAGCGGAGTTGCTGGGCCAGTATGATGAAATTGGAGTCGATTTGAGAGGTTTACTGGCAGAGTGGGAGAGCGGAAGGGCATCTTTGGCGGCGTCCTTGGAGAAGTTGAGCTCGCCGGGAAGTCCTCCGGGAAGCCGACCTGCTAGTATGGTCTTCTCGCAGGGAAGTCCTGGTATGAGTACTGCTGGAACATTGGTGGGTGGAAGTCCGAGAACTAGCGGAAGCTGGGATGAGAGCGAGCGAGATGCGATCCTTAGGAAGAGAATTTCTGTCGGATCCGACTTTCTTCGACCTAGCGACGAGGAAGAAGTCTTCGAAGCTATGTCCGAGCCAGCAAAGGGACGAGAACGGAGCAAGCTCACCCGCGAGGAACGAATCGCAAAGATGAAGGAGGAGAGACAGCAAGCTTTGGAAGCTCGAAAGAAGACAGAAGCTAGCGTGAATCTGGTTCGAGAATTGAGAAACGTCTTGGAAAATAGAGGTGCTTACGTAGCTGCTACTTCTGGCGGCGAAAGTACCGGTGGCGCCCTTCCACTCAAGAGAAGGAGCTTGCCAGCTCCAAGGAGCCGACTGAGCCTGGAATTGATCAAAGTTGCAGAGGCGAACAGGGAAGCCAATAGTCCGTTGGATGGAAGACAGAGCGCTCCGATGACACCACAAACGAGGATTGCACCTGTGGCTGTTTCATTCCCACCGCCTGTTATCCCAATCTCTGATAAACAGCGGAACCCGGTCTCGCCAGTGGACGAAGTCGACTAAGCAATACTCAAGCCCAACATACTCTTCTCAAGTTTAGGGTTCGAACGACGACATGAAAAGAAATAAAACAAAAAAATATTCAAAATCCAAAAAAGGAACAACAAGATACCCGATTTCTTCTATTTCTCTAATTCATATTATATTCTGGTATATTTTTTCAATTTCTTCCTTCCACCTAATGCATTAATGAGGTGATTGATGGGAACCCATAAAAGCTTCCTTTCAGGAAACAAAAAATCCATATAGAGGAATCTTCAACTGTACACTAGTTTCGTCACTAACACAACAATATACAATATACGACAAATATTATCACGGCAAAGCAACTTGGCGTGGGAGCGAGAATTCGGCTGCACAGATTTCATAGTGATTTATTTTGGTTATATTTCTTCTTTTTTAATTGGGATCGGGGAGCAAATCGAGGGAGGCTTTTATTTTTAGGGAGGATTCAACTTTTTGTGTGTATTATTACTACTTTGTTACTCTTATTTAGTTCGTTGGCACAGTCCAGGGGAGTGAAAGGAAAGAGGTGGATATTTGCGGGGATAATGTAATGATATGATTAGAGTTAATGAAAATATATGCATTTGGATCTACCAGATTATGATATCATTGAAGTTTCTTCAGATTATTATATCGATGCTTCGGGCCCTTAGATTATCTTTCAGACAAAATATGATGACAATTGATAGCTTAAAAGATTTGTCTCTTCACAACCCCACAGTCTAAGCCATTTGCATGTATAACTTTATTCCTAATCATATTACTCTGTTCAGGCTCTAAAGTTAATGCCTATACTTCGCCCCATTCATGTATGCTATAGCTGTGCTGACTTATAGTTTATAGGAACTCGGTATGCATTGAAAGGGTGTCGTGAGTTATGTAAGCTTATTATATACGAATGTATCGTAAAAAAACTACGGTGTGCAACAACGGTGAGGGGTCTCGGGCCCTTGAAACTCGAAACAAGCTGGACTGGGCTGTTGAGAGTGTCTGGTGTATGATAAAATAGATCATCCCGTCCCGTCTGAAGTTTCGTTTCGTTTCTTTCAAGTTGAGAGGAAACGGTTTGAGACCCTTGCAAGCTTTGGTCCGCGCGTGGTTGCTGGTTGGGTTGGGTTGCTGCGGGGCCCATCCGATTCGACAGGGACGACACCAGCGCGCATCTCTCCGCTTTTCGATTGAACATGTCCTCTTCTTTCTCATCAGTTGCAGTTCACCATCGCGATATGATATAACCTCCTCCTTACCGGCTCTCCTCTCTCTCCTCCTCTCTCTCGCGATCCTTCATCTGCATTTCATCTGCGACAGCAAGAGAGTTTTATAGGGGATATTCTGGAATCATAATGTCGGATCCAATGGATACGGATAGTCCGGTGCCTATTCCACCACAGGCTATCGAGCAATCTCTCGAGACTGTACTCTTCCCGGTATGTTCTACTAAACTATATATTTCTGCTCCCGTTCACGCATTCCCATTCTTTTTTAATTCCGGATTATTCTTTTCTCTTCCAATTCAAGTCTAGTATCAAATATAAATAAAACCTTCGTTTCTTGTCTCAGCACTAACAAAAAACTCTCTTTTTTCCCGAGAATTCAGCCAACTTCCACGTCAACACCACCTCCCATCGCCGGCCGTCAAGTCTCCCGATTATCTCACCCGCCACCACCGATCGATAGTCCCGTTCTGTCAGCCGCGCAAACCCCTTCGAAGCCTTCACCGCCGGTAATGTCAATGACGACGACAAAGGAGGGTACTCCCAACGGTGGGGGAGGAGGTGGTTCGATCACGACTTCCAAGCAAAACGCGAACACCTCATTAGGTACAGGGCATGTGGAGGGCGGTGAGAAGGGTGCTGGGGCACCGGTACGGCAGTATCTTAATGAATTTGTTACACCGTACTTATTGGAGGGGATGAAGATGCTTGCTAAGGAGCAGTATGTTACTCTTTCCTACCTTATGGTTGCATTTTCTACGCGGTTATAGTGTTGGGTTCTATGAATGATGGTGGCTAATATGAATTGGTGGTTTTTGTTTTGTGTTTGGTTAGACCTCCTAATCCGCTCGAAACGCTGGGACGATATCTTATTCAACGGGCGGAGGTTAACGCTGCTACTGCGGCTTTGAATATGGAGAGTAGCAGTGGTAATGTTGAGGGGAGCGCGGGGACGCCCAAGGTTGTTAGTAGTGGTGCTGCTGCTGCTGAGGTCAAGATGGAGGAGGCGCTTTAGGGAGGCCAGCCGACTCTGAGGATTAAGAACCGTGGCAATACCGATGCTACTAAACGGAGGCGACTGTACGATATGGAGAAAGGTTGAAGCTGGAATATTATTGGATAATTTTTTTGTTTTCGAAAAACGGGTGGTAGGATATTGGTCTTGAATATTTCGGGTCGTTCTTTGCACGTGTATATTATTAGCTATTAGCGCGACGTCTTTTGTTTCTTTGTTAAAAGGGTTGATATATTTGGAGGTGTATTATAAACTAAGACGGCGATAGCTGGATATAAAATAGTCATTCATGCTAAAAAATCACCCAACTTTACTATCGTATATATTTACATTTCCAATTCGACTTTCTCTCGATACTACTAGATATCTATCCCACTTGGGAGCTCGGATAAACTGACTCGCTGACCGGCTCATTGCGCTTTCAGACAAATAAAATCGCGAAAGAATGCGCAAGATGTCAGGCAAGGGTTCTTAGCGTGAGGTTCGGTCGGCTGTTGGCCGGCTTCCCAAAAACTGGCTAGCTGAGGTTCAGAGGATCAGGATCACGCCTGGCCTCCCCTTCTTGGAGCTTCCTTTGCGGGCTGACATGTGAAGCAGAGGTCACGTGGTATGAGCTTCGACGGGGCCAGGATTATTCCGGACTCGGTCAAAAAAGAATAAGTATGCCATGCAATACCTCGGTCTTTCGCACCTTCTCTGCGGTAATAGCAGTGAAGAGATGGATGCATGGGGGTAAGTGAACTAGTTGGCTCATAGGCGCCCCCCAAATGCAAAGAAAAGAAAAGCTTACCGGCCTAAAAGTACATATGAAATTCCATGTGAAAGTTTTTTGAATCGGCAAGGCGGCGATTGGCTGCGACGACACAAAACCGACATCGTTACGAGGTGAGCTGAACCGGGATCCCATTTCGTCGCGTGAACAAGAACAATTACTCCCAAGATCTCAGAGAGGAATAAGAATACTACGTAGTTGGAAGGGGAACCTGTTGATTCTTCCTTTTTCACAAGCTAAAAACTGCCCGAAGTCGAGTTTAGTTTATTCTGCTTTCGAATTCCCCAGCTTTTTTTCTTGGTTGTTATAACTGGTTCGATTCTCCCCGCAAAATAAAGGCCGGTTGAAACTCTTCTTACTTTTCTTCTACTCGCCTCCTTCATTCCTTCTCTCCCTTCTTCTTCTTCTTCTTCTGCTACTACTACTACATCTTTCTTGCATCGTAGTATATACTGTAAAACTAGACTTCACACTCTCTCCCTCATAATCATAATATACACTCTCACATACGCAACATGTCTGGTCCTAGAGTATTAGTCGTCGGAGGTGGCTGTAAGTATCATAACCATCACCCTCATCGCCCTCATCATCATCACCATCACCATGATGATGAGAGGTAAAGAAAGAAGAATAACCTCGGCTGACAACGGCACGTCATCGTTCCAACGCAGTGTCCGGTCTCTCCGCTGCCCACACCGTCTACCTCGCCGGAGGCAATGTCACCGTCCTCGACAAGCAAGGTACGTTCAATCCCTATATTTCATACCAGTGACGACTTTCTCGCGATTTCTCCGGGCGCTTTTTTCTCGAATTCTCGTCGTCTCTGGCGGTTGGAATGGGCGCGATTCCCGGGTTTGGGGTGCCGCTGCTGCATGCTTGCATGGGCAGCCGTGCAAAAAAATCCGGGGTTGGGAATCAACCGAGGTTATGCGACCTCAACTTCCACACGTCCTGTGCTGGCTCGTTTGGAAAACACGAGGGAGATGAATGAAGATGCCGGATTCGCCGCCATGGGAAATATTTTTTTTTCGATTAGTCGGGCTAATTGGGTGGTAAAATTTCAGGTTTCTTCGGTGGTAACTCTACAAAGGCCACATCCGGCATCAACGGCGCCCTCACAAACTCCCAGATCGATCTAGGAATTCAGGACTCCGTCAAGCAGTTCTACGAGGATACCATCAAATCGGCCCGTGACAAGGCCAGACCCGACCTCATCAAGGTCCTCACTCACAAGTCTGCCTGTAAGTCTACATATCCTGTTTGTATCGTAACTGAATTGGTCTAATTATAATCTGCAGCTGCCATTGAATGGCTCCAGGAAGTCTTCAAGCTCGACTTGACCCTCGTCTCCCGTCTCGGTGGCCACTCCCAGCCCCGTACCCACCGTGGCCATGACGCCAAGTTCCCCGGTATGGCCATCACCTACGCTCTGATGCAACGTCTCGAGACCCTCGCCGAAACCGAGCCCTCCCGCGTCCAAATCCTCAAGAAGGCCAAGGTCACCAAGCTCAACAAGTCCGGCAACAAGATCTCCGGTCTTGAATACGAGATTGACGGCAAGACCGCCTCCATCGACGGTATCGTCGTCCTCGCCACCGGTGGTTACGCTGCCGATTTCTTCAGCGAAGACTCGCTCCTCAAGCAGTTCAAGCCAGAAGTTCTCAAGCTATCCTCCACCAACGGCACCCACGCCACTGGTGACGGTCTCAAGATGGTCCGTGCCATTGGCGGTAACGCCATCGATATGGAGAAGGTCCAGGTCCATCCAACTGGTCTCGTCGACCCTAAGGACCCAAAGAACAAATGGAAGTTCTTGGCTGCCGAAGCTCTTCGTGGTGAAGGTGGTATCCTCCTCAACGCCGACGGCAACCGTTTCTGCGACGAGCTCGGACACAGAGACTACGTCTCCGGCGAGATGTTCAAGACCAAGTTCCCCATTCGTTTGGTCCTCAACTCCAAGGCCTCCAAGGTTTTGGACTTCCACACCCGTCACTACTCCGGCCGTGGCTTGATGAAGAAGATGACCGGTGCTGAGCTCGCCAAGGAGATCGGATGCGGAGAGGGACACCTCTCCAAGACCTTCAAGGAGTACACCGAAATCGCAGATGGTAAGAAGAAGGACCCATGGGGCAAGAGATTCTTCCACAACACCCCATTCGACATCAACGACGAATACTTCTACGTCGCTCTCATGGAACCCGTCGTCCACTTCACAATGGGTGGTATCGAGATCAACGACCAAGCTCAAGTCCTCAACGGCGAAGGCAAGCCATTCGAAGGTCTCTTCGCATGCGGTGAAGTCGCTGGAGGTGTCCACGGTGCCAACAGACTTGGTGGATCCAGTTTGCTAGGATGTGTCGTTTACGGTCGTGTCGCCGGTGACTCCGCCACAAAATACCTCCTCCAATCCGTCCTCAACGGCACCGCCTCCTCCGCAGCCCAGAGATTGGGACAAATCTCGTTACACTTGGACCCCAGCAACCCCGGAAGACTCGTCGTCGACTGGTCCGCCCAGGGTTCCTCCGCGTCCGCAACCGTGGCCCAACCAACATCAGAGTCAGTATCCACTACCACCGAATCATCATCGGACTCGCAACCTAAGAAGTTTTCCATCCCAGATAAAGAATTCACAATGGAAGAAGTAGCGAAACATAACAAGAAGGACGACGTGTGGGTTGTCGTTAAGGGTGTTGTTATGGATTTGACCGGATTCTTGGATGATCATCCCGGTGGTGCTAATGCCATCTTGAACTTTTGCGGACGCGATGCGACGGAGGAGTTTGAGATGTTGCACGACGATGAGGTTATTCCCAAGTATGCGCCCAAGACTGTGATTGGAAGAGTTAAGGGCCAGAAAGTCACTTTGGAATTGTAAAGTTTTAGTTGGGATGAGGTGATATAGAATGATTTTTGCTGTGAATTTTCTTTTCCATTTACCTTTGCGGGCGGAGTTTTGTCCTTTTTTTATCTATATTTTATTTATTTTTTGAGGTATGAGGGCTGTATTATATATAACCTTTTGAGATATACAAATAAAGAGAATGGTTCGAAGCCTATTTACATTACCAAACTTTCTTTCTTAATGTGATATATTTATCGGCTCCATCGTAATAAGTTAGTATGTGCATTTATTACCTTAGCCTAGTATGAATGGACGAGAGATACGTCTACCACTCGCGCAACACAATCCTCAATGTGCGATATTATGATGAATCCTGGCAATTTTTCTGGATTGGGCGGTGCGGTGGAGCGCAGCTGAAAGCGGGGTAGTTCTTGAGATATATTCATAGATGCAGAGGAGCGTATTGATTCGGTGTGAGGTTTATTACGAGTGTAAGCGCATTATATGAATATGAAAAATTCAAAGCCCGGTGTAGCTTACTATATATGTGTAGAGATAATAATATAGGCACGGGAACAGACACTTTTTAAACTTCAGAGTAGTCGCAACATGGGTCTCGAGCCTAACGCCACGGACCCATCCCCCCCAAAATCATCCCTCTTCACAAACGCCTATCGGAAGGCGAGTACTAAATTCGCCGAAACCACAGGGAAACACATCGGAAACGACGCCACCCAGAGGGCTCAACTCACTGCCTTTCTCGCACCCCCAAGCGGTCACGATGAATTCGAGAAATTACGAAACACGTGTGAGAAGTTATCGGGACAGGCGGAAGGATTGGATCAGAAGGGAAAGGCGGCGAGGTTGATAGAAACATTGGGAACGATTAAGACTGTTGGGGATGGAGTTATTTCTGCAGCACCGGAGACGGTGTCGATTGTTTGGTTTGGGATATCGAGTCTTATATCGGTGAGTATCCAGATTGTCTGTATGTGCGTTGTATTGATATTACAACACTAGGCTGAGTGACACGGCGTGTTAATATTGAGGGTTTTGTTTAGATTGCTACCGTCAAGCTTGAGATTCGGATCATGATATGCGATACTTGCGAGAGTATCAGTGAGATGATTCAGGATTGCTTGAGGTGGGAGGGTAGAACGAATGAGGTGTCGCCGAGCGCTAGGTCGACTAGCGATAGCGGGAGGATCGATATCTGGGATTCTGCGGTTCCGGAGCTTCTTGGGTGTATTTTCGATTTTCTGTGGCATGCAAGGCCGCATAGGGATGCGAATCGATTGCAGAGTAAGTGCCAACTTTGTTTGGCTTATGAATTCGTTTATGAATGGCGGTAAAAGCTGACGATATTGAATGAATCAGGGGCAAAGTCGACCATCAAAGAAACGTTTACAAAAGAACTGCAGGCGAAAGTCGAGAATCTCTTGAAGGCGCACGAAAAAGTTATTCGACTGGTACAAGCGCATTTTGAAGATGCAGTATTTGAGAAGACTCGCGGTACTCTCTCCTACATCTGATACCCTGAAAAGATCATAATGCTAATTAGAAAAATGGGGGCAATAGACACTGAGGAGAGACTTAAAAGAATTAGTGAAAACATGAAAGGTACGTATCTGAATCACAAAAATAGCAATGATTTGCACACCGTATCTAACATTGTGAATAGGTACTGTGTCGAGTATAACCAATATGCTTGACCAAATCGAATTCGATATGCTCTGCACCGAATTAGCCCGACAGAGAGACAAACTGCCTAGGGCCAGCGCCCATACGCTCCACTTCCAATCCCTTAACGATAGGGCAAGCCTAATCCTGGAACAACGAAGAGGCCATCTCGCGGAATGGTTTTTCGATAAAGAAGCGGCCTACAAAAACTGGAAGGCCTGGGAGAAAAGGTCAGAATCGCCAATGCTATGCCTGGAGAGTCCGCGGGGACATGGCAAGAGCATGTTGATGCTGTGCCTTAAACAGCGACTCGAGAAAGAATTATATGAATCCCGCAAACCCATCATTCTCTCTTTCTTCTTTAAACAAGGTGACCAGAACCTCCAAGATGCAAGAACAGCACTTCAAACCATCCTACGTCAGCTTTTGGACAGAGATGAGCTTTTGCACAGTGTAGAGATAGTCGGTCAATGCGTGGAGATTCTGAATCCAAGGTTTGGTAAACATGGGGAGAACGCGGATGCCCAGATCACCAATGACCTCGCAGAGATCAGTTCCCTTTCCGAGACCATTCGAAAGATTTCGATACTGTTGCCTCGGGTTTATATCATGCTCGACGCGTTGGATGAATGCATAGACCGACAGGAAAAGGGCTTGGTTCCGTTGGTTGTATCAATGGCAAATCCGGAAATAAGAATCTGCGGATAATAATTTCAGCACGAGACAGCATCGGTATCGCCACTGAGTTAGCTCCTAGCCATGAAGATACCGATGAACCACCACCTGAAGAGGTGAAAAGGCGTGTGGAAATTGTACAAATCACGGCGGAGAAAAATGCATCAGATCTGGAGGCTTATCTCACACACGAGGTTCGCGACCTCATCAAGCACCGGATTAAACCCAATGTACATCCGGAATATTACAATGCCGAAGTCAAACGTATCGTCGGGATTATTCACAAGCGAGCACAGGGTGACTTTTCTCTGGCGAGAATTATTGTTGCAAATCTCCAACAACCGTCTAAATTGCCGTTGGAAGAAAAGATTAAGCGCCTACCTAGCGCTATCGGAGAAATGTACATGACTGCACTCGAATCACTGACAGATGACCAGCAGGAGCTAATTGTTACGGCATTGAAATGGATTGTTTGGGGTGTCTCTGGGTTGACCGCGGTTGAGCTCTCGGATCATTATCGCGAGATATATCGCGACGCTAATGACAGATCTTGGAATATCTTGCGAGAAGATGATGAAGAGGAAAGGACTGATCATGAGATAGGGGGTAAAGCTGAGGATGTAGGCTCAAAGGCTGTAAAGAGCAATGAAAAACCAATTTCCCGCCCTGGAATGTATGGTAGCGACGACCCTGAAGTTATGGAGGTCATCCATCATTTGGAAACAACCGGAAGAGATTTTTTCAAATACGACAGGAATACTGGTTTCGTTGGTGTAGACATTTCCATAAGAGAATGGATACAAGGTGCTAGCAGAGCTGCCTCAAAATCACAATCAGTAACGAAAGAAGCGAAAGGGTTTAAAAAGCATAAGACACAAGCGGGATATACTGTCCTATCTTTCACACTTACTCGTGGGTTATTTCTCCGCGACCTTAGATTTATATATCGTTCCAAGTTAACCATCCATGTCTAGCATCCTTCTTACGCTATGGGGACAATTTATCCGACCTTTTCAATGAAAAGGAAGCTCAAATGTCTATAACCCTTGACATCTGTAGGTAGCCTACGAATCTTCTCAAGTTCGGGCTGACAATCTTGGTTTTAGTCCGAGCTTTGACCAATCCAGAATTTCAACAGAGATTTATGTCTTGGAGCATGTTTGATGCTTCACAACAAGAGCGATACGAAATAACTTACTGGCATAGCCACATGAAAGTTCTCAATAAATGGTGGGATGAAGATTGTCTCGATAAGGGCTGGTGGTCGGAACTACTCGCACAACTCGGAATATTCTTACAGCCGAAGAACTGGTTTCGTTGGACAATTCAACCGAGAAAAAACACGAGGGTTTACTATGCTAATCCTGATGATAATATTTTGCAGCATGATATTTCTAGTATTATAGATCCCAATGACCCGGACTGGGATCTACTGTATTATGTTGAAAATAAAGCTGTAAATGAAAGCAATGAGCTACCGCTTCACTACGCCTGCGAAGCTGGCCTTAACATTATCGTCGACTATCTATTGAATACAAACGCTAGCTCGAATGGATACGCTACAGCATATTGCGAGGCTCTTGGTGAAATCAAAAAAAATATCCTTGATGCACACCTAGCACGCAGACTTACTGAGTACCAGGAAAAGATGTCGAAGCTACCACAAGTCGAAGTCCCATCACGAGGTTATTTGAGCCCCCTCTATTGCGCAGCGAGACATCCGGATACCGTTCGTCGTCTTCTTAAAAATGGAGCTGGGGTTAACAAATGGTTGCCAACACCTGATAATATATACTGCGGAGGCCCAATATTACTTGCGATTCTATGCCGTGCAGCAGAAACTGGTAGCCAACAAGACTCCACGCCATTACTAGAAACTGCGAGGATCCTGGTGGGACAGGGGGCCGAGTTAACCGCTGTCGACGAAAAAAATACAACTGCTTTGCATTACGCTGCGAAAATCCAAAATGCGGAGTTTTTCAAGTTTGTGTGTTTTTCCGCGGATTGGGATGTGAGAGCAAGAGATTCAGATGGACGGACCCCACTCCATTTTTTGCTTTCACGTCGTCCACCTACTTCGAAAGATAAGATACAAGAAGCTCTCAGTATTTGCGATATTCTTGTAAAGATGGACCAAACAGAGACAGATGGGGTAAAGCTGGTAGATGCGCAAGATGACAACAGTACTGGCCCTCTCATGCAAGCGGTGATCTATGGCTTCACGGAAGGCGTTTTGCGACTAGTGGATCTCGGTGTTGATATTCACGACGACGATATCCATCAGAACAACTGCTTCCACTATTTGGCGGGCGACACCAATTCGAGTGCCTCGAGCTCGTCGCTTTTATCTATAGCAGAAATACTTTTTTCTAAAGGACTTGATATAACGGTACAGAATCGAGGAGCGGAAACACCTTTGGTTACTGCATACATCAAAGGCTCTCTACCCATGGTTGAATTTTTTCTCCAAAAATACGGAGAATATCAGCCTGCAAGCGGGATATCCCACCCACTTTTTGACAAGGTCAGAGGTGGCGAAACGTTTTTTCATTTGTTAGCAGTTAGGCCTCCGGACGACGACGAGGTGGGGATCATTATTGGCGGTGAATCTGACGAAAATCTCCAGCACATTCTTTTGCAGTGCCTGGGTTTCATCAAAAAGCACATCCCAGTATCAGTTATCTGCGAGGGTTTCACAACGATGGGAAAAGTGAAAGATACTCCATTCGACCTTGTGATGAAGCTTGGAAGCAATACTTTCATCAATTGGATATTGGATTTCGATGGGATGGCATCAAGGCGTCTCACGGGTGGTCGATCCCCTTTATGGGCGTATGCGGATCGTCTCGTGGTCTGGATTCACGAAACTGGGGGGATAACATCTTGGATGATGCAGACTTTCAAAAGACTTTACGATCTCTCAGGGCCTGATATAGCATTTCAAATTTTCGAACATGAAATCTTTGATTTCAATGCTGATGTGGCAGAAAGGTTTTTCGACGGGGTTTTACCTAAGGTTTATCACAAAGAACTGAAGGACCAACATAACTGGTGCATTTTGGATATTTTAACTGCTTGTAATAAGGATACAACAGGGCATTTATGGGAGAGTTGTGTCAAAAGCAGTAATATCCTTACGCCATCAAAGATAATCTTATCCTCAGCTGGGCCTGAGGCGCGAGCTATTGGATCTATTGAATCCTTTCAGCTTGAACAAAATTCAGATAATGTCGAGAGAGGAAGCGAGGACTCTGATTCCATAAACTCTGCATATAGTAAGTGAATCTGTGGATTCATACAAATATTGAGTTACTCCTTATATTAAGTGTGTCAGTAAAATTCGAAACTAAGCGCATTTGGTGTATATAGGTTCCATACAATGCGATGAATGGTGTGTGCTATTTGCAGATCATCCATTCCCTTTATACGAATCCTTTTACTGGGAGGCGACATTCTCAAATGCTGTAAACGGTGGGTACTATGGGGTGGGGATACGTCTGGCTAACGGTCCGGATGGCATCACCGCTTCAAATGCGGTGAGTTTTCCTGAATTTGATATTGGTCTTGACTTAGACGACAGCGAGGAAGAGAGGGAAACAGAGGAAAATGAAAACGTTTTACAAAGCCATAGGCAGAAAAACGGCAGAGGCAACAAGGAAGAAGATCAAATTCTTGGTATAGGAATAAATATTTCCATGCGGCAAATATTTTTCACCAGAAATGGTAAAAGAAACGATCAATTCTTTGAAATTACTCCAGGTCGATACTTTCCGGTGGTAAAAATAGATACAAAGGGGACAAAATGTTCACCAAACTTTGGGCAAAGTCCTTTCAGATTTAAGGACGCAAACTCATCAAGCTGGATGAAACAGGCATTCATGTCATCTGTTCCTGATAGAGAAGATGGATTTCGCATCAACATCTCCGGCGAAGTACAAATGGTCATCGATATTAACGACGAAGAAGTGCCAAGCGTCCATAACGAAAAAGGACCCACCCGGAAGCACTTTAGATTCGACGACCCCGAAGATGATCGTTCCGACGATATGAGGGATGAAAATAAATACCTCAGACGTTGTTTGTTGGCTGATCGTTGCCTGTACAAGACAGATAGATACGACGATGGACGTGTGGTCACGGTCATTAGTGACGAGGAGTAAATTTTACGTCGGCTGTATATCATAAATTTAACCTCGAGATTGGCTCAGAGACAAACTTGTATTCATGTAGCTCTGATTACATACCATATTTAAGAATCCTTAGATACCTGGTATTTCAGCTTTATTGAACATTAGAAGGCTTGACCGAAGAATTTTCAATTCGATCTGCTTAAGGCTGCTGCAATGTGAATTGATATGAATACATCATATATGCATGCTCGAGTAGCAATATACATGTTCAAATGTGTGTTTTCTTTTTTGCCCTCGTAGTTAGACGTCTGAGAGAGCACCGGGAATTTTATTTATCCATTGATTTATTTTACACAAATAAAAAATACAAAATAACCCAATTATTCTAGAGTGGACTAAAGGTAGGACTTTCAGCGTCGACAGTGTGGATTATAGCCGTCAGTGGTGTGTTAGAAGATACGTAAATTACGGAATTAAGGTTTGTTTTGCTAATGCGGTAGGTTTATAAATATCAAAGCTCGAAATGGATGGGACTAGGCCAATTTAACGAAAAGCATAGTCAAATTCACTTTTCAACCCGAAATCGCTGGTTGTAAATCCCCAAGAGTGTGATTAAGTACATGTAAGTGATACTAAAGCCTGGTGCGCTGAAACTTCGAGACCTTTCGATTCACGATACGGCCTGCAAATCTCTGTGAACATAAACTTTGGGGAGCTAGTAGTTGGGGTGAGTGGGGTGAATGACCAACTGCCCCATCAATATCATATTATAAAAATATACTCCCGAAACTAGACTTTCAATTATGTAAAAGAAGCTCTTAGAACACCATGAGGAGCATCCAAATAGACGTTCTTCCAGTGGTGCTATTTCATCCTCCAAGGCTCGTTTGGCTGTTATACCCTCACTAGCCCGAAAAACAGTGTCCACGTCAGGACGTAGCCCATGACACCACCAGTGACATCCGCTAGGACAACATCTTTCAAACCTCCACGAACATACACATCAGGCTTCCCACCCATCGGGAATGTTATGATGAGGAATGAAACGAATAAGGTGCCGAGGAGGTAGAATAGAAAGCCGGTGTACGATTCTAGGCCGAGGATGCCAGCTGCAATGCCAAGCAGGGAGGAAGAGAGGGAATGAAGATCTACTATTGTCTAAAATCGGGGGATGGAGAGTTAGCTTGAGGCTTGAGGCTTGAGATATTGGACGGGGGATCTATGAACCTTGGAGTTCGCGATGACATTCTCGGGCACAATGGGGTGGATCTGGAGATCCCGCTCCTCAGCATTCATCGTAGGCGTAATGGAGGAACACGAGTAGGGTCGGATCGGGTCAGGGTCGTTGAGCGCGTAGATTGGCAGTGAAGCGGTATACGAAGGTTACGTTGGGAGAAGTTGTCGGTAGCGGCGTCATCTCGTGGATCGATGAGCGCCACAAACGACAGCCACAATAAGGCTTCACAACACGGAAAATACAACATCTTTAAGAAAGAGGCCACCTTGTTGGATGTCGATAGCCTCAAATCCGCATGTTGATGCTCCGACTTCGATATACATACATAATACCACCATGGCTAGATAACTTCATTGACTGCGATCTATTTATCGTACCTCAAGCTAGAAATTTGCTCGTGATTATCTTAAGTTGTAGTTGTATCGTTTAATTACCAACTCATAAAATTGTGAATGGATGCCAGGTATCGCCAAGACCACTAACTTGTTTTCATCTGAGATCAAGTTGACAATATACTGCTCGCGATCTCGGGGGGGCGTTCTCTAATGCATATTTAAAAGCACCGGCCCGTTGTCACCAAGTTTTTAAACTCTCCCGGCTAGATATGCCGAAGGCACCAACGCTCCTAAATTGGATGTTGACCACAGGGAGAAAATGCACTTGCGAAATACACACATATAGCTCGAAACTAGTAGTGGAGGTTGATGTAACAATCGGATGTGGATACTCCAGTTTGCCGGCTGCAATCAACATCTTACTCGGTTTCCGGCAATGTCAGTGCAGATCGTCAGACCTAGTAATCTAATGTGAATGAAACTATCATGGTATGCTACTTCAGACCAAAATTGTCGCCCGATAGCCCGAATGCGACTGCTAGCTAGCTGAAGATGTTTTGTGGTTCTCGTGCGAGTTTGCCAACGAGAAAGCAAAACCGAACCGAAAAGATAGAACAATTTTCATATTAGATGGGTATTAGTAAGTTGCGAGCCTGTGGTGGAAGAAATAGGTATCAGTAAGAGGAAGTCCCCGTAACCGGGAGGATCTCGTTGCAGCTCGCTGTGCAGGCCTGACACAAGAAAACCATGAAGCTGGCACTTAGCGAGAAGCCTCGAGTCGGCACTTGGCGGCAAGGCATGCATGAGGAATGTTTACTGCTTAAAAAGGTGAATAAAGACAATATATGCGGCATTGCAACCCTTTGTTCTTGATGTAGTACTTTCCGTAAGGAACCTAAGCTACTTTTACTAGTCTATTGAAATAAATCGGCTTAAGCTTGCATCCGGTCAACTGGCGATGGTACTAGGAAATTTGTGTTGTAAATGTAGAGACTCCAACTAACTAGTATTTAATCAAAAGCTGCCCAACCAGACGTCACGTCAAAATGACCTCTATTAATTGAAAGGCTGCAGGGATTGATCGAGTTACCTTTCATGTCAATGTCCGTTTTGCGCGCTTCTGGTAGCCTGTGTTCGGATGGGAGGAAACATGTTTCAACAAAATTTCCTGAAATGGACTTGCTATGCGTCTACGCCAAGAGCAGCACCTCGCACAGCGGGTATGCAGCCTCAAAACGGCTGCCGCCCAGAAGCTATATTGACGCATGCTAAAGGAATTGTATGCTCACAAGTAAGCATGGCTCCGGAGAGAGGAAATTTGCCTATTTCTAGGAAACCAAAGGCGAACGTGAGCTACTGTACCCTAGTTGGAAAAGTTTTGAAATGCTTGGATGAAGCCGGAATACTCCCTCGCCAGAACGTTCTGCGACCCTACTTGGAGCAGTTGCTGCATAGCCGATTCTTAGCTGAGGTCACTCCGGAAAAAAGGAATAACACACCGATGTATAAAACGATCCCGCCCTCTCTCGAATTTGAATATCCACCGCTTACGCAGCCACGCAAGTAGGGAAGTCATTCGTTTTTGCGAGCCGCCGAAGCTGGGCCGACATTCATTCTTTTCTCAGTCATTCCTTTTATAGAGCTTTGAACCCTTGGAATTAAATGATTCTCTCGTTAATGAGTTTCCATTAAGGTCCTTCATTTACCGAAAAATTTGTCGCATGGTCACAATGATACACTCCACTCTCATCTTGCTGAAGGGCGCTCTCTGCCTACTTGTGCTGAATGCAGCAATCCAACCAGTATATGCCGGACCGGCCTTTGAATACGAAGCTCCGCAGCTAGTAACAGAAGATAAATTGAATAAGAGAGCATTCACAACCCAACCAGGCCAACCCAAGAACTGTAATGTCTGGTTTCTAGTTCGCAAAACCGACACTTGCAACTCAATAGTAAATCTTTCACATTACTTTTCGATCAAATTGACACAAACTACGTTTTTACAGTATGTATACTAATCGCTCCAAATCCCCTCCAAAAATATCTTTCGTATTCCTTCATATTCAAGCTTGGGAGCTGGAAAATTTTGACGGACAGAGTCCTGTCTGGTCATCCACTGCTCCCGCAATTAACTCCTTAAAAACAAGCAAGTAATTGGATTGGTATATAGCAGCTAGGTTAACATTGGTGCTTTTTTAGATATAATCCGGCTCTAAACAATAATTGTGCAAGCTTGAAGCCTTCGTGTTATGTCTGCGTTCAAACCGTGGCAGGCCAGAGCTCGACCTCTACACAATCTTCTACAAGCCAAACAAGCTCTAATGCATCAGCTGTGTCTGTGAATTCAATTTCAACAAGCACTTCCATATCAACAACCTCCGGAGGTACGACCGCAGCCTCAACGACAGCTCAGACCTCCTCTTCTACAACTTCGACATCCGGAAGCTCTGTCGCGTCGAGCAGCTCTTCCAGCTCATCAAGCTCTAGTTCAGCTGCTTCATCTAGCTCCACAAGCTCTTCGACTTCGAGTTCTAGCACATCAAGTTCTTCGAGTTCCTCAACCTCCGCCGACTCTACCTCCACATTCGTTAATCCATTGCCATCTGACTACTCCGTTATTGGCGCTCAAAATGGATGTGCTGAGCGGCAAAACATTGAAGTGATGCAGACCAAGCAGCCAGATGCCTTTAATTTGTTGCTTCTTGCTCTTGATGCGATGCAAAACGCAGACACTAATGATCCGTACAGTTACTATCAACTCGCAGGCAAGTTTTGATTCCTAAATAATTGAAACCCTTTAGCGAAAGTTCTTTAGGATTCGTTGACTAACAATACAACCGAACAGGAATCCACGGCGTTCCGTAAGTTGGATAAAACTCGGAGTATAGGCCAGTCAAGGGAAGTTTGACTAATAATATGAGCCGATAGATTTCAACCATGGCCAGACCCGAAGAACGTCCCCAAGCCAGTGAATGCGAATAAAGGTTACTGTCCTCATAACACTGTACTTGTAAGTTTTATTCTCTTCTAGTGTAGATCTGCAAGTTTTTGAGGGTGTATTTCGAGCTCCCTCCATCGCTTAGCGTCGAAAAATGAGCGTTAAACTAATAAGATTGTAATGGAATAGTTCGCTATGTGGCATCGACCTTATATGTTGCTCTTCGAGGTATGGAGAATCTTTCAACCCTCGATATGTGCAAAATCAAAATTAACAAGATTTATAGCAAGTCGTTGTAGCATGGGGACAGAAAATTGCCAATCAATTCACTGGATCAAATAGAGCCAAATATCTTGCCGCCGCTAAACAACTTAGATGGCCGTAAGTAGACTTCAAACTCACAGTTAAAATTATAGGAGACTGAATGAAGTGTATATGCAGATACTGGGATTGGATTAGTGCCGACTATCAAAGTCACTTGCCTGAAATCGTCAAGCAACCAGAAGTCGATGTCATTTGCCCTGATGGGCCTAAGACGATGCACAATCCACTATACAGTTACAGATTCAAGGGCACTGAAGCCTCGGTCTTCAAAGGCACTGTTAGTTACACGGCGCATCCCCGAATTCCACAAATTGAACAATCCACTAACTCTCCTGGTTAGAACTTTGTAAAAATGAATGAAACCACGAGAGGAGAATATGCGTTCGAAGGTGTTATGGATAATGACTATGCAGATCAGCTAATGGAAGCTGCCTTCGTTGGGTAAGGTTTACTCTTAATAACCACGGATAGCTGAACTTGTGATCTAAAATATCACTAACCTGCACCGGATAGACGACGTGCTCGATTTTACCAAATTTTGATGTCTACGACTAGTTATAACGATATGTCTACGGGCCTTGAAAAACAGCATGGTGAGATTCACACTGCGGTTGGAGGAGGTAACAAAGGATCGGTTATGTGGTACCTGTACTACTCGTCCTTCGACCCTATCTTTTGGTGAGCTCATACCAGTCTTGACATCCCTTCATTTCATTATCCTATATTGCGATCTTGAATCTTGTTGCTAACTTTGAAAGGCTCCACCATAACAATATTGATCGTATCGCAACTCTATGGCAAGCAGCAAACCCGGGTTTACATCCAATGCCAGCGAATGCTACGGACACGTATCAGAGAGTGGTGTCCGCAGCATCACCCTTAGATGACACTAAAACTCCCCTATATCCATTCAAACACCCAGATGGATCATGGTGGACCCCTAATGATGTTGATGATGCCACAAGCATCTTCAAATACGGCTATGGCTATCCGGAGCTCCCATGTAGCGATGTCTCAGTTAGCGCTGATAGTGTTGATTTATCTGTCACCACCTCAATCAATACCCTCTACAAGGAGCAAGTCGTCGCCAAGAAATCCAGGTTCATGAGACGTGCTGCTACAGACCAAAAGGTTATTGACTGGAGTGTCAATATAGTCATGGACCAAGCGGAGCTGATTGGCAGCTTCCAAGTTTTTGTATTCATCGGACCAGCTCCCGCAAAACCTCGAGACTGGCCTATTGCAGATAGCTATGTTGGTGGTCTGACCGTTCTTGACGCAGACCTTGTACCAGTTCAAGGGCCCTCTCGCATGGTTACAAACACCGTTGCTATCAACCCTACACTCACCAAGTTGGGCTTGCTAAATTTGAACCAAACTCAAATTGATGCTTATCTTGCTAAGAATCTGTGTTGGAAAGTGAAACAGGTAATTAAATATCACTTGGTGATCTTGGTATGATGAGCGAGTGCTTACATTACATGAACAATACAGGGATCAGTCGATGTCGACATCACGAAACTTAAAACTCTTAAAGTCGGAGTTACAAATAATCAGATGATTATCCCAGCCGATAACCGCAAGAAGGCAACATTCGGAGCACCAAAACTACGAACCAATGTAACCAAATCCAAAGTTGGCGGTGTTAGCAATGTCGATCAGCTCAAGAATCCGGTGAATAAGAATGGTCAAGCCGTCGCTCTAGCTGTTGGCACTCTCCAAAACATCACTGTTGCCAATGCGACCAACTCGAGCGCGGCACCACCACCGGCACCTTCTCCTGTTATCGCGACTGCTACGGCGACCCCAAGCCCGACGGCATTAACATTTAGGCAGTTGGTGAAGCGTTTGATTTCCGGACCTCATGCCTGAGCCTAGAGGGTCGAGTTGGGAGCATTTTAAGATCAAAGAAGAAGAAGTATCTGAGGTCATATTCTATCAGGCAGATACAAACCGCCTCATTCTTTATTGCGCAAATATCTTTTATAGAATTGCATGTATACCAAATTTATGAGCTTTATGATTATGATTCATGAGAAAATGTACGTATATGTACGCAGATATATAAATATATACCAATAGAACAACTCAAAACCGCTATGAGGGCTCACTCAAGTTAGATATGGTGTTGTCTTCGCTAATTAGAATTACAAGTACATTAGCAGATATTAAAAGAGTGGAGCAGGACCGAGTCTTGGTTATATGTAGGCCGCAGCGCAGCTGCAACGGGTTACGAGGAAGACTTACCCTTGCCATGCGAAAGGTTTGTTTGGATCTGTACCAAAATTTGTTCTGAAACTGTATAAACCTCTCCCTCCGGCCATCGGGAAAAGTCTTTCTTGGACATTCTCATATCCGATTCCTAAGTGTTTTCCGTTTTTCGTCCAGAACAGTGTATGATCCTCTTGGTTGTACCCGCACCCAATCGTGTCGCCAACGGCAAAATAAGCAGGTCCATCTCTTAGATCTTTATCAGCACGAGGTTCATCTATGGGATAATCAAAAGCTGAAATGAGAATTCCCTCGTCTCCATGAAGTCCGAAACTTTTTCTTGAACACTCTTCCTGACCCACGTATGCTGTAGGATCAGGCAGCTCCGTCGTAAACCCAATTCCAATCTCCGCTCTATCAGGGGGAGTCAGTCGATCATATTCACCCCGCATGCCACTTGGCCGTCTTTGAAGTTGAAGCAGAATACGTACTTGACTTCATCGGGAGCGCTTAAGATAGTTATCTCATAATAGAAAATGGCTAAGTATGGAGGGGCGGGATTGCGGGATGTTACATAACAGACATCGAACTCTAAGAATTGTTAGTGTCAGATATGCCCAACTCAGATATAATTCTTTGTATCCGATAGGGTTAATTACCTCCAGCGTCTTCAGTTCTGACCACTCCGTCTTCGGATATACGAATCATTCGGTGAGAAAGCTTCAACTCCCAGCTCGTGATCAAGTCGAACTTTGTTTTCCATTCAACCTTACGAGAATCATAATCAACCTCGTTAAATTTTTGAGGAAAACGTTCTTTCAGCATCTCAGTCTCGCCGCATGCCCACGCCCAATCGAAAGAGTCCCAGCCTTCACTGTCAAGCTGAAGAGGGTCAACATTATTATCAATAAGGTCCTCTATAGTGTTTAACTGTCGAGTAGCTATTGCAAGTCCAAGAAGCATGGTGCAATGTGGCTCAGTTTGCACGAAGAAATCGTAAACTTCTCTCCGCTCAGATTTGAGTATTTGAAGCGTTTCTGTATCATCAAAGATACGTGAGATGTAGTAACGCCAACGGAATGAATCTTTAAAGTTTTTCCCATCAGATTCCCGTCCGTATAAATAATAAACCCAGATTAAATCAACCATAGCGTTCTTCAGCCTCGAATATATAGCGAAACCCATGCCGCTTTTGCCTTCGCGAAGTCGTATTTCTAAAATTTCGATAACCTTATCAGGATCAGCATTTCGGGATATTATATGCTCCGTGAGCAATTTGACACCTTTTGCTGCCCTCGATTTCTCGAATTCTCGAATCAATGCGGTTTGCTCTGAGATATCCTTTTGTTGGAGATAAGAAAGCTGAGCCTCGGTATCTTCGGCGGCATGCATTTCAAGAAGTAGTCGAGTAAATTCTGGCGGGGAATAATACAATGCTGCCATAAAAGGGGTTGTTCCCCATTTCGATCGAACATTGATGTCTGCCCCTGCCTCTCTGAGAACTTTTGCTACCGAAAGAGCGTTCTCTAAATTCTCTTCGCTGATTGTTGTACTAGCCAGCCCCAACAAAGCTGTAAATCCATCAGTGTCGTCATCATGAACGTTAGCCTTCCATTGCAACAGCAATTCGACCCCTTTAACATTGAAGTAGGTGGCAGCAAAGTAGAGTGGCCCTGTGCTATCAAGGTCTTGCGCATTAGCATCAAAACCCATTTCAAGCAATCTTTTAGCAAAATCTAGCCGCAGTTGTTCAATCTCGCCATCCTTTCTCGACCACCACCACAAACTATGGAGCAGAGTCCGCCCCTTTTTATCAGTATGATCAGGTTTAGGAATGTACTTTTCCAGAGCTAGCTTCAGCAGGCTAGGGTCTCCAACATTCGCGATGTTATGTAACAAAACACCGGGTCGCGATTGATCTGATGCCTTGTAATCAAAGTCCGGAGAAGGATCGTATTTCAATATGATCTTAGTAGATTCAATCATCTTTTCCCTAATTTCTAAATTTGGCTCGTCAAGGTAGAGGACGGTTTTGATGAAAGGAGTATACCCGTTCGGAGCCGTGACGGAAAGGTTGCCCGGGGCCTTCAATATAATCTTCTCCAGTTGCTCCGGGAAACGCGCAATTGAGTTCCGGTGAAGCGCTGTAACACCGTCGTTTTTAGATATCAATCCAAAATCGTAGTTAAGCTCAGCATCCTCAAGAAGAAAGTCCAGATAGATCTCCCACCCGGCGCCAGCAGCCGCGAAGCCTGGATAAGAGAATTCGTCCCATTTAAGAATATTTAATAATGTGTCATTGCAAGTGAATCTCCATTGTGTCGACCAGCGCTTAAATAGCTCCGGTTGACTCAGTTTTCGTAGAAGATTTCTTAGTTTCATCCACTTTCGTCCTTGCCTTTTTTCACGAGGCCAAAGTCTTGCAAGTTCTCTCATGTGGTATCCGAAATGAGATATTTCTCCTCTATCAATGAACTTGTCATAAACGACTTTCCATGACTTGGGTGTTGTTTCGTCGTCTTCAGTTACCTCTCTTTCGACTGTTAGGAGGGTATCGGTGTCGACGTTTTTGACTTGTGGCTTGGTAGGTTTACTAGTCTTTGGGCTTTCAGATTCCTTTGTTTCGTTGCCAGAGGTGTCGGTGGTAGATTCTTGGTCCTTGGTTTCAGGACTTGCTTCATCATCATTTTCCACCCGTTCGTCCTTTTGTTCGTTACCTCTTTTTTCCTCGTCTTTTCCGCGGTCATCTCCCGGGATCTCGTCTTGCGTGACCTCGGGTTTTTGGTCCTCATCTTTTGAGCAGCTATCCTTTGGGTTTTCCCCTCCAAAACTGGCATCCTTTTGAGATCCATCCTTTTGAGATCCATCTTCTCGAGCCTCGCAGTCGTGGTTGCTATCTCTCTGTGCATTATCTTTCTCTGAATTGCCGATTTCCTCACTGGCCTCTTTTTCTGTATTCTCTTCCTCGCCATTCTTCGGACTTGCTTCTTTCTGCTCTTCTTTCTGCTCTTCTTTCTGCTCTTCTTTCTGCTCTTCTTTCTGCTCTTCTTTCTGCTCTTCCTTCTGTTCTTCCTTCTGGTCCTCTCTCTGGTCCTCTCTCTGGTCCTCTCTCTGTTCATCTTTCTGTTCATCTTTCTGTTCATCTTTCTGTTCATCTTTCTGTTCATCTTTCTGTTCATCTTTAGTCTCTTCTTTAGTCTCTTCTTTCGTTTCCTCCTTCGGTTCCTCTTTCGGTTCTTCATTGTGTTTTTCAGAAAGATCTTTCTTTTCCTCTTCATCCTTTTTTCCTTCGTTATCGCTCTTATCTTTCTCTTTTCCCTCTATAGTACCCCCTTGACTATCTCCACTGGTCGGGGTTTCAAGTAAAGCACCCGCTGATTCATCATCCACATAAGTCAGTTCGTATAAAGGCATATATCGCTTTTGAAATTTTTCACTAATGATAGTTTCCACTAATTCCACAAATGTTAATCATTTAAACATTAAAATATTTAATTTACTCGATTTGGTGAAAAACCAATAACTTACAATTATGTATCATAATATCTAGACGACTTTCCGCTTCACTTTGAAAGGTCCTTGCTGTAGAGTTACCCTCCATGAATTGTCCTGCGCATCAACTTAGTCAGTTTCAAACGGCGCGGTATTCTTTAGGTTCATCTAGGAACACATACTCGGCAAAGTAAATTTGAGCTCGCCGAAATCGCCCCATTCGACCACATCAGCAAGGGGTATTAAAGTAGACGCCTGCTCTCCAACCTTAGCTGCCTCTTTCTCAACCCAATCACGAACCGATTTGTGTATGACATCAATCTTCCGCTTTCCAGGCGAAAACTTGAAGAACTCTCTGCCAGCAGTTTCGAGATGATAAATGGTATATATGATTTCTGGTCGTCGCATGGCTACTTCCATCGGGTCTTCGCTTTTCTGTGTCCTCGTAGCCTTTTCAGGCTTTTCCTCGTTTTCGTCGGTATCAGAATCATCAGTATCTTCAGCGGCGGGGCTATCTTTACCCTCCGCATACTCTTGCTTGAACTGCTCTATGATTTCCAAAACATTGACTTCATCAGGCGCCCACACTATCCTGTTCAGCGCGAGAAGCACCAAATTTCTTTGCGCGGTTGTGAGAGACTCTAGATGGCGAGCGTACAGACTATCCATTTGATCGGGTAGTCTTTTGATTCTTTGCTTGATTGATAATGGTGAGGGTTGCTTTAAGCTGGCAATAGTCATAGCACTATAGGTGAACATCCCATCTGCCTTCTTTTGGATACTATCTACCATTTTCTTGATATCCTTAGCCTGCCTTTCGTTAGTTTTCGTTGCGGTTTCCGTTGTGAGATCTCGAATATCAGTAATATCGGAAACACCTTGATTGAGCAACTCGGTTAGTGAATCTTCTAGGTATACTTTCATGTCGTGCTCGTTGCTTGACTTGGTGACCGTCATGATTGTAGTATCGTGGTGCGACAGACAGCGTAAGGTGTCATCGTCCTCGATATCTGTATCCGGTTTTCCGAATACCTCTTTTCCTTCATCGTCGATGGCGAAAAGCTTCTCCAATTCCAGCCCAGGGCGACTAGACATCATGATCCTGAAGGAGGCTTTATTTGATCTTCCCAGCTTGATAAGCCCGGATACAAGTCCAGCGTTTTGAAAGTCCGTGCATTCATCGATCCCATCTACGACAATGTAGACTGGCTTGTTGATAGCCGCTGCGATACTCTCTAGCTTTAATAGATTGGCATTGATGTGACTCTCCCCGTCCTTACTCTTAGACGACTCCGAACCCGATGATTCGCTAATTTTTTCTTGATCACCCATCGTTTTCCCGCTGCTTTGATCCAAGGCTGTTGATTCCTGTGCTTTCGAAGAAGTGGTCACTTCAAGCGCCTCGATCAGACTTTCTAAGACTTCGAAAGGCTCATCTCGGTAAAAATGAAAGAGTTGGGCAAGTAGAGAAGATATCGCCACCTCCGTGAGTTGGGTCTCGTCGTCTCCTCTTCTGAAAAAGAAGAAGATTACGGGGGGACGGCTGTTTTCTTCGTGCGAAGACACAGTCCAGCGTCTCATTTTTGAAATGGTTTCTTCCGTCACACTCGTAGAAACAGTAGGTCTGATAGGTCTTACATCGTCGGAACTACCGCTCAAAAGACTCCTGATTGCTACCGCCATCGTTACGGACTTGCCGAACCCTGGGTGACCTTTGATATATATCATCTTGCTCTCGCCTCCATGCCAGCGAATATATGATTCGTGATCAAAAAGCCAACGGGAAACATGTCGAGATCCGATCTTGCGTCTCAGAGGGCCTAATGTCATCGAGAGTTGTCGAAGATGAACATCCGACGGCTTTAGATCCGAGTAGCATTTTTGGAACCTTTCGCGTGTTATACGCTCCAAATCTCGGAGAGAAGTTTCATGTCTGAAATCTGTCATATCTTGAGAGAATTCAGTGATCTCCATTTTGACCGCTTTAACATCGAGTTTGACTTCTGTCACGTCGGCCTGGAGAAGGTCTAGTTTATCTTTGATCTCTATCAACCGGGAGTACGAATTTAGTATTCATTCTACTTCTCCGTATATACTAGAGCCGAAGGATATTACCGTGAAGCTCCGGGAGCAAAAGAGATCTCAGGAGCTTTTCATTATCGCCCTTCAATCTCTCCGCTATTTCGGCGTTGTTCTCTTTTATGTCTAGATTCCAATTTTCATTAGCCCCTGCAATAGTTACACAACAGCGTAGACCCTACCATGCAGCCATCCGATTACTTTGTCTTCAAATTCAATATTTGCCATCTCCCTAAGATTTTTATATTGAACAATCACATTCTCATACTTCTCATTGGCGGTCGACTTGATACTGAAGATATCACAAAATTTCTCTATAAACCATGATAACCAACGTTAGCATCTCATTAAATCCCGAAACAACAGAAGTGTATATTGCAAAGAAACACTTACTGATTTTCTTATCCTCCCTGAATTTACGACTGGCATACCAAAAGAACTCGAGAACAACAGTGATGAGCTCCTTGATACCCTCCATCACCCTTTCACCCGTCTCATCTGGATCGATCGGTACTTCAACCTTCTCCGCATTGCCACGACCGCGATCGTATCTGTTTTCGTATAACCGACAATTTAAAATAATTGTGACTATATTTGTCGATGCTTCTGATATCTGACCGCAGTTTTCCATATCGTTCGTCCCAACCTATCCATTCATCGTTATTAACGCCGATTAACCATCACAACATGCACAAACAATCACAAACGTAAGGGACATGTTATAGTATAGAAACCAAATAACTTACTCCAATCAAAAAACTAATAATTCCCCAAGCAATGCTAACAGTCTCCGGCGCACACGTCAAAACCGAATCCCCCACCTCCTTCAACACACTCAGCACCCCCAACAACTTCCCCAGCGGCCCCTCATACCGTTTATCCGCCTTCGCCTTCAACTTTTCACACTCCGAAATCGCTTTATTCACATTCACATTATTCTTCAAGAAATCATCGATGTTCTCCTGTGAAGGTGGGTGTTTCAGTTGTTTTATGCGGACTTGGAAGCGTTGTTTGGCGGAGAGCCAGCAGAGCGAGTTTGCTTCGTCGCGGGAGGGTTTGGGGGGTGGTTGGAATGTTGGTGTTGTGGGCAGCGGGATTGTGATTGATGTTTGGCGGGGTTTGGCGGTGGTGTTTACGAATTGCAGTGTGGTGGAGGCGGACATTATCGCGATTGAACTTGCGATATATTCACCGCCACTCAAATTTAGAGAATAGTGGTGAATTGTATCCCGAAGACGAGGGGGTAAGAAGCAGGAGAAATCTCAAGAATTCATTTCACAGTCGCGCGCACAGGATCCCTATAACTATACTAGGAGCTGAGGCTGGCCACCGTTAGGTGCCCGCTGCCCCGCTGCAGATATGCAAGGCGCAAATATTGCATGGATGCGAGGAGCTTGAGCGGGGATGTAGCGGCATGAAGGTGGGTCCGGAGTAGTGGACTCAGCCAGCCGCTCCATGAACAAGTCGATAGATATGGGAATGGAATGTTGGTTCGCTTTAAATAATATTCATCGAAACAGAATCGATCGTTATTAAATAGTAGTGTAATTTTAATTATCTTAAATAGGTACACCTTTGATGTATTAATCAAAATCTTGACAAAGAGAAAGAAACAAGTAGTGTATAAGAGCAGAGTAAAATCAGCCTCAAGTGAACCGCCCTTCCCAGCCTGTCTTTTTATATATATAAATTTTTCCAGTCAAAATCGAAACAGAAAAGAAGATATAACACCAGAACCAGTACCCCGTCAAATTCTCATCTAAGAAAACTATAAAAGAATCCTGTAAATTAAACAAGATAAAAAGAAGCGATTAACAAATGGAAATGGTCGTATAGAAACCGAAAGACTATGTGACCCAATTATACTCGATCAAGATGCAATGACGAACGTTAAAGGAAAATGCCAACGACTCGCTCAGGCTTCTCTCTCAACCTCCAATGACATCCGAAAGGAGGTCGTAGGATTGATCGAGGTGGAAGAATCCCGTGAGATATATATATACCATATATATAAGAGAGTGAGAAAAAGAGAAGAGAGAGTGAGAATGCATGTATGATACCACCCACAACAAATATGAGGGAAGAAAAATAGCGCCCGTCTACTTCTTCTCAGCCTCCTTGTTCTGCTGAGCTTCTGCTTCAGATTCTTCGGTACCTTCGTGTCGTGTAGTCGCTTCCGCTAACTCTTGGTTAGCTTTGGCGCTCTCCGCTTTAGCAGCACCACTCCCTTCTTCAGCCTCTCTCGCCTTCTTTTCTTCTTTCTCATCAATATCCTTGTCCAACCTCTGGCTGACCCGACCGCCCTGTTCATTTTCTTCCTCGATTAACTCTTGCTGCTCCTTCAACACCTCCAACCGTTGTTTGTTCGTTGCTGCTCCCTCCGCGCTTGTCAAATCAAGTTCAACCTCGTGGTAGAGTTCTTCTGGGATACTCGACAACACTGCCGTCAACGCATCGTAATGGTTTTCAATCTCATCTCCCTTTCCTTCAGCGTAGACGTACGCATTTGAAAGAACTAGAAGGGTGCTAGGGATTCCGTGCTTGAGTCTCAAATCCAACCAGGTCTGCAAATCCTCCCTCAACCGACTGGGGCTCACACTGTGCGTCCTCATCCCTCGACTAGCGCAGGCGGTTTGTAGCTCGGGAACGCTGAGAGAACTCACGCCCTCCATAAAAATAGCCTTATCGTCGCGTTTGATCTGTCTCATTCGGTGACGAATAGTATAACGTAGCATCATGTCTGTTCCGAAAGCGTTGAGATTCATGTATCTGCACATGGCCACTAGTTGCGGTCTAGAAAGATTGTCGAGGGTCAAATCATCCTTGAAAGTCTTACAGACGTTAATAACGTCCTGGTGGGTAGGCTTTTCGCCGCTGCCACGTAGCTTCTGGAAAAAATCGGTAAATTCATCCTTTCCGCGGGTAGCTAGGGAGAGCGGCAGGCCAGATTCTTTTATGGTTGTGCGTAAAAAGTCCGAGACATCTTGGCGAGTCGCTCGCAAAAGTTTGCTTTTGCGTTCTTTATCTTTGGCTCCTTCGTATGTTGATGGGAGCATGTTGGGGAAGAGTTTAATGGCGACGGGTAGGAGGAGTTCAGCGAATGGGACAATGACGAAGACGGAGAACGGGACGAGTCGGACGATATCCTGTACTGTTCGTTGAAGCTAGAAATAGTGTTAAAAATTTGATACTATCATGTGAACATGTTGCAAAGTACCTGTCTGTGTTCTCTCCTTGACAATTCGTAGCCTGCAGCCATCTTTACTACCAGATTTGTGGAAATTTTGATTTCGGTACCAAGCAGCTTTGTGCCATCCCAGTAATGATTTGCCTCCTTCTTAACCTTCTGCCACAGCGTTAGTTTCTCGCTCTCGGCTTTCTTCTTTTCCTTTTCGATTTCTTTCGCTCGCTCTTCCTCACTCTTCCCAGCTAATAGGTCCGCTGACATGCCATCTTTCTCGGGATTCATGGGAACCTGGCTGTTGGCGTTCGGAGCAACACTAGCGTCGGAGTCCTTCACAGGTAGTCGGTTCGTCGGCTGGGGAGCGGATGCTTGGGATGCTTTCATGGGAGCTTTGTCCCGTGGAATGGGTTTCTGGGCCTCTTTGGCATTGAAACCGGGAGGTGGGCCAGACGGGATGGAACCATGAGGAGAGGTATCGGTAGAGAGCAGACGGGAATGAGGAACATAGACGGCAAAGGCGGGAAGGTAATGGGGATTCCGCCGGAGTGTTCGGCGGATGATATGAGCTATATCACCATGTTAGAAAAAAACCATTACAACAGCCGAAACGTGATTGGGAAGAATTAATACCATTGGATGTTAGAAGAGATCTATGTGTGAGAGCAAGTCTCGCTGATAGACGGGACGACATTATTTCGGACGGCGACCAAGGGAGAACCAAGCTGGTGATGCGAATATAACGAACGGAACAAATGCTACTGCTCGTAGCCGGCTCGAAGTGTGCTGTTGGTCGGTAGGTTGTGAAAGGTAGCGATGCAGAAAAGAAGGACCGGGTGTTTGGGAAGGAGTGACGCAAATTTGGACTTTTCTGTTGTTTAGCGCTTTGTTGAGCTCTCTCAGCTGCGAGGTTTGCCAGTAACGAAAACTATGTCCGATACAAATCCGACAAATGGTAGATATGCGACGGAACAATGTAAGAAAGATACGGAATGGTCGAGACGATAAACAAGGACGTCGAAGATGTCGAGATGGAGTTGTTATTGAAGATGATGAGATCAGGAAATGAGAAAGTGGAAATGAAGCAAGTGGACGGAGGAAGGGGAAAGGGGAAGGTTTAATGCCACTCGGAGATTAGCCCTTAGCACCGACTCCCGACAAAACTCAGCAAATGCTTGATGCAATTATACTTTCGACACGAAAGGGCAACTGGAATCCAACAGCCAAATCCGTCTCGCCGCTCAAAGCCTAGCCCTTTTATCTATTAACATTTTAATTTATACGAAAGAGCACGGGGTATACGGGGTACACGGAGGAAAAGGAATGTGAGCTGGTCGGAAGCCCGCGGGGCTCCATTCTCACCGAACGAATGCAATGCACCGCCAACAGATCCCCAACATGTTTTCACTTCATCCATTGGCGGGCGCGTGTGCTAGCTAGGCTTGAAGCATCGTGAATTGTTCGACGACGGGGACTACATGGGTTTGTATATGATACTATTTTTCACTTCTACGGCGGGGTTGATGCATCTGTGAGCTGTATGGCATACGTGCATGTTACATACATGGGACTATCAGGCCATACTGCAAATATAGACGCTATAACTATGCAAATTCGGCAGAAGACCATATGTTCGACGAAACTAAACTTTTGAATACTTTGTGAAGTCGAATTCAATCATGTTTTACGAGAATATACAGCTCAATTGTTTTTGTCCTTGTTGGCGTTCACCAACCTGACCCGGATAGGCCCCTTCACCTCTTCCAATCCAACGTTTATGACTTGCCCCCTCTGCAATACCTCCACCACTCCTTCATCTCTCAACCTAAACACTATCTCTCTCGTAATATCCATATAGTCTCTCCAAGTCCCCTCTTCAATCTCTCCGTCCCTCTCCAGTCCCCTCGGAACTTCCGACGGACAAATCGTACTATCACTGTTCTTCTCATTCCTCGACCGAACCAACTCCATCAAACGTGTACATATCATATCCTCCATCCCTTACTAATTATTCTTTGATTACTTCTATTCCCTTTGCTCTTGAAATACAGAATAAAATTTGAGCCTCTTGAGCCTCCTCCCAGCCAAATATGTTTTGTTCCTGCGTCAGAAGTGTTTATGTTACCAGGATCGGATGATATCGTTATCACACGCTAAATAAGCTTAAATTCCTGCGCCCGATGCATTCGTTCCCAATTTCTCCCCACCTTCCTAACTACCACTTCCCTCCCAACAAACTCTCGTGATACCGAACACTTTCCCTTCTTTGTACATATATTACTACTGTTAGTTCAATATGGGGAAGACATGCGTAATTGACCGGCGATAGCCTCATCCTCCATTTTATCCTTCAACCCGCTTTTCTTTTTGAAACCTAAATTGAACTACGAACAGTAGCCTCCAGCGAGCCGCCGCCGATCTCGGTCTTTAATACGGTCGCCCGAAAACTAAGCCGATCAATCGGGTCAGCCACCATTTCCAGAAACTCCGACCCTAAAAAGCCAATCCAATCGATATTTCAATTCCGTTAAAAGAGTTCAAGCAATCAAATTTAACCTTTCGGTTGCGACCAAGCGGGAGTAGGAGGAATCAGAAGAGGAGGAAGAAGGAAGGGGTAAAATTTGAAAGCGAAAAAAATGTCAACGTCGTCACTCTCCCGCGCGGCCCGCATAATAATGGTCGGCTGCCCCGGCGCCGGCAAGGGAACCCAAACCGCCCGTCTTCTCAAGCAGTTTCCCGCCGTCAAAGCACTCTCCAGCGGTGACATCCTACGGGATAACGTCGCAAGAGGGACAGATATAGGTACTCTTACCCCTACCCACTTATAGATATATATCATTCCTATATATAAAATATATTTAGACATTAACTAACACATCCATAATATTGAAATATCGGATATGAATAGGAAAACAAGCATCAACATACATGTCCTCCGGCTCTCTGGTCCCAGACATAGTGATGTCAAAACTCATTCTCTCATCAATCCCTTCCTCCCCCACCACATCCTACATTCTCGACGGCTTCCCCCGAACGAGACCGCAAGCCGAAGCGCTAAGCGACGCGGGTGTAGATGTGAACTTTGTGGTGAATTTGGACGTACCACATAGTGTTATTCTGGAGAGGATTGCGAATAGGATGGTACATCCGGGTAGTGGCAGGGTTTATAACTTAACTTATTCGCCGCCAAAGGTGGAAGGTTTGGATGATGTTACCGGAGAAAAGCTGGTTAGGAGGGTTGATGATGATCCTGTTAGTACTTCCTTTGATTTGCTAAGTTGTTTGTTAAATGGAAAAATGCTGACGCCATGGGTTTGGTAGGAAACGTTCAAGATACGGCTCGAAAAATATGAGGAGAAGACGAAACCGTTGATCGACTTTTATCGTGAAAAGGGGGTTTTGTGGACTGTGCAAGGAAGGACTAGTGATGAAATCTTCCCAAAGTTGCTGGATGAGGTTCTGAGGCGGTTTGGATGATAATAATACAGCTATTTGGCATTTCTCGAGATTTAATACGGCCTCGGGGCCCGGATTTGAAACTATCTCACCCTGTCTGACGAAACATCCCAAACTCTATGAAATGACACCGCATTTATCCGAGATGCATTTGATACTATCTCGTGTACATATATTATACCAACATTTGTTAATACACATGTGGCGGTTCACCACTTTATTGACCTAATTCGAAATTTCTGAATAGTATTAGTTAACTCAGGCGCCTGGCGCTCTGTAAAACAGTCATAAATACTCATTATTAGAGGTTATCAATGGAACGGGAGTATAGTCTCGAAAACTAGATGTTTGAGCTTGTCGACCAGCCAGGCCTACATTTCATATAACAGAAAAAGCAGAAAAAATTCTGCATAATTCTAGAAATTCAAAACTCTCTATAGCAACGAGACTATATTTATTTAAGAAATCTAAAGGTAAATAAAATGTTACATCTTCTCAACTGCTTCCCGTCCTTCCATCTTCTTCACATTGCCCAGACTTCTGCAACGGTCTACATATATATTATTTCAAATAAACGTCTGGAACTCATATTTCAATATAAATACACCCCATTAACAAATTTATATACCTAAAGTTCGTCAAACCTTAACATAATTTTCATCGTCATATTCAATTTCAACTTCACTTCCATTATCAAATCCAAATTTAGCTTCATCCTCACTTTTATGACGCGCGTCAACATGTGGTAAGCTTGGAAATCAGGTTCAGATTCTACATCAATGGATAGGTAAGTCATAGGGAAATCATGTCTATCATTAGCTCTTCATTACTCAAGATAACTTCTGATATCTTATAACTGGTGCCAAAAAGAAATTAATTACAATGCAGAACCTCCGAAATTCCATGATACTGGCGCCAGCAGTCCTCAACCCGAGCGACCAAGCAATCCTAAATACTACTACGAATTATACTTTCCAGTATTACATTAAGATTAGAGAATTGCTAGTGTTCTCACGATAGCACAATCTATTATGGTTGAATGCTGATTATTCGACTCAACTTGAAATAAGCTGCTGGGAATTATCGGCTACCTTTGCCCCAGGGCATACCAAACCGGTAAGTTCAATCAGAACCGGACGTAGTTTCAATTTTTCCATTGGTCCAAAAATATCAAATTACGTCTCTTTAGTTGTAAATGTGAAACTAATCTAATGTCAAAATAGCTTAACGAGACCGTTTCGAAACCATTACGAATGTAATACGTGGTGATACTTCGTTCCTAGTTAACATGTACGTGGGGCCAGTACGTGGGCGCCCGGTCCCTGGTGTTAGACTAAGCAGGCAACAGATTCGGAGAGAACACATTTCCCCTCAATCAACAATTTCCACCATCACACCCTTAATAACACCCTCAATAAATACTCTTTATATATCGAAACAATCACCATAACTACTATCAAGCCAGTCAGTGCACAATCATCAACTATCTAGTATGGCATATGTATCCCCAGAAACATTAAGGCATATATAATCCAAAGACTGGATTTTCACACGAATATTATCAATTTATATGACAAATATTATAATAACAAAAACAATCCAATCAATCTTGAAAATTTCGAAAACTATTAGATCATCATGATCTTATCGACTATCTTTCCAAGTGTGGAATTAAGGCTTAGGCATTCGATAGAGATGACCAAGAGGTCAAGGATATGTCTTTGGACAAATCAATTCGGTCATCACTTATGCGTCGCTTGACTAATACCAAAACTTCCGGGCGCATAACCTGTTAGGCTAAGCAGGCAAAAGATGGGTATTGCATACGCCCGTAGGGTCAGATAAGAAGGGATACCTGACACCTGGGACTTCTCAATGGAACACCTATTTTCGACCTCACAACTCACACCTTGACAACGAAAGCTACCATCTGCCAGCAACAGAGAGACTCGACGTGACTTTGATCGTTTTCTGTGGACTCAGCATTCCCTTGGGCACCGGCGGCATTATGGTTAATTTTGTTATTATTGGTGGTAAAGATATTTTGAAAAGTTCCACAAGCTATAAGGTCTTTCATGAAATTTGCCGCCATATTGGAAAACTGCCACAGTTGTGTTTGTCCAGGAAACTATTTGCATGAACTCTAATCGATCGAGCGACAATCGATCGAGGTCTATTTCATCACCGCAATGTATATTATAATTCGGCAAGTAATGGCACTGTGTAAATGAGACCCGTTTACATACTTCCTATAGTCAGATTCATGTGTATAATAATAATTGAAAAATGCATGGATGCATGAACTCATGTATGCAGCGTTTCTACAATATATATTCGTCGCTAAGCCAAGTTTGGTGCATTTTGTCAATGCGTGTGTTGTGAGGTGCGGCACAGACCATATCTGGAGACCCCCGCCCGACGAATCGAATACCGGGCTAATCTAGAGCTAACGCGACTTTTCTCTAAACCAAAAACCAACTAGGCCAGTACCGGGGCTCACAAGCAACTACCCTCACTAGCACTCAATGCTGTCAAAGGTTTCTGGTGCCATTTCAACAATTATCTAGTTGCGCTAAGTGACGGCCGAGTCTGGGGGACCAACCCTAGCCAAAAGGATGGATGGGGTCAGTCTTGCCTCTGGGGTCGCCGGGTTGATTAGTCTCTCCGTCACCATTATCGGGGCAAGCTATAAGTATATATCTAGTGTCAACAAAGCGTCGAAAAAGGAAGCAGAATACCTCTCCGAGTTGACAAATCTCAAGTCGCTATTCCTGAGATTACAGGAAATAATTGAGACTTCAGAAGCGAAGGGACTCAGATTATTATCAAGCTTGCCAATCGCGGAGTGCACGCGAGATCTCGAGAATCATAGCGCGAAACTTAAGAAAAGAAGTAGCTCCCGACTTTTCGCACTTAAATTTAACAAACTATCATGGCCCTTTGTGGAAGAAGAGACAACGCAACTAGTTGCAATGCTGCATAGATACAGAGAGATATTCCAAACGGCTTTAACCGCGGAAGGATTGTAGGTTACACAATGCCAACGTATAAAACAAAACGCGAGCTTACCATCTCAATTTCAGCGTGTTCACAACTGCAATTCTTCAAGAGGTCACTTCGTTCAAGGCGGATATGCAATTCGAGACTATTTTAAATTGGCTTTGTCCTGCAAATTTTGAAGATAAACAAAGGGACGTCTTCCGGCAGCACCACCCGAGAAGTGGCAGATGGTTTCTGGACAGTGCTCCATTCACAAATTGGCTGACGGCGAAATACTCGCGCATTTGGTGCCACGGCGACCGTAAGCATCTAGTTTCATGGCGGCAAAAACAATTTGCTAACAACTGATCTCAGCTGGAGCCGGTAAAACGGTCATGACGTTCGTAACTCTGATATATTATTCTCAAAATTTGTAAGTTCTGGTAGCTGATATTGGCGGTTCACTAGGTCTATGGTTATAAATTACCTTTCGGAGAGCATTCATGATAAAAATACGGGGCTCGCCTACTTCTATTGCGACTATCAGGACCAAGACAACCAAACAGCCGACTACTTTGTAGCGAGTCTGCTGAAGCAACTAGTCAGGAGGAGACTGATACTACCATCCAAGTTGGAAGAGTTTTATCAGACATTCTGTAAAGAACGGAGACTGCCCAAATTGACGGATTTAACCAACCTACTATTACATACTTCAAGCTTCTTCTCTCAGACCTATCTCGTCATCGACGCCTTGGATGAGTTAGACTCGACAAGACACCGCAGGCAATTTCTCTCTGTGCTCTACGACCTAGAACAAAAGGAACGCTCTATTCGATTATTTGTTACGAGCAGGTCACATCCGGTAGATATCCGAAGTGCATTCGAAAATGGACCTAATATCAAGATTGCGGCATCGAAATCGGACATTAGAGATTATATAACAAGTCGTCTGGATACCGACGAAAACCTTGCCGATTTGATCCAGCCGAAGTTACGTAACGAAATCGTAGACCATATTACTAACGTAGCTGGTGGAATGTAAGTTTCTAGTCTCGCTAAACCGCGATTCTGCGGTCATTAGTAATCACGCATAACTAACAAAATAATAGGTTCTTACTCGCAAGACTACAGATGGACAGTGTATGCGCAGCGACTACTATCCGCGAGATTCGTCAGGCTCTTAAAGCTATGCCGTCCGATCTCCGAAAAACATTCGACATAGCTCTGGAAAGGGTGCGAGCTCAATCCAAGCAGCATGCCGCACTTGCTTTGAGAGTCCTTGCGTGGCTCACTCATATCAAAAGACCCTTCTATATCCAAGAACTATGCCACGGCCTCGGTGTAGAAGCCGAAACGACATCACTTGATGACGAGAATCTCCCAGCGCCAAAGTTATTAGTTAACGTCTGTGGTGGTCTAGTCGCCATTGATCGAGATAGCAGCACAATCAGATTAGCACACTTGACTGTCCAAGAATATTTCAAAGAAATTAGTCAAAGACTTTTCGGAGATATTGAGGTTTCAATCGCCGAGTCATGTATTACATATTTAACATTCGATGATTTCGAGACCGGGCCCTGTCCAGACGACGAATCCTTAGAATTGAGACTACAGGATTATCCTTTCTTACGATACAGCGCCATGCACTGGGGCGAACACGTCCGTGGAAAAGAGGAAGAACTCTTAGACTTGATTTCCAAGTTTCTACGCGATACGAAGAAGGCTGCTTGTGCCACACAAGTTCAGTTTTTGCCACGGGTCCCGTTTCATGGCTGCTATAACATATACTACAAGGATTTGACACCTCTCCACATGGCATCGAACTGGGGTCTAGCGGTTTCGCTCAAAAATCTGCTAGAAGGCCCGGAAATTCGCTATGTCAACACTAAGGACTTTGACGGAAAAACACCTCTACATCATCCATGCAGGCTTGGAGACGAAGCGGTCATGAAACTACTTCTTGAGCACGGTTCAGATATTTCGGTTTTTGACGATTATGGCCGCTCACCTCTCCGATTTGCTGTCGATGGTGGACATCTAGGTGCTGTCAAGCTGCTGCTGGACAATGGGGCCGACGTTAACGACCCGGTAGATTATCATGGGGGTACTGCACTACATTGGGCATCCAGGATGGGGCTCGTTACTATCGTCCAAATTCTATTAGATTACAATGCTAATGTCGCCCTCAGATGCTACGACGGATATACAGCACTAGAGTATGCGCAAGAAAACGGTTATAAGGCAGTGGTAGCGCTGCTGTCAAAACAGAGGCTGATTGTAGACGAAGAGTATGAACAGAAAACGGCGATTCACAGGTACTCCCGTCTAGGAAATGTAGACATGGTCAAGAGTATATTAGATGGTGGAGGAGATGCGAATGCGTTAGCGGATGGTGATACTACACCTCTACATCTCGCTGCACTTCGGGGACATGAAATTGTAGTCAAGCTGTTACTAGACAACGGTGCTAACCCCTCTGCGGTGGCTAAAGATGGAAGAACTATCCTCCACAGAGCCGTTGAAGGTGGTAATAAAGCCATTGTGAAGCTGATCCTCAGCTTCAATCCGAATCTTGAGGCCCGGGATGCTTATGGCAGAGTTCCCCTTCATTGGGCGGCTAGAATGGGAGACGAAGTGCTGGTGAAGCTCTTATTAGATCACGGAGCGAAACCCACTACAGAAGACAACCATGGGAGAAGTCCACTACAGCAAGCGGTTTATGGTGGTCAAGAGAACATAGTGAAGCTTTTGGAAGCTTTCGATATTTGAAATTAGCCTTGTCATATTAGTCATATTTTGCGGTTGCAAATCGTCCCTTTTGTAACAACAGATTAACGGAAATTATATACATCCTTCCATGAAAATAGCGTCGGGTATAATTTTCACTTGACCAAACAACCTTTCCCGATGGTAAATAACTCAAACTGTTAGTATGGGTCTGTCCTAATCACAGCTCTATAAGTCTCTCGATCGACCGAGCTTATTCAATTTAGGGGAAAAGTTGGCGATCATTGTGTGCACTCTGATACACGACCAAGCGCCTTGGCCGCAACTAAAGCATATCTTGGTTTATTGCTGCAATAGCTCGAATTATAACTCGATAACTCGATAACTCTGGACCCACATGCCGGAACACCCATTCGAAATATCTTCAAGTAAATATAGTAATACTAACATATCTGGCGGAGACGTGACATCAGATACCCACTATCCGCGCAATGCATCGAACCCAACTTCAACAAAACCACAAGAAATGGGCAATTCGAAACCTTGAAGCAAGCCGCCAAGAATGTCATAATAGCCGCCAAGACGGAACCTCGGAGTTCTAGCTAATCTACGGGTAGATGGGATACCCTAGATGTGTTCAAAATGCAGTCGGACGAGCGAGATGGCATAGAAAGTCCATTCTAACACCTTTCACGATGCGAGTATCTGGGCTAAGCACAATGCACAGGTTATGAAGCGACATGTCCCCCACGGAGTGCATGATATTACGGGACCAAAATCTAAAACTGAGTTGCGACATGCTATAAGTGTCCACGTACCACGCGCATTTATATCCCCTTTTCAATTTCTCCTGCTCTAGCATGGTATTCTGCTATCAATGCGTCCTTGGTGTTGCGAATGTGGATCTATCGATAGTTGCCGAATGCGGGTGTCGACTACCGAATCGGGACGAGGCTCGCGTGCACCGACCGAGATGACCTGAATTTTGTGTTGGACGGGCGAGCGCAGCCGAGGTTTGGGTGCGAATTAACGACACCTGTACGCATGAATTTATTAAGCTGGCATCAATTGATATTGATATTGATATCGAATGCGATCAGATATCTACACAAGGTATTTGTTCGGGATATACCTAGAATAAGGGCATGAAATTGATAGCATGGTGGATATCAGACTGACTTGCGGTTCGAAAATGCTTTTCGGGAAGATGATCGGGCCGGTCTATGTGAATTAGCTTTTTGAAATATCCCCCGTCAGCTCGTCCGTTAGCGTGACTCGCCAGCCCGAGATCTTGTAGGGAGAGTGATATAGAAGGGGAACCCCCAAGAATTTCTCTACCAGGTCTTGGAAATTTAATTTATTGTAATACCACTGTATTCGTGGACATAGGTAGGTACTTCTTTTACTCAATTCTCAAAATATGATTCTTGACTTGCGTTGTACATGATTTCTAACGTTTGGTTTTAGGTATCTTTGATATACCGGAATATCTACATTTAGCCAAGAGGTGTATTCAATCCCGGGCTCTTTTCATAAAATTTACTAGAGAATAGAATCCTACTTGCTGAAACCAGTTCGGCATATATAAAAACATTAAACTTTTCAAAATGTCGTCCGACTTGCGACGAGATATCTTTCGCGGATTGTACAATCCGATCTACCGGGGCGAAAAACCCGAAACAGAGTCCCAACCAAAACACTCGCCGATATTATCATGCTGGTTCCGCCTCCCTCGCCGCCAAAACATCCTTGCCTTCCTCGCCGTCCTATGCTTCTTCACCTTCATGTGGCATGCTCCCCAGATCTCCCACAAAAACTTCCTCCCAGAATCCTTAACCCCTCCTATCCTAATAACTCACAAAGCTCCACCCCCTCACTTTCAAGATAATCCCCCAATAGCAACCCTCACTGCCCAAGAAAAACAAAACCACCTCCTCGCTCTCGCTCGAAACCTCTCATCAACCCCGTTCCCTCAACATATCTATCAAACCTGGAAAACAATCTCACTAGTCTGCGATGAGGCATACGATTGCCAGAATTCATGGTTCCGTAAGAACCCATCCCACGAGTACACTTTCCTCACCGATAAATCAGCACTAGACTATGTCGTCGAAAACTTCAACGCCTCAGACCCATTCATCGTCCACCTCTTCCGTAACTTCCCGCAACGAATCCTCGCAGCCGATATCCTACGTTACCTCGTCGTCTACAAGAACGGAGGCCTCTACACCGATATCGATACAGAATGCAACAAACCTGTCGATGAGTGGCTCAAAAACGCTACAGCCTCGAAGCCAGACATCGATTTGAGCGGTGTGAATGTGGTAGTGGGTATGGAACTCGATGTGGTCAATAGAACGCAATATCCAGACCGCTGGCTCGTAGAACGAATATACAAAAATCGCATCCAATTCTTGCAATGGACGTTATATGCAAAACCTGGCCACGAGATATTCAGACGGATGATCATGTCTATCCAAGATAGCGCCAAGGAAGATATTTCAAAAACAGCCAAAAAGTCTATCTCACAGGTCAGATACACGCAGACGGAGATTTTGGATAAGACCGGTCCGTTCAAATGGACTGAGGTGATAATGGGGTATATCAACGATATCGAGGGGAGAAAGGTGGAGATGGAGGAGTATAGTGGAATAGAAGGGTCGCGGAAGATTGGGGACGTCTTGTTCTTGCCGGTTAATAGTTGGAGTCCGGGGATGAATCACAGTCATGCGGGGAGTGACGAGACGAGTTTTGTGATTCATCATTTCGGAGGGACTTGGAAGCTTGAGTTTGAGAAACATGATTCCGACTCCGATTAGAGTGCGGATGTGGTGCTTTTGGATGGTATTTGTTTTTGGTTTAATAGACCAAACGCCGGTTTTTCGAGTTATGAATAGTTGTATATAGTCCTTTTTAGGTAGCTTATATCTGGTGTAAAGCTACTGCTGGATTCTTGGGCGTTTAGGGCGTTATATTATAGAAATTGAGTTACAATTCCGTTTCCTAGGAACCATCTAATCTCGTTCTCGAGATCGTTAATGTAAAAAGGGAAATCTTTTTTGACACGCCTGCTACATAGTCGTGTATTGACACTCAGCAAGGACGAATCTGCTACCCAAGCGTAAGTGAGTGGTAAGATTTCCAACCCGAGTGATGTTTATTGTAAGGGTTAATGATTCTAGCTCATGAGACCCAATTAGCTTAATGAAAAGAAGAAAGTGAAGACTAGGTAAAGACTTGAATATTATTCTCGCAACGTTGTCTGAAGGGAAACTAACAAGGAAGTCACGCGCTACGATATGAAAGTGCACAACCTTTTTTTCAAGGGCATTTTGACTCTTTCTATTGTACCTCAAAGGTAAGAAGCTATCTATGTACAGGCATCAAACCTCGTTAAAAAACCACAAGGGGAAAACCTGGCCCATGTTCAGGATTAAACCCCGAGTGGAAAAAGAGTGTCTGAAGGAATAAGTCAATCCTGATAGAAAAAAGGAATTAAATTTAATTTACCTAAATCTCCGTCCCCTACAAATCCTCCTCTTCTAGATTTCCTTTGTCAGAAGATGTTGTTGACTTGAGGAGGAAGGAAAAGCAAGAGGAAAGGAATGTGAGGAGGTCGTTATTTTATAGTTGCAGGGAAGTGTCGAGGGAATCTTATCGTCGAGATTGTCAATGTTTGACCTACTCTCAGCGAAAATCAACACAACAAATGCACCAAGGAAGCAACCCACTCGCAAGATTGTATGGTGTCCCACGAGGGAGTCCAAAATATTAGTCATAGGATAGCCCCACAAGGTAGTTTTGTACTGCATCGCAGCTAAAGCTCGCTTTAAATTGTTTGTTTGAAGGACATTCACAAAAATCTGTCTTTTGCAGTGTCTGGGACTTCGATCTCAGACTTTGGAGATACCTTGACTTCGACATTCTTAAAACTACACAGGAGAATCAAAGTCCAGAGTTGCCCACACAAGGCCCGAAGTTACCCCAGGACAAATAGGTCGTTCTCGAAATCCTATACAAATCCGGTATCCTATACAAGTTGTCGATTTTATATGGACGCGCCTAGGACAGTCGAGATGAGACTGGCCATCCAGCGGCGACAGCCCCCATCTAGGATGATGGCTGCTATAAGACATCATGGTTACTGTATATATATAAGGGGTAATTTAACAACATACCACACCCTTGCTGCTGACTGGAAGGTCTTCGAGTTCTCTACGCCGGTACATGGTTTCGAGTCGTTCTGGATGAAGGTACGACAAATGCACAATCTTAAATTAAGACTTCTTTTGCGTGGCAGTTTAGTGACTCCTCATGCCGAAAAAAAGCACATTAGATCCGAAATCAGTCGACACAACTCTACGAGGCGGCTAAAATCTCACTAGTGAAAGAAGATGGTGCTTGACCGGTACTCCCATCCAAAATAATTTACATGATTTGAGATCCTTGTTAGGCTTTCTGCGCCATAAACCTTTCGATTCATCAAGAGCATTTGAGAAACATATCATCAGCCCGCTTCGAACGAATCTAGAAGACGACCGAACACCACAAAATCTTCAGCTGCTTCTCCGCGTTATTTGCTTGCGAAGAACCGAATCCCTTCTTGAACTTCCAGAGCTAGTTATGGAAACAGTTCCGATTTCTCTACATCCTGACGAAATCTCTTAATATCGTACCATTCTAAATTACTGCCAGGAGGCATTCGAAAAGCAAGTTTCCGAAAAGCGTAATCGCAATCAATACAATCTATTCTTTCCGACTATTATGAAACTTCGGAGGCTCTGTAATCATGGAACCACCTTTTGTAGAACCGAGTATAAGGCTTCCCCGGCCACATCTCAGCAAGATACTACGGAGAATTGGCTCTCAGATATCCCCATTGAGTTTTGCCCATTGTGCAGTACGATCGAAGGAGACTTATCAGCAGCCCTAGATCAAGAGGGAATCAAAGAATGCGCAGTATGCGGACGCTTACTAGACAGTGCATCGAGTCTTTCGCCCCGCGATCATGCCCTTAATTCTTCAGCGTACGGGACACCATCTTCCAACCCGATGGGTCCCTTGAACGCGACAAGCCCTTCTATAACACAGATACTGGAAGTTCTTCTAAGCTCAACGCGGTGGCTTTAAAAATAAAAATCTTTACAGCTTCGAAGGTTCAAAAAGGTAAGCGTTGAATTCTTATATCAGAGGGCAATAGAGACTAAAAAAACAGAGAAGCCTTGTTTTTACGTCATGGCGCGCGACGCTAGATATTCTTGCTTAGCTGCTGCTTAAAATGGGTATCCAAACCCTGAGGGTCGATGGTAGTGTTGACTCTGTACAACGAAGTACAATAATCTCTAAATTTCAAGCCGACTCAAGCATAGCCGCATTGCTTATGACGATCGACTCTTGTGCTGTCGGGTACGAACTTCGATAGCTCAGTCTTCTAATCCTTACTAACAAGCTGGTAGCCTGACTTTGACAAACGCCAATACAGTTCATATCGTCGAACCGCAATCGAATCCAGCGGTGGAAGGGCAAGCTATTGCCCGAGCTTACCGGCTAGGACAAACTCAAACAGTGACTGTGATACGATACATCACGGAGAATACTGTCGAAGAGGTAAAAAAGTTTCGATGTCCCCTGCTATGATTTATACCTGGGCGTCCTAATAGAAACCTTGCATAAAGATTTAGATAATTATGGAAATACAACGTAGGAAAGAACGTCTAGCAAAGTTTTCTCTTGACGCGGCAACGAGCGACAGCGGATCTGGAATTTTGGATGTAAGTTATTTCATTTCAACTTTTTAATGAAGACTCGGACTAAGTAATCCAACTATCAAGGACTTAAGATTTGTTCTGGATACTACATTCTAGACCGCAGGATACATCCTGGTTAAGAATGGTTGGTTTTCATATGTATACTATCCTTTGCTTTTGAGATACAAACTGAAAAGAGGGTGTCTCAAATTTACAGCCTTGAAATACGATTTTGCAAAATATAAAGTGAATATCTTTACAACAGCAAAAAAAGTGCATTACAGAGTTGGAGCTGTCGAAGTGGAAGTCTCAGAGTTAGAAAGGCAAAAGTCGGAGAGGAAGAGATCACTGCGAAAGTCAATACAACAAATGCAACAACTGCTGTTGCTGCGTGACAACCACCAACATACCGAAAGCCCATGAAATTAGAGATTGACGTGACGTCACCCTTCGATATCGGCATCTTAAATACTAGTCATATTATTACCATATCAAATATAAGGGTTAAATTCAAATATTGAAATCAAGACGAGATTAATACAAGATGAAGCCAGTGCACTAGAAATATTCTAAAAAAGCAGATGTCCCCTGATCTTCGCAGGCGGGGTCCAATGGTACTCAGTGGTCCATCTAGGCCCTAGAAAGTCTAGGACTGGGTATGGTTCATTGAATATATAATCCCATTGTTCGAGATTGAGCTGGTCTTCAGTCGTTCGATTCTACATCTCGGATATTACACATTAGTAAGCAAAGCGATATAGTCATACTAGACAGGTCGGAAACAACACTACGGTAACAGCCAGGAGTAAAGGTGTCTGTCCATGCTACGCCCTACACTACTTAATCTTTTGAACAACTATAGTTGTTCATATAGATAAAGTGTGGGAACGCTTAGCCGACCTGCCTGGGATCCGGAGGAAACGGAGCAGGCCAACTCACCCCTCGACTATATGTATACCTCTCCTGCAACCTCTCCAACGTCGTCCTCGTCACTTGACCCCTATAGTACGCCTTCAGAAACACATAACTCGCCTGTAAAGCTTGATAATAGGCATGACTGCTTTCTGGCTCCTCCAGAAGTAATCTCAAAATCATTCGCAACACTGGGTACGGTAGGTTTGTTATCCCTAGTTTCGGCGGTGGAGGAAACGGAATAATCTGCGCGTCCGGAGGGGATCCGCGTACGATTTCTAATGACAAAGCGGCGTGCGCCGGATCACGAGGGCGGAGTCTCTCCTTTTCTATAACATAGGGTGACATGTCGCATACTGTTTCGCATTCCGTAGCGAGAAAAAGACGGAAGTATTCTTGTCGAAGGCCGAGTTGCTTTTTTGAAGCTTTGACCCTGAGTATATCGAATGCTTCGACAAGTGTGTACTTCACACTAGCGAATCCGCACATTCGACAACCAGGGCGTCGGTTTGGAAAGGTTCGATGTGGCGCCGTTGCAGATGACTCCGCTTGAGGAGCTCCGGTCGAGGGGCTTCGGAGCAGGATATCATAATGGCAGCGGCAAAATTGGGGGCAGTTTAGTGTCCAGATACTTCTCGTTGGCGAATTTAGCGGGAGAAAACAATGCATACAAAGCATTTCATAATGAAATCTTTCATAGGCCGGCTGCAACCACCCATTTACTGTTGTTTTATTCCCATCTTCATCGACTTTCTCTTTTGTGATTTCGTCAAGAAATCCATATCTTTTTATTCCGTCTAACTTTTCATCAGAAGTTATATCCGCCCCGCGACGTGTACGGATCCAACGAAGCGGAAGTTCGTATTCAGGCTTCTGTCCTATCAACCAGGACGGGGTTTGAAAACAAAGATAATAATTCTTCTTATTCTGAGAGTTGAATAATGATGGCTGATTATATTCTGCAAGAAACTTTTGTGGGCCTGACTGAATTTGGGAGGATAGAGATGTGAGGAGAGGTGGCTTTTGTGTGAGCAAATCACGAGGGCAGCGGTGGTGGGCACACCATATCGTGGAATACGTGAAGGGCGTACTGGAGTCTATCGGCGGAGACTTGGAGTATTTGAAGGTGGCTACGGGATATAAATTTGATGGATAAAACACGCCGGTGCTACTGTCAAGAAACAGAGCCGAAGAACAGGTTGGTGGACAGAGAGCGTGTGAACAATATGGGCATTTTTGCGGTGATCCGTTCTGTGTCGCCTGGGATTGGGTCCGACGTGGTGGTACAAGACGTCTATTGAGCCGGTAGCGACAGCGTGCTTCTGCCCTAGTTTCCGATGACCGAGTCAAAGGAGGGCATAAATGTCGAAGAGCCTTCGCGGTTAGAGAGATAGCTACTAGGTCTCTGAAGGTAAGGTATTCGAGAATGATCGAGAGAATATCGATAGAGAGACTGAAGAACGGAGGCACCTCCGTATCGGGGTCAACTGGTGTAGTTGGGTCTAGCGAGGCTATTGATGGGCTTGGTTCTTTTGCGTTACGGTCCCGCGACAGTTGGAACCGCTGGAATGCTTTATGCAGCATTTTGATGTTCTGAATGTATCGAATATCGGGGACTCGATGTGGTGAAATTCATCCGATGGAAGCCATTAGGTGAATATAAACCCGGCTCCTCGCCCACCTCTCTTAAACTAACAGTAGCTCCCGAGCACGAACGCATTATTGAATGCCACCGCTGGATCGCGTCGAAGGATTCGTTCCGAATGCGCCTTGGCGCGGTGCCCTCGATGGCGACCCCCCACGTCGCGGGCCTTGCTGCCTACTACATCGGATCACAGGGAGGGACCGCTGGTCTTACCCCACAATCGACGACAAATTTAAAAATTATAAATATATAAAAATAATTAAATTTACAAAAAAATATATAATTAATATATTAATTTAAATATATTTATATATAACTCCATCAGCAAAAAAATGTGTTGCCGTCCCGGTCGTCCGACGACGGGATTTCCAGGACGACAACTTTACGTCCACCGGCATCCGGACGGCACCAGACTCTGCACGTCTGAGACGGCACAACAAAAAAAAAATCAGAGAAAATAACATTATAAATCTCATCTCAAACATCAAAAAGTAGATATCATCTATAATAATAAAAACAACAATCATTTTAAACATTAGAAAGTATATAATGTTTATGATAATACAAAAATTAAAATATCAAAAATAATAAAAAAAAAATGAAAATGCCTGACTGTCAGTTTTCTGGAGGAAAAATCACGCCTTTTTAGGTGACATCGTTATAAAAAGGCACAGCAAGTCTTTGAAAGCACGCGTACAGTAACAAGTGCAACAATTGGGTGGGTGCCCGCGCCAGCGAGGAGGCACGACCGTCGAATCTGGGTTCGGAACAGTCAGGTTTAAAAAGTGGTCCGTAGGACCCTTCTTGTCTAAAATAATCCAAAATTTTTACAAAAAATACTATAATATTAATAAAATTAATAATATATACTATGTTAATCAATCTAGCTAGCTAGCTAAGATTCAATAGTACAAATACAAATAATAAACAATAAACATATATGTCATGGTTCACGACGACACGTGTCGTAGCCTCACGACTAGGTGGTGCAGAATACCACACGGTCAACACCTCCCATATCAAGCAGGCAAGTCACAGCGAATATGGGTTATATCACAGCGTCATGAGGGATACCGAGGCCTCACGAGCCTGAACAACTGTAGAAGAACTGTATATAAGGTCCGTAAACCAGCACCAATAGAACCAGTGCTGGATAATCTAGTTATCTACCACCTATTGGAATCTAGTCGTCTTCACGCTTACGAGGCACCCCGAGGGGTCTCTGGTGGCAAGCACTGACAATATATAACACAACTTATAACAAACACAACACATCTTATAAAAGATTAAAAAGATTTTTTAGACTTCTTTCCTAACTTACAAAATTTGTATTAATATTTGAGAAAGAAGGAATTAATACACCTAAAAGCAGAAGTTTTAAGTTCAGGGTGGTTTTGAAAATCCGAAAACTGACCTAATTTGCCCCATATCGCACTCTAATAAAAACTTTTGGGGTAAATAAGATAAAGTAACTAGTAGGGTAGTAGAGAGTCCTATACCTTTTACTATATTTGGGAGTTATTCAATTCCATCTTGTCGAGATATTAGGTAGATATGTTATTATAGATACTGATATGTCTAGAATCCAATTTTTGAAGTAAGTATTTTTCTTCCTGTAGTATTGGAATGATTGAATTGTTGACTGACAGAGAAATAATTGACCTGGGCTGTTTAAACTTTTGGTTCTGCCAAATCTATTCTTGGTTATAATCGACGGTGAGGGCATTGTCGCCAGCGATCACATGGTGATCCCCAATCTGATATGCATCACTACCTATTTTCTAGCCCCTCGTTTGAAGGATAGTTTAAAATCAACTAATCCTGGTAAATATGAAAATGGAGGGAAATTTAGAATGTCGGGTTGGAATATAACCCACGTTCTGAAATGCGAGGGTCGCATTCTTTGCACCTTCATCTTTATCAGGGTGTGACGTTACGTTACCGCTTTCAACTTGTAGGCTTTTTTTGACTTCTTTTACGGTGGCGGCTTGACTTTTGCTGGGCCAGGACAGCATCTGGCTTGCGAGGCAAAGTTGGACCTAAAATGGTTGACAATAGGGGCTGTGAACTTGTGCTTGGGGGTGTCGTTTGTGGGGGCTTCGTTGAGATATCTACAGCCCTCGGTAAGATACTAGCACGAAATGGAACGTTTCACTGGTTACTATAGTTTGCATGCGTATACATACATAAAGAGCAGTGCAAGAGCTTACTGAACAAAATTCCCAAAAATGCCTCAGCTCAAATGTATCAAGACTTTACAGTCTGCAGTCTAACCAACCGGGTATCCCCGATATCCATCACACCTTAAGGCACAGTAAAACTTGGCATCACGGGTTTTCCGCGTCTCGCGAATTCCGAAATCGTAATTGGATAACTGGCACCAAAAGCTCGTATTCGAATATATTCAGACCTGCAATATAGAATCACACAGGTATTCCTGCTGTATCATAGAATTTCAATTGGTGGGATATTACTATTGATTTGTAAGTCGGCCATGCGGTGAGCCACAGGAATATGTTTTTGAAGCTTTCATTGATATTCGAGACAGAATGGGCTTGGAGATGATAGTTATTTTGTCTATAAATTCACCAAGTTCCTCCATAGCTGGACCTCATCTATCTGCCATCTACAGCACTGCGGATTCTATCAAGTAATTTATTTGTCTTTAGAAATATTCTATTTATTATCATTTATTTTATCTATCATACTTTAAAATTTTATAGTATCAATGTAAACTCCGCGACCAGCATATAAAAATGCTCCTGTCTTCTCTTCCCCCCCTGGCTCCTAGCCATAGCTTTGAGTCCAATCGCAACCGCTGCTCCAGTATTGCATCCGCGCAATGAGACCCTTCGATTTGATCCGAGGATTAGGCCAAGCGAAATTAATAAATACCTCCACCCTAATATCGGCATCAGCAGTTCTGGCAAAGTAGATTTTGCTGGCACGCAAGAAATTTTCTCCAGCGATGGAAACGGAACCGTTGTCGGATGCTTCTTCACATATTCAATTGATGCCTACGACCAAGCGTTTCAAGCCATTTCAACCGCCAGAAACCTCTCAAAGCTTGAAAACCCCGAGCTCGAAAACATCCCTGATGCCAAAACACGGCTCCGAAAGAGAGACGACTGGGCTATCTTGGGTAGCTATATTGTTTCACTGGTGGTGTTTTTGGTTGGGTCGACGACATTCTCACCAACGATGCTACTTGGTGCTCTATCGTCGACGATGCGGCTGGCACTTATATGCCGGGTAGCAGCCTATCGTTTACGATGTACGGGGGTGTGAATGGCCCGTCCCAGCCTGACACTCGAGTCGTCGGCGAGCCCCCAGGCTCAAATGTTAGATTCGATTTTACCTTCACCCCCAATTTGGCTAGCGATCCTTGGGTATATACCGACATTCGTTTTAGATGCGTAGGTAGGATCTTTGAACTTTTTACGTTTTCCTGCCCGGGCGTTTTTATTGAAGCTGGTGGTACCCAAGGGGGCTGGACGGCAGTTTACGATACACGGTATGGAACCGGACGACACTATAGGCTGGGGGTTGATCCGAATCTTTGGGGCATTCCTGGTGGCTCCTAATACTTTTCCCAATTGGGGATGGGTTTTGCAAAATACTGATCGGACTACAGGATATTGTTAAAAAATATTTTTTATTTTTCAAAACTCTCTTTGATGTATACTTTAATTTAATATTTCTGAAACTTGTTGAATTACATGTTGACGGGGCAGGTCGTCTACGATATACCTGTAGATGGTGATGCCTTGTTGTAGATTGCAATTATCAGCATGCAGCTAGCTTCTTGCTTATAGCGCTATAGCATGCTAGTTTCATTTATTACTAATAGTTACTATTTGTAGCTATGCGCGATTGAAAACAAGAGCTTTTCTTGGAAAGGCCTTTTTAAATTCACTCCCTATCTTAAGCTTACAAGCTGCATGTCAGAGAACCAAACTTGGACACTTCTTCGAGCTCTAGGATTCGAGGCTATTCGAGCTCATCGGTGAGTTGCCTGAACTTGTGGACTTGGTGTGGCGTCCCTTCAATAAATACAAATGCCGAATGTATTCGAATGAAGGATTCTATCAGCTTTTCTAATGCTATCACTATGACTTCTCGCCAGCTATCCAAGAGAGACCTCTTGTGCAGTCCTCTAGACCTCTCCTTGATGTATACGCAGCACGAGCCCGCTCAAAGTTTAAACGTTTTCTTTGCTTGGAGTACGTTTGTATGGGCGCTTCTTATAATATCCTGCGCAACCAAGCTTCCAAGCGAATAATAACAATCAATGATTACCGGCCACGTGCGCCACCATCATCATGGCGTTACACTATTCTGACTCTGAAGAGGATGACAACAAGATCCAGCCACTTCTCGGTTATCGATGAATTCAACCGAAAGTACCCTGATGAAGCTTCTAAACGTTATAAACCTTTACTATACGCTTTTTTCGATGGTTAAGATCAATATCTGATGACTAAGATATTCTATAAAACTTATCAAAAAAAAAACAATCAAGAATTTCCATCTAACCATAAATTAATAATTGTCATACCTCACGCGAGACAGCGCGAGGAGCAACGTATGGTGAAATATAGACTTAGATTAATAAATAAAGAATTAATCTCTACTATCTAAAAAATATCTATATGTATATAGTAAGTATAAAATGAGTGATTATAAGAATATATAAAATATAAAAAATATATATAAATTTTAAAATCTAATAATTTTATAATTAATTAAGATAGCTATAACGCTAGTCAAACAAATGTCTGAACTGCAAGGACTCGTAGATCCATTCCGCAACCGTTATAATGTAATGGCGATGATATTATCAACTGCAGAATACTCTGTCCCTTGTAGTTTATAGCCACATAACAAGGTATCAAACCTTATTATAGGGATATCAAGCTCTATATTTTGGTGGTGGCGTTCGGCTGTGCCGAAGGACGTCAATAAAGGAAGGGTACAAGATCAGTCCACGCCAGCCGGCTCTGGTTTCGAGCTCACCAGGTAAATATTTTAAAATCGAACGGCAACGCGGTCGCATCCGACAGGCAGCACCAAGAACTTCAACCTCACGGCGCAGTCTGGCGCGACGAACCAATAGTGTCACAAACAGAGCTTCTATAGGAGGCGCCAATATAGCCAAGGCATAATTTCCTGTGAAGTCGCAGTCGCATTCGCATGCAAGGATCCGCACTTCCGTTAAAGCCGTTGAGAGTGCCACTGCTTTGATCAATCACGAGGTGGATTGCATCTCCACAGCAGATATGCATATGCGTTCCTGAAAACTTGCCGGGGTACCAATACTACCCATATTGAGGTCTGTTAAACCCTCAAACACGCCAATCTGTAGAAATTCAGCCGTACACGCGCCATTTACTTTGTCAATATTGCATCTATATTATACTAGCGTTTGAGAGGGGGAAATGGGCAAGATTATAGTTTTCGGTATAAATCTCGAGCGGGAACCTTTGTCGAACCGCGAAGAGCAGTCGTCTCTCAATCTCGTCGGTCTCAGACCAATTTCACACGAGAAGAGCAGCCTCGGTTAGAAACGTATAGTATCGAGACAAACCAAGCCCAACAGCATCATGGCGGAGAGCCATACAGATACACCCGAGTTCGAGACCTCGAAATCCGGTCCTAAGATAGAAAATATTTCAGCATATTTAAAACCACCCGGTGCACAAGAACCGGTGCCAAAACCCAACACGACTCTAGCAAACCGGATCGGACTGCTTTCGGCAATTATCTTCTTCGGGTCTTCCGTTTTTGCAATAATTTGTATGGGATGGTTTGCATTTCTATGGTGGGGAACTATCGACAACTCGGTATGGCATCGGATTGTTATCAACGATTGGGCTACCCGAGCCATCTCGTTACCGTCTTCATTTTTCCGGATGGCGGTTGTAACACAGGCTGGTATCGCTTTATCCATGCTTGCCGCAATTGCGATTGAGAGGTCGTATGTCCCTCTATCACATGTGAGTTTTTTCATTCATTCATTCAAAGCCGATTCCACCCCTAAATTAATATATTTTTTGAGTGTCTTTGTTGTGTTTTATGCTGACTATAGGTTAAATAGCTCCCTGCGGTTTCGATAATGCGTGCAACCGCTCCAAGCACGACATCTACAATATTCGGATTGATATTCCCCCTCGCTCAGAATAGTCATGAGGGAAGGGGACCCATGACATTTTCCGTCATCGGCCTAGCAAGTTTGATCACTTTGACAACTACGCTGCTGGGTTTCACGTCTACAATCCTAATCTCCGATTCAATTGTAAAGCCTATACCCAATGGTGTTACCAACGTAACAGTTCCATTGGATTTCCATTGGGTTCAGAATAGCGGACAGATCGTCTTCGATTACTATGACTTAAACTATTGGCAAGCTCTGCCACCAGTAATACTCCCGGCTTTCGGGGAGTACTCCGCCGCGCCATTGGTCTCGCCTGGTATGGTTGATACAGGTCCTACCATCCGTGCTTTCCTCCCCTTCACCAATTCCAAAGATCGAGGTCAACTACACAGTTACAAAGGAAAGGCGATATTATGGGATGGACGGGTAATCTGCCAGAAACCACAGATTTCAAACTACCAGGTTTACACTCTTCCGAACGACGTGCAAGGTATCAAAGGCACTATTAAGAACGCCCTACCATTTCCCGGTATAATCGAAGAAGCTAGCCCGGCCGAAGCTCAATTCTGGTGTAGTGTGCACCTTACTGGCGGGGGACTTTACTATCCACCATTGATATGTGAACTTCCATTGCGCTCGAATGTAACCGTACCCGTAGGTGCTCCGAGTCTGGATTACTCTGGTGGACTCAAGAGCGAGTTTCGAACCGCGAATCATACGATCCGCCCGGGAACGGCGTACCTCGTTCTGAATCGCACCGAACTTGTGAAAACCCCACAGCAGTATTTAGACGAGAATCCCGAGTGGGGTGTAGTAGGGCACATCCCGGCAATCGGAATTGACTATATACCGGAAGGCATCATCCTTGGCACTTTGTGCTACACCGCGATGGACGCCGTGGATCAGGATGTGGAGATTTCCAACTCGCAGCCGATAGAAGAGTTGCAATTGACATCTTACGTGTCCGCCACTGACCCTTCGGTTATAAACGATCCTGCCTTGAACCTTCCCTACCAATTTGATACTAAAATTCTCTCTCAACTGATACCATCTGCTTCGAATTCGACGAATTCGACGATGACAAGCCTGCCACAACGAGGCGTTTTAAGCTTAAAACAACCGCTATCGGGGTGGGCTACTCCCGAATCAACAGAAGAAAACTCAGACGGGCCGTGGACGTTCAACCTCAGTAACCCTTATTCATCCTACCCGGATCCTCGCCACGTCCTAATCCAACTAGTAGACCTCACAGAAAATCTACAAGGGAGCCCCAGTATCATCCGCGGCAACGAGTCTGTATCTTTTTTCCAACAAGAGTCAACAACCTCTGGAACAGACATCAAGCTATTCCGTGGAAGCTCTTGGATTGCGCAGCTATACCTCGCCGTTCAAAGCCACCCACACGGCAACGCGGCCGTCGCGTTGCAATCTGTATTCACCGTATTACTCAGTACCGCGTATTACAATTATTTGGCACAATTTGAAAAATATGCTAATATCAGTATTACTACATTTCAAAACGTTTCGTCGCCGGGTGGGCCGTTCGGGCAACGTCGCGGCAGTGACCATCATTATACTGCTTATGATGCGTTTCCGGTGGGGTATACCATTGTTGCAATCACGCTAGGATTACATATACTGTTTACCACTGTCGCATTCCTGCTCTTTATGTCGCAGACCAGATGGACGCGAATCGGGGATACATGGCAGGCGGTAGCGCATGTGGTAGACCATGGAGGGTTTTCTGATGTGCGACATCTTCTCGCGCACAGTCAACTTACCTATTCGGATAGGGAGACGGTGAAAAAGGAGTTGGAAACGGGGAGAGGGAAGGCGGTGCAGATGGGGATCGTTGGTGCGAATGGCGCGGTTAAGCTGGTGAGGAGGGGAGGCAGAGGTCCCGAAGACCTCGAAGATATTCCTGTTCCTTGAGCTGGTTACACGGGCTCTGTTTTCTGCGCCAATACTTTTAATGATATAGATAATTCATAGGTAGCATTGGTTTAATCTAGCAATGAAGGAAAATCTTTATGTTTCAATATCAAGTGCTCATCGTCTTAAAATTTGAACTTTATATGACTAGAAGACTACTTGGATACTTAGAATCGTTCATATTTGCAAATTTGGTGGGTGCCATTGGCCATACCGATATCATTTTCGATTGCAAAGCCTTTATTGCAAGACTGGCCGACTTGGAACTTGAAATATGTTATTTTGATTCTGGGAGGTTCTATAAAATGTGCCATGTGCTCATTGATTGAAGCTTCTAGATATTACAACATACTTCAGTCGGGTGGTTACTCTAGCTCGATCCGGTAGGATTTGGCTGGCGACGAGACCGAGCCCCGCGACCGAGCGACCTGCCGAGTTGGTCTCATATACCAAACGCTCAACGCGAAGTAAATCGCAACACATAAAATACCACACATCGGCTAGTCTCGCGGCGCATCGGCCAAATTACCTGATCTTCGGATGCAACCACGCACATGGCCTGTTCACGGACCCAATTGGGAGTCAATCAAGCGCTGCCACAAATTCAAGCATCTGCGAGGGGTACTTGATGAAAAAATGGTTGGACGCAAGAATTGCCCACATGTCAAATGCTAATCCAAGTTCTTGGCGTCAGTGATGCAGGAGTGGCCAGCCTCCAAGCGAACCTTAATGAGGTAGACGGCGCCGAAAAGACCGCCAAGATCAGAGACGGAGATAGCCTGGCTGCTGCCTGAAATTTTTTCTCGTACGCAACCCGGTTCTAGAAATAAGAATTGGAACTACTGCACGGCTGATCAAGCGAGCTCAGCCATCGATTAAACTTTGTGAGGGGAGCCGAAGAGAGTTTGGTCCGTCTTGGTTACATCATATTTAAAGTCCCACTGATTATTTCTTGTATTATCAATCTCTAACGAGATTTCTCAGTTTCAATTTAATCCATTTTACTCTGTGTCGTAAGGCTCTGGGACGGCGATCCCCGACCATCATGTTGAATGAAATCAATGCTCTGGAACAATAACAAGACGCAACCGACGGAGATGCGAATGAACCCAAAGTAACCTACCAGGCATAAGTATACAGGTATCCCACCGTACGTGAACTGTGATACTACATCATTCGACCTCAAGATATGAAACTGGGTTAACAGCTGAACGTTAGTTAAAGGTGCTGGAAATGATACAAGAATACATTTAGAATTCTTCTTCGCGAATGTAACTTAGTCTCGGAGCTAGAATGCAACTCATACTTTAGAAGAGGCTGAGACACACAGAGTCGAAAACCCGATTCATGATTGCAAGCCTAGTTTTAATCGGTTATCTACTTGGTACTCTTACACAAAGGTTGACTGTCGAGCGCCGACCGTCCTTGTTCCCGCCTTCGCTTAGGTTCTGGCTCCATTACGCAATCCGGACGACAAAATAAACGTCCCATCGCCCACGTGCGCCCAATACCGACCACAACAACCACAACAGAGAGCACGCGAGAGACTGAAAACACGAGCAACATGACCCGTCACTGACTAGTGCTAGAACGAGGCAGCATTTCTTTTGACGGCAGTACCAGGTAAGGAGTTTGTTTCCTATTGTTTTCGCACATTTCATCTCGATATCGATAGTCTGTTGTCATCAAAGCCGAACAGCTCCACTATTGAAGGACAGTTTGGCGAATAAAACATCGCCCCTGTTGAACGTGTCGCTTGTGTTTCGGTCGTTCCTTGCATGAAAAGGGTAAAAAAGGCGATGCATCTTTGTTTCTGCATGGCGCGGTGAACTAGGATTAAAGGTTCAAGGATCGCTCATGACATCTGTACGAAACAAGAAGGTGGGGAAGGCAGGTTGGTTACCTAGAGCGATAATCGATAATGATATCTCGATATTGTGGTGGATTTTAATATTTTTAGCGACGCTGTCGTGTTGTCCGTGCTGGCTGACACTATCTATTGAAACGAAACGGAGTACTCTTTGACAACTCCGGATTTTCATTTTTCCACGCTATCGGCATGGGCCTAAACTTCAAGATGAACCTGAATTTCTAGTGCAACGACAAACCTTCCCAGGGAATACCTAAGAATCTCGAGGCTAGAAAAAAATGGTTCCAAGGTTTGTTACGGCGGTAGGGTACTCATTGCTGATAATGGACAACCTTTGCCTGTGTTTAATCATGAATTAACAGTCAAATGAGTGTAGATAACTGGAGATAGCTATCGATAGTCATGACTTCCACACACCTTTTACAAGAACTCACTCGCGGAATTAATTCAACCATAACTGCAACGGCTTGCTCCTTCATGCAACAGTTCGGTTCATAAGCTTATAAGACGATAGTAATTCTAAAAATTGGACACGTGTGTCAAGCTTTTGAACAAGAAAACTCACCCCACATCTACCTAATCACACCCACTTGCATCATACATCTATATATTTGTTTATAATATATTTCCGACTATTTGGCAAATTTTATAAACAAAAAAACTTCGATTGATTAATTCGAACTAGCAAAACTTAAAGCAAAACACCAAAAACTACCAGAATATATATGATTGCTAGTAAGGTAGATATCTTCAATACATGTGCCCTGCGATCTGAGTCGAGCACTTCGTTTGTTATGGCGAGTGTCGGAAGCGCACAGATGTTTTGTAGATCTGAGAGGGGGTGCCTAGGTGATAATTTGAGTATAAAAGGGTACACTTCCAGATACAATGAAAGATATCTCTGGATCAGAACTATAAGCTTCCTTACTTCTATATCAATTAAAATTAACTCTGGTGATACCATATCACCTACTGTGTATTCTCTTGTATCCCGACTCTTCCGGTTTTACCATTTGCAAAATGTACGCATCTTGTAACTTGCTAGCTACTATCGCTTTGGCGATAATAGTGACCTCCCTAGTCCAGGCTTTTCTAAACATAGTGCCCAACTATAAGGTTAAGCTTTTTATGAACCCCTCAGTTGTTTTCAAAACCGATTTCAAGCTTAAGTTTATAGTTTTTTCTATTTTCGCTATGCTTACAATAGTGACCAAGATAAATATTCACTTTTTTTGGATAATAATGTTGAAAATATTTATAATAACAGCTGGAGCCTGCATATGCACAAGACCAAAGACAAAGACAATTTTGAGCTTACATATAAATAACATATTTCTGTTAATAATAATGATATTAATGCTACCCTAACTTATGCCAATACTTAAGGCTTTAATTCCAGTTCTATAACCTACAAGGTGTAGATCGAATAAGGTTACCAGCAGAAGATTCTCTCCATTACCCATACAAAATCTTTATCCGATTCTAAATATAGCTGTATAAATTTACCCAACATGAGCAATTTATAAAATGATATGATCGATAAAGCTCCAGACAAATTTGATAATTGGGTTTACAATGGCTGGGGAACCGGTATTTTTGTTGTGTTCCATCTTTACAGTCTTATCCTTGCAAAATGCTTGATTAGAACCTGGAACAGTTTACAGTTTTATATTGAAATTTGGCCCATCAAGAATACTACTGGTATAGAAATCAAATACCTTATCGAGGCATCTTTCAAGACTGACAGTGCTACTATGGCTGTATTTAAGCAGGTTGACCTTATTACGCTGTTGACCAACAAGGGCTGGTTTCTCGCTCAGGATTCTTTGAAGACGTCGCTGATCATGCAACGCTATTGAGCGAAATATGATGAGAGTTGGCGGCGACTGATCATCGCTGTGCGAGGAATGGGCAGGCTTGGGTATGGAAATGGTGTATATGATGGATACATGTAAATTACTTTCGGCCTCTAGCTTTTTGAAAAAAATACAATGAGAATATTTTGTTGCATTTACGTACATATGAGTCGAAACTTAGCCTTAAATTCGAGATCAAAATTGTATTCAGGGCAAAATGATAATTAGAGCGAACGTTTCCAAGATACTTTGGAACAACCTCCCGTCTTGAAAAGGTTCATATGATGATTGCTAATGATCGCTGTGAAAAAAAAAATCTATAAAAGCATATGAGAAACTAAACATCCCAACCCCCAGAAGTTTTAGGTTATACCAACATAAAATTGCGAATACTTTAGATCTGTCGAGACACCAGATGTGGGGGTATGGCCGTTCGACCAGGCGAACACAATTTTAACTAGGCCGGGATGCACTTCTCAAAGTTGTACGCTGCTTTTGAACCGCGGGTCGACGGTCAACACCACACAACACGAGAAGCCCTCGAATCATGTCAATCATGGCAGCAGAATCTCTAAGACTAGTCGAATGCTTCTCTTGAAAAACGGAGGGACAAGTTTAAGGTTCTAGAAAACGGGACATCGTTGGATAATACCCCGGTTCGCAAGCTGTACTCCCTAATGCAAGTGTGGAAAAACACCATTCGTCCGAATTTGCGAGGCAGTGCGAAATCGAAGTGTGGTGTCGGACAGCTTCTCGAATTCTTGCGGATTGCGTTGAACCATGTTCTACCGAAATAATATCCCCTGAAGGTTACATTAGCGATAAGATAGGCTAAATTTCCAATTCGGAGCCGGATATCGATAGTCGTTGTATTATAGATGTCTTTTTCGGCGATATTAAACTCCGATAGCTATAGCTAGCTAGGCGGCTATTTGCATGCATCCAATAGAACTTTCGAGGGAAAACATGTGTCGCATGTCGACATTGAGGGGCTTCATGGGCAAAAATATTTATATGATGAGGGATTAATTGATTCCACCCCACTTTGGATTTTTGGAAAAGGAAGGATATGCTGTAGAGGTCTTTGATATAATTATAAAGAGGGAAAGGGCTGCTTTCCTCCCCGCTTTCAAATTTATCGCTCAGAATCTTTATCGGCCTTCTGCTTGAAATTACATATTGTGCCTTCAGGTGAGTTTGTGAGCGAATGCTTGGAGCATATCTCTTCAGTTTTATGCTTTAATTCTTTATTGTATACATATTAAGATAGAATCGGTAGCTTGTACCTTATCCCAGCCTATCACTCCCAGAACCAATCCTAGCGAGATAAGCGTGAGCGACAAACAAATCCGACAAAATGCAACCAGAAACAGAGACCGGTGTCGAGCAATGGGCAACCGAGCCATCAACCCAGCAGAATTATACCCCAAATGAGACGGGTCACGAAGCAGAGGATGCAGATGAAGAACTTGAAGGAGAACTTGAGGATGGCGAAGAAGATGAGGAAGAGTACGAGTATGAGGATGAGGAGGAAGAAGAGTATGAAGAAGACGAAGACTACGATGAGGAGGAAGAGGATGGAAATTAACGTTAATTGAGCGACGATGGAAGTTTTCTTTATCCGGGTGGACCTTCAGCCTCATTTGTAAAATACATTTATTGCACGCCTAACATGATATATCTAGTAGAGCCGAATTCAAGAATAATAAGAAGAATAGTCGGAGTATGATTTGAACATACGTTTCCTGCCTTTACTGACAAGATCGAACGTTTGGACGATAGGGCTGGGCGGGTCACTGTCATGACGCCTGTCTCGTCGATCAAGATAGGGACCCACAAATTGCAAACGTTCTAACCAACTGAACTACCCAACCTGGAGTTGCATGCCTAGTAGTTCCATATCCTTCATTGATTAGCTGGATGTTTAAACGCTAGTTATATGACACGCTTCCTAAACATTAAATATATTGCAGTGCACAGTGCTTCGAATCTATATCAGTAAATCTCCGTCAGTATATTGCTACTAAGTATATATTATATACTGCTCACCCGTACACATTGGCCAGATACCAATACAACTTAGCTTCTATTACAAAACCATCCATAAAATCCCCATAGCTATCCACACAGATACGGCTATGCAATGTCCAGCCTTGTTGGAAACGAGACTAACGATATCCGCGAATAAGTGTTGTCGCCATAATTCCACAAGTCGCCCAATCCGGCTAGCGAGCGATGTGCTGGATCGGTCGTAGCACCAAACAACCGACGACAACCTCGCAAGACCAGCAGAGCTCTTTGACATTTTGACTGTCTGTCCGCAGGCATTGACCCCGCCATCGGTCTCATTCTCGATACTCCGGCCGCTCATTAACTTGAGCTGGCGCTCCTATAGCGACCTCTACCCTCACACCGTCCTCTAAGAATCGAACCCGATGAGCAGCTCGAGCTTGTCCTGACGCGATATCACCAGCTGCCAGCTGTCACCAAAAGCACCCCAGCACGACACCCACGCGCAATCCAGGAAATGGATTCACAAACGTTCATTCAATTCATACATCCAGCATCCTTCTCTCCGGTTTTCTCCACAATAACACTATCAATATTCATATCTCACGGCTAGACACAACATACATCATTCACACTTGAACGCTCAAACCTGCAACCCACGTCACAATGTGGACACACCCACCCCCCGATCCGCCCGAACACCCCATGATGCGCAAATACACCGCCTTCAAATCTCGAATATCAGAATTCACCTCCATACCCGTCTCTACAATCGATATAATCCTACCATCCGTCGCGACAGCAACCACAACCATCGCCCTCATCTACGTCTACAGAAACTTCCTAAAACGCTACCCGGACACCAACTCCATACCACCGCACTTTTTCCGTCGAAAAGGGCTATACGGCAAAGTGGTCAGCGTTGGAGATGCGGATAATTTTAGAATGTACCATACTCCCGGTGGGAAATGGGCGGGTTGGGGATGGCTACCCGGTAGAAAAGTACCAGAGAGCAGAAAGGAGTTGAAGGGACAAACTGTATGATCCCCTTACTCGATTACTAGCATATATGGAGGACGTTGGATGGCATATGACTGGGATGCTGATTAAGCCGGTTTAAACAGATCCATGTTCGTATAGCAGGCGTCGACGCTCCCGAAGGCGCCCACTTTGGCAAACCATCACAACCCCATTCTTCCGAATCTCTAGCCTACCTCACGAATCTCCTCACATCCCGAAACGTTCGCGCCCACCTCCTCCGAAGAGATCAATACGAGCGTATAGTTTGTTCTGTGACGATGAAGCGGAGGGGTATCCTTGGTCTGTTAGGATTCAAGCAAGACCTCGGCCTGGTTATGCTCAGAGATGGCATAGCGCAAGTGTACGAAGGTACCTATGGGATTGAGTTTGGAAAGAGAGAAGGGATGGAGCGTAAATATCGAGCGGCGGAAGAAGATGCGAGGACAAGAAAGGTGGGGATATGGGGTTTGAAAGGAAAGTATGAGAGTCCGGGGCAGTATAAAGCGCGGTTTGGAGGTAAAGAAGGACTTTTCACTCCTAGTACTGTTGTTCCTGAAAAGGCTAGCGGTGGTGAGAAGGTAAAGGGCAAGAGGGCAGTGAGTAGTGCTACTAAAGGTGCAGTGGAAGTAAGTAAAGTGCAAGAGAGGAAAAGAAAAATTACTACCGCTGAAACTATGGTCAATGTGGCTAAGAGGAGAAAGAGTGACAAGTCAGTGGGAGGATAAATCAAGTTGGTAGAGACATGAATAAATAACTTTGCAATCTCTGCTATAATTTTTATTAGCATTTACGTATGGTGGTTATCTGATATGCTTTTGTACGATTTTCTGATGGAAGGAACGAGGAATTTGACACGAAGCGAAGTTTCTCTATGTAATTTAGATTGAATATACCTACCTCGCCAGAATTACTTCAAAACTTACTGTGTATGTATATTCATTCTTAAGGTCTTGCTGACCAGTGCCAGTTTCGCCAGCACAAAATATCACAACAACACATGTAGCAACCCATTTTTAAAGCGATATAGATGCCACCAGAGTTCATGCCCATGATCGATACTTCTTCTATGATTCAAGGATTATTGACTCTCAGCCCCGCAAATATCAGTTATGCATCTAAGAGATTTCCAAAGTATAGAATAAAATCCTAACTTTGTTGATGTTTACGGTTATGAATATACAACGCGAGTATTCCGTGTGCAATGTGGAGCCAGAAGCAAATTGACATCATACCCTCAACATTCAGATCTTCCACGGCCATCTGGCAATTTTCGGACCTTGGACCGCATTGGCAAAATAAAATGTTTTAAAATATTTGCGAATTAGGAAATTTGTGGAAACTGTTGTGGTAAGTGTTCGCGTCTAATTTCCGCCTGACAGCGGTGATGCTGCGATAGAGCTTGATAGTGGTGGCCCATCCCGAATCAAAGAGTTATGGGAAGGATAGTTTTTATCAATAATTTGTGGATATCTATTACTGCCAAGTTGGATCTTATTCTTGGTTATTTTCTTGGTTTTTTGAAGTGGGATAACATTATCAGTATCAGCGGCATTTGAGATGCGTTTAGCGGACCCTTTCTTGGTTACCCTCGCGGGGAGGCTGGAAACGAGTCAAGTTACGGGACAAATTTTAAATAATAGTCTCGGCTTCCCGAATCCGAAAGAAGAGAGAATAGCAGAGTTAGAGATACCCAGCTGCTAAGATATACAATCGGATACGGCACCTTAGCTCTACACCGTAGTAAGTACGCCATCACGACCTGTTCACCGCCGCGTCATCAACTCGCCAGACAAGTTTCAAACTTCATGTTTCTGATAAATAAATAAATAACCCAATATATAAGTGAATCAGAGTCTCTATCCCAACCTCATCGATGTCGCCGGAGCTTGGGAGAGCTAACTATGAATGGACATTTTCTTCTTGGGTTCCTCCTTCGGTAGCGTCGTTATAAATGTTCCGCTCACTTCTTCCGTATTTCTTTTGGTCCCTGACTTTAACCAGCCTTCTGAGTTTGCGACAGTCTTCATATTACATATATAAACTGCAACACTCATAATCAGCAGTCAAGCTATGCAGGCAAGCAAGAGTAGCTCAGCTGAATATCTGAAGGCAAAAAATAAAAAAAGATAAGTTGAATACTTGACTTGTTCAGGATAATATTTCACAATGAAGTCGTTATCAAAGGTGTTAATTCTATGGTTAGTATAAATTCCCAATCTATTCATCTCCTAGCTATAAATACTAGAGAAGTTCCATAAGCTAATATTAAATCTCCAGCACCCTAATCCTCGGTGCCGCCGCCCAATCCAGCGAAGCAAACGGTGACTCCACCGCCTCAGCACCAGAATCCGCAGCAGCAACAGGAACAGGAACTGCCTCAGCTCCAGAATCCTCATCCGGATCAGGTTCAACCGCAGCCTTCGTCTGTCCCGCAACATACCAAGCCGCCTGCCCCTTCGTCTGTGGCGGCTCCACGACATCCTGCACGACCAAATATATCGCCAGCGGAACGAATAACATCTCGTGTAAAGTCTGCCCAGGCGTTCCTGCGAAATGTCCAACAGTCGCATCCGCGAGCTGTGCTTTCCTTTGTGAGAATCAGAATGGTGCGTCGTTTTGTTACGAAAGTGATATCACTGATGCTTCGGGATTTGGAACGGATGCTCAGTGTGCGGCTTGTGGTGGGGGTGCCGGTTCTAGTGCCGGTGGAGGGTCAGGGTCCGGGACCGGGTCTAATAGCACTGTTTCTTCCTCGTTGCCGCAGGCTACCTTTACGGGTGGGGCTTCGGGACTTCAAGCTGGTAGAATGGCAGTTGTAGGGTTGGTTGGTATGGTGTTTGCTTTCTAATAGCATTTCTTCCAATATGGTGATAGTGTAGTGGGGTTTTGGAATTTCTATTGTATTGATAAAGGGTAATCTAATAGCGGGGTTGAAATGTATGTAACTTTATACTGCGTAGGGTAATATATTATTGGCTCCATCTATATCCATTAATCATAAATTATCTACCTAAAGAATCCAAAAGTCTATTTCCATGGTTTGTAAACCTGTGTATATCTATGGCAACGAGAATATTAGTACCGGACTTCCTTCCACCATACCCCCTCAAAGTTTCAGCTTTTTCAACATCTTCCTTACCTTCTGCCTCTTCTTCCCCTCCTCCCCAGACTCCTTCACCTTCTCCTCCGACTTGTCACCCTGCTTAGAACTACTACCGCTACCACCTCCTTCCCTCGTCCCATCACTAAAAATAATCTCCCCTGTAGACCTCATGTGCCCCCACTTCTGACTCTTCCACCCCCAAGCCCAAACTACGTTCGAATCCATATCCAATATCCACGAAATATCATTCTTCTCAGCTTCCGCCTGCGTAATAGACTGGGTATCCTCCACCACCACCTTATCAGTCTCCGTCACGACAACATTGCACCCTTCCCTCTCCTTCAGTTTTTGCAACAATGGTCGTAAAGTCGAGATATACGGCACCATAACTCTCGGAGCGCATATCTCTAGATACTTAATCCTGCTCTCCCCATTCACCAGACGGTGCAAGATACCCTTTACGCATAATATATTATACACCACCCGTTTCTGATTCGGATCCCCAAGTATCAACTCCAACCTCGTAATCCTACATAAATCCCTCGCATCGATCGCATTGGAAAAAGTAGCGAAGGCGCGCTCGCGGAGTTTAAAACTCGAACGGGAGTATATCATCTCCCTCATCATTTCTGAGAGGATTTTACATGTGAGGAGAAGCGAAAAGTATCCGTAACACGGCGAGTGATGTTTTAGTACCATTCCGATTATTGTTTGTGTCGGTTTAGGACCGGGTAGTTCTTTGACGCCGTTGTAGTTGTGCGGTGAAAGGAGGTATATTTTGTCTTCTGTGTGGGCATGGTTTAGTATCCTGCGGATAATGTCGTCGGGAAGGGATAGAAATTTTGATTGCTGTTGTGAGGATGGCGGGGAGGGTTCGACTTGTTGTATTGAGTTTTGATGAATGCTATCAACATTATATAACAATTAGTAATAATCTCTTCAATAGATAGTATGATATACGCAACCGTAAGGGTAGGGGAATTACTTTACTCGAATAACCGGCTTCGGACCTTCATCATATATCTTCAATAGTCTCTCATGTACCTCAACCATACCCCCCCTCTCCGCCTCAATAATCTCATCGCAAGTCTCGTATCGTCCCGGTGTATCCCGTCCGTGTATCCACTCGAGTTTATAGTCCACTCTCCTCAGCCGTCTCATAACACTGAAATCCCCACCGAGCTTTGCAAACTCCCGTTTCAGATTCTCACCCCATCCGGACTGCGATATGCGACTGTATATCCCCACTTCCAATTTCACCAGCCTATCCCTGTTCTCCCGTCCGATGGAGAGTAACCAGCTACGTGTGAAATTGACGCGAAGGCGGAGGATAAATATGTTCGTGCTATAGAGTGTCGTCAGCGCGGCGTCGGAGATGTGGCGGGATGCGAGGAATAAGCCAGCGCAGGCGCCAATGTAGTTGTATGTTGGTTTGTTTGTGAAGTTTGAGTAGCATGATTTGGTTGATGCGGCGTCTTGTTTTTTGAAGTCGTCGATGATTATCGGGGTGGAGGAGGTTAGGAGGTATCCGAAGATTTGGAGGAGGGTTTCGGTGGGGAGACGGTTAAAGCCTGCTATGTAATTGGAGTTTTGAGTATCGGATTGTGGAAGAGGAGGTTGGGTGGTAGTGGTGGTGGTATTATTGGCGAAGCAGCGGAGGGAGAGGTTTCGGCGAATCTTGAATTGGGAGTAGGGGTCATCTAGTCTTGATACAGCTTGGGGAGGCTGTTTTTTGGGTTTCATTCTACGGGATCCCTGGATCTAATGTGGGGTTCTATAGACTACAGCTTCTTTTGATATAATTGATATATTCTGGATGTTGTATAAGTATTAAAGATTGAAGTCCGACGTCAGCCAGGCGACAAGCTTCAAAAGTAGCTGGTTGCAGCTGTTCGCCGCGTCGGCCAGGGCAGCTTACGAGGCGGATGGCGCGGCGCAACGCACCAATTCCAACAATGGTTTAAGGATGTATTTTATCTTACGGTGAGCATGGGTGAAACGAATACTAAACATGGGATTGGGATTACAATACCCACATTGTTATCTCGCTAGCCAAATGCCTTTTAACTCGATTAGATTATAGGATACTTTTGGGAGCCTTGATGATAGGAGTATCTGTCCGTAAATACCCAACCTATACCATATATATGCTCTATATATGCCCTGTAGCCACGGAGACAAATGCCAGTATTTCGATTAATTAACATACTCTATAAACACAAAAATTAAATAATATTATTATCTTACTATTCATTCCTGAGGTACAAGGTAGGAATCATGCCTCACTAATATCATAAAACTAGCGATGTCCGCCTATCTGCCAAACTTCAAAACCCTGACTTCCTGATAGAGACACATGCGTTATCTCGAACTCTCCTCATCCCCAGCTCGCCTTTTCTCGCCCCCTCTCACCAAAACTTTCTCCGCGTGTCCTCCCATCCCATCCCAAGGCGGTATAAGATAATACACAACCCCATGAACCGCCGCAGCGAGCACGGTAGCAACCCAATGAATCCAATGCCACCCGGGAAACTCACTCCCCACAAACGCCCCGAAACACCTCGTCGGATTCATAGCCGCACCACCATACCCCGGTCTCGTGAACGCCATGCTAAAAATCACCGATCCAGCACCCAACCCGACGAATATCGGTCCCAACGAAGGACCGAATATCTGCGCCTGACGGGGGTCCAACCCTACCCCGAACGCGATAAACACCAGCACCAAACTCGCTGAGAATTCTGTCGCGAAGGCCGAACCTACCGAGATCTCAGCAGGGTTGAGCCAGCATCCTCCTACCTTAAAATCCCGCCCGTCATAGGATGCACGTAAGAGGAGACCAGCAAGGGTTGCACCCGCGATTTGGAAGGTTACATAGAGGATAGCCCGCGGGAGACTAGTGAGACGTGCGAAGAAGGTAGAGATTGTGATTAGCGGGTTCAGATGCCCTCCTGTGACTGATCCGAAGCAGAAGATAAACATGGCGATGAAGATGGCGGAGGTTATCCCGCCTACTAGGGGTCCCAGGAACGGAGCTGTTGAAAATATGCCAGACGCAGATGTGGGATCCGGAGGGGGCGGAAAGGCGCCCGGTGATAGCGAAGTCCAGCCGGTGATATATACCAACAACATAGTACCTACATTTAAATATACGAGTGATGAGTTTATGAAACAAGTATGAAGGAGTGTGGTGATATATTCGAATATAAAACTCACCTATACCTTCCATCACAGCTGTTTTCCAAAGCCACAGATGTCTAAAGCCGTGGAGGTCCAATGCCTCACGGAAAGTCATATGCGGCGCGGCATCGGGAATATGCTGGAGGACCGCTGCGTTCTTCGGATCAGTCCTGTCTAGCACGAATTCTTGGTTCCCACCTAATCTGGCAGCGAAGGGCGTCACCGCTGCTCGCAAGGTGTCTGCCGAAGACCTTGTGTGTCGAAGGGCTGGATGGGGTGTTGCATCATCGGTTCTTGGTGCACCACTAGCACTGCCAACACCACCGGCGTGCTCCTCGTACTGTTTGATCTCAACAGACATTTTCGAATGGCAATGGTGTTTTGGAAAAATTTATAAAATGCACGACGATGGGTGCTACTATATACTAATATTCACACTACCAGGAGCTCATTTACTCGAGTTGTATTCTCTCGGGACGCGACGGTAGGGCTGCAGCGAGCAGGGGTGTAGTAAGCTTTCCCAAGGCTTTATAATAAGACGCGCCCTCGGTGCCTAAGCTTCAAAACTAAGTTTTAATGGTGATGATGAGCCGGGCGAGAGCGCTTATGTTGCAGCATGTCGGCCGATTCTGAGGTTGCAGATGATTAGTCAACATGATGAATCCGAGTTAATTCATTTCGGTGTTGGAAGTCGGGGTTGCCCGCTTGGATTCCAGCCAAAGCTGGCGACGCACGTGCACCGTTTCCAGTTCGTAGAGTTGAACGGAACGAAGCTTGAGAGTGAATTATGGATGATGAAAGGGGAATAGGAGTTATATCCTGCGCCTTGAAATAAATTGGTAGACCCGGCCAATTTGACTATTTATCTCATTCCATCGATATCTGGATTTTCTTATCAATCCGACAGCTGCGAAATCAATACAATTGTCCAATCGCTACTTTCGAATTCTCTTTCTCTTCTCCTTCTCCGCATTTCACTGTTTTCTTGGCTCGAATGCATCGAATCTCCCCCTGCTCCTCTAAACCCTTCCCGTCCACGCGCCACTCGCCCAAAAAAATCAAAAGCTGCCACGATGTCCAATTCATTTTATCCACGATCCAAACCACCCCCAGAATTTTAAAGCATCCAATTAAGCAAAAAATTTAGCAAAAAAAGAGAAGCTGCTCAGGCAACCCCTTGGACTCGGGATTGCTCTCAAGAGGATTCGAACCTCTGACCTCGACATGATCCAGTATCTTGAGAAGATGATACTAGTGTCGCGCTCTACCAACTGAGCTATAAGAGCGTTTTGCTGTGAAGTTTCACATTTTGCGAATGCGCATTTTGAACCCGCGTTGTTGAACGATCACACAGCCCACACGTTTATCCGAGCAGAATCATTCAAACTTTGACTGTCAACAACTCTAAGATATATATATCTTAGTGAACTTAATTGCCGAAATGTTACTCAAATGTGGTATAAAATTGGCAAGGGTGGGTTTGGAAGCTAGAAAGTCTTCTAAACAGGAAACGCCCCTCCTTTACAGTCAGGCAATGTTGATTCTGAGGTCCAAGTCCAAGCCCTTAGCGACCCAGTAGTCCGTGCTAAGAAGCATAATGAAATATCGAAATGAGCTCAAGTATCGTAGAGTAGTCTTCGCCTATAACCCTGTAATTCTCATTAACGAATATTCATTTGATATTTCGTATTATACTTGAACATAGGCGTATCCTATCGCCTATGCTTTAAGCTTAATTGAGAGTAGATCCCCTATCAAATGCGACATGCTCGTGCCTGTGGACGCTCGAATATGACGATCATCATGACTCAATTGATCAAATAGATATTAAATGGCATTTGAATCATGTTTAACTGCCAGCTTTTCCGTTTCGCCATTATCCTTATTCCATCCCAACGTATCGAAAAATCAACCAATGGATACCATCAAGGAAGCTTTCACCATTCAACCTTTTCCACACACCAGGTCGACAGTATCACCTCGACACCTCCCGCACCGGGGTCGATAATCCGAATCGCAATCCCTAATAATAAGAGAATCAGACCTCGTGCGCTCTTCCTTAACCTCTCAGGAAGCCTCAACCTCCCAACCTCCGCCCCAGGGTCCTAATACCAATCATGATCCAGATAACTCCTCTAAAGATATAAAAGCAGTTATTGTCATCGGTTCACACGCACACCTGTGTGGATATACTCTCTCGGTCCTTCTTATCCTGTCATTTAGCAATCAAGCCCATCTTCCCGTCGACCAACGATCCAGTCACTTGAAACTGGAACATCGCCAAAAGCTTTCTTCAAAAGCTTCTTCCCTTACCGCATATTAGACAACTCGGGAGAAAGAGTGCGAATGCTTAGCTGGGTTTCGTCTTGCTGCGACACCGAAAGAGTTTGGGGCGCCGTTAGATTGCGGTGGATGGCTTGATGAGACACCATCGTGGCTCTCAGTGGATGCTGCCATGGTAGAGTTGGAAAGTACCGATACGGCAAGTTGGGATCTCGTATTGACCATTTAGGTGAAGTTCTTAATTTAAGCTAGTCAACTAATCCTTCTTGTTTTAGTATCAAGTTCCTGATATCGATCGGCGACTGTCCCAGGTCGAATTGGATAGGATAAAAGCTTACGTTTGGCGACTAACGGAGTCTGAAGACAAAGATCAGCCGTCCTTCTCAATGAAACCGTTAGCTACAAAAACAGCGAAACTCACTCCAGAAGATATGCACACAAGTCCTGAGCACCAACAAACGGCACGCATAGAAAATGTGAAGGGAAACCCGGTTCGCGACAAGGAGATGCATGGCAAACTAGACTTTATCATTGCACAATCTGAATTTGACGCGCTCGCGAGCCATCGATCCGGCTCGGATGATCTGGTGCCTTGGGAGTATCTCGAGGGGAACGAACTCGTGGACCCCGTTGAACATTCGTGCGAAAATGTTTGGGAATGGCCTGGGGCTATTCAGGATGGGTGATTTTTAATATTCTCTCTTCGTCGACGAAAGACCGAAAAAATGAGTAGAACAGTACACGCATCGACTGGTGCGCTTAATGCACGTCGATACCAGGCCGACATGGCGGGGTTGCCTTTAACGATTCGATACCGACACTGGGTGTGGGTAACTACTTAAGCTAATTAAGTAGCGACTCATCTGCCTACAGGCACGGAAAAATCAACTCATAATGCCAATTAAATATCTAAGTGGGGGTATTATAAGTGAAAACCGGATGCTTTATCGTAATCAAACGAGATATGGTTACTCTTGAAATAGTCCGGGGTCCTCTCGATGAAGATGCTTCCATCTTCATGTGAAATTTTTCAGTTGGCGCTACGGGGACACCTTTGTACAAATAAATTCCCCTACGGTTCAGACGTTCCCAATAGATAGAGCTTCTTCAAAGTCTAGATATTATTTTGAAAGAGCATATAGAAATTGAGATTCTAGAAACAGACTTCTACCTAGTCTAGATTTCATAAAGCCAAAGTCGATTATAAGCTATGAAACCTTATCACTGGAAGTTCTTGATCTAACTTTTTGCGTTGATCCGTTATTTGGTCACTCGTTTGTATCTCGAATCCAACATGTTGATTGCACGTTCATATTTGTTGTAATTAGTGGTGTTCATGAATTGTGGAGCAAGTGCAAGCTTGGCCAAAGGATGAGCACATTAGAGCTGGTTTCCATACCCACCAGCAATTCACGTAATATCACTGGCCGTGCGCTCATCGCATGAGGTTATTGCATATTTTACACGATAAAATCGTGGTCTAGCAGGAAAGCAGTTCTAGATATCAAAAAAATAGGACGAACGCTCAGAGTTTTCATGTCTTCGGATTGGCTGCTCTTACTGCTTGTGGCTGCTGACTTGAGCTAGTTTTCTAATTCATTTGCATATCAAAGTGCAGAAAGGTTGCGCTGACGAGCTCTCTACCACAGACTATGACTCGAGCACTGAACCATGGAAACTATTATCATGTTGATATATATGATCATGCTTCAGATGCTTCTCTTTTGGTTTTGTTCTTCAGAAGGATCTTTGTTGCTTAATCCCCTTTTATCTAATCTCGAAATATCTTAAATCCTATTAGAAAATTCCTTCAATCTCCTATAATAGGTCAAGAACTCATCTTGCTCATCGGTTTTGTACATTATATACCTAAGAATTAATCTATAGCCTTTCAATAGTCTAGAAATTATGGCAATCGAGCCTGAGGTCGACAATTATGCCAATGAGAAGCTAGAGAATATCCATGAGATCGTTCAGGAAGGTACCCAAGAATCAGAAAACGGCTCAAACCATCAAAGCGCAACCAAATCTGAGGATTACATCGTCGATTTCAGTTTCCAGAAAGGCGTCCAGGATGTCGAGGCCATAACTATTTATTGGTCAAGAACGGCACTTATTGTTTCATACGTTCTAATCTGGCTCGTATACTTTGTTCAAGGTCTGGTATCCGGAGTCAGTGGAGCGCTTCTTCCGTACGTTACATCGGATTTCGCGGACCACTCATTGACGGCAACCACCGGTATTCTGAGTTCTGTCATCTGCGGCGTCACCAATCTCAGCATCGGCAAGGCTCTCGATATCTTCGGCCGACCTCAGGGTTTTCTTTTCTGTGTCGTGATTGCAGTTATCGGTCTGGTGATATCTGCTACCTGCAACAACGTCGAGGCCTATGCCGCATCGCAAGTCTTTTACTTGGTTGGAATAAATGGCATTGGGTTCACCCTTAATGTCTTTTTGGCGGACACCACCTCACTGCGCCATCGAGGTCTTGTGGTAGCCCTGTGTAGTACAGCATATGTGATCACCCCGTGGCTAGGAGGGCCCATTTCGTCTGCCTTTCTGAATGGAGCCGGATGGCGCTGGGCGTTCGGGGTGGAGAGTATTTTAGTTCCAGTTGTTACACTTCCACTCTTCGGTCTATTTATGTACCACTTTTCCAAAGCGAAGAAGCAAGGCATCGTTCCGACACGCGCGAGTGGGCGTTCCCATTGGGAATCTCTAGTTTACCACATGCGTGAGTTTGATGCTGTCGGTCTATTTCTACTATCTGCTGGGGCCGCTTTCTCTCTGCTACCATTCAATCTGTACACGATGCAAGCCAAGGGATGGGGCTCTGCTATGATTGTTTGTTTTCTTGTATTTGGTATATTACTTCTCATTGCGTTTGGAGTCTGGGAGAGATTTTTCGCCCCAGTGTCGTTTATACCTTGGAAGTTCCTTCGGGATCGGACCAGCCTCGGCGCTTGTATCCTGTCACTCACCCTCTTTCTCAGCAATGCCTGCTGGGGCGCTTATTTCAGCTCGATCCTTCAAGTGACCAACGGCTTGGATATCACACACGCGAGTTATGTTGTGCAGACATACACCGTTGCCAACTTTATCTTCACCATCTTTGCGGGGGCGGTTATATCTTACACCGGACGTTATAAGCCCATCACTCTCTGGCTCGCGATTCCCTTTGAGATTCTCGGAGCCGGTTTGATGATTTACTTTCGCCAGCCTACCCCGAATGTTGGATATATCGTCATGAGCCAGATGTTCATAGCCTTCGGCAGTGGTATCATCATGATCACCGCAGAGATTGCAGTGCTGGCGATTTGCGAAAAGCAACAATACTTTGCAGTCGATCTCGCTGTCTTGTCGCTATTTTCAAATATTGGTAATGCGATTGGGTTCACCGTTTCTGCTGCTATTTGGCAAAATATTCTACACAAGAAACTCGGTTTGTATCTCCCTGTCGACGATCTTTCAAACTTGGATATTATATATGGAGATATTGTCACACAGTTGTCGTTTCCGGTTGGTTCGCCCACTCGCATGGCCATTCAGCATGCTTATGGGGATACTCAGATGTATTTGTTTACTGCTGCTACGGCTGTTTGGGTTATTGGGTTTGTTTCGGCTGCGGTATGGCGCAATATTGATGTTACCAGCATCAAGCAGACGAAAGGTCATGTCTTTTAGAGAAGAAATCAGTGGGCCAAAGGTAGAATCGAGGGAATGGCGCTTTCTGCCAGCGGCTTCTACAACTTCCTTTTATCAGCATATATAATTCTCTCCCTTTCATTAAAATTATCAACATTCCTAATATTTTGAAAATGCTGAAATCTTGAAATGTGAAATAAGGAGACTATACGAGCGCGTTCTTTAGCTACAGCAATTCAAAATTATCGCTATTCCATAAATTTACATAGGATGTATCACACCATCCGCAAACTTATGCCTTCATCGAAAATCTTTTGATAACACTGTTATTAATCAAGAATTCATGCCGTCCCACTTACTGGCCCATCGGCAAAAATTGCAAGCCTTCCGTCCTTCGCATCGCTTAATTGGTAGAGCTCTGGTCGCGGCCTTCTGCGAAACAATCCTTTGGCATGCAGACTGCAGCCACATGGGAACGGGAAATCAGTAGCCTCAAAGCCGGAGATCAGAATTCGTTGGATTTCTAATATTTTATTGAAAAAAAAAAAGATGATCTCACATATTTCCGCAGATTTTTGCCAAGCAAACAACCAATCAATCGAGTCCACACTGCGAGATTCATCAAGATATTTCAAGCGTTTCTCGCTTGGCCATCTCCGAACCGCTCCTCTTGGAGCTCTTACCATGCCAGCAGTGCACCATCTGCTTTGACCTCAATCTCAGCTTCAAGCTTGTTACCAGCCAACACTTTGTCTCTACATGGCGCGCGCAAATGGTACGCACACACGCACACATGCAATGCACGCTACACAGTTCTGTCTTGGCATAACTGGTGCTCTCTGCAGTCTCTTGAGCGCATATGGGTCACTGGTTTCTGGGTACGAGTACGAATAAAGTTGGAACAACTTGCAATCGCAAGTAACCCTTGGGAAAATGAAGAGTAATTATTTCTGCTTAAATACAAGTAAATGATACTTGGTGTGTAATACTCGAATCCTTGCTCGACCAATCTCATAACTGCTCGCAATATTTTTGGATTTTGTAAATTGAGCGAAGGCTATGGTGTTTCTCTTTGGAGAGACTATTGATAAATAGCATGAAGTGGTGGTTGTATTTAGATATTTATATGAATATACCCAAGGCTCTTATACTGAAAAGCGGAGTAAATTGATATCTGGTATTGGACGGACGCCACGTCAAAAGATCGATATGATATTGCATTTGTATCGTTCGTCCGAGCTCCAGTTGAACAAAGTTTCAAGTTCCACATAACTACAATGGACCACGCAGTAGGCACAGCCCTTGAGCATAGGTTTAAGACCAGTTGAGGACGAATCATGATTGTTAAAATTGCAGCCTTCTCAACTTGCTTGTTTACACTTAGGTTTTCGCATGATATTTTCGCAACGGGCGGTGTGTGGGTTAGATCGACCTGGATCTCCGCTTTCAATATGGCACCAGCACTACGACAGATATCACAATCTGTAGTAGCCTTTTGTTTGCTAACTGTATGAGTTGAGAAGGCAATTAACTATAGAGCGGATCGGAAGCCGAAACCAGATCAGACTTTTGACCTGTCTATTTTTATCCACATCAGTATAACGACTAATGATCACATTATGTACGCTCGCGGCATTTTTATAGTGCCAGTTTTGTAAAACGGAGTTCTATACAGCGCATAGTAACATGAATATGTATTGCAATAGCGACAAAAGGTAGTTCCAGTATATGAGGAATATCTTTACCCCGAGGGCTTACATATTTAAATACGCAAGACTTTGTCAATAGCCAGATCTGTTAGCCAAAAATAATAGTGTGGAGGCTTTCTTACATTAGCTCTCGCTCTATTTTTCAGTTAACGAGCACATATTCAGCAGCGAGAAAAGAAAAGTGGATTCCAAGTTGTTACTATTACTCGAGTCCCCTGCGCAGAAATGGTCGACTCTTCTGGTGCATAGATAGGTTTGACTCGACGTGCAGTAATCTTTCCACTAATAACTCCGTCAATTCCGCGGTTTAGTAATAATAATTTAATTTTTTGTACATACCAAACACTATAGTCGCATCCACCAGTACTCCAGTGTCAGTTGGGTGCCATGCAATAACCACGTCTCTTTCAAGATCTCAAGCAACTCGCAAGCCACGGAATATAGTGTCGATGTCAATAAGAATTGGCGGAAACCATACCCTCTTAGCATCTCGAGGCGGGCTCCGACACTAGATTGAAACTCGCTGAAGATTATAGTAAAAAAAGACATCTTTAACACGTCCATAGTGGATAGGACCAACTAAATAAGAGAGAGACTTTAAAGAAGACCATTTGGAACCTGTCTCAACAGAATAACGGGATCAACAATCAGATTTCCTAACGTTAATAAAAATCATTCATAGCATCTTAGTTATCACTTTATCGCCTTTGGTAGGTGGCCCTCAGCATCCATTGCCATATTATATAATATTTTTAGCATTGAGATCACTTTTAGCACCTCTTCTCAGTAGCAGCTCAACCACTCCATTGTGACGTCCTTTGATTGCCGCTTGGAGCGCAGTGCCGTGTCGGCCACCTTGGATATTAACATCAGCACCATTATCCAACAGCAGCTCGACTATTTTATCAAACCCCCAAATTGATGCCGCTTGAAGTGCATTATCGTAAAATAAACCGCCGTGAGCATTGACGTCAGCGCCTTTGCTTATTAGCAATTTGGCTAATTCATATCGATTTTTGTGTGATGCTGTATAGAGCGCGTGGCCGTATTTCCCACCTTTAGCGTTTACATTGGCGCCATTGCCCACCAGCATCTCAGCCACTCTGTCGTGACCGTTTTGCAATGCCGCTTGGAGCGCATTACCATATCTACCACTTTGGATATTAGTATCAGCGCCTTTGCTCAGCAGCAGCTCAACTACTCTTTCACGGTTGTAGGCTGATGCCGCCTGAAGCGCACTACCAGTGCTCCACATGGTCTTAAAACCTGGAGCATTAATATCAGCGCCATTGTCTACCAGCAGCTCGACAACTCTATAGTGGCCCCTCTCCGCTGCTGATTGAAGTGCGTTATCGTAAACTTTACCGCTTTGAGCGTTAACATCAGCCCCTTTGCTCAATAATAGTTCGACAACTTTACTGTGACCTTCGGCTGATGCAGCTTGGAGCGCATTGCCGTGATAGCCATTTCCTTGAGCGTTGACATCAGCACCCTGACTTAGCAGGCAGTCCACTGTATTTACCAGACCTCCCAGTGATGCATAGTATAACGCCGAAACTGTTTTCTTTCCTGTCTGGCCTCGGTTGCTCCGAGAAAAATCCGGAGAATAAAGATTGTAATAGGTAAGGTATAGGCACCTGTCAGCATCGAAAAGCATCTGGCTGAAAGTCCGCAATTTTTGGTTCTCATCTGCATCTGTTTGGTTCTGACCTTCAGCTACGGCGGCGAATGTCATCCAATACATCGCACAATATTCTGCGAAAGGATAGGACTTTGTGAGCATCGAAGGTGAAATACCGGTGCCCAAGTGCAACATATACGCGAGGCAAATGTTTGCCATTGATGCCTTGGCTTTGAGTTCCTGAAAATGCTGCAGTATATCATTTTGAACGCGGCCTGACGTCAGATACTCTTTGACTGAAAAGTGCGCCAACTGGAGATTCACGCCTTTCGAATCCTCCCCAGCGGCGACGGCAATCACCAAGCTGGAGCAATATAACAAAATCTCGCTAGGGTCAGGCATTCTGTGCTCTGGATCAAAGTATGGTGTCCCTTCTATATCTACGGCGGTCATGTCAATAATCTCCTCGACCTTTAAGGGTCTTTCGGAGTATGCCAGAAATTGAAGAATTCTGATAGCATTCTCCTGGTAGGCTTCGGGAATGCGAGTTAGAGTTCTGGCATAAACGTCGTCCATAGTCGTCGGGAGAGATTTCAGAGCTGCGAGAAGACTGCGACGGTCTAAACAGACTTCCAGAGCATCGAGTTGGCATACAACCCATCTAAACCTATCGAATTTTGGTATCTCTTATAATCAATGATCATTGGGTATAACTCGGAACGTACATTCCCCCTGCCCTTTCCTCAATTACCTTCTCGATTTTATCCTGGAATTTCGGAGTCGATCGCCACCGCTTAAGACCGTCACCTTCTCTGACCCTCCATCGAACGTACGCAGAGATATCATTAGCAATGATGTCGCTCTGGATACTTATCGTGTAATTGATGTGGCTAAACTCCAGTACTCCTGATTCTATGTCAAGTTCCCATCGACTTGTCACGAGAAGGTGAACATTCCGGTATTTCGGGTTGACTTGGATCTCGTTCATCCACAACAACAATTCTTTCCTCTCTTCCTTCCTACATTCGTCAAGAGCATCTAAAACGATCCAAGTTTCTCCGGTCTGCTCTATTATGCGAAAGAAAGTCTCGCAAAGCGATTGACAAGAAGGTTGCTGATTTCCGTTTTTGTGTGAGGAATACAAACTCTCTAGATGCAACAAATTCTCTTCCCCTTGGTAGTAGAGTTGCTTGATAAGAGCACGAATCATATTCTCAAATGTCCGCTTTTCAGCGTCACTAAAGTCGAAGAAAAAGTAGAGAGGTTGATAAGATGAGAGATTCTCGATAATGGTTGAGCTAAGAATGGTTTTACCAGATCCAGAATTGCCGTAAATCCATAAAAAGGAACTTCTCCCTTGTGTCTTCCATCCCTCGAAGGCATCACCATCTAGGAGCCAACTTCCTGTGCCTCTTTGACGTTGCACGAGGGATTTTTCGTAGTTTATTGAGGGGTCTGGGGGTGAAAGCCAATCGTTTAGCTTTGCTTGTCTGGTCTGGGATTTAAGCTCCTTGACATCATCGCCCGCGATTTGAATATTCGTACGGATTTCGTTTACGCTTCCCGCGACTTCAAATTTGATTAGAGAGTAACACGTATAGTCCATTCGAAAACCAACTAACCAGTAGAGACAATATCAACGAGCTTCCGCTCAGCCTCCACCTTATTTGGAGGAATTTGACAGAGAAGGTCTTTCGCATATGCGGCCGCTGTCATTGCTGCATATCCTTGCCATTCCTTATTCTTATGAGAGTCGGAATAGTCGCAGATACCGCGAATGACCAAGCAAGGGAAATGGTTCATTAATCCTGCTGCTTCCATTTCAAAACACAAAATATTCTCCTCCTCCGCCAGACTATCCCTGAAGGCGGCATCTTTTATCACCTTGTTCGCTGAGGCAATTCGACCGTAATGAATTGCAGGGTTGTCCTCATCCTCAGTCCGTTCCGGTCTGTCTACCACACGGGGAGGCTGAGTGACGCTTGGGTAGTATAATTTATCGCTACCTTTGTCTGGTCGCTTATACTTCTTCTGCAACCTCGGGCTTTTTTCAAAAACTTTGTTGATGGCCTGCTCGATTTGATGACCTTTTCTCTCATACAGAGCCTGGAGTTGCTGTGTTGCCGACCGCAGAAGCCGCGGTGGCTCGCTCAGGAGTGCTGTGGGGTGGAAGGGTTGGCCTTGTATCATTTTACCGAAGTCGTAGTGGAACACAGCGCCCTTTCCATCTTGAGAAGCGCTAACTACAACGTCGCCTAGACGAATATCGTGATTTGGGCTTGGGCAACCGCCGCCAATGCCGACCATCAGGCCGACTCTGATATTTGGGAAGGTGTGGAGCATGTCCCTTGCAACCCCGGCCGCAGATACCGTACCATATTCACCACTGGGCAGAGTTGCGATAACCACATTGTGTTTCCCAATCTTGCCCAATGTGTATACGTTGTCGTCGTTTGAGGATACACAGTCTGGTCCTCCTTCGTGTTCTTCGTCAAGAAAAGTTTGTGCAGCAACATACTCTGTACTTATAGCACAGATCCAGCCAACGGTGTAGTCCCCAGGGTCCGGCATACTTGCAAGGTAAAATAGACTTTCTTAAACGATTACAAGATTAGTGTATCTGTATGGGGTAAGAGCTTTGTTTGGGGTAACAGACAGAGCGAGCAGAAACACATCGATATAATATAAACTTGACTGGGGAAATATATCCCCACCTCAGGACCAGAAAACCTCGTCAATCTGCATGCTATTGCTAGTTATCGATGAAATTACCCCGCAGGGCCACGTCACATGCATTTTGTGTGTGCATGCGTGCCGTGCATGCGCTGTGTGAGCCGTGCAAAGACAGAGTGTGTTTGGCTGGCAACAAGCCTGTTGGAAGTTGGCGTTGAGGTTGAATGTCTCAGTAAGATACATCTCAATAAATATGGTAGCGCAGACCTGATGGGTTGATCTTTTGATCAATTTCCGCTTAGTATCGAGATCAGTAATGGAAGGGTCGCTGCAGGTTAACTCAAGCTTATTGTGTACACTGCGGGTATCCAGCCCTATATACATGTGGGGGACTAGGAACCGAAACTAGGCTCATAACAGCCCAATTACCGGTAGCGTCCTAGCTAAGAGCATCTCGGCGGATCGAAGTGGTGGCTGAAGTACAAACAAGGATGAATTCAATGCACCAGAAATATACGATGGGATTAAGATGATGGGGACGACTCTGGCTCTGCAGATGCCAACAAAAGTGCTCCCCCAATATTATGTCGCTAAAGGGTGCAAGAATAGCTGCAGAAAATCAGTATTTATCACGATGCACAGCAGGATAATGTTACACTTAATTAAATTCTAATAACATGCGGGTATACAGGATGCTAGGTCGCAGGCGCAAGCGTCTCACGCATAGGTATGTATAATCCCATAGGATACACGGTGCTGCAGTTCACACGACACGAGCAAAATACACAGATATCTAACATCGAATCTATCGGTGCCAATAGGTAGGTTTTATAGGCATAATCTTATATAACTATTCCAACTCATGATGTTTCGGGACCTTTATAATACTTCACCATACCTCGCACTTACTATCTGCCTTCTAATTGTAAAGGATATTAACTATATGGTATCTGTAGCATAGTAACACAGGTTGTGAAGCTATGGCACGTATCCTCGTAACCCGCGACATATATCGGCAACCTTTTTGGGTTAAAAAGAAAAGAAGGTAAAATCTAATTTTAAATATTTAGGGTCAATGAAATAATTATTGGGAGATTGTTTTCGAGGTATTGAAAATCGGTCTTTTGTTATTCAGGTGGCTTCGGATAATTTAACATTTGAACCCGCGATACGACCTTCTCACCATTTCGATCGGATTCGGTGGATATATCGATATTGAGCTATCTATGAAATGAAATTTCGAATTTGTAGAAGTTTCAATGGTTAATAGTAGCCTAGGTACGTTGAGCTAGGTGCAAGCCATTTAGTACACAGTTTCCTTGCACTGAGGCGCTAGCAGACGATTTTGTATTGGTAAGGTACAAGTCTCCAAGGAAGACCGATGCTCAAATGCTCCCCTCATTTTATTCCTCCCGCATGTCCGTGGATCTCCCATACACAGCAGTCCCTGATCGAGCTTAAACTTTCGATAATGCCTTCGATTCTCGAATGCAACGCACTGAGTGGAGGGCAAAAAAAGGTGAAACGGGCCTCGCGAGAACGGGAAATATTGATATATCTGAGGATGTTTCCGGAAACTAGACTCGGACTGGACCCCTCGGCTCGCATTAGATATACCAGATCAGTGGCCAGCTGGAGGTTCTGTGGCGCGCTAAACTGGGAAGCTAAGCTGGATGAGGGCCCCTGTCCAGATTTGTAGCTCCATGCATAGAACGCTAGCTATAGACGTCGATGGGGTCTTCGAAATATAACCTCCCCCTCTGAATCGTCTTTAAAATTCGATTCACACATTTTCTCTTTTATTGTTGATATACTGATAGTGGATAATATCGAGAGCCGCCATTGTGGTCAACAAGGTGAGTGTTCTTTTACAAGCTTGCGGGGAAGAAGGCGTTTATTATCCGGCTGAGCGTTTGATGGATGTGATTGCTACGGCTGAAATCGACCGAGCTGACTCGTTTCACCTCCAAACAACAGCAGCAACAGGGTCCAACAACACGCAACCCCCTTCTTCCTCTTCTCCTGAGCTGACCCCGAACTCTCTTTCTCTCTCCATCAACCAACGAACCTTCAATCCGAAAGACTCAACTTTTACCATTCTCACATATCCCGAATAAAATACAAGAAATCAGTCAAAATGGGTTGGTTCAGCAAGAAAGACAAGAAAGAGACCGCCACCTCCCCGGACACAGCTCCGGCGAACCCTTACTCTGCCCCTCCGCCTGCCTACGACTCCGGAGCCAACACCAAAACCTACACAGACACAAAGTCCAACATGTCCGGTGGATACGGTCAAAGTGCAGGCGCATACAGCGCTGCTGCCAAACCCGCCTCTTCCAACCCCTACGCCGTAGGAGGTGGAGCAACCGGTGCCAATCCCTACGCTGCCAAGCCAGCCGCTCCCACGAACGACACCTACGGCAGCGGTGGCGGATATGGCAACTACGGCAATCAGGGAACCGGAGGAGGCTACGGTTCCACCCAAGCGACCGCTGAAGATGAAGAGGAGGAAGACGCTGACCAACTGAAGGTCCAGATCCGTGCTACTAAGATCGAATCCGTCAATTCCACGCGTAACGCCCTCCGTGCCGCTGCCAGAGCCGAGGAGGTCGGCCGTGACACCCTCGAACGACTCGGCCATCAGGGCGAGCAGCTTCACAACACCGAGAAGAACTTGGATCTCGCCAAGGCTCATGGTGAACAGGCCGAAGACCAAATCAGCCACATCAACAGGGTTAACAGGAGCATGTTTGTCCCCGTTGCCGGCAGCCCCTTCGGTCGTGCAAAGAGAGCTCAGGAAGAGGAAGACAAAATCATGGCGAGACATCAACAACAGAAGGATACGAGAGCGGCAACCAATGCTTCCGGGTATGAGGGCAAACAGGCGATGAAGGGTCTGAGGCCAATGGGAGCGCCTATGGGAGCTCCACGGCAAAAGATGAGTTTGGCTGAAAAGGCCAAGTATCAATTTGAGGCCGATGAGGAGGACGACGCTATGGAAGATGAGATTGATGATAATTTGCACCAGTTGGGAGGAGCTATCGGTCGTCTGAACATGTTGGCCAAGGCGACAGGCAATGAAGTCGATCGCCAGAACGACATTCTCAAGAGACTCGACAAAAAGGTATTTTTACTTTCCTATAGTTTTACCGTTTTTATTGGATGCTAACGTAATATCGCCACACAGACCGATGTAATCGACACCCAGCTCAAGAAGAATACTCACAGAATGGAAAAGATCAAATAAATGGAACTGAATCTGTGGATAGGTTATTGTTTCTTCTTTTCTTTCCTTTCTTTTCTTTTTGTTTTCCTCGATGTATCTACTACTTCGCGGTTTGAATTGAACTGTCTGTTTGCTTTTCTTTTCAGAATATGCTTTTAGTTAGTCGACGATGGGGGAAATTCGGATTACGGTATACGATTTGCCTATCTACTCTGGTTGGGGTTCTGGGTGTATTATCTTTCTTCATAAATTTGTGTTTCGTGTATCAATCTATCCCCGGATGAATGAATTAGTTTCGATATTGAAATCCCAAAAGCCGCTCTCTATAATAAGTGGCGAAGTCTTTGAAATCAAGCTTGTCTTTATCTCAACTCCCTAAAACTTGGGTATTTGATATTGAATAGTTTACATACCTCAATGATTTCAATGCTCTTTGCAAGGACTCCTGAGGCAAAGCTCGGCTTACAATCTTATTGGTGTGTTCACAAGCCACACGTTGTGGCGTCCAACCATCTACTGTGGCAACTTCATCCGGTATATCATTGCATCTTCACCTTGACCAACTCTCAGTTCACATATCATCATTCACATATGCACATCCCCACATCTCGAAAATGCCACCGATAACTATAGCAGAGCTCCTAACCGATCTCTCCTCCCTCAAAGCCTGCGTATGAACCCCATCCCTTCTTCTCACCCACCAAATACTAAACCCCGTTATACGTATACATGCATCCTAGCTAACCTACCGACCTATGCATATATACGATATAGGATCCAGCAGATGCTCTCTCACTAGTAACAATCGACCCATCTCTCCTCCCGGCATCACTCAAACCGAGCACCAATGACTCGTCGAATGAGACGTTATCGGCTGCGAAGGAACTCATAGACCTGCATGTGGAGATATCGCAGAGGAAGGGCCTAGAGGAATTGAAGGGGGGACGTGGGCAAGTTGAGGAGATTGTGAAACGAGTAGCGGGGAAAATATGATTGTATCTGTCGACTCGGTTTGTCGTAAGCTTCCTAGGTGGGGGTATGATATGGATAGTCTGGTCGGAGAACTCCTATCGATTTGAGGTTGAAATGTCGTGATAAAGGTAGAAGAGTTTATTGATCTTCCGTTGGGCGTTTTGGCATTCTTGGCGGCTCGTGGCGCATATTTATATAATTCAATTTAAGAGTTTTAAATGTCAGACTATCGTCGAGTGGATACTGCGTACGCGGGTGTGGTCCCGAGCCTAGGTAGGCGACTAGTTAGACAGGCAGGATTTCTTATCGATAGTCCATATTGTCGTATCATAGTGTAGATAGTTGCGCACGTTGCTCGCGGTGTCCGAAGACCGGGGTGTTTACTGATCAATATGCAAGGCACGCATTTTAGCCTCAACTTTATCTGGGCAATCGACGAAGCTGTCTTCGCTCGCTGTTCGCGAAAGAAAACGAGGTTTAGAAATCAGCTGTTCTGCTTGGTATATGCACGTATGGACGCCAAGTTGACAGCCAACTAAAGAGTTTAGATTTTGACAGAAGACTGCAGGGTTATCGCGTTTTACACGGGTTAGGTGTAGCTAATCCAATTGCTTCGCTTAGGTACTGAACCCTGCTGTTCAACTCTCGCTTTTGAGATACGTATCGATACTATAATTTTGCGAATATTGAGAACCTTCAATACAGTGCTATCGTTATTGGGCGCTAGATATTTTAGAGTAGCTATTGTGTATAAATACGGTGGCATTCGTCCTAGAGAATACAGTCGAAAACCAACTCTTCAGCGAACTAAATAACAATCTGATCAAGAAAGAGTTCTCCTGTTTCAACGGCATCTGAAGTTTATAGAGCCTTTTTTAGCTGTCCAAATCTAAAGGGCTTGTTCATATATATTCAAATCTCTTCGTCACCGAAAGGTACTATGCATATCAGAAAACTATCCACCTTTCTAGCCGTCCTCGGCTCTCTCCTCAATACCGGCTTCGCAATTGCTGTCCCGGACCCCGACACGGTCACAACTACTACAGAAACACCCGCCGTCGCCGCCGCTACACACACCAATGCTCCAGCACCATGGGATGGTATCGTGGTCAAATACGAGAAACTTGACATCTCGCAGGCCGTATCCCGCCGTGAAACACCAGATGACCTCTTCAAACGCACTGATACAGCTTGTTTCAGTGATAGCTATAATAGCTTCTACACAGATGATTACTGGGCACTCGAGAATTCTTTCTGGTCTGCTACCGATTGGGCTTACCTGCCACATCTGTACAGAGTCAGCTGGAATTGGCAGAGTGTTATGGTTTGCGTCACCAACTGGTATTTGACGGAGAATACGCATTTCTATATCAGAAATGTGGGGGATGCGATGGCTGTTATTGGGGGTTGTTGCGGGTGGCCGCAGTGTGATGGTGGGGTTACGAGTATTAGAGGTGATACGGGTTTGCTACTCGATGTCACTACTGGGAATCACTGGACTGGGCATTGTTGAGTATGAGCGGGAGAATAAATAGGTTGGAAAAATGTCGGATTGAAATTGTATCGACGAATGCCATGCTGTTTTGAGGGGGGTAGGTTGTTCAAGTTTCATATGTTCAATGTTGGGGATTTAGGAAAGCGGATACTGTTTAAAATAAAGGAACCTTTTGACGGTGTATGAAGACCAAGCTATATCTTAAAATACCAAGATATAGTAGTAAATTGAATTCTTCTTTTTCGTATTCTGCTAGCACGTCTTCTATTCCACGGTTGTAGAACCCTTAAATTTACCGAAATGCTATAAGATTATTATGCATATATATACGCTGAAAAAAAAAACCCCCCAACTCCTTAAAGTATGATACTCCTGATATATATAGCTCACTACTAAATTCAGCAACCCTCTAACAGCAGTCAAATTATCTTTATTTGAGAGCTGCAGCTGCCGCCTGTAAACTCCGACAGTTGTGTTGCGGGACGTTGCATTAGCTCCGACACGCCGCCAACCTCATCAGAACGGTGGTCTGACACGATATCTTACTGGACGGTTTAGAAAGGCAGGACGCATGTGGCGAAAATATAACTCTCTTTGGACGGCATCGCGCCGGGCAGGCAGGCAGGCAGGTTAGGCGAGTATCGAATGCCGAATTATAAAAAGCCGGGTGATGTGCCGTGATTGCAGTGGAGTTTCTTTGGTGATATAACCAACGTTAACACCTATATTGCTCCCTTCTTATATCCTCCCCGGCTACTTACCCAGCTAGCTACCTACCTACCCTCTCTCCCTGGGAGGATAGTTTTTTTGAACTCTAAATTGTGATATCAGATTTTCAAGTTGTGTTTCTTTCGCGAGTCGACCTGTCCGACAAGGTCGAAGATGAGCTCCCCTTCTCCGGCTCACCGCAGCTGTCAGCGACCAATTGGCATGCAAGCAAGCATGACTCCATCGCTCTGAATGCTTATCTCCGAGGAGCCCATCGCATGCAGCCAGGCAGGGCAGGCAGCTCGAACCGGCCCAACTGACAAGCTACCCAAATTTTTCTTCTCGCCGTCTCCGTCATAACATTCATTCCGACGACACAAAAACGAAAAATTTCAAAATTCCAAAAAAAATTAAGACCAGCAAACCTTCTTCCCGTTAAATAAGTATTCATCTGCTGCGAAAATTTGTGCATGCTTTGCGATTCGATCTGTTAGAGCTTCTACGCCCGGCTAGCGATTGCACCATATCCGACGAGATGACCGAGGATACCAACCAATCCGCTCCATCCGCTTCGCCAAGCGTCGACGTTCCACCAACCCGAGTCCTCAGTATCGCCAGTCATGTAAGATATACAATTCCCACTCATATATACAGATATAAACACCTAGCGAATGCGTACGAACAGCTTCTAACAGGCAATTCTGGGTGCATGTACAGGTCGTCTCAGGCTACGTCGGCAACTCGGTTGCTACATTTGTAATGCAACTTCTCGGACTGGAAGTCTGCTCGCTCAACACGGTACAATTCTCGAATCACACGGGGTACGGAAAATGGACGGGGACGAGGATACCGCCTTCGGAAATCAGCGAGCTCTATGAGGGCTTGAAGGCCAACGAGCTAGCGGATTTCGACATGTTGACGACTGGGTACGTGCCCGGTGCTGAGGGTCTGGAAGCTGTTGGCATGATTGCCAAAGATCTGAAGAAGACTGGGTCTGTAGGTGGTGGGAAGAACATGTTCTTTTGGGGTGAGTTCGTTTATTGATTTGGTGGAGTATGGCGAACAGGAATACTGATTCATGGTAGTTCTTGATCCTGTCATGGGTGATTCTGGCAAGCTTTACGTTAGCGAGATGGTGGTTCCGGTGTATAAGAGCCTGCTACCACTAGCTGATCTCATCACCCCGAACCAATATGAAGTCGAGTGCGTACCCACTCTACTCCCCTTCATCTACTACCACCCAATTGAATCCTAACAGCCGCAATTATACAGATGGCTCACCGATATCAAACTACTCTCCCCAGCCGACGCCTTGACCGCCCTAACCCACCTCCACGCCACCTTCAAAACACCCCACATCATCATCTCCTCTATACAATCGCTGATCAACCAGAACGAATACATCTGCATTGGCTCTTCCATGACCACGGACGGTAAACCCCGAGCGTTCAGCATAACCGTACCGATGCTCAAGGGACCATTCGTCGGTACCGGCGACATGTTTGCTTCATTGATGGTTTCACGCTTCCGACACGCTGCTGCTAGCGCAGGATTATTAGAACGACAGAGCTGGATGAGCCCAGATGAAGTCAAGGCTGCCGATTTACCGCTAGCTAGGGCAGCAGAAAAGGTGCTAGCTAGTATGGATAAGGTGCTGAAGAAAACGGGAGATGCGAGGGATAAGAAGGTAAAAGCGTTGGATGAGAATGATGAAGGGGCAGATGCACCGATCAAACGAGCGAGGTATATGAGGGCTGCAGAGTTACGGTTAGTCCAGTGCGTGGAGGAAATTCAGCGTCCGGTGGTCAAATATACCGCGAAAGAGTTCCACGGAGTGGCGTGACATAAGCCACAGGATAGGGGAAATTCAGGCAATGCATACATACATAAAAGAGGAGTCTAGAATGTCATGAAAGGCGTAGAAGGGAGGGGGCGTCCAAAAATCGGAGTCACGAATGGTCTTTTTTTGTCATTCTCAATTTTAATAATTTATAGAAGGGGATATTAGAAGCGAAGGGGAGCACATGTCATTTTACTTTACCGATGAATGCATTGAAGCCTGATACCACCTTGATACACAATCTTGATATCCAATACCTTCAAGCCCTCGAGAACTTATACTAGCTATACTCTCAATTGAAGATATATCCAGTCGCAGAAGAGCAAGAGACAACACATGCGCGCTCTCCGATCGTGTTGGATATCCGCGCCGTCGCTCAGCCAATCGCGAAGCTTTAAACCAAACAAGCTCCCCCAAAGCTACCTCCTCTCCACCTCGCGTTTCTTCTCCCCTTCCTCACGATACAACCTCAACCACCACCGACAATTCGACTCCACCCACCCAATTAACATGTCCTCCGAAGCCCCACCCCTCGAAACCACCTCAACTGCAGACCGCCCCTCCACTCCCCCCGAAAAACGCGTAATCCACTCCCAAAACCCCACCTCCCCACCCCCAGAAACCTCTGCGGCCAAAAAAGTCAAAATGTCGGATTCCACAGGCACAAACTTCATCTCCCTCGCAGCGGAAACTTCAACACCAGCCGTCACATCCCTCGCCTCGCAACCATCGTTACTCATCAAGAAATTGAACGATAAAGCTAGAACTCCAACCAGGGGATCGGCGTTCGCTGCTGGATATGATATGTATGCGTCTGAGGATATCGTTATTCCGAAGGGCGGGAAGGGTTTGGTTGAGACTGGATTGAGTATGGCTGTGCCTGATGGGTGTTGTACGTCAATTATATCCTCCCCTTCCTAGCTCTTACATCAAATACGGGGTGTTGGATGTATACCTTATTCTGTGTGCGTCCTTATGTGGATATTGTGGCTGATCATCTCAATTGATGAATATATGATACAGACGGCAGGGTAGCACCGCGAAGTGGCCTCGCGTCGAAGAATTTTATTGATACTGGTGCTGGGGTTATCGATTCTGATGTAGGTACCCATCTATATCTACGCGTATTTGGAGCTAGGTCGCTGATATCTTGAGGCATTGGGTAAATGATAGTATCGCGGACCTGTCAAGATTCTACTATTCAATCACTCGGATGTTGATTTCGAGGTTAAAGAAGGGGATCGGGTGGCTCAATTGATTCTAGAGAGGGTATGTACCGTCAATTATGTATAGCATAATCATTTGTTCATCGCCGTTGCTGACCAAAGCTGGTAGATTTATACACCTGAGATTGTGGTGGTTGAGAATTTGGAGGAAAGTGTGAGGGGTGCTGGCGGGTTTGGTAGCTCTGGACGCTAAACATACGGCATCTTGAGCATCCATTGTTAATCATATGTTTTGGGGATTATATTAAATATACATGGCAACTTAGAGGAGTAATAAACATGATATTCTTCTCTTCAGAGAGACTGGACAATATGAAAAACTACTTAGAAATGTACTAGAGATTCATGGGGCCCGATTGTCTCGTAGACCAACTACCACCTCTATCTGCGAAGCAGGTACACTGGAGGTAGCATAATGGGATAGCCAGGCGCTGGAACATATTGATCTTAATAGATACAAGGCTAAACCTGAAGAAAGTCAAACAAGCTCATTTGGTTTTAAATTATTAATCCCTCTTTAAGTAATATTCAAGCTGGAAACGTGGTTTATATTTTCACACTGATGTGAGTAAACTAGCTAGCTCATTCTTATACATGGCGCGATGATTTTCAATACACAATCTTATTTACCTGCATCGCGAAAAGCAAGAATCATTTTATTATTCAAGCTTGAACCCTGGCGGTAATTTGAGATCCATCAAGTCCTTCATAGCCGTAGATCGTTTTGGCTCCGGCATTTTCATAATCGCTTCGAATACCGCGGGCGGAGTTTTCTTGATAAAATCTACCAACTTTGGTGAAAACTCTTTTGGCATATCATTTACCAGTTGAGCTTTGATAGCTGCGCCGGAAGCTGGGGCCTTTGGCTGTGATGGAGCTTGAGATGGGGGGTTGGTAGAAGGGTTCTTAGCTGGTGGCTGCTGCTGTCGTCTTGCAAGAGAGTCTTCTTGTACCTGCCCGCGGGTGAATGGAGACGCAGAAGCGGCGAGGAAGAAGAGAGAACTAGTAAGAATAATAGAAAGCTTCATATTTGATTAAATTGATGAGAAAGATTTTTAAAAAATAGCTAAAATAAACAAGATGAAAAATAACTCGACTAAGGACCAGCCTTGATGTGGAGAAATGAATTGATATGATAGTTAGAAAACGAAAGAATTCAATGGAGAGAAACTCTCAGCTCTTGATATAATATACACTTAGTATGTCATCTTAGAATCATTCCCAGACAGACAGCGGAACTTCGAAGCTTCGTACGAGAGTGTACACGTATATTTGTGAATGAAACGAGTTGTTGCAAATTCGAGATGATCTAGAATAGTACTCTTTTTCACTTGTCTAGCTGAAACGCGGACTTATTTCTCTACCTGACTGTGTAAGGCTCCTGTGATGCATCTCCTCGTGTGAACAAGCGGGTGGGATCAGTTATCTTTTTGTGATATCATGTGCGTTTTGATTGAAGTTCACGTAATACCATTGAGCTTTGTAGGCTAGTTATCCAGAGCTCGCTAGTCATTGTTTCTGTTTGTTTTATTTTTAAGTTTTGTAGGAGCTGGATTTTTTCGTCATAAGGAACATTAGGGGGTGCCCAGGCTGTTTCATTTCTTTAGACGCCGGATTCTTCTCGAAGACAGGATGGAAACGAGACCAGATTATTCCCTCCGAAGTACTACTTCAGCTGAGAGCCGTGCTGGATATCTTGAATGGGGACGTCAGCGCCGTCATACGAGCCACCTCCTCGTGCGCCAGACGCTGAATCTTCGGCCTAAAAACTTCTCCGTCTAGACGGGGGGTCGAGAGGCCGGAGGGACAGGAACGAAGTCTAAATTAAGCGAGCGAGCGAAGCAATACGCAGCAGTCGGCTCCACTCGCTAAATTCTGCTTCAGGTCTGCTCCTTCCCCACATCCACGAGGTCCGGACGTCGATCTGAAATCGGCTAGATGGGCAGCGGACCGCGCCCCACGCCGGACGATTGACGACTTCCAGTTCTCGCAGCCGCTCAGTAGCAAGTTGATGGCGAGGACGAATGAATTTTCTCGGCTTCTCCAAAAGTGGCGTTGCCGAAAGAAATAAACAAACTTTTTCTTCCAGCACAGTGGCTGGCTGGTCTGGTTGATAAGCAAAATTGTGAAGTGGCCTTACCTACGGATCAGTCAGATCAAAGCAATTCCACAGTAATTCTAGAGCCTATTTGTTAAACTTATTGATCTTTGAGATCTCACTAGACTAGACGCACAGGCCCCAAATAGTGGGTTCATTATTTCAATTATAGTCGCTTATGGTGAACGCATGCCGATACGATCCAAACTCATCTTCGATCAGTTTCTGGAGATGTCCCTACCCCGCAGAGTTCGTAAGATTTCAATAAATCTAGAGGTCTCAGGAGTTGCATCAATTAAATCCCACCGTAGAAACACCGGAGCTATTACTTGAATGAATGTATTGGCTTCATTAGCCACCTCATCACGCGGGCACACCCCTTTAGACACAATCTCTCGCACGAAAGCGTGGCTTGCGTGGCAGTGGCCGACGTCAACGTTTGGAACAACTGGCTCGGAGTTCTCCATCTTCTTAGTAAAGAAGTAGAAACGGAAAGGGACATGCAGAACCTGAAACACGGCGTTCATAATCGAATTGATGAAATTTTTATGAGATCACGATAGTCAAGCGCATAGGGATTCCTATCTCAAAAACAGGTACGCTAACGATAGATATCATGCTAAGTTATGTTTCTATATATATTGTCAATTCCACACTTCAAAGTAAAAAATATCTCCTCCATTCAGCATCATTGTCTTTTCTTCTACTACATCCATTTTTCTTTCGGCCTGCCGGACAGTGTCGACTTTTTCGATTCTTTATTCTTGCTGTTGAGCAGCCTTTCAATTTCATTTTATCTATACTGTTCGCAATGCTGTTCTCTTCTGCCCTCTTGCTAGCTATCACAGCATCCATTGGAGCACAGGCGTTTGATATTTTGGATTTTACAAATGATAACCATGTAGCAAAATTCAGAAAACGAGATACTACTGGAGCTCTGGATTTACGTCCGCTTCGTGAGGATGAAATCTTCCCACATCTAAGAAAGAGAGCAGAATTTGCTCATTCCCAGTTGGAACCCCAGGATTCGATTAGAATGGTCTACATGGGCATAAATCGTAAGTTTTCTTCGCCATTTTAACGCAATTTTTTCGTGATCAACCGCTTATAATGGAAATTTCAAACAGATGAACATCATGCCCGAGTAGCGGAGATCAAAATAAGGAAGCCAGATGCACGACATCCGCTTCTACTACTCGAAAACTTGGATAGCTTGACTAAGAATATAACCTGTATCGACCGTGATAACATGTCCATCGAGTTTAACTCCCCAGAAGCAATGTCCCGTGCTTCCAAAGCTTGGGACTTTGTAAACAGATCCGAAGACGACTACTTCTACCTCATCACCCATCATCACCACGAAGGCTGCGGAAATGACGAAGAACGAACCCCATTCAAAGTTGTAGCTGTCAAAAATGACACCAAAAGCATAACCTTGACCCGAAAAGAGACCACCTGGTCCGAGGCTGCAAAATATTTCGAAATGAATATCGACACCGTCAAGAATCCAAATCACCCAGAGCAGCAACTGATCGAACGAAGAGCCCATTTGGAGAGACGAAAAATCTGTGGCGAGTTTACGGAATTCTGGTCGCTGGATTGGTGGTCGTGTATGTGGAAAAGAGAAGCCCAAGATTGTTGTCACAGCGCCCGTGTTAGCAGCAAAGGTTGCTCCCAAATCGAGTGCAGTGTTGGAACAAATATCGCAGAGACTACAGAGGCGGTTGCGCAAGCCGTTGACAAATTGTCCGCTGAGGTCGTGAAGGGTATCGGAAAGTTGATTGAGTTGATACCGTTGGATAAATTGAACTGGGAGTCCAAAGTTCACACATTTGGACAGACCACAGGCATCAAAAACATTCAGCAGAGGCTGCCCAAAGGTCAAGTCGGTTTCATCAATGTGCAGGCCGACTGTGTCGGATGCCATCTTAACATGAGTATATCCACAGGTGTTTATGCAAAGGCAGATGAATCCGGATTTTCTGCCGGTATCCGCATAAGACCTCGGATTGCTGGTAAGCTGGAACTTCAAGTTGATGGAGCTATCCAAGCAGGGTACGACCTTAATGCCTTGGATCAGTTCGTCAACTACTTGGATAAAGGTGACAAGGTTACCAAGTTTATCAAATTCAGTCCAGACGTGCTGAACGGTTTCGGAATCTCCTTCACCGGTAAAGTGGCCGCCAACTTTACCACCGGGCTATCATTTGATGCTGGTGATAGCGCACAGATAGAGTTGAATGTCGGCAACGGTCAGGGAAAGCCTGGTAACTGGAACGTGAAACCCACTGCGGACAGTTGGTTTCGCCCTCACAGCTTCGACGCCAGTTTGACCATTTCACCATATTTCCGTCTAGGAGTTGGTGTTGGCGTGGAGTTGTTCAATGATAACGGCAAAACTTCGATTCCCGGCCTCAAAAGCATCCAGTCAGTCAAATATGGTGCATGGGCTGGCTATAGATTTTATGACGAAAATATCATCAAATATAATTATATCCCGGCCGGTGGTGTTTGCGGAAAGAGCGATATAACGTCTGGCGTCGGATTCACTTCCCAATTCAAGGTTGATAGGGGATACAGAGTAGTCAACACCCTGCCCACCGAAAACCTGATAAGAAAGCTTTGGGATAATCCTGGTAGGGACATTTTTAAAGTGGTTCATCCTGGTGAGGTCCACAGCCACTGTATTAAACTGGGCACGAAAAAGGAATCCCCGGCAGATATACAGAAGGCCAAAGAAGAAGCGATCAGGGAAGCACACAAAAAGTTCGGAATTAAAGACCCTGTGGGCACAGCTCAGGCGAACCCTTTTGCAGGTGCCTTGCCTGGCGCTAAAGGGAGTTTCGGTCCCAACAGAAGGGTTTTAAGTCGGATGGCCCCTAGGGGTGGGGATGATGGCTTTGACTCCCTAAATGTCTTATACTCGGAGTAAAAATACAGTTTTCTGTTCATAATAGATAAATGATTAGACCACAGTGCGCAATATATCCTTTTTATCGTTATTTCGTTGAAACAGCCAGCCCGCCCGCTTACATATAATCTGAGAGTAAGCTATGTCTTGTTGTCTTGTTGTATAATGGAGGCTAAACGCCCTATCGGAAACGACCACTAAACGCAACCACATGCTGCTGTATATTATTGTAAAAAAAAAACCTCAAATCCCACCTTCAGACACCTGTTTCCACCAGCGGATGAGCTTTAGCCCTAAAAACGCCGTATTCTCTTGGTATCGTGGTTCAAGGCGATGGTTGGTCACTCAATTGGGCTTATCAGAGTGATAAAACGACGACGAGAATTAATAAGATATCAAAATATTCTTGTGTTGATAATTTCATTTTCAAGCCGAATACGGTGGAGGCTACGACCACTCCTTTAGATTGGGTATTCTTTTCGTCCGGAATCGGGGGCTTCTCGTAATCGGAATTGGTTTTATAGATTTACAGACAGGATTTAATGCACCGTTTGTCAGTCAAATGTAACGTTTTGTTTTTCAAGGAAATTTCAAGCGGTTTTTGTTAACTTTAGACGATTTGAGGGGCTTTTGTCGGATTCGGGACGCCCCGCGGCGCACTGCGGAACAGCCAAATCGCGCACTGCGGAACAGCTGAACTACGCACTGCGGAACGGCGAATTTGGTTGCCATGTTCTAGGTCGTGATTTTACAGTGTGAAAATAATTCTTATAAATGATGGCAGGCATCCAGTCAGGGCAATAAATGAATGTTTCTCTGCTACATCTTCGCCTCTTCAGATCCATCAACATTGACTCCAAGTTGCCCTTACCACTCAAGTAAGAAGAGATTATATATATACCCAGTGTTTTACACATTTTCAGACAACTACGCAGTCACACCTAAAGATGAGCTTTGAGACTCCGTTCAGTGCGATAAATGTCAAACAAGGCTTTAGTAAATATTCCTTCCTACTTCAGGCAATAAAATAACGTATTGCTAATGTGCACACTAGCGAAGGAAGGGGGTCCTGTACTGCAGGCTATTGGCCACGCCGTACATGAAAGAAGAGACTTTATCCAGGTCGCGTACAGGTTAAATGGAGGTTGGGAGAGTTGGGCCCAAGTGGAACTGGCAGTCTATCTCGCAGAGGGTTTTCAACATGGCGCCACCGTCGTTGTTGAGCGAGAGACGGCGGTGATAGATCAAACAACGGGCAAAAAAAAATGGGTGGATTTTGACATCTCCACTGAAAAAGCGGGCTCGGATTTCCTAGTCGAAATGAAGTGCCAATCATTTCACAATGCTAAGAATTTTACGTCCGATGTCTTGAAAGATTTAGCGAAAGTTGGGAAGTATAATGTTGGTCCGCATGGAACTTGGAAAACTGGATGTGTCGTTGGTATTTGTGTGGTGGAGGGTGACGCTACAAATCTTGAGGATCTTATGGCCCATGGCTTTACCGCAGCGAAGGTTAAGGATTGCCATATAGTTATTTTCTATAAACAATTTTGAATGAAGGTTCGAGACTGCTGTCACAGAGCAATTCAGGAGTGCTCCAGTTTAGGGTGAATCTAGAGCGGTGGAGAGGAGAGTTACGTAGCGGACCACCTTGGGTTTTGTCGATTTCTTTTCTCAAAATTTTATAAAGAAAAAAACAAACCACATGTACCTTTTAAGTTTTTCTCGCGAAACTTGTTATAAATAGATATACTTGGTGCCCATACAAATCTCCAGCAATTCGTTTTAAGATTTTTTAGTAAGGGTCGGTCCCAAGTGTAAACACAAACCTTGTTTCGCGGTCTTGCAAGATACTCGCATGCGTCATGTCGCATTAACTATTGGGCAGAGGGGCGTAGCTTCGTGGAACCTCTTGTCAGGTGCCAGGGTCCCAGAAGTTTTATATTAGCTCTCACACAAGCGTTGCAAGAGCCAACTCAATGAATTGGCATCCTATGAATATACTAACCTTTAGACTCGGCTTTTCATCAACTGGCCTATCATAAAAACCTTTTTCGATATAAAAGCCTCGATGTTGCTCCGGAATCCAGACCAAGTCTACAGAACCAAATTAACTATGTTCAGTATCTTTTATAAACTATCAAATCTAAGAACCTGAATAAGGAATACGCATCTACAGATCTACTCTTCATTATCCTCAATGTCTGCAATTGACGCTTTTGCCAGGTCCATTTCCCTTACGATTTTCATGGTGAGTGCTCAAGCGATTCGACTCCTATGTTATATAAACTCTTGTGAGTATATGTATCTAGTCACCATTTTCCTCAAGCCATTATAATAGCAATGATGTAGAAATATTAATAGATTGTGTTCGAAGGGCGGTATTGAATCTTAACATTGGAGTTCTAAGAAGAGGGAAAATAGCTTGTTGATTACAATTAAATAGGACGGTGTCGCTAATTTTATTTGTTTTCATCAATGTAACTTGTTAAAATCCTATTATTTTAGTAGACTTAGATCCCCAATTCCCTTTTTATCTTATTTTTTTTATTGTGACCTAGCAGTAGTACGTAGTTGTACTTTCTGTGCGTTGCACTTCAACAGAATGTTGGATCTTGTGTGTCTATATTATTACACCAGCATGCTGGTCTTGGCGTAACGGGTTCGAGGAAGCCAATTGAAACACCTTCAGACTGAATCAATTTGCTGCAAATACTTCATGCAATTACGCAGTATGGGTGCGAGATTGATTCCTGATGCAGTCTCAGTGCGAACGGCCCACAACTCAACTTCCTTGTGTTTCCTCGGGCTACAGCTTGAGGCTATTTGGGCGGCATTTGTAAAATAATCGTTATAGTATTGATCACAGGTGAAGTGACCAACTAAGATCTACCTTCTCCTTGTCGCGATAATCGCACATAGCTACTCTCCTCGTGACTTTTCTCTCATGTGCGCAAACAAACGGCAGAATATCATCGCGTCGATCTATGGCAAGCAAGCAGAGACATTGCATATTAGCCTATATCACGAAGCTAGCCGAAGCATCACGAAACCTCCAGCCGGGCCAGCCATCGGCTCGATAAACATGATGAATATAAGAAATTCTCTCACTATAGTTTTGTAATCCCTTGGGGGTGCATCTTCATGCTTTCTGCGTAGACGCGTACCCCCAACAATAACACCCAGGCTCAACAACGGACCAATCCGGTGCGCTCCATGGTATGCTCGGTTTACGAGACGAGTGCTTGCTTGCTTTGCTTTGCTTTGCTTTGCTTACGCATGCTTCATGCCCAGCTATATCACCGGTTTTATAGGATAGGATAATACACGCTCCACATTTTTCAATTTTAGCCTACAGAAGCGAGCAACGCCACATTAAGTCCTTACTTTTATTATATTTATATCGCATTCGCGTTATCATATGGTAAGGGATTACATACCCTGAGGCAGCCAAAGGTGATGCGAGGATTAGCCGCCAGATCGAGTATCCTTAAACAAGACAAGATATTAATACGTGCATGGTATTCCGGTCCTGTGATTACGATTCATGGTTCGAGTAGTGTGGGGTGAGCTCGCTTCGTGGGTTCGAGCCCAGAGTCGTCAATGTAATCTGAATACTCATTAATTGGTCTAATAAGCTTATAGTATCGGGGAGTGGAGAGGCGAAAATTTAAATATCGCGATATGTGATTGATGGGATTAATTACTATTAATTAATCTATCACAATCGTGTTTTAAAGCTTTACTTTTGGTTTCTCCAGGGTGGTGTTAATCTATCTACTACAGATGGGCGGCCCTTGAGGATAAATTGGTGCCGCATCAAAAGGGATATTGCCGCATCGTGGTGCGTCACGGCTCATCTCGATTTTACTAGGCTTTGCTCTCCCCAAGGCTAACCACCGCTGGATCTTGCACATAACATGACACAAACCCGGGCAATTTTCATATTTCCTAATAATGTTTAGATTAAATACACTCCACGACGTGACTACTGTCCCGCCGGTAAGTTTTGCGACATATTATCACAAATATATTTAGCGAAAATCTCGTCGCGGGTTTCCGAATCTTGACAAGGCCGGGGAACCCAGTTCGATGGAAAACGACCCCACAAGCATCTACGCCTCCCCCTTCACTAATCTCACATCTCAAGATCGTGTTTTTCAAAAATCAAATAAAATATACGGATCGTTTTACAAATAATCGATACCATATCCATATCCCCCGACCGACCGGCGTCTGCATCACACTGAAACGAAACCGGTTAACGTCAATTGATATGATATAATATGATGATCGTCAAATGTCACGAAAAGCTTCAAGGCCCGCCTAGTATACTTACTCTACCACGTATGCATGCATGCACACATGTCAAACGAACGAAGAAAAGATGACATGAACATCGCTACCGTCGTACGGTACATGTACACGGACAGCGATGATCCCTGTCACATAAATCCTCTTCGACGTCACAAAGCATACCAGAATGTCACAGTCGCAATTAATTCCCAACCCACGTACCCAACCCACGCACGTACCCGAACCGCCGGAATCTATCTGACAGCATGATTCGAATTCGGAATTTGTCCAATTCATCGAAAATCGATTATCCGCCTTCCGTAGAAAGGAGGTAGGCGGCCAGGTCGCACGTTTCAGATGGTATCTAGGACAGGAATGTTGCAAAAGGAAGTAAGTAAGTCGAGTACTTCTATCCTTAAGCTTCTTTACTTTAAGAGTTAGTGATGGTTTCAATATTACCCGACAATTCGGGTTTTGAAGGAGTAAGTTAGCTAGGTATAAGCATTCTTCGGCACGTAGATGCCAGCAGTGAGTGCACGGGATGGATTTCGGTCTTATACGTATTTAGAGGCAAGGACGTGTCGGAATTAATATCTCTAAGGGGAAGGAAGTAAGGATGTTATGATGCATCGGTAAGCGAGTCATATAAGGGCCCGGTTTGGTCTTCCGACCGAATATAATTGCGAGTTGAATGGATATAGTCCTTATCGACGATGTCGGTGAGGATACAATAGCAACTATTGTCGAGGTTAAGATAGGAAAGGGGCCGTTTGTCGTCAAAATTCGAAACAGAGCGGGAATGTAGAGTAGAAAAAGTGTGTGAATATGTGTCCCTGGCGTTGATGAGGAATTCCCGCAGGGGTCAGAAAACAATGCAATCTACCGGTTGCGGGATCTCTCGTGAAGAACACATAAAACTAGAAACCCGGCTGGCGGGAAAGGGAAACGGACAATGACGCTATCTGTGAGCTTAGGAATTTTCTCAGTGAGGTTTAAAATTTACAATTGCTTTGTGGATCGGTTGAGGTTGTACGGATCGATGATAACTGACTGAAGCCGCATTTTTCTTGGATGTTGGTGAATTATGGAGGATGAGGCCCTTACTCGAGGTCAGTACTGCATTCATCTTATTCTGTTCATATAACGATATAATAGGCAAAGATAATAGAAAGAGACATAAAATGGGGGTTTCGCGAAGGGGGTTCTGACTGGCGAAACGAAAGAGTGGGGAGCAGGCCAAAAGTGAACGATATCACTCCGGACGAAGCTCCGGACCAGCTGTCGCTGCTGTATCGCCCGATCGAGCGCATTTTCGATATGCAAGTTTGCTCGAACGTGCAGGCTAAAGAGAGAGAAATCTCTCCGGTGTCCTCATCTGTGCAATGCAGACGAGAATTTGAAATCCTCTTTCTTTAATCGCGCTACTTTTTTCGAATCGGAAGCTAGGGGGTGTCGGAACTTGCATTCTTTTCAGGTAAAACAAATCTCGTAACTCGTCAGGCAAGCTGATATCATAGATGATAATAGCAATAGGTGTCCGGGAGAAGTAGCTTGATTTTTTTGCAGTAATGGGTACCCCCAAAACGTTCAAATGGTGGAGAAAAAAGAGCTGGAGCCCATTCGCTCTAGTGATTCAGCTTATATGCATAGAGTCTCGGATTGGGAATGGAAAACCCCGATTCGAATTCAAATTAATTCAGGGTCCGTCCAAAAAAAGCGCACTGCTTGATTCTCATGGCTTCCAAGCTCCAAAGCTCCCTTTTCAGAGAAAGGAGATTTCTTCGATTTTCAGCCTCCTGTGCATGATCAGATTTGCTCTAAAAATTCCTACCAGCCCGCAGATGGCGGCAGAAGCGAGAAATCCTGCTATCCAACCTTATCAGAGTCTGCTACTGCAATCTTGCATTTTTCTCACCCCCCTTCCAAGGGAACTTCCCTGATGGCGCTGGCCAGGTTTATTCTCTCACGCCTTCCCAATCTTTCCAAGTTCTCCGCCAGTTTCTATTTTTTGCTTCTTGAACGAAAAGCAAGGTCGTTCTTGGCTTGGGGATGGGAATCGAGAGGAAAGACCCACCGGGGGGAAAGTGGAGACCAACCACTCTCCACAGGGGAGGCCCACCCACACCAACCAGCCCCCGACCCATCGACCGCATAAAGAACCCAAGCCAATAGGATCACAGCATCTCGTCGGTGGAGAAGCCTTCTCGCTCAGCTGGCCCCTGCCAATATCGTCGAGTGTTTCATGCGGTATGATGTCATGAGGCCCTTGGCATTCAACATCGTCCGTATTTGCTTCTTCTCACATCCTGTTCGAACAAACCTCCATAACGAATTTCAAGGTCTTCGGGATCCTTTTCCCATTCCTGATATAGCTCCAGCGGACAGGATTGTTCAAGATCGCGAGATGGCACTAGCTAGACGAACGAGCCTAGAGAATCATATTCATCTCACAACCGTGAAGATCGCGGGGTAGAAACAGCCTCCATCTGCCCTTCGCCTAATCTTCTCCACAGATACCTGGATATGCTCCCATCTCTTGAGTTCTCTGCGTCTCTCAAACCTGATTTTTGCCTACTTATTCGCAAGATACCCTGTCGGAAAGCTTCAAGCCCTCCGAAATCTTGATTTTGATCGCGCGATTCGTACGAAGATATGCATCTGTGCAAGCATGCACACGCAAAACCTCCATCTTTCTCGCCGCTCTCGTTCCGACAAATACTGATGCAAAGCAAAAGCCCTGTATTTGAATTCACAATTATACTTAAGTAATTATATCGCCTCAAATGCTTTGATATATCTATCTAAAGCTTAAGGGTCTCGTTTGCCACCAGTATATGCAATGCATAACCAGCAGATAAGACCACGCAAGGCTGGCCAACTCAGCCTTGCCTTCGAACAACGTTCAATTCAAGATCAAGAATTTAGTGAATGAAGCACAATTATCAAATCGTGAATTCTCTATTCACTTTTTGCTGTTATCTGTTCCCTGAGGCGAGCCACTCAATCACCCCCAGACTACATCCGCACATGTACAATGACGATCTAGCGTGACCATCGACGGCGCCCGCCATCTACATGCTACTACATACATACACTACACCTCCGCACCGACACACATCTCGCATCGGCCGATCTTCACTCTTACCGTAGGTACACACTCACATTTCGGCCCTTTTTCCTTACGAGACCTAACCTAACCCCAAAACTGAACCAACCAAAATCAATCTCAAGGGGCCGCATATTATACTTAACAAGAAGTCTCGGGGACGCTGGCCGCACAGCCCGAGACATCACAATTTTCTTACCCTTTTGTGCTCGTTTTGCCCGCACGCTCTTACACCTCTACTATCCCCTATTTACAAAAAAATCCTGCATTATACATATACGGTAACTGATCGACGGGGGAATAAGAAAACCGGGGCGGAGGGGATAAGGCAGCTATACCCTCACACCCTCACACACTCAATCCACACAAGTACCGTCGAAATCAACAAATCAAGATTCAAGATTCAAGCAGAATAAATGAGTAAGAGTGCCTTGAGGATAAAGGAAGCGTGTGTGTCAAAAGTCCAGCGGCAAAATGTGAACCTATAATTATAATCCATATTATCATAGCCAAGTCAATAGATGGATGCCGTGGTTGAAAAACAATAATCATCAGGGAGACTAAATTATAGAATTTGAAACAAATCTATCCAAGAAATAACGGAAGGAGAGTAGATTCAGTGCTGCGGCATATGGATAAACCAGCGCAATGATCTCTCCAAGCGGAGGGCTAAACTACGCGATACGACAATCATCCCTCCAAACTGCATCGAAGTGGGGGTGAAAGAAAACTCACGGGCAAAAAAAGCTTGTTCAAAAACCCCGAGGTTTAAAAAAAACCGTGACTTGGCCATAGCAGAAGTGGAGCTGGTTAAAAAGGAATGCAATTGCAAGCATATTGTGGAGCGCTTGAGCACGCGTGTACAATATCATGCCAGGCTTTTCAGCTTGCCACCAACTATTAACCAAGAATCCCGTGATAATTACCGCCTTGAAATGGACGCTTCAAAGGCATCACGAATAGCTATCATCTTCAGGGTTCATGATTCATGTACCCTGCAAGATAACTTGCGTTCATCTCACGAAAACATCACAGCCTTTCTGTAATGTTGCGCGTGCGTCGACGACAGCCTCGCATTGTAAGACAAAAACCCTTCACAAAACCGTGGTAAAAACAAGGTGTGGCTTTTTGTCGGACCTTTAGCGAAAAGGAAAAGTCAGCAAGGCGAAAAAGAAAAGTGGGCAGACACATAATTTCGCATCGCCTTGCCTGAAAATATCAAGAAAAATTCATTTACTTTGCATGATGAAGTCACAGTTCTCTAACTCTATTATGTATGATTTTCAAGTTTGTTCACATTGAGGGTACTAAATTATCAGAACCAGATAGAAATCTCTTTGTATTTTTTGATCATATCTATTCTGTTTTAACAAAAGTATGGACGATAGGGATACCATTTAATATGGTTATACGTGTCCCAGCCAGCCATTTTTCTCGCCACCCAGTATATACCTTTCGGGGGAAGAAATTTTCTCTCTTTGAAGCGAGCCTCGGGTCCAACAGCCAGGAGCACGCGAAAAAAGATATGACCAAAAAACTCCCCGAACGCCAGATTAAAAAAAAACATGTTAAGGAAAATCCCAAACCCCCAGTATAGCAATAGCAGGTAAGAGATAAAGTGCAATCTGAAAATACAAAACAAGTAGTTGTACACAACAAGTGAAAAATTGGAAAAGGGTACGATAAAGCAAACTCCCCCAATGAAAGCGATTAAAGTAGAAACAATGTACACAGAAGAGTTAAAAGATATATCGATGAGCGATTGTATCCAGCCATCTAAAAAGTGGGGTGGGTTTTGACCGCGCGCAAGGCTGGCTAGGGTGAGCTGAGCGAATTGCATGTGCACTTGGCACCGAAAGCGTGAACACCACAAGCCGGTTTGTAAAAGTGGAAAGGTTGAAAAAATTCCGAGAGCGACTGGTAAAAGAAAGGAAAATCAATATGCACCACCGTCTAAGTTAATTTTGTATCCCCAAAAGAAAAAAATGAGTTGAAGTGAAAAGAGGTAGCGATCGTTAAAATGTTGATGGTGTGGTCGTTAAGGTTGTTGATCTCCGTTCCCAACTTTTGAGTGTAGAAAATGAAAATAAAAAAGGTTTCATCAAATCCCTTTCCAGAAGAGGTAACTTTTTTTTTGTTCAGGACCCAAAGAAATGGTCAAGGTGCGAAAATCGGCAGATCAGGGAACAAGTCGATATTGTCCCTTCGTATAAAGATATAGAATCAACAAGTTTACACGCTGCCGGCGTTACTAATGGTCTCGGTGTCAGAGTGACCCTTGTGAACTTTTCTGTGTCTACGAAGGTTGGAAACGACGCTGAACTGTCGTCCGCAGCCCTCAACTTCACAAGCAAATGCTGGTTTCGGAAAGACTTGTTAGTTTACCGCAGCACAAAAGAATGCAAAAGAATATTCCAGACTACTTACGCTTTTCGCCAGTATGGCTGTACATGTGAGTTTGGAGCGAAGAAGGACGAGTGAATCTCTTGTCGCAGACTTTGCACTTGTGCTTCTTGGTTGTGTTTGATTGAACTCGGCTGTTGAACTGCCCCATCATTGCCGCTTGTCCTGATTGGTGAGGAAGCATTTGGCTGTGGATGAGACCGAGTGGTCGGGGCAAATTTGGTCGAGAAGCGTCGTACATGTCCGAGATGGATGTGATGTCGGTGCCTGCTGAGTCCATAGAACCGGAGTAGTATGGGTAGGAGCTGGCAGACGAGATTGAAGAGCTAGTCGACTGAGGATAATAGCTGCTCGACGATGCAGAGCTGGATGTTCGGTGGCCGGCGTGTGGTAGGCTGAAGCGGGTTGCGTTCTGGCCTAGGGCCAACATTCCACGTGCCGAGTCGAGGGCATCGGAAGTTGGATAGGTCTGGCTGCCCATGCCGGGTCGAGTGTAATCTACCAAAGACGTATGTCTTTGTCGCATAGGTTCCAATTGTGAGTCCATGATCGAAGTGGGAGACACGAGCGAAGGATATGAGAATCTTCGGTCATCGATGAGGGAGGATGGGAGGCTATACAGATTATTTTTATTGGATGTCTGGTCGTATGAACCGTATCCATTCATTCCATAGTTTGAGGCACGAGCAGTCGGAGAGGCCGTCGACGCCTGCTCGGCATAGGTTGTGGCAAATCCAGCGTTTGGGAGGAAATCTGTTTGATAGATGTTCTGTGAGGACAAGGCTCTTGATACTGGCATGCTTAGCGACATCTGATCGAAGGATGAAGACACACTATTATGGCGAAGAGGTTGCTTTAGAGCTGAAACATCGTTCTGCGAACCCATGGAAGCCGAAGTCATCCCGCCGTAGGGTGCAGAGGTCGGGTTAGCACCGGCCTTCCAAGGGTCCGAGAACTGAACGGCAGCGCCATAATTGGAAGGGTCCGAGGGACCGGCTGCTGAGCCGTAGAATTGCTGTTGTTGTCGTAGCGGATCCATTATGGATATGTGTGTAAATTAAGTTTGAATAGAAGACAACTCTGGTTTGGATCGACCGGTAACGATCGATGGGCAACGAAGAGAGGTTTTACTATGTCGGACAAAGATGATCGTGAGTGGTGATATTCGAGTTAAGCGTGAGAGCAGCAGGTTGACAGATTATCGAGAGAGATCCTTTGTGTCGATGATATAAATGTCGAGGCTGTTGAGAATGTTGATGGATGAAGAAGGAAGAGAGCAGATGATGATTGTGATAAATATAGTGTGGTGTTGTGGTGTTGTGATAACAGTATGTTTATGTCGTCCCTGATAGTCATGATCACTTGTCAATCATCGGTCCTATAAACAAAATATCGGATGGCATGGCAGCAAAAAAAGGAGAGCGGGGAGCGTGCAGGTTCCAACAACGCATGAACTGAGCACCGTCAATTCGCACAGGTCTCTGTGAAATATATCGAAACGAGAAAACGAACATCAAATAATAAACGAGGAAGAACAGCATAGACAGGCGAGCGGGTACGATCGTCCAACACCCTTCGTTGCGAAGATCGATTGTAGCGTGTGGGTAAAGTACCATACCGTATATCAAAATAGTACAAGCTTTTGAGAAATCAAAGCCCTCAAGTCCGCTACAGTGGGAAGAATAAAGAAACAGAAATCAAAAAAGAACTCGACGGAGGAACGATGGGCAGATGATCAGTTTAATACCTTGTAGAAGGATATGTATGCTTTCAGTATGGTTGCACACAACTTTACTTGTGAAGGTTCCAAAAAGAATAAAAGAAAGTAGAAGATCATAAAATTAAATATTAACAGAAACTTGAGAGAAACAAAGCTTGGTTTATAATTCAAAAGCTGGAGTTCCGGACAGGCTATCCCTTTTGGACTTATCTGGTATTCTGGGATATTCTCCTTTCTTGATAGATGGAGCAAAGTCCTCTATGATGAAAGTTATGTCTCTCCAAGCTATTTGCAAACAAGCAAATACGCCGTCAAGGAGAAAAAGAAAAGAAGACAGCAGCAAGAACCGCAGCTTCTCGTAAAGAGAGTGGTTCGGATGCTCCGTCTCAGATTCTTTCCCTCGAGGCTTTTTCCCCCAAAGCCGCTAGAGATCGACAAGCGTCCGAGTTATGGAGGGCTAGTAGGCGATGAAGTATGGGAATGGGATTGCCCTTTCTTTCCTGTCAAGATGCAAGAAAAAGGAACGAATAACAATGCAGCTGACAAGCCCTATCTGCTCGATGACGAAAGACAAGAAAGTCTTCATCAAGGTGGCAGTGAATTTCAGGGTCTTTTGTGTGGATTGGGACCGGCGATCGGTCGATGATGTTCCCTGTGTAGTCGGCCTAGGCCGTTTCGAAAAGGCCCAGGTTGATGGGAACCGACTGCCCGTTATATCACAAATATGTGAACAACGAACACCAATTTCAGAAATAAATAGAATTAAAGGCTATATGGCCATATCCCCGCACACGATGTCTGCGGGCGTGACCCGACCATATGCCGCAGAAACCAGGTTTCTTTATTTCTTTCCTTCAAGGGCAAATGGGCAAATGGGCAAATGGGCAAATGACGGTGCGAAAGCGCGGGGAAAGGGATAGAATATAGACATAAGAGCAGCGTATAGGAAGGAAGGAAGGGCTATATTGAAATGAAGGGTGTACGGTGTGTGTTGCGTTGAGAAGAGAACAGCCGGCAAGCGATCATTTGCCGTACACAGCAGGATTTACCTTTGAGACTAGAAGAATAACGTGCGAGCACCGCGAAGCTGATCGATGAGGCAACTGGTGCAAGCTACTATGTCAATCTTCCGCGAAACTGGGAAGATACTGGTGATGAGGTCCGAAGATTTGAAAACTTGTTTCGAGTTCCTGGGTGGGCAATCGTTTGTAGGGGTGACTGTTAATGAGAGGTATCGTCAGATATAACAGTCGGTCTTGTTCGGCTTTGATAATCGAGCTCAAGTAGTTCTTTTTTAAAGATTGCGGATTTGCATGCAGAGGAGAAGAATCGGGACAACTCGAAGGAAGGAGGCGACGTTCGTTTATAGATGAAAACAGACGCAAGCTCTTCTTAATCGGATGGTAACTCCCCAAGAGGCGCGCTGCCAGCTTTGGCCGTTCGGCGTGTGCTCGCTCGCACAGGCTCACTAGGGAACCCGTCGTTGTCCAAATCAAGTTTTTCGCTCCCCTTCGAAAATGACCTTTTTGCTTTTGGAGGCAATTCGATGTGGGCAAAAAAGTGTTCAAGGGAGTGTCTGCAAAAAGGAATATGATGTTAACGAAAAAGTAAAAAAACGAGAAAAAGAAGTTGAGGAAGAAAGAAAAGAAAAAAAGAAGAAAAACAAATTCACTAGCTCATAAATTTTAAAAAAGAAAATTCCAACTTTGGGGAAAAGCAATAATCGAATCGAATAAAATCGAGAAGGGGGGGATGTCGACAAGCAAAATTGAACCGCGCAGAGTTGGAGGTCTTGCTCGTCGGGTGCTAGGCTGCAGAGATACTTCCCGATCCAAAGCACGCCAGTCTCAAAGCCCAATCAAACACTGTAGGGTGTAATCGATTGGAGCTAATCAGGCCAAAGAGTGTTGAAATGCAAGCAAGCCAGGGCCGGGAGGGGAACGCCGCGATCACTGCGAAGAGACAATACAGAACAGACCTGCTTTGCTTGCTTGCTGCAGTGTTGATTTTCTCTTCTCCTGTGTCCACATTGTGAAAATAGCTAGGGCCTTTCAAACCATGCAAGCATAGGACCCTTAACTACTCTGTGCTTTCTTTTCCTTCCGTGCTTCCACTTGCATCAAAGAAAGTCGCGCCCGATGATGCAAAAGTACAGCAAGCGAAATTTTTGGGGGGTGGGTTTGGCTTGAGACGACCAAGACAGCTTCGTTCAACCACAGCGTCATCGGGCAGGGGTGTGGTGGCCCACAGCGCCAGCCGAAAAAAGCAAACCCCGATTTTGTGTCCGGCAAGCCCACACTGCATCCCGTGGTGCTGCCCCCGAACACAATCAGAAGCCAGAGCTGCAGACAGCACACTGCGCAAGTCTTCTTGAATGGGGTGTCCTTTTCACGACCAGATGAGCCTTCCGAGGTAAGAGAAAGTCCAAAAACCATGATGCAACTCTATATGATCAGGCGCAGAGAAAAGAGAAAAGTAACTTTCGCTTATGCGCCCAAGCCAGCTCGAGAAAGCCAGAAAAGCCAGACTTCTCGGACTTATCTGAAAGAGAAAGAGTGCTCTTCTATTCGGTCGCAATAAAGCTTGGACGATAACAGCCTAGACGCAAATACTCAAACGCCTGGGATAACGGCAGCAGGAGTATTCCTTTTCGAAAGAAATGCAGAAAAACTTTATGCGATTTGACATCAACTCACCTTTTGAACGCAAGGTATTAACAGCCGGGCCTATTTGATGAAAGCGGATAGGTCTCTCGAACCTTTTCTTGACGAAATGACAAGACCCACCTAGAGAGTTAGAATATAACACAAGTCTATAAGATCTTCAACGAAGCAATTCTACCCGCATTAGGCTTCTACCAGCGAGTCCAGTCCGTGGGTGCGGTTAGGCTACTTCATTTACAATTTTCCCTCGCCCTCTACACCTACATCGAAGTCTTAGTTCGAAGGGCGCGGACAGGATCGAGGTAGAGCGCAGCAGAACAAGATCTCTTTGAATTAATTGTAGAGCCGGAAGCTTGCTTACCTTAACGAGAAGAAGTACGGTTTGCCAATCGCGATATTCCCGAGAACCGTCTTTTTTGGCGCCCAAGATATCTTGCTACCGTAGCTCTCGATCTTTTATTCAAATATAGGTAGTTACAGATGTTCCTGGCGATCTGGGGTTGAAGTGATTTTTTGGCGCAAATAGAGTGGTGAAAGACAGATTCAAAAGGAAGATATACAGTAACAGAATGGAGATCAAATATGGCCTTTATAGACGGACGGAACATTGGAGCATCTACCAGCGTTACGCCCTACGCCCTACGCCGTCCGAGTAGATGTGACATTGTACTATGATCTTTCGTTTGAGCAAGTAGATCCTCTGGCTTTGGTGTTATATTTACCACCAAAAGTTTCTCTCTTGAGAGAATATCGTCGCGTGGCCTTTAGTCAGAACGTCTTCAGACGTTTTTTTGAAGATATCATGTTGAGGAAATTCGCGTATATTCGCCGCATCTTCAACTGTGTTGGGTCAGTGCTCACTGCGGGAGATCGGACGTCGGATCGATGCTTGTTCTGCGGCTTCCCCGGGGTGGCTTTTTGTGTGTCCCGGAGCAAACAACACGAGATTTATGTTCGGATGGATCCCCGTGCACACGAAGGGACATACCGAATCAACCATCCGGCTTCATCAAACTATGATATAGCACCATCGAGCTCGGGTCCAAAGCAATCGTCTCGGCATTGTCTTTCAAAATTTAAAATCAATCATAGCTATTGAATTCGACGTCGACAAGACTCGCCAGGCAGTGTGGGTGCTGCAAGATGCGGTGCTAAGGATGTCGAGTCTCAGCTCATGCATCAATGCATTGCCGAAAAGAAACAAGCCTATCCTGGAACTGAAATTATCACCGATTTATTTTTTTGACTTCTTGGGGGAAGCTGGGTTGTCAAAATGTCAAAGATGACGCTCGGGGTTCCTGAAGATCAAAGGGCGCAAAGTTATCTGATAGTCGTTGATTCTCGTAGGTTAATCCTTCTCAGCTCATTTCCTGCTTGAGTCACTGACGATCGCTATGGGATTGTCAGTTTTCGATATGATGATATCGATTCTCTTCAGACAGGAGAACAAGATTTCGACGCCAAAACTGATGCAATAGGAATGGCACAATGCCGTCACAAGTGCTTCATTAGTTGTGTGGTCGCATATTATAATCAAAGATACATTTTTGATGTATAGTGCCGCAACAAGATTCGGAATGAGAATGTCTGATATGAACAAGGCTTACCTCGTATCGAAAATGGTTTGGTGTCTGGGTTATACGGCAGATACGAGCGCAAGTTCTCCTTGACCGACACTCTTTGTGCGGCCCTTTCACAGCGCTATGACGCTATAGTGGCAAGCAAGCGGAAAAAAACATTCAGATGTTACGGCAATATTTCTGCAGAAAATATGGTGGGAAAAGCCGTCCAAATTGGCCTCTTACCCGAGAATGCAAACGGGGGAGCTCAACTAGTTTTTCTAGATGACAACACTGGCGGCTCTCTATGATGCGCATATGATGCTGCTCTGATGCTGGCCCTGTGAAACTCCCGGGTGGAACTAACTCTTCTGACCAAAGAGCGAACTTGCCGAACGGAAAGGCGGTTGTGGTTTCGATTGACTTGTCTCTGCCAGCGCACTTTTGACAAGTATGGCACACCACATCTCGCACACCACCATGGGAAAAGAGTCCCGCAAGACAAGACCTTATTGATAGCGCCTTACAGCACAATCCGAACATTGCATGTCAGAAGACACAAAAATCCTGTTTTTGGTCCCATTTGTTTGCGTTCTTATTTTTCTTTTGGGTGTGGTGTGCTTGCCAAAGCGGGTGCGAAAAAGCCAAAATAGCCCAAAAGATCTTGCGCACACCCAATGCAGGATAGTCAGGCCTGTTCTTCCCCGGTACTTTGAACGCCACCATTGCTGAATCTCGATACTCCCTTGTCCAAATCCGAACCCACACACCCGTTCGAGACGATTTCACAGCGGCAGTCCAAGTTGGAGCAATTAACAGCACGCCAAGCACAAGGTGCTGCAATGTGGTTGCATTTGAACGAGACGAGAGCGAAATCTGGTGGCTTGCCGCTAGTAAGGGGACGCTGCGATCGTTCGGGTAACGATCTGCAGCTCCGATACAGACCCTTGATAATATCCTTCACCCCCGACAAATATCAAATTTGGAGTAAGGGCTTGCTTCTGCTTCGATTGATTAATAGGAGCAATAACGCGGGAGTATTAATTCAGCGACGTGCCGTGGCTAGAAGGGCATTCGATGGCAGCAACTAAGGTGTATTATTTCGTCTTTGATTATGATTATGAGGTCACAAACTTGGCTGCTATTGGTGCTGTGATACCTTACTCGAGCACACTTTCTGAAAAGGCAACCGTAATTATAATGGAATGCAAACTGAGAGGAGGCTCTTGAGTATTTTTGATTACTATCACTCATTTGCAGCTGATCAGGCAGCAGGATCAGTTGCGGATTTCGGTCACGCATTTGGATGCTTATGGTGTTGTGTTCTAGCTCGGATTCGAATGGTCTTCAAAGGTTCAATTGCAAAGGCTGCATATGCTATTTTGAACAAGCTCGTTCAAAGGGAAAACGGTGTTAATGAGAGGTTTGACCTCGACACCCTTCCCGTTTGGATCTCGCTAGTCGATTCACAAGCTGCAAGATTGTCAATCAGAGCTGAAAACCGCATTGAATCAGGGCCGTATCAAAGCTTAGCTTAAGCACCAAAAACAGAGCATCCCGAATCAAGGTGAATATTACTCAATTTTTGCCTCATGAACGTTTTCTTGAACCCGTATCACAAATTTGACTGCGTTGAAGAACCCCTTTGAATGATCATATGAAGTACTTCAAATTGACTAAACCCATCTTTAGATCCGAACTAATGCAAGCCTCGAAAACGCCTCGCAGGAAATAGATTCCGGGTGTCTTTCTTTTTCTCTGGTCTAGGCCGAACAAGCTTTCAATCAAAATATGGGGTCGGCACACAATTGTACAAGCTAGAGCACATTTGATTGAGATGAAGGTTCACCACCTTGCAACCGGAGCCCAGGTTGCAGAGAGCGATGTTCCGTAGTGGGGGCACTTAAGAAAAATGTTTCAATGCCGGAGGAAACAAAGCCTCCAGATGGGATTGGTTGCATCGGCGTAAATATTAACAGTTGAAAAGGTCCGGCTTTAAAGAAGTTTAAGATGGTTTACTATTATAGCCAAGCTTCCCTGCCGCCCTGTTTCAATAATGTCATCTGGACTCTTGTGGAGAATAGCCAAGATCTTAAGACCAACAGCGACATTCTGCAATATTTCGCCATGAGAGATTTAAATCGCTTTCGAGTTCAACCCTTTTCTGGGTTCAGGATGAAAGGGACGAGAGCGCGCTCGAGCGGCACATCAGGCCCACCACGGTTTGCTGAGAGGCAGGCTCCGGTTCTCGCACTTGCACGGAGGGTCTTCGACTCAACCCGGGTTCAAATTTCGTTCTAGGTCCTTTTGAGCCCGGGGTATGATGCAGCGACCCATGGGTCACGATGGTTGTTCATGAGCCTTTAGTTCTTCCTCTTATTCTTTCGCTAAGCTGCAAGATCCGCAAGCCCTCATTTCGAGCGGATGGGGCTCGCCTTCACACATTAACGATTAACGAACGAGCCCAATCAATAAGTCAGTGCATCGCGACAGCCTAAGAAATTTTAAAAATGCAAGAAATTCGAAAGATAACGCCTTTCCGCTGGACGGGAGAAAGCACTCTCGCTACGTTTTCTGCCTGGCAAGTGATTGACAACCGTCAATTTTCCGACGACACGGTTAAAATTCGACTCCATCCTAGACTCACGTGAGAGGAAGCTGAGGCAGTACAACAATAACAGCTTCATATGACGGTGATTAATATAGCCCTCCCAAGAGCCTGCTGGCCTTGAGAATAGAAATAGAGAGGCAAGGAGAGCGTTTCAGCGGCAAAGGAGCAGGAATGTGCTGCTGCCTGATTGAAATTTGCAGTAAAAGCGCGGCCAATAAGCAGTTCTGGCTTCTTTACCCGGAACTTTCTTAAACTCACCCATCCATCATTCAAACTTTGGCATTCACAATTCGATAATGATCCTAACCGGAATATTCCTCTTGTTGGCTGGAGGTGCTGAGGAGCGGCGAGCGAGGAACAGGGGGGAAGCTGAATTGATTGAGTGTGCTTTGCTGCGTGTTTGCTCGCGTTTCAAACAAAAGCTCACAACCGCTATTTTCCGTCTTGTAAATTTCGGAACCTCTCCAGCCTTCCGAAAGTCCCTAGCTCTACCGTTAATTGTCGCGACTCGTGATTCCATGGATCGATCAATCAGTCATCATTGAACGGGGTTCAATATCCATATTTGCCTCCGACAACCGCATTCGGCTAAACCCTGCGTCTGTGAGCGAGGATTGGTCTAATCCACCAGCTGATAATTATGGAAACCGGCAGTGAATGTGCGGCAGCTTGATGCGTATCTGATTCTCAAAACCTGCTTTGATATCGATGGCGCGGAAATAGTTCCCAGTAACTTGCCTTCAACGTTTCGTGTCAATGCAAGCTGCTGTCCATGTAACTTCACAGAGGCGTCCCGCCGTTGGTAATGTTAAAATAGAACCTAAAGGTGCCGCTGACGTTTTGTGCTTGGAGAATTTAATGAGGTTATCATCTCCAATGGGGACGGCTGGCGTAGGAGAGATAGCAAGTATGCATACAGATACGGTATCTAGAGGCTCTAGATCTCCAAAGAAGTTTGCTCTCCACCGCTCCAAGACGCTGGATTTTCCTCTTTTCTCCTCCTTCTTGCAGCGTCTCTACGGGTCGTCGCTTGATTTTACCAACTTTTTTGATGCAGTCTTTCCAGCAAGGGCAACGCGCGATTAAGTGCAAGCTAGTTTTGGGGTGTGGAGAAAAGGCGTTCGGAAAGGTCTAGATCTAAGAATAACCCTTCTTGCAGCGAGATACCTCGAGCACACGTATCTAGGCTAATATCGCAAGAATGATGGTGTACCCACGGCTATCGGCCAGCCTCAAGCGAACGTTGGCTCTAAACACTTCGTCTCGACATCTCTATTCAAATTCTTTTCACTTTAATTTTAAGAAGAAGGTTTCGTGGGGATGAAGCGGTCGTCGTGCTCTGCATGGGCCTTTTGGATAACCGTCTCCACCAAGCCAAGGCGAAGCAAATCTCAAACTGAAATTCTTGAACACCCCCAAGCGGGTTTCCCACCCTGGCTATTATCTTTCGCATAAATTCTCCGCTCCTTAGCTCTTTTTCGATACATTGAGACATGCAATCGTCGAGGGCGCCGGAAGTTAAGTCCGCAAGGGAAATTCGAAAAAACAAATTTCAAAGCGACGGAACACAGAGCGGCAGGGTCTTCGATAATTGAAGAAAGCCCCTTGAAACGCAGCGAATTCCCAAAGGGTTCTCGCTTCACATCTGGTCCTCCGAAATATGCCAAATGCCAGCAAGGGCGACAAGGGCAGGGGGGCTGGTCCACATGACGTCGTTCGACCTCCCGCAGCACCTGCATTGGCCTTTGAGGACACCGCTCCACGAAGTCTACCCAATACAGCAAGGGCAACGAGCAGACTTATTGGACTTAGAGGCGCTTTTGTCGCGCAACACTTGTTCAAAAAATAAATAATTCATTCATTCGCAGTTACAAAAGAGATGCTTCTAGGTCCACGTACGTTTCTTGCTTTTGAGATTCTTACTCGAACGTTTTCTTTAAGGGGTACCTCAGCAATTGCGGCTATCGTGACAAAGATATGCAGCCAAATACCTTTGAGTTAATACTGAGAATTTGATGCTAAGCCTCCGTAACCAAATCAGCTGTTCCATAAATGATACGGACAATTTAATTCCGAGCGGTACGGGAATTGGTCACTCATGTTCCAAGACTGAATATACGGCAATTGCGTTGGGGTGCACATGTTGTATCATCGGATAATAGAGTTGGACCATTAAACCAAAGGTTTATCAAAATTTTGTCGCTCTCCTTGGCCTAATGGTTAACTACGTGCATGCAAGTACTAGTGATAGAGCATCATCTTGTTTAAGGGTTTTTAAAGAAAGAATAAAAAGTAAATCAGATTGATAACTTTTTATACAAAATCTTCAGACGATGTAGTAGTAGGAATTGAAATCGAGACACTATTAAATTAACAATTGAACTCATTGAGTCCTATTATAATATGTGTATTTGAGAGAAAGAAAAATGTATTTTATAAGATCTTACACATGTGATCAAAACCGAGATTAAGCTACTCTTAGTTCCACTGCACCGTAATTGTCACGAGAACACGATACAGTTACTTATCCTCTTCACCACGTAAAGGTGGCAGCATTTCGAAGAGGTACCCGCAGGGCCCCCTTCCCTGCGGGCGGAACTCTTACCTCCTAAGAGGATCAAGCCCTTTAATTACCTTTTTGGCTAGATAGGGAGGGTTGAGGAATCATTGGATCGGGATTCTTATCACGAACTGGCTGGTTCGGCGGAGGGTTCCGCCCAGTGCTCATAATTAGTTTTAGCTAATCGCTAGAGTGATATTATATTTAAATTTATCTGTGGTATCGAATTCTTACGGTTGATTGGCTTGCCTCCCATTGATCCAGTTTCTTGATAATCAGATCTGCTACCACTTGTACCAAATGGGTCTGGCGAGGAAAGAAGAAGAAGAAAGGAAAAAGGACATTGGCTTTCTCTTCTTGTTTAAACCTACTCGCAGGGAACAATATTTACACTTGTTATGATACATATATACGAATATGAATTCATTGTTGAGACAGATCTACAAGAAGAGTTCGAATTTATATTCAACGATGATGAGAATACCAACTGCCCGATCCCGATACCGAGCCTGAAATCATACCATAAACACCAGTGTGAGATAGATATTAAGCCATTTGGATCCTAACAGACACAAGATTGGTTCCCAAAGCTCCGGAAATATATAAACGGATCGAATCATTATCCGCATCCTACTTGGATACTCATTGTAGTATTTATGGCGACTTAAAAGTGAAGAATAGTAGTTATAATGCACCCAAAAGGAAGGAGAATGAACTTTAGCATCAAATTCAGGCTACAAGGTGCTATATTCTTGGATTGCTGCTGCGACCTATAGGACTAGACAATTCTATCGGACTCAATATTGTGTAAACGGCACACAATGATTCAGAATCCGCCGCCAAATATTTGATCAAGGAATTTCGATTGTCTCGCGAACTAGATACCATCATGATCCCCTGGTTTGCGAGACAAGAATCTCGAGTAAGAAAGTAAAATAAAACAATAATTTCACTGTTGTGGATAATGATGATAAAATCTAATTGAAAACCCGTTGTTCGAACTCTCCGAATGTAGGATGTATCAATTCGATATAGAAAGACCCCCAGCCTAATGAAGTGTCTCCCCCTTGGGCGATATCAAGATGCTGAAATGATATCCTAGCGAGATACAGCATTACTCTCTCCAGAGCTTACTGAAGGTTTCATTTGATCGAGCCCACTTTTATGTTTTCCAAGTGAATCGATACAGGACGAGCATGTACATCAATCCGGAGATATAATTTTGTCTCGATACCTCCAATGTGAGCATATTGCTTCCTAATAGTCAGTTTTCGAAGTCGATAAATTTGTTTGTGAGATGATCTTTGACCTAGAGTTGAGATTGCTAGCCACACTTACTTGCTATTAGGGACCCAACTGCGACACCGCGGGTGAAGGGTGTGAATCGGAAATATGTTGCGAATCTTTGAGAAGCAGAAGTCATTGTCGATATGGGAAAGCTTCAAGCTGTCTGGATCGATAAAGGTTGGAGGTTTGCATGATCATGAGGATAGGGTGAGTAGTAGAGGAAAGTAGGGAGGGAAGGAGATAAGGGAGGAATTGTTTAAAAAATGTTAAAACCTGTAAAATGCTCACCCTTTTGAGCCGAAGAAGGGCGATGTGATCTGGAGATCTTGGAAAGTTGATGTGATCTGAAGATCTTGGCATCGATTCAATGTTCATAAATTTAGGGCCTTCTTGCTTTACCTTTCGAATATTCCAATGCTCGTTGATTAGGCAAACCCGTTTGTTGCGTTTCTGTTACCAAACTGTGTTGTCCAGCGGTTGTTGGTCTGGCCTCACTGGTCTCGCAGGCATCGCAGGAAGCCAGACTCGACGTTTTGCGCTGGGTGGTCTGGGTTTGCTTGTTCGTAACTACATCCCGCTCACAGTTTAATACTACCCGCTGAGGATTAAGTGACCCCAGTCGAGTACCTGTTAAAGGTCCAGTGCCAGCCCTATGTCCGTGTTTGTTACTCCCATATTGCTTAACAATACAAAATTGTCGCCCAAACTGATTGCGGTGAATCTTCCTCTTTTGAGAAATAACCATATGTCTCGGTCCGCCTGATAGAGGCGTGTTTTATTCTATTAAAACACGGAATTCGGGTTACTACTCGCATTGTTGGTGATACTACCTTTAGCGGCCGATATCCCGGAATCATATTCGGAAATATTTCGTGAATTTCCTGCGAGATTTTTGTATTTGTTTCAATGTTTGCAATGCGCAGGTGCGTACATGGAGGTGTGCATGTGTCCTTGTACTGAAAATTCGGCCTGCTGCAAGATGCTACTTGAAAAAGATCTCTGCAATTGACCACAAAAGTCGGGTGTGTGTGTGTGTGTGTGTGTGTGGGGCGAGGGGGCAAAAAATCAAGAAATCGAAAAAGAATTAAACTTAGCAATTGGCGACCAATGCTGCAGGAGAAACTGCAGATTATTACGAAGGGACCTTTAATATTAATTCCCAAGGGCTGAGCACATATAGGTCCTTTCCCCACCTGAGCCCTCGGTTGTTAAGACGGCCGCATTGCCAGAGCTTGAGCTTGAAATCCGACACCAGATAATTTGCTTTTATCTCCATGTGATCTAATTTGGACCCAAACCATATGTAGATAAGCTCGCTTCAACCATTTTTCAGGTGAGATTACGAGCTATACTTGGTATTCTAAGGTTTATACCTTGCCAAATAATCCGGTAAAAGATCTACGACGCACGGTTGTGGAGACAACGCGCAGACGACGGACCTTCCAGCCAACAACAATCTCGCGAATCCCAGTTCACCAATTCAAGACCTCGCTTCTGCGCCCGTGAATGGTTCTCCAACTTCTTGAACACGAACAAGGAAATTCAACTGTGGGGTCTACCTTTTGAGTTTTTATCGCATCCGTTTTCCACATTTGAACGGAGCAAAAAAACAAATGTCCTGCTTCTAACATGCATGCACATGAGCAAGGACTGTCGACTGCACTGACTGAGGGAGCGATGGGGCAATTCAGCAAGCCCGCGCGGGATGGCTTTTGGTTCCCACTTCTTCGACTCGACTAGCTCGAACGGCATATGCACGACGATGATTTTGAGCTTCTTTTTCGCAACATCGGTTAACGCTTGCAGAAGTCTCGTCTCGTAGAGCCCCCGACCTGCATGAATTCATTTTTGTAATATTCGGCATCTTATGAAATATATCGCTCTTTAATCTTTTGTCGCGCATGTCCACGTCGAACTATCTTGCTTGCTAGCGGGCTCGTACGACAAAGCTGGCGGCAGGACTTGCTAGTTTCGCCCCCATATCTGCTGACCAGGGTTCCGAATGTCGAAATCAAGACTGAGCTCGAGCCAACCCGGTATCCGTCAAATGTTACCGTAGCTAGCCAGCTGAGATTTGTAAGACGTCTTACTTTATGATATTGATCGCGACCATAGATGCAACGGCGGAGCCGGCTAGAATACCGTCTTTTTCAGACATCCAATTGAATCTCCCGCGTGTAAAAGTGACTATTTGAATCCGCAATATTATAGTCGGCGAGAGGTTGGGGGGTTGAAGCGTTTTCTTGATGTAATGATTTATTAAATAATCCTTCGAGACTCGCAAGATCGACGGGATAACGAAACCGCGGGAAGAAGGGAAGGGAGGGAGGAGTAACTTCGGGAGAATCTTTTCTTTCATTTCATGCAAATTCTTCTCTTTGGTCCACGTGGAAACGAAGATGAAATGATTTCCCTCGACTTCCCCTGATGATCAACGTGGTTGAAGAGAAATTAGACGTTTGGGAAAGGAGGACAGCGGTCTGGTTACGAGACTGGAAAGGAGGTACACTGTGTCATGCTCCTCTCTTTCCTCTTTTTACTTTGGAGTAAATACCGAGAACCAGAGTCAAGAACCGAACGAATATTGTGTGCATGTGAATCGTAATGACGATCCTAAGATTTACTCTCGTTGCGGGTTCTTCTTTTTCTCCTGAATATCATGCGATCGATTTGCAAGAGGTTGTTTGTGTTACCACGTTTTGGAAGAAAAACTTTGCTGAATGGGAGGGCTGCTTGTTTTTTTTTTTTGTTCTCAGCGGAGTAGATGGATGTGGAAGTGATTGTCAATCAAGCAGGAAGTCTTGCGTGCTAAACTCCGGAGATGTTGTTTTTTGATACTAAAATTGAGTTGTGTTACATCCCATTGCCTTAGATGTAAGATCGAGGCATAGATACTATCGCGAGATATTTCATCGGTGTCTCCTGTTGAAAGTTGTTAACGTGGGCACTTGTATTAGAACCATGTCGCTTGTTGATGTATAGTGCCTACTAAGCCTTTAGTATCAGCAGTTTGAGATAGCTATATTATGATATCAAGTTCTTCGTCATACCGATGCATAAATGTTCAAAGTTAACTAGTTAGGCATTAGATCATGGCTGAAGTGACTGGTGCCAGGAAAGACTAGAGATATCGTAGTAATCGATACGTATATATGTACGCCAGGACAAATTATTAGAGTACTAGAAAGGCGTAAAAGATTGTTGATATCTTGTATCGTCATTCATTTACTTCTAAGCTACTCAGCTATATCGAGTTAGCGAGATTATTCTGAACCCTCGGCTTACAAGATAGCTTATCTTGAATCATTGGCAACGTTGTGGCATTCTATTCACTTCCTTGGATAACAGATGCGTCGTCCTAGTGGGCGCAGTCTCACATCTACACCTCCAAATTGCCGATTGCGGTTTCTCATCTCTAACAAGTTGATGCTATTTTCAAAGGTTACTAGCTGTTTTTGAGAATATACGCGATGTCTTTTTAAGTGTTCATCCTGAAACCTATTCTTCCCTTCGAAATTCTCTAAAAAGCGAGTAGCTATTAAATATTTGGCATATATAGTCAACGGCATCGTAGTACCTGTATACTGTGCCGTGTAAGGACGACCTTAGAGCAGATTGAAGGTAAAGTGATGAGTTACCTAGATATCTGATGATCCAAAATAAAGCGCTGAATTTGGTTCGGGGGCCTTTGGTACGGGCGGGTAGGCTTGTAATCCATAGATACTATATGATCAAAACTAGGTGGTTGTCTCCTAGGGAAACACATCACTTGTTGTCCGTCGTCTTCTAGCAAATGCGATCTAATCAGATCCTTGATGCTACACACCAAGAACGAACAAAACTTTCCAAGGCTGTATTACCACAAATAATACCTATTTTCAATGATCACGGATTACGAGAATATGATAATAGACTGATCCTTCATTTTCGAATGCTCAGGACAAAAAGTACTATACAGTCAACCTTGTGAGTGGAGCCTTCTCGAACTATGTGTGGTCCAATGCTCTTCATGCGACACGGTTACTTTGTCCCAAATGCCACACCAAATCCACTCGCGCTAGACGCCGCATTCGAATGTATCGATCGCCCTAAGTCTGATGATGCGGTACCGCGGTGGGTCGACGCCCCGGGAAAAGTGGACACGGGGTGGAGGATTTTCGATAAATCCTAGCGACACCGGTGGCAAAGCGGCCGTTGTATCACAAGGCTTGTCTAGCTCGGGTTAAAAGGCGAGGCAGTTATTAATATATTTATGCAAGGAAATCCCAGGACACTGGTACGTGCTGACAGGTTTAATATGCATGATATGTGTGTATATGTAGACTTTTAAGTCAGCCTACTAGGTTATGCTAGCATCGATGGTGAATGGACTTTCTTAAAAATGCCAGTCTTCCACTATTTGTAAAGCTCGAGACCTCCAGGCATCAGGAACAAGCGTCAGATAGATTAAAGAGGTTGATGGAACGCGGGTTGTTTCATGCGCCTTATCCTCCGGTTTTCTGGTATCAGTTTCCGGTTGTGTTATGGAAAGATTTCGATACCCTTGATGGAAAGTTTTCTTGAATTACATTAAGATGTATAGTATAGGACATGCTGAAAAGGAACAGCCTCACTTCGAGATATTAAAAACGGCGACCTGGCTAGACGCTTTGGGCACCTGCTCGACTTCCGACGAGCGGCTTGTGTTGAGCGAGTAAAAATCCAACAAATCAGCTGGTAGGTCGCACGAGCGTATCGGCATGCAGCTGCCGATAGATAATCTACTTTTTGTGAGAAGGTCTTTTGGCATGTGGACTTGATCCTGTGCACATATAAATAGGATAGATCCTTATATCAGCAACGCGATCCCCGGATGGCTGTGCGTTTAAAGGACGGATCCAGGAATTTTTGTTGGGAATGGCGCAGACATTTTCGGGTCGTTTGGCACAGCTGAAATTGGAATCTAGGCCCGTCATGGAGTGACAGGCCTGGCAGATTATGAAGAAAATCGGAATTTTGGAGAATCCTGCTATTTTCGCGAGCAGTTGATACAAATAGCATATCGCAAATTCAGCCTGGCGCCTTGCTGAAACTGTTGATCTCCCGACAGCCTCTTTTACCCTTTTGTGGAGCTTTTCTTGCGAAATTTGAGCTTATCGATAGCTAAAGCAATCTAAGTTATTTCGGAGAATATCTTTATAATGTTAACTCGAAGGTGTGCACTACTCGAAAAATTACTTGCGTAACGAAGGATGGTTTCGGCGCTTCGATATGCAAGATCTTTTCGCTTCCCCCCGCATCCGTCGATGGGTACCTGAAGAAACACTCGCTACTTCGCCTGAAGTCATCCTTGAGCGAGGAAATGGGCGCCTCTGCTTGGTCAAGAGTCTTGCCAGAGCCCCACTTTCCGTCATCGACAACACAACGTCATGGGACTTGGACTCGAAGGGCGGTACTTTTCGAGATGATATCACGGGAGCTCAGCTCATCAATCCAAGGAAAAAGAAGGAAGAAGGAAGAAGGAAGAAGGCCGGAGTCGGCGTGTCTGGGAATCGGAAGTACTGGTTTAACCTAAGACAGAGTATCTCTGACTCGATGACTCCGTTAATGCTATACCATGTTGACATGCTAGCCGGTTTGTTGCCTTCCTTCGAGATGGTGTGCCGTCTCAACAGCCATCTTTAAGACCCTCCTTCAAAGGCACAGTCTCGACTTGTCCGAGCAAATGCGATTCCCCACCAGCCACGAACGATATATACCAAAGGAATAGCGATTCTTCAGACCGTTTAGATCCCTCACGCGGCCCGCTCATACGCAGGTACGAGACTTTATTTCTTCGATCGCCGGTGAGAAAGGCTGACGGCATCAGGGGGCTCTGTCGTGAAGAACCGGGGTGTTTGATCAGACCAGAGAATCGACTTTTTCTACGCTTTTGGCGCAGGTTTCCGTCGTCTGCAGACTGGAGTCTATTTCTGATTCTGCTTTAATAGATCAGGCCGTAGCGGTCTTTGGAGCCTTATCCTTCGTCTTATCCAGGTCGGGTTTCTTTTTCTTCTTTGAGTAGATATATCATATTCTGAGGGGTTCTGTTGTACGTCATATAGTCCATATCGTGGTGGTTGGTGGTGGCTGTCGTATAAAGTACTAAAGCATATCAGCAGGCTTGCTAGCCTCTTTTCAACGTCGCCCGCAACACATCCACTTCCTCTTCCTTCTTGAACCTTCTTTCCTCTCCCCGTTCGACAGCTTCAACCAGATATCATCTCTACGACGATACCTCTGTTTCTTTCACCTAGATACAGCTTCGTATAACCATCTCCCGCTCTCCTAGAATCATCTCCAAGCTTGTATCCCTCCTCACCTCCATCTCTGTCGCTGCGGAATCAACCAGCCTTTCTCTCGTCACCTTCCACGTCCTCCACCGACTCCAACCCCGCATCAAGCAAACATATATTCCGACTCACGACTTGACGAGCAGCACCTTTTGCTAGTAGCTAGTAATAGCCATGTCGTACCGAGACGGGGGAGGGTACGGCCATGGCGGCTACCACTCTGATTTGCCCCCTGCGCAACTCGGTGACATCAGCATAGATCCGGACGAGTTCCCCGCTGTAGCTCAACATCTAGCAGGTCTTCACATAGGCGGTAGCTCAACAGGAGGATCCACTGGATACCCAGAGGATGGTGCCCGACACATATTTGTTGGATCTAATGGCCACTACTACACAAACGAGGTACCAACTTCGACCGCGACATACAGCGGATATGGGTACATCCCAGCCCCAGAGAGCAGTACTTCTGCACCCCCACACGCATTTGCTGGAGCTCTTCGTAGCCCCGTCGACTCTTCTTCATCATTCACAGGTATGGGATATACTTACGGCTACTCTGTGGGCCCACTCTCCCCTTCAATGAATACCCCTCAGCCCTCACAGCTTTACAACACCACGGCACCGGGAACTCCGACAATTCAATATTATCCTCGGCCGTCGTTCCCGTATAACATGAGCCCAGCTCCAGCTTCTGCTCAAAGCCCTTTCCCACCACCAACGCAGCTATCACTGCCTCCAGCATCACCATCGGTCGCATCAACCCCTTCCCTCCCACGGCCAGAAGGCCTCTTTCAAAACAGGAGATTCAGCTATGATGACGGTACAGCTGCGAATCTGCACAGTCACATACGCCATTCCTACGATCAGTACATGCAAGATTACGAAGGTACGTCTAACGGCCTCGGCCATTGCCTCTGATAAGGTTCAACACGAAACCAGAAGCGACTCTAGACGAATCCCTCGATCCGCATGTTGCTGCGCTCCTGTTGTGCTAGTGTTTCATGCTTGCTTTCTTTTTCTTTTTAAAATGATTTCATATTACTGGATTTGATATTTTAGAAGCCATACGTGTGGACTGATTTGGTTCTTATTTAATATAGCACGAGAGAGATACGACAGCTTTGCCACACATGATGAGCCGACTCGAGGACGAAGACCTGCTGCCAACTATTATAGACCATCTGGCGAGTATACCGTCCCGGCACCAGCTGGATCCATCCCACGGAATTCAACAAAAACTCCCGGTCATGGTGGTGATGCTGGGCCAAGGAGACCTCCCTTGGGGATTGCCGCGGTCCATCAGACCAGACCCCCAAACTCTCGGCACAGTTCTTCGGAGAGTGGTGATGCCGAACCACCTTATCCCTCTGGACCTTATGATGAGTACGGAAATCCTGGAAGGCCCAAGACCTCTAAATCGAGACCTCATTCATTTTCATACCCTGATCGCTATTACAAACTCGGCATTGAAGCCGATGATCATGACCCACGGTCATCGTCCGGGTCGCTAGGCGGTTCTGGTGTCAGACATGGAAGCACTACCATGGTGACACAACCGGATAGATACCATCGGGATAGCTATGCCGATCGCGGTGCTATAATCCATCCGTCTAACTCGCGAGTGGGGAGAAGCTATCATCCAAGAAATCCTCAAGATAATTCGGAGGGCACAGTAACTTACATCGCGACAGACGAATCGGCAGATGAGCGACGTCGTCGCCACCGATCGAAAAGTCGGTACAGAGGTCAAACTCCAGGTCCCGATTCTGAGCGACCGTACCCCTCTGAAGATGGTCCTAGGGCTTACAGGATCGTCACCAAAAGCCGTCCTGCTTCCCCATCTCCACCACCGAGACGTGCAAAATCACGAAGAAGACACGCCTCTCCCTCCCCAGATGGCTACCGATCGAAATCCCATTTGAGATCTAAATCACGTCCTCGGCCTGAAATCATCCAGTCCACACGACCCGAAATCCTTCAACAGCCGCGACCTGAAATTATCCAATCTACGCGATCGACTCGAACCGAATCTCCAAGAAGAGGTGAAACACCCGGCTCTTCGAGACCGAAGACGCCCATGCCAGAACCTAGTGGCAGTGACCTGGAACAGAACTTGAGACTCCGAGAAATTGATCGTGAGCTTGATAGAATTCAACGAGATCGAACTAAATTGGAGAAAATGAGTCGTGAGCGTGAGGTTATGATGGAGACATACCGAAGACAGCAGGAGGAGGAGATGATGATAAAACAAGCCCAAGCTGCAGAGGAAAATCTCGGGAAAGAACCAGAGCGACGTCATAAATCTCGTCATCGTGCCAGTTCCAGAAGCACTAGTAATGAACGAACCGAGCGCGATACCGACAGAGAATCTCGCAAGGAGAAAACAAAAGAGAAAGAGAGGAGTCGAAGAGATAGAGAGAAAGATAAAGACGGAGAAAGAGAAAGCCGCAGAGATAAAACCCGCGACAAGAAAGAAGAGCGTGAGAGGGATAAGGTTAGAGACAGTTATCGGGAAGAAGAAAGGAGTCGCGACAAGCGAAGCGAAGAGCCCCCACAGTCGAAACCTGAACCTGCTAAGGTCACTGATCCCGCTCTCGCCAATCCAATGGTCGAGAATCTCAACCCCCGCCGTGAGCGAGCTGGTATCCAGCCTGGACAGAGCTTTATTCGTCCAGATCTCATGTGTGCGATGAATGCGCTTGGCCTGTGCATAGTAGAACAAGACCCCTCAGACGACCATGCTCACAACAGATTGCTCCGGCTTGACTGTGGTCATGGATATCACGAAGATTGTCTTCGCAGCACCATTTCCAGCAAAGAGAGAATCCCAATGGATCAAGTCGATTTGGAGGCGGAAAAACTCTGGTGCGAACGGTGCAGGAATGTGTATGGAAAGAAGGCTGGAAGATAAAGCAACGATTCTTCTGGGGCCTATTTTCGCCTATCTTGGCATCTTTTATCTTGGTTCTGATTTATGAAAATTATGGATATTTGGTTTATATTGCGGTGGAAGGGTATGATATTTGATATGCATGGCGTTGGTACGATTATGACGACCAGAAAACTTGTGCTTCTTTGCGCATATTTCATATCTCATGTCTGATGGTTTCTAGGAGGATTTATACTGTGGTGCGATCGTAGAAAGGTATCGGCGTCAAAAAAAAACCTCTCCTCAATTTTCTTTCTTAATCTCCTCCGTTTTTATTTTGCACGGCATTTAATTTGTTTTTCAGCGGCTTTCCATTTGTCCTTATTTCTGCTCTATCCGTTCAATTCTTGCATCTAAGAGTTACCTTTCGTCGTTGTCCAAAATACTCTGCTTCATTTATCAATTTATTTTTAAACCATTCTGTTTTTCTTTGTTAGGTTACGTCTTATACATAGTATTCTCTCTTTTATTAGTATTTTCATGCCATGCTCTCTCGTTGTTCTCGCTCCATGCAGCTCGAATGACCTAAATTTTAGCTTTTATATGAAAGCCACTAATCTTTTATTGTGTTTTGATGTTGATGTAGCTATGGGACTGAGAAAAATTGTAATATTAGGAGTTTTTATAGTGTGTTTCCTTCATTTTATATACTAGCATGACAGGCATCTATACCAGCGCGCTCACCGTAATAAAAAAGTAGATGTATCTATTTCCAAATGGGCTCTTCTTACGGACACTGGTTGCGTTTTTGGTCACAATCTCTTTCATGAACGCCAAGGGTACATCTTGAGAGGGAGGTTGAAATACTGCATCCGAATCCTAAAACCGATAACTTGGGAAATCCATGCAATTGTAAAGGGAACAAGATACTTCATAGATATAAGAAGAAGGGGGGAGAACTTGGTTTCATTATTTTCGGTGGCCATCGTTTGTATCTTCTGTTGAATGTGCGAAGGTATGTTTGCGCGGTGATTTCCCGATTTTCGAATTCTCGCAGCCGCACTCCTGAGCCAGCTAGCTGACTGTGTTACCGCAGACTATAAAATCTAAACTGATACCCAAAAGATCTCACTACAAGATATCTATTTCTATCAAACATGCCGAAGAGGACTTTTTTAAGGTCACGGAGCTCGGGGACCTCAAGACCAAATGGTGGGGAGAAGCTTGGGAACCCACACATCCCGAATAGCGAGAAAAATGATCAGACAAAGTTGCCTCCTTTCTTCAGTCTCCCCATGGATATTCTCGCCATAATCCTGAAATATTTATCTTTTCGGGATCGCATCACACTCTCATTAACTACAAAAGGTCTTTCGCACATTCGTCCCAAGTACAAACTTCCTTCTCAGGTAGCAAACCGCGACACGAGTTCAATCTCCCCCCAACTACCAGAAGATTGGGCAGAAGCACAGTGTGCTTCACGAATAGTCCGGAGATTTTTACTTCCTCCCGCCGCGTGCGAATCCGTACCACCTGAAGGATACAAATGTCCATATTGCTCTCACAGACTCTGCTCACCGTCTGACTGCAACTCAGCTCTGCTTCTAGATAGTGCGACAGGCGTTTTCTTCCGTCCGTCGCTTTATCCTGTTGATACCGCCAAATTTAAATATTCTATACCGCAGAAGATTCGAAAAGAAGGTGAAATCGACAACGAAGACCAGTCTTTTGAACATGGGGATTTTTATTCAACAATATGGTGCGAGCATCACCGCTGTCCGCGAGAGCTGCTTAGCAATTATAAAAAATATTTCGGCGAAGAAAACGATAATGGAGCTTTGAGGTTTCTTGGAGAACACACCGATCCGTACCGGTGGTGCGCGGTGAGATTGTGCCGACCGGCGGGGCCTATGCTCCGGGCGCGGTTTATGGTCGGAGAGAGGCAGCAGTATCCTCTAGCTATCTTGGCTGCAGCAGCGGGACTCAAAGCAACAAAGAGGGAAGAAAGACCTAGATTGAATATGCCCTACGGTCTTGGTCGTACGGGTTATAAAAGCAAGATGGCAAAGCACGAGTGGCCAGAGCCGATGTTCGAAAGAACTTTCTACGAGAGTTTCTGTAACCATTGTCTTTTACCAATCACGACTAGGTATCCTTCAGGAGCAAATTGGGCAAGGACCTCCACGACCTGGGAAGGTGCTGTTTGCCAATGTGTATCGCCTCCCCGGTATAGATTTCGCGGTTGTCATCGTTGTGGCATGGTGAGTGTCAAGTTCAATATGGTCGAGGCGTTCGATGTATACCACGATAAACCAAAACAAAATGAGAAAGTAGGCTGGCCTAGTGAGACTAGCGTGGAGAGTAGTATACGTCGACGAAGCTTCTATCTCTACCTTGCTACGGAATGCGATTTGGTTTCGATGTCGAGCGGCCCCGATCCACAAAGATTGCAGCCGGTTGATGTTGTGGACATGGAAAGGTCATTGAGTATCGTTCGGGGCCTGGATGTTCGACTCCCGGTCCGACCTCGAATTGGTGTACAAGACTTACCATATAACGTAATACGGCAGATATTGGAGCACTGCAATGCTCTTGAAAACAGTGGATACCGGTTAATCGTACTTCAAACAAGTTATATGTTTGTTAAAGCGTGGTTCAAGACGGAGGCGCGCAACCGAACTCGTGAATATCTTGATGAGTCGACTTGGGGGGATGCTACTAAATGCTGGCCGCAAGTGCGAAAGCTAAGGGATACGGATTGTATATGGGGTCACGATTGAATTGGGATATCGATAATAAAGATATTTAAGCTGTCGATAAAATAATAACGCCTGCGGTGTATAGTTTAATGCGATATAAACTATGGCATATATGCAACGCTTATCGGTATGAATGTGGATTTCATCTCGGAACTTTTCTTGCGCCCGTCCTTAGTATGCGTGCAACGGGTTTATATGTTTCGAGGCTCAGGTTTAGCAATTTTGAGAAAATCCATCCATCGGTTTTAGTTTTATCCATCGCGATTTATAAATATATTGCAGCATAGCAACTGCTGTCTCTTCGTGGACATGAAAATTGTCGGCCTTGTGAGCCTTGCCCTTCGCGCACGGCACCAGCAACATTGCAAGGCTGGACATTTAGTGTCTGAACGTTGCAATGGGACCACTCACGTGATTACAGTGTCTATGGACTCAATGAAATATAAAACTTGAACTTGAGCCAAGATTGAAGTGAATCCGCGTTTCCCCAAAAATATTTTTGTCACCGTAAAAAATCACCATCGCCAGATCTGGCGGGCGTTCAGGATGCTCAAGGCCGCATTTCAGAAGCTTCAGCTCACCGAAGCGAACCGCCGCCAAGGAAAAGGGTCTTCACAAACGGACCTCATCCAATCTCCCCTATTGAATCTCCCTCTTGAAATATTCATCATCATTGTTGACGAGTCGGACCTCAGCTACCAGGACCTGATTGCGCTCTCGTTGACCACAAAACGATTCCGCCATCTCGCACCAGATCCCATAAAGATCACGGATGAATCAACATGGCTGGAAATCGAAGCGGCAGCCTGCGTCTCGCGTACTTATCAGCGATTTCTTAAACAGTCGCCAATATCGTGCACCTGTACCAATTCTAAACTATCACCTTTTAAGCCGACTGTCAAGACCCACGACTGTTTGTTCTGTCTCCAACCGCTCTGTACCGACCCTTCATGCGAAACCGCGCTTTTCCTCGATGTTGCTACTGGGATATTCTTCCCCGCGTCGCTTTATCCCACCGCCACCGCCAAATTGATGTGCTATCCCGACCGCTTGAACTCGCGCTCTAAATTTGTTGATTTCTGCGACAAACAGGCCACCCCGAATCTGTACACACCAGGTGCTGCCTATTCGACAATTTGGTGCGAACATCACCGCTGCCCCAGAGATTTGCTCCAAAAACTACAATATCCTGAGCAATTCGGAACGAGCATTAGGAAGCTCGGGACCAAGTTATTTCGGAACAACGTCGAACCAGCACAGAAACTCCAATTCGAATGCTCCTGGCGGGCTGGAAACGGGCTGGTCACGCAAGATAAGCCGATTCTAGAAAAATGGATGCAGGGCAGATTTTTGGCCGGGTATCGCGATGTATCTCGAAATTCGAGTATCACCCAATCTGTTGAAAAAGACGGACCTATGGATCATGCCAAAATCGACGAGTTGGTTACTACGGGAAAACTGGAGCCGGTTTACGAAAAGTTCTTTTACGACTTGATCTGTCTGCATTGCTTCAGGGTTTTACCAAGGGCCCGACGATCGCTAACTTTTGCGAATGGCTGGAATACTTATTCTTATTACGCGAACACTTGCGTCTGCGACAGGAAGCCATTCGGGGACGGCTGTATCCGATGCGGTGCTACGACAGTTAAATACACTTCCATCGAAGCATTCGACCCTACAACAGATATGAACACGCCGGGAAACGCTAATGGCAAAGAGAAGAAGGGATATAGATTTTACATCGCTACGGAGCACAAGCTGGAAACCCAGTACCCAGACGCTAGGATTTGCGCTGGAGCGACCAAGAGTAACCCGAACGGCTCGAACCGAGGAAGCATAGACAAAGAAGGGTCTCTCTACGATGACGAAGACTGGGATGAAGAAGATTGGCGTATCGAAGGCAAACGACAAGCAGCATATCATACCGTACCATGGAAAGGCTATACATCTAAAGGCAACCTACCATCCAGGGATTTCGAGAAACACAGAGTTGTTTCACGCAATGCAGCCAAAGAAACCCAGCTTTACAACATTGTTCGTGGAGAGGCGATACTGCCATTGCCTCCACGAAGCAAGATTGGAATCCAGAATATGCCGTATAGTATTTTGAATCGAGTCCTTCAGTATCTCGTAGTGAAGGAAGACCGAATTCAAACGATCCATACGATGTCGTATGACATTTTGGAGGGGACCTACCCGTTTTTGAAGGCTTGGTTTGGGTATAAAGCGCTGGAGACTGCGAGATATCTTATTGAGAAAAAGGAGTAACAACTCTTTTACTAAACCCTTCCTTTGTTGGTGGTATTATGGTTCTCGAATTGAGGGGGGAGAAATGGCGTTAATTGATGTAAGAGATAATTGAACAAGAATGACATGGCTATGAGTCCATGTAATTACAATAAATAATATTGAATTTCCATCTGTTTTGGTGGCGAGACTAGCGAAGCGTTTGAGTAGCGGGCGTCGTATATATGGTTCTTAGATTTTTGTTGCCCGTGTCGTGAGAAGTATATCAACACAGATCTTGTCGTATTTAGGATTTTCCTGGCTTATCCGTTTATAATGCCTCGTTTTCGAACTTTGAATGTTTTTCTTTTCGAGAGATACCCGAGTACTTGAACGCTTGAATCTTAATTGCCATAGGCTCTCAAAGATATAGATATAAATACTCAATCGATTTAAGAGTATGCAAAGTATTCTAAATTGTAGAATGTCGACATGACGCAGAACAACATATATTAGAGCGGTATAAACACATTTACAGTTGCGATATCTCAACTTGTGCAGTTATTGTTCTCCCATCTCCATCCCTAGAACCTCAAGAGGCTCATAGGCGCGATCAAAAATAAAAGGCTTCTGACCAAAATTCAATTTGAAATGGCAATTGTTATCGTGTACAGCTACGGCCGGGTAATACCGCGAAGCTGTCGATATTTTTGTCGCGATGCCTAAATATTCTCCATTGAGTGTAAAAAACACAAGGCCAGATCGTGTGTCAAAACCACAACCTACGGTGTCCACTCGACCCTTTCTACCAGCTTGGCGGTCAGAAGGACCGTACGGAGTATTGTACCCTAGGTAACCGTTAGGGATATGGATGAGGCCGTCCCAAAAGCTAACTCCGTTTTCGGTGCCGAGGAGGGTGCCATCATATATCTTTGTGAGAGGTGTTTGTAACCCAATTGAACCATCCCTATTTCCAAAAACAATTTAAATCAGCGAAAAGAAGCCCAATACCATGCAATCGAACCTGGTTTGACCCCTCTTTTCCCTTAAGAAGTCCAACGAATATGAGAAAGCTTACCCATCTGCATCGATTGACTGTTTATCCATGGTCATTTCAAAATAATACCGGTGAGCTTCTGCTGGAATTGGGTGGTCCGCTAGGGCTAGATAAAAGTTCTTTTCCCAAAGTCCCAAGGGTTGATCGAATTTGGCTTACAGTTGGTCAGTTATTTAGCATAAAGTGCTTGTAGAGGAAGAATTTTACAGACTAATGTGCCAAGTTTCTAGACCATCATCACTTAAACAACCTAAACGTCCCACCTTATCTTTGGAAAGGCGCGTTGGAACTTTTGTCTTGCAGAGCGTGCCGTAAAAATCATCGTGCGGATACTCCGGAGCATGCAGGCGCAAGAAATCCATAGCATTCGAATGAATGGCAGTGTGGTATACAGTCCAGCCATCTTCATCAGGAAGGTCGAGTTTTAGAGGGTTGCTCTTCTGTTTAAGGAAGTGAAGAAGAGAACTTCTCTGGCCTCTGACCGCTGCATGTAGAATAGTTTGCGAGTCGAGTGCTGCTTCAGGTGTTCTCTCTAATAGTCTCAATAAACATCTTTCGCACCTATTGAGAAGCTCACGGGTCGCTGGTGTCTGACTGCTGAGTCGAGCTGATTTTAATAAGTATTTTGCTAGTGCTATATCTGTCACTGTTTTGCCGGAAAATGTTTTATTTGTGACGTCGGCGTTCAGATCTAGTAGAAAGTCAATCATTTCAAGATTTGATTTGTCGGCAGCAATATGAAGAGCGGTGAACCCAACGTCTGAATCCGCAAAAGCCAATAACTCTTCGATTTCTGTCTCGGTAAGTTTATGTATCAAAGATTTCGCTACTTCCACTCCACCCTCGGCACGAGCGGCGCAGCGATACAACAGACTCCTACCGTGAATATCCCGCTGGAAGAGATAACTATTATCGAGAGGATATTGCAGCTCATGGACGCGAAGAAGATATCCAATCAATTCTCCCTTCTGTTTCTTAACAGCTAGAGATAAAGGCGTTATCCCATGCAAATTTCCTCGTGTCGGATCGAGACCTGCATCTATCAGAACTTTAGCAGCAGCGACGAGGTCTAACTTTTTAAATAACGGCTCCTCTAAACAAATCATATGAAGACATGTATTCCCTTCATGGTCATCGTCATGAACATCTGCTCCTTTTTCCAAAAGCCACTTTAGACCTTCCACGTCGCCATTTACCGCGGCATAGCCAAGAGGTCCGCGACTGTTGTGATCTTGAGCATTAACGTCGGCACCGAAGTTACAGAGCATATTGAAGATTGCTTTTCCAGAGTCTTGGTATATGCGGATGACCGAGTCCGTTTGAACTTCACTCCTAGGTATAAATCGCCCCCCAAAGAGATGATGCAGCACTGTGCACCCTTCAACATCCGATGTTAGGAAACCTGCCTTATCTACTTTTTGAAGTATTAGTTCAAATAGCTGTAGGTTTCTCATATCGACGACTATTTGGAGCAGCGGAACTGAAACTGAGCTTTGGGGACACTGGGTGCTCGCTCTTGCCCGCAGAAGTATCTCTGTAGAACTGACATGGCTGGTCCATGAGATGGAGTTTTGATCTACCGCCGTGGCGTAAAGCTGGTTCATTGACCAACCTAATGCCGTCTCTCCAAACATATTCTTGGTTTCCACGTTGGCCCCGTAGCCTATTGCAGCTTTTAGAAAGTTCGGTTGTGAACACGCAACATGAACTATTGGCAGCCCTGGCTCGAGGAAGTGTGATCGATCTAGGTCCTCTACGCTTGCGATTTTCTCTTTCATTACGTAGTCAAGAATAAAAACCAGTCCGTATCTAGCTGCGATATGTAAGGGTGTTTCGAAAATGCGATGAAAACTCCTGTCGAGAAATTTAGGGTCTTCTATGCGCCGGGTAGCCAAGTGCCTTATTCTCAGACCCCACTTCTTCCAGTTTTGCGGCTCAATGAAGATCTTAAATTGCTTCCAGAACTCATCCCATTCCTTGCCCACTCGCTCTTCTGGAAGCCATTCTTCTTGGAGAAAACAGAGGTGCCTTTCCCAGTTGTCTGTTTCGTATCTCGATTCTTTGCGTACGATGGGGTTATCTAGGCTCTCGCTTGCCATTGAATAGCCTTCTTCTACGATGTCGCTGTTACGCCCGTCTAGGCCATCTAAATTGTTACTGGACTTTTCATCGGGGGAGTCATTGCGAGGTTGCGTTGCATGTTCTGCATGCAGTACCGATGTTTCTAAGACGTCCTCTATAGAAGGAAGTGTACTTCCTTCTCTCGGAACATCCGGCTCAGTTAGGCTCAAAATAGACTCTGTAGGGGAACGTGATATTTTGGTGGACTCTTCTTCGAGGGATCGCTCCTCAGGTGTCGGGGTTATGGTGGTGGCCAGTTTCACTGTTTTCGGATCTCCAGGAGTCGTACTATTGATTGCCAAGCTGTTGCTTTCCAGATTTTTATGCCAAAGGAAGTTGATATCGTCCTCGTATTTACTATCCCCCAGGGGATACCAGGGTACATAGCGGGATTGGAAGGTCGGATTGTTTAAAGCGTATACTGTGCGATAAAATTATGAGCAGGATACCGCCAAAGGGATTGGAAAATGAGGTTTCATACAAATACTTGTTGCGATAAAAAGGTGCGCTTCTCTTTTGTTGATAAGCTCTCGAAGGTTTGTAGCTTTTTGAGCAATATTTTCTTCTCAAAGTCCTATCCGTTAGAAGTTTACATCCAGAATAGGTTTAATTGTTAAAATAACATCTCTGCTTACTCGGGAGCACAACTATCCAATTTCCTGCTTGATTTCGAGTAAGAGTCGGGGTTTCTGCTTTTGTTTCCAATTCATCAAGCACCCTGGCCTCGTTCTGGATCCACTCTCTGACTGTTAAGTGGACATTTATGCTATCCGTCGCGTCATCGAACTGAAAAAAATCTCGACTGGCATTATAAAGATGATACTTTGTTTCCCTAATCTCAGGATCAGAATACGGATTGTATGGATCCTCGGTGTCAAGCTGTTTAGCCGTTCCACCATCCGGGCCAAACTCTGAACTGCCTTGCGGTAAAATATATCCTTCTTGCTTGGGAATATATATTCCTTTATAGTGTTCTATGATCTCCACAATAGAAACCTGGTCAACACTCCATATGACCCATTTGAGGGCAAACACAACCAGTTCCCTTTCATCAGGTGTCAAGATTTCAAGACTCCTTCGGTATAGCCCTTCCACAGCTGGTGGAAGCTGTGATAGCTTGGTTTCTAAAGTCGATTTAGTTGGTTGCTGTAGATTAGTAACTGCCATTCCTGCGTATGTAAAGTTGCCCTTCGCTTTGTCTTGAATTATATTCACTATACGTTCGAGTTCATTGTTGAAGTTATTATGGCCACTTTTTTCACCGACACGTCGGAGGACTATTGGCTCGACTTTATGCACAAGGTACATTTTCATATCTCTTTCGTTGTAGCGTTCGTCAACTAAAATTGTTGCTATATCTTTAGGGAGGTCAGAGGCATCGTTTGCTTTGTTAACGAGCGTGGTTCCGGCTATGCCGTCTTGGAGGAGCGACTCAATATTGATATTATCTCGAGTGGAACAAACAGCTTTGATGTTCCCAGTGGCTCTGCAAAGCTCTTTGAGGCAGTGCATAAGATTTCCTTGGATTCGATCCTCGCACTCGTCGACACCATCGACGACGATATAAACAGGACGAATTAGTAACTCGGATACTTTCTTAATAAGTGTTGTGATATATTCTGGCGTCCTGTCGTGCGCACCGTTACTAGAGCCTATACTCCCGGTTGAACTAGCACCAGGGCCATAAAAATCGGCCTTCTTTACCGCTTCTAGGACATCTAGACATTGTGACACCAATTCAATATCCTCGTTGAATAAGTTATGATGCAGAAGCTGCGAAAGAAGTCCTTTTAGGCAGTTATTTGTATATTGTGTCGCATCGTCACCTCTCTTAAAATAAAAGAAGAGCACAACGGGACTGAGTTCCACCGCCACAACTTCCATCAGCCGCTTCACGATGCAGGTCATTTTAACAGACTTTCCAAACCCTCTAGGTCCCTTTAAGCAGAACAATAGAATATTTCTATTTGAGGGATCCTCCCAAGCATTATAGGACGGCTCGCCGAATAGCCACAGCGACATTTCTTTGTAGTTCTGGCGTATCGGTTCGAATATCGATAAGAAGATTTTGTTGTATACTTCAGATGTTTGAAAAACTTCAAGCTTCTGTGCAAACTTTTGCCTGAGGTCTTCTTCTTGAAAGCGAGTTGTAATTTTATCTTCGATGGCTTCGATTTTGAGAGTCAGATCTTGGATCGCTGGAAACAAATCCGCACGAAGTTGATCAAATTGCCTGCCCAGTTTGACTTCAACAGAGGAAAGCTGTTGCATTACCACCTCCTGAAAAGCATCCGATGCTATTGATCTCAATTTCTGATACTCCGAGAGTAGCGTCTCAATCTTTTCTCGTAATATATTTGAGAAACATTCTTTGAATGATCTTAGGAAGCGATTGCTCTGCAAGTGGTAATTAGTATGCCACGAGAAATCAAGGACAAGGAACAAGAGATTGGGTATCGTGTCTATGATCTTTTGGTCGAATTCTGCCAATATTTCGCTTCTCTCTAGTGTAGCATTAACATAGCGGTTCTCATAGAGACGGCAGTTTAGAACTATAGTAACAATACTCTCGCAGCATTCGGATATCATTTCGCACTTTTCGAGGTCATCTGTTCCTATCTATATGATGTAATCTCAAGGTATTAGACAATTTATTGGATCTAATGTCATTTTGAACATCTCAACTTTTTACAAAGTCTAAATCGGGACCGAGGGAATCCTCACCTTGATTAAAATGCTCACAGCGCTCCAAGCAATTGAGACACTCTCGGGTGCGAACTCTAAAAATGTATCTCCCACATCCTTGATGGTTTTCAATAAGCCCAAAAGCTTTCCCGCAAAACGCCCTCCACGCTTGTTACTCCCGTATTCTTGGTCAGCCTTATTTTTCATAGCCAGACAAGAATTGATTGTTTTGTCTATACGATAACCACTTTGGAGGAAGTTGGCGGTGGCAGCCTCGGAGAATCGGCGGGATTTTCTCATTTCTGATAGGAAAAGTATCTGAGCTTTATCCCAGCAAGGAGAGGACGATTCAAACCCTTCTGGTGCTTGATGACCACTACCGTTTGGAAGGGCGATACTTCCACGTTTCGACGACATTGTGTTCCCTGCAATTGGGCGTTAGTGCCACAGTTAACTCGTTCCGACTCAATAATTCAAATATATAGTGCTGGCCTCGACCCTCGCAGATGGATCAATTCCTCCCTTTGTCCTCGCAGATGAGAGCAATCGATCGCGACCGAGCGGGGCTGCAGGCACAGCTAAAGCTCCAAAAATCATATGATGCAATTCTTCTTTTGAGCCGCCGCGCGCTGGTGCGCTCTAAAAGTTGTGGGCGATTGCGACGTCGAGCATATGTACATGGCGCGCCGCGCGCCCCACCTCGACGGTTGGAGTAGGTGTTTGCGAATTCACGGGTCAGCCTCAGTCCAGACCATCCAAAATTTAGCAACTGAAGAATACTAACTCTAACAAGCAACAAAGCTGCAGTTAAGTGGTGCATTAGAGTTATCAGTGTCAGCATATTCCATCATTCGTGCATTGCCATCCAAAGCCCTCTTCGTTGCATTTTAGGATTTGCAATCGCAACGCTAGTCAATTTTGTATGCGAATCTATATAAGCACTATTTCTAGCTTTTAAAAGAGGGGTGTTTGTTTTCCAATATTCTACACAAATCTTCGGACCAATTCCGCTAATTTCCTGCCAATAGTTGTTAAACATGGCGCCTTCTAGTGTGCCTACAGAGATTCTCCGACATATTGGGAACTACGTAAGTAAAGATAAGTCTAAGAATATTCGAATGTCGACGCGAGGTTGGGATGCAAGTACTTTCCAATCTAGATTATTCCTACATTTTTTGCCTAAGAGTCCTATAGTCTGGTAGTACCAATCTAATATCTTCCAGCTTCATGAGCCTGATGTCGCTAGGCTATCTAGATGTTCCCGTAGATTCCAAGATATTTTTACTCCTATTTTATATAGGGGTCTTGAGCTTCGAGTTGACATTTTTAGTATATGGACCCAGGGCGTGGATACACCCAATGTCATTTGCAAGCTGTTCCCCAAGGCGATCTTTACCCTCGCGTCTCCAGAACCCCTCAAAGCAGCCAGCAATCTTTCATTATTAGGACGGATTTCCTCCCTCCAGCATAATGAGTGTGAAAATGAGTATAGATACCAGGATGATATTGATGATTATGAGGATTACGGTGGTTACAATGCATGGGCCGGTGTCGGGCGCCTGAGAGTCGAGCAAGCGGCAGCAGAAGCCACCCTTCTCAAATTTATCAAACAAATACCCAACGGTATTCTTCAAAGCTTCGAGTATGGACACTTTTCCAGCCCTTAGAAATTTCTTGTAGCATTCGTTGCTCTACAAAATCTTTCTGCTTACCACGTAAATGCACTCAACAGGTACAAAATCGAAGCGGTTTTGAGCCGGCGGATTCTCCTCGACGCATTACAATCACAGCAGAATATCATCTCACTCCACATATCGTTCCCGATTGCACCTTACCTAGACCCTAGAGTGGCGGAAGCCGATTTGATTCAAATCCAATTTCCAAAATTAAAACATCTTTCCATTGAGGAAATACAGGATTATAACGAAAAAAAGATTCTGGAGCGAATTCTACATACATCTCCGAACATCTGCGAAATAAATTTAATATTTAGCCGACATCATTACAATGCGGCAACAGACTATCTTCCGACGGTGATAGCTCCGAGGCTGGCCTGTCTCAATTTGAAAGTTTTAAAACTAGCAAACGCAATATTATCACAGGAGATACTGGGGATATTCGAGAGACTAGAGGAACTACAACTCTATGACTTCCACATCCCAGAAAATATAAGTCTTGGAGACGGGGCAATCTCACTCAAGAAATTATTTATCAAGTCGCTACCCAACTACGCAAATTTCTATCGCGATGAACTAATGGCGAAATTAAAACCTGGGTTAGAAAGCTTACATATGATCATTGAACATGTCAACCAAGAATCGAATGATGAGTTTGAGTCTCGCGAAACAGCACCAATTCTTCCAGAATACATTTTAAAACATCAGAAAACACTGAGACATTTATCCCTCTTCGAGATGAAGCGTTCTGAAATGAGCTTTGCAAACACGCTGCATATTTGTAATGACGAGCTTGAACTCTTCAAAGGCTTGGAGTTACAGGAATTTGCTACGGCTATCAAATTCAACTATATGGAGGTCCGAATATCTGCTTCCATACCACGAGCAAGTTCGTTTCAACTAATGGTCCAAACGAAAAATAGGATCCGATAAATGGCATTAAATACTTGGCGATGGTTGATGGTCTCCAGTATCAGCATTATGGTGTCCTCCAAAAGCTATACGTTATTCCCGATACTGAATCCTTCGTCTTTGGTGAATTTGTGTTAGGGCAAAAGATCAATCGAGATTTAGATCCAATGAGAGCTATAGCGTATCGAATCGCATATCTTGTACTCACCAACATTGCGCATTACGCCACGGAGGTTCCACGGATCCAATATATTATCGTTGGTTCCGGAGATCCATTCTCTGGACAGAAGGTGTTCAAAATCTCTTGGCTGAAACATACGCCGCCACTTATGAGAGGTAGCGGGAGGCCAGGAGATCGATATCTGTTTGTCCTAAGTCCGTCTTATAGTATGCATGACCTCAAGGGCAAAGGCGTTACATTCCATTGCGAAGAAGGGACAAAATTCGACTATCAGATGCACAAAAGACATAGAAGCTTCTGGTAGACCATGTTCGGAAGATAACCCCCCGAAATTAGGACGTTTGCGGTTAATGTGGTCATTGAATGCGTTACATGAATACATGCGAAGTTCAAGATACCACAGCTTACGATCGCGATCAAATATTAAAGATATTTATATTTAGCGAATTAGCAAGATGAAAGGGCCTCAAGTCGCCAAGCTACTTCCCGGTATCTCACTTAATACTGATAACGAATTTACTTCAAATGAACGACATTGAGCTTGATTTAATTTGGTTGTAGCCTCGAAACTACCGTTGCTTCGTGTTCCTGATTTCATATTTATTATTCTTGTTCTTGGTCAACACCATTTTGCGTTTGCTGCTAGGTTTATACCAGGCGGCAGGAACTGACATTGTCGTGGGCAGCTGTGGCACAGTAAATGTTACACACCCTCCCTCCTTCTGTAACTGCCGTCAAGTCCGCCAGGATCTATATTATTGATAAATACCTCTATTTAAAGTCTACCTCCCCTCTTCGGTGATCCAGTGTTATCTCAACCTTCGAAACTATTTCGAGATCTCAAGATCCATATCCACTCTGGATCCTTGCTGCGATTCTCGTAATCTCAAGCCGGCAAGTCCAGCGCCTTGACAAAAAATCATTCGAATTTAGGATCGGCTTATTTGATTTCTACCTCGAATATCGATGCCATAGGCTGTTTGAAAAGATGTCAAACCCCACCGAACTACATAACGGTCTTTTAGAAGCCTTGCCGGTCGAAATTGTCACGTACTTGATTGAAAAGGTAGACATGATTCTCCCGTTCGTATTTGGCTTCGTGCTTTGGGTTTGGACATATCAAAATCTAACACAACAACACAAAACGTGAAGGTCATTGAAGATGAGAAATCATTGTCCGCACTCTCGCAGACTAGCCGATTATTAAGATCTTTCGCTCTCCCAAGGCTCAGGTCATACAAAGTGGTCTTAAATATCAGCGATAGTCTGAACTGGAAAGAGAGGCCAAGTGAAGCATATCAAATAATCCAAGATTTCAACTGCGAACGCAATTTCCGAATTCCGTCGTACGTTCGAGTCTTAGAAATCAGAGACAACTGGCCGGACAAGCATACAAAAGGCGAATCCGATCTACGGCCGTTCGTCGACGCGCTTTACACATTTATTAGCAAATGTATCGGACTCCGAAAGTTTTTGCGTGATGGATACGAGCACGATAGCCTTGACTCTTATCGTCTAGTCCGGAGGTTGCTCCAGCTACCCAAGCTAAAAGTCTTGTGTCTTAAAATCCACCAAATCGCCCAATGGCGGTATAATGAGACTCCAAGATTCGAGGAATATGAGATATTTAGCACTTTCTGGGATAACAGGACACCTAAGGGCCTGGAATGTATCTCGCTCGCACTTCCCATGGATATGGCGCGACCAGGATGGAATGATATCTGGCCTCTCTGCGCAGAAATCCTTATTTCGAACGTGGAGACATTGAAACATCTATGGGTCGATGGACCTGACCTTGAAAAGATCGCTGCTGTTATGGTTTCGGGTTCTCTCGCCAACCTTAGACTTGAAAGTCTTCGATTCAGAATGAACTTCAATCCAACGAAATTTCGAGCAGTACTCGGCCTCACAAGCTTAGCTTCATTGCAACATTCAAGGTCTGACGAGAATGCAAGTACTAATCTTCGTCGCATCGAATTTCGAGACTTCAATCTGGGCAGACGGTACGAAAGTACTGCTGAGATGCACTTAACTGCTTCCATCCTACAGTATATGCGAACTCCAAATTTGAAGCGATTCCAAGTGTTCGGTGGGAGAGACCCGATTCATCTCGGGGCAAATGCTGGAGCCCCGTCCCCTCAACCTGATCTAGAGCACTTGACCGCCTTTAAAGGACTTGAATTTGCAGATTTTCAACGTGCCGTCAACACGGCCTCGCTTTTTATCAACCTTGACACAGTCTCCCAGAATCATGGCAAAACTTTACGTACCATAAAAATGGACGCCTACTCTTTTGATTCATCTCTTCAATATTTACTAACCGTTTCCACGGAATTTACTTTTGATTTTCTTAAAAGAATTGAGCTGACGCAAGACAGGACTTGTTTATGCGTAAGTATCTCTTCCTTTTTTTGAAACCCTAAACGAATCTTGTTTAACATATATTATATATCTCCGCAGCCCTCTCTTAAGACCCTCTTGAAAATAATTCCATTCCGTCCTACGATCCAAGAATTCCATATCACAATGTGTGATCCATTATTTAACCAATATGCATATTTATACCCCATCGTCCTCCCTCAAAGACTGCTAACTCCAATCTACTCTACCGCGTTTTACCTCCACAATATTCGCTCTGGAGTCAGATCTTCAAATTTCATTTGTGAAAACTCCGAGTTGTATCCTTCAACTAGGGTTGTGACTCCTTATAGATCCATGCTGGGTGAATCAGGATGCGATACGCTGCATGTTAACACGTACTTGAGTGGGATGTTTTATAGTCGCCGGCTTAATTCAGAGGTTTTCAAACATCCCGAGCCGCAGCGAGAGACTCCTGTAGATTTATTCGGGGATGTTGAGTTATTTCATTTGTTTGCGACAGCGAGCCTGGAGAATTTGGAGCTGTTCCAGTTGGAATACGTGCAAAAGTCTGGAGGAGATAGGCAGGCCAATATCAAGAGGTCAGAGGATACTTGGAGAAAGGTGGATGGGGAGTGGTTGCACGAAGAGCAGATAACACCGCTGCTTCCTTGGTAGTTCGAATCTGTCTGCACATACGACGATCAAATAAGAGACAAGAGTTACACGCATGGAGTACCATCCGTGCTTGAGAAGACGAGTATTTGGAATTGGTTAGGCAGATATCTCGCTGGCCTTTGATAAATACACACTAGGCGCTTTTTTTGAAAAGAAATATAAAAAAATAGCCGTATCTCAATGCGGCCTGATCGTTTGGATAAAATAGTCTAGAAGCATCTGGTAAAGTTAGACTTAGAGGAAACCCGGGGCAATTCTCAGTTTGTCTGTCTTCAATGGCAATACATTGTAAATGCCCATGTCCTCGATGCAATCAAACCATTCGATGTCTTTGGTACCATGGGTAAAGTTATGGACCGTTGGAAGCCAGTTAATCGCGACCATTGGTAGAGTGTTCTTGCGCCATTGGATCGCGAAGAGCATTTCACTTTTTTTTCCATCTTGAAATCCGAAAATAAGATATCTTAGACTTGAGCACGTGTGATTGCTACCGAGAATGTCTTCTAGACGTTCAGATATCCTAGTGGTCAATATTGTCCGATTTATCTCTTCGTCATCATAGAATTCATCTAGAAAACCTGACCAAGATCCTGGAATGACTTGAAGGATCTTCATATGGCTCATCAGCGAAGCGTGAGGCTTGAGTTCCATAAAAATATATCCCTATCCGATATGTCATCATTAGTATATCCGTTACAAAAGTTTTTGTCCTACAGTTCAAAATATATCCACCGAAGACCAAGAAGAAACCTCGTACCGGCATCGCACCAATAAAGACCTCCATAGCAACTGAAAATTCCGTGAGATTGCAACTCTCGAGAGTTGGACGAAGATATCCCCAATCAGACCCTTCCTTTCGAAACCAAGTAGGTTGGCTACCTTCACGATAGTAATCGTGTAAAGCGAGTTTCCGTAAAGTTTTTGAGCGCTTTTGAATATCAGCCTTCCTAAGCTGGTATGGATGATGTCCGTCTCGAAATTTATCCTCACAATCCTGGAAAAAAACGCGATGGTGTTGAATCACCAATATCAGTGGCTGGAAACCCGGCTCAAGAGACTCAATCCAAACTATAAGTTCGTCAAGATCATGGGGTTCGTCGTCGGCAACGACATGAACGTGGCGTAACTGAAGGTATCCCGGGATAGAAATAGAGGACCAACCACGGCAATGACGGAACGTAATAGCTTTTAGTGTCTCTTTTCAAAAGTCTTCTCGAACGCCTAGCAAAATGGGAAATTAGAGAGCGCCAGTGACTTGATACTAGACAATTGGCCGAGAGGACGATAAACAGCAAGTTCAAGCAAATCTCCTATGCTAGTAAATGCTACTGAGCCAAACTCTTTTTCGAGGCTTTCATGATGGGCTGTCGGAAGTTCTTTATTGAAATCTTCTATAGCAACGGTCTCCAAATCTACTTCTCTCTGCATTCCCGAGTTGGTTAACAGCCCGTAAACTAGCATTAAATGGCTAGTCTTAGCTTCTATTCGGTGGACTCGTAGTCTTTGTAGGTTTGGACACCGGACACCGAGATAGTCCCACTAGTTTATCTCAACTATATCTGATTTTCCGAGGAACAAGGAGAAGGTGACCAAATTAATGTTAATCTTCATGATCGACGGGAAGAAACTTTGGGGTAGCTTGCTAGGAGTGTTCCACCTATCGTTGAAGCTTATTAGCTAAACTCAATGGAATTGACAGTAACTGTAATGGAAAGTGCATACTGCAGAGTTATTAAATTCCCCTTAGCTGATAACGCCCGAAGCCACCTAATGTATGTGTTAACTCCCTTTTCAACTCCCTTTTTTTGGCAGCTGCAAAGCGAACTGTAATTTTGGAGCGACTCCTGAATAATAACGTGTTTAACATGGCATAATGACTCTAGCTCAGTAGTGAATGTAAAATCTCGTGGGCTCAATCTCTGAGTACAGAAGGTCGAGCACTTTGGAGCCAAATCAAGTAAAATAGTAGTGTATAAATGTGGCAGATACAAGTTAGAGAGTGTCTTGCTGCATCGAGCCAAACTTGCTAGATCTTTCTTTCGGAGCTTAAGAAATAAACTAGCACATATTGAACTATATTTAATGTTATCAGATGGTTGCTAACCAAAGAAGCGATCTCAGCCGTAATCTCAGCAGGATATTTCTCAAGAGTAGTGTCGGCATCCGTAGCTCAATCGCCTTTGGAAGAACGGTATCGTCATATCCTTCACCAAAGAGATGATATATGTACGCACCAGATGTAGCCATTTTGGAACAAGAAAACCAGAGGCCCTTTGTGGAATCAGAGAGGTCAGAGAGACAGAAAAAGAGGTTCGAAAATGACACTCAGAAGGGTTTTATAGCCATGTAGTTGTCGATGGGTAGTATGCGATGAAGTGATGGTTAAAAGTTGAATGCGAAGTTGCTGCTAAAGCTTCAATAGAAGATTACTTTAGATGATGAACGAGAGACCAAGTTACAATTCTTTCAGGAAGGGGAATATATCGCACACTTCAACAAGCCGGTCTAACAGCTAAGGACCCAGACCAATCGAGAGCTCGGCCTCAGAGCCAGCAGCCACGGTTACATCATACCAGAGCATTTTAGTGACGGGATAATAAAGCGATAAAAGCTGCCTCTTTATAAAAAGACTATCCGTTCTATATTATAATCTCCATGTCTCTTGCAAACTGTGCTGACAGTCCATTAATCCCATCTCCCCTACCTAAAGCTCCAGTCGCTCCCGTCCCCCTCATCCAACTACCGTACAGCGCAAAAGGAGCCCAATAATAAGGCACACTAGTCTCCTCTCTTGCCTTAATCTCCAAAATAACCTTTCTCATCCCTCTAGCGATATCCCAAATTTTCTGCGTCCCATCCCTATCCTCATCTCCATATGGGTCGCATTCGCCTTTCCTATCCCTATACAGTGATTCCCCAAACATCAATCCACACTCACTATCAGTTGGCCATAGCGTTGCAATCACACTAGATGCACCGGCTGCCAATAGCGCCGGTATAATACCGATAGGCTCATCTCCCGTCATAATCTGCTGTCCGCCACTCATACAAGCGATAATCGCAACTAACGGCGCCGTTCCCTTTGGAAATTTCAAATCCGCGAGTTGTCTTCCCGTGATCTGTTCGTCGTTACCTAACACCAGATATCGCTGTAACGGTCTGGGATCTTGATAATCCATATGTCCATGGAAATGTAAGATATCAGTGGTGTTCCCAGCTTCGGATGTGAATCTGTCAAAAGTACAGTCTTCGTTGAGTATGACCTCGACTCCATCCAATGACTTTGCCATCCTTTCTACGCTTGAGGGAACAGCAGGGTCTGGATTTCCATAATCAACTTTAACACCGATGAGGGTGGCAGCTCGAGTGTATGAGTCTGTTGGAATGGAGCTATCACCTGGTTTTGCTACACGGAGTCTGTTCACGCATTGTCGTAGGATAGAGAAAGATGGAACGTATACTACTGGGTTTCGATCGATGAGAGTGATTCTCTCCCCGTTTGGTCCATCATCGATCTTTAAAGCGTGCAGTGGAACGCCGTGGAGTACATTTGTAGGTGATAATACCAGCAAGTCTTCCGGCTTTGTTAACCATTTTATAGGCTCGATGAGTTCTTGTAAGATGTCCAGATCGTCAAAGCTGCCTTTTGATCCTAGTGGCATATCTTCGTTTCGGATATACTCGTTAACCCAGGCTTGAGCTTGTTTCAATCCAGTCTTGCAAGAAAACATCTTGATCTCCGTATCTTTGGAGGTACCGAGAGACCATTCTTGGATCCACCTCATACCGCCGGGTTGATAAATCGATATGATAATGTCATCATTCGAACAGATCCAATCAATGAAAAATATTTCTCGGTCTCCTTGCCGATAATTCGCTAGCCATGTCATATCTTCATGCGTAGCGGGTAGCCCCATAGACATACCCAATGCCCCCCGGATCCTAGGCGACTGTCCAATCTCATCCATCAACTCCTGAATCTGCGTCCTTCTCGCATCCATCCTCGCTTGCATCTCCTCTTGGTCCCAGTTATCAAGGGTATACCCAATAGGTGTCTTCATCAACTTTTCTAATCTGTATACAAGGGCTATTTCCCGAAAGTTCACGCTGACAGACTCCCATGGCATCTGCAAGTTTGAGATATCGTCTATGATACGGTTAAACGAGTCATGCCATATATGTCCGTGTCCCATCATTCCTGAGAACGCGCGAGCTTTGGCTTTCTGTATCCACCACCAGGCTGTTACTATATCTGGGATCTGCAAACAAGCTTTGATGGCAGTGTCGGTCATACCACCAGTGTAGTCACCCATTGCAACGCTGTTTGCGAGGAATGTGTCGAATTTGTCGCCTCTAGGTGCCGCGCGGAGAATCTCATCTTGTAATCTGCTAGATCTATACATACACTCTAGCGCTTTTACAGGCTCGTTCTGGTTGAGGTGGCAAATTGCTTGGTAGTATAGAGCATCGCAGTAGTCTTTTGCCATTCTATGCTTTTCGGCAATTTTCATGGCTTCTTTGAGGTGGTGTAAGCTTTCTTTGGTACGTTTTTCAACCGTTTTAGATGGGACTTTGTCTTCTGGCTCGGTTCCCGCACCCAGAATGTATACTGAGACAGCGAGCAGACGGAGTTGCATTTCTTCGATTTCTTGGTCCTCGGTTTTGGACTTGAGAATCTTCCATTTTGAGGGCAGGAGCCTTTCGATTACTGAAACCGATTCGTTGATTTTTCCCTGTATCTTCAACAGAATGGCTTTACAGCGCTGGATTTCCACGTTGAAAATCTCGTACTTCTTCTCGTCCTGCTTGACGAGTCTCCCAATGTGCCGTTCCAAGCTTGCCACTACCTTTCCACCCTCCGAAACCGACCTCTCAAGGCCAATTACACCCTTGTTTCCGATCAAGAGTAAAGCTTTCGTGAGCATATTTTTCATCCAAAACTCCCATCGCATCGTTGTCTGTTCTTCCTCTTTAATAGCCTCATCGAGCTCCTCGATCAGATCATCAAACGCATACCCTTTCTCATCTCCCTCTAGAGTTTGAAGTCGTCGCTGCTTATACATAAAGATCTGATCCGTAATCTGATAAACTTCAAAGGATCTGAACTTTCCCTGTAACAACCTCTTCGCCTCTTCTAACTCTTCAATAGCTTGGTCGTAGAGACTAAGTCTATAATGAGCCAACGCCATACCCCTCAGCCAGTTCAAATTCAATTCAAAATCAAAATCATCCCCGGCTTCACGTTTAAACTTTTCGAGTATCGCTATAGAGTCTTCGATATCATCGGTTCTAGCTAAATCAGCCATTACCGCTACAAACTCTGTCGGCGTGTCGATTTTCAAACCGGTCGCTTTTCCGAGTTGTCGCCACAAACGGCATGTAATCACGGTTATATCTCTCGAGCCAAGCATACCGTCGTTGATGCTGTGGATTTGTCTGAGTACCGTGTGCATTCTATTCGGGTAATCGAGTTCTGTGAATTTAGTATACAATTTACCCAATTCGCCGATAATGTAAACAATGCGGCGATTGACGTCGGCGCGGCTGTCTGTGCCAGCAAGGATGTGTTTTTGACTTTTGAGGAGAGTTTCGAGGATGTCTAGCTCGCAGGGAGCTTCGGTATTTCCCGCCTCCTTGAAAGATTTTCTACCTTCTTTGAAGTATTTTTCTTGGTCTTTACCGGATGAGAGCTGGCCGGAACGTACTTGACAGTATCCGGTTACCGACATTCTGAGGGACTGCGCAGCGTTATTGTCCTTAAGAAGTTTTTCGAGTTTCTTTTGCATTCCTTGGAGCTCTGGTAGTGATTTTGTGGCATTTGTTTTGGCTAGAAAAATTGGAAAGCAAACCACACTGTTTCCTTTGGGGATTTGGGTGTAGAGTATCTCTAGAAAACGAGGTTGTAGAGCAGCCAGAAGAGCAGGTTGTAAGTCAGTTCCAGTCGGAGATACTAAAAAGTCTCCTCTGACACTCAGCGGTGGAAGGTCTTTAACCATATCGGAGTATAGACCTTGGATGAGTATCTAGATCACACACTTCAGCATGCATCCCCAGGCAGCAAACATCGTGTATCGAAACTAGGGAGGAAGTACCGAAAAGTAATCCAAATCAGCTTCATCTTTATCTCTCGCCCATTTTACATAAGAATCCAATCCTCTTTCCATTCCCTTCCTCCTATTCTCCTGCGAGTCCGGATCCAGGAGTAACAACCTAATGGACATAAAATCCCGTATCTGTAGACTACCTTCCGATAACTCTACAGTAGCACTTTCCAATATCTTTAACGCTTTCTCATAGCTCTCCTTTCCTTCGTGGTAATATCCTTGACTGAATTTGACGTCTCCATAAAACATTGAATATGACGGGCTTTTGGCCGAAAGCACAGATGCTGCGGCATCGGAGTTGAGCGCCTTGTAGGCTTCCGAGAATTTACCAAGGTATTCATATTCTGAGACTTGATGGAATAAGTCGCTCACTCGTTGACGGTCTGCGGGTTTTGTGATTGCATGGGAAGTGAGGGACTCGAGTTCGAGGAGGGGATGTAGTTGCGTTGACATTGTTGGAATTTTGGCGCAGTTCGGATGCGTTGCGGAAGGCGTCGGCGTCGATGGTGATTGGAGCGCAGAGCCCAAGATGCATCTCGATCAAGGCAAGACAGTTATAACACAGTTCGATATCGCGATTTGATATAACCTTCGAAATTCAGAAGATTTAAAAATGAGGGTGAAGAAAATGTCATACGACAAAGCTATCGAACCGACGGAATGACGGTATCTGAACCAGCCCGTACCAGCCGTCGTGGCGTGAACTTGGCATGTCATGATTGAATTCTGCAGGATCATAATCTACAGGGAACGGTTACATTTTCAGGTCCCATGCCCAGACCGAGGCTAGGCTAACTACCCAGAGCTTGGGGATGGGATAGCTATTACGCAAGTGCGATTTGGACAGTTTGATCATCTCCTTCTTTATCGCCGTTTCTTGTCTCGTAAAACGTTTGAACCAGCCGCGCCGGTTCCCCACACTGCGGCGCAATGATTGCTCATCGAACTTGCCAGGCACCACGCCATAGACCAGGGGGCCTACCGAGTCGCACAAGACGAAAATGACAGGCATAAATGCCAAATCATTTATGGCTGGCGCAGCGGCCCGGGGTTGAAAAAGAAAGCTAGGAGGAGCTCAGAATCACGCGATACAGACCTCAGGGTAGCATCTAACGTTAACCCAGCTCGAGCCCTCTTGTAGTGAGTTACCGCAAGGATATACCGCAAAGGCGCAGCGAACCCTGTCACATTTATACGTTTTGACAGATGTGAGGATGCGCATGCATGATTTGTAGCTTTCAATATTACAGAAAAGAAGGCGCCGAGAACAGCGACCGATAAAGAGTTTCTTATCGATAATAACCTCCAAGCATCATCAGGCCCAGCTTAACCGTCTAGATCACCTCATATTGCATACTCCAACATGTCAGCCGATATCAGCAACTCCACATCTACACCCCCAGATCCGGATCTAGATCCATCAGCTCTGGCGGAGACAGACTCCATCAAGGACGAATTCGCAAACGAATTCCATCAGCCTTTCGCCGTCTCAACTGATCAACCTCTCGCCCTATTCCCATCTCCGTCTCGTAACACTCTTCACGGCGAAATCACCCGCGACACCATCACTGAGCTCGAGATCTCGAAAACGTATCTCTCAGCCCGAGTCTCTCAAGTATCTTACGGCACATACAAAGCTCGACCAGCAGCGATTATTGTCGTCGATTTCGTATTCCACTCGTCAGATCATCGACGGCAGAGGTTCAAAGATGCAACCATCGAGATTGATTTTACTCAGGAAGGGGCGACGGGGGGTGCAGTTACACCGGTAACTATCGCTCAGTTTGCGCCAAAGTTGATACATGGCGAGAAAAAGGCCGAGGATGTCACTTGGGGTTGGGATTTGAGGTGAGTATCCTGAATCTATAATATCTTTCATTCCAATTCAGTATTGTTAATTTGAGATTGATAGCGTCGGAGCCAACCTAGTCGCCGGTCCTGCAACTCTAGAAATCGCAAACTCGACCGTCTACCGTGAATCCAAATACAGCCGTGATCACAAACTAGTAATCGAAGGTTCGGCTCGTGGTACAGGTCCCAACCGACTCGTATGGTCTCTGCAGGAACGCAAACACGACGGCATTCCGCCGCAGTTCAAAACAGCATTTATGGTATTCCATCCGGAAGGGCAGAAGTTCTCCGCAAGGATGACGGTCAGAGCTTCTATCGGATTCTCACTAGATCCGAGACGGTGGAGATTATTCCTTCCGAATGATGATGTGATGTTATTTCATGACGATCATCCGAAAGGTCCGCCGATAGAGACTGTTCGCTTTGATGAGTTTGATTTTGGAACATTCTATAAAGACAGTTTCCAGAAGATGGCCGTCGATGGAGGGAGCTACAAGATGATATAGTATCTTTTAATTGTTGATACTTACTACATTAGAGCGTTATGAATTTGTTTGTCATGCTTAATTTATTTGCATGTATATTAGTCTTTCAGTTAGTTTCAGCTTCGAAAGATGCAAGCGTTACATCTGCACTATCTCCATATTTATCAAGACCAGCATAATCCTCCTCCCCGTTTCCCCACTTCATAATCCTCGGCGGAGCAATACTAAAATGCTCCTCTAGAGTCTCCTTCCCAAACATCTCTTCTTCCGCCCTTCTATCTTCCTCGCTCATCTCCTCCAACTTTGGGAAACTCCTCGATCCAATATCTCTCCACCCGAGACTCGTATACAATCTTTCACCCTGAGGACTAGCTGTAAGAAACGCAGGAAATCCCTCTTCCCTCGCCCTTCGCATCCCCCAAAGCGTGAGCAACCTACCATACCCCTTCCTCTTCTGCTCAGGATGCACCATGAGTTGCGAAAGGTACCAATGCGGCTGAGTGAAGAACGCGAGTGTGTCGCGTATGACACACCTATCACATAATTGCATTCTAGCCCTTGACGCAGCAGGATTGAAATCAACTTGAACGTCCTTCCCGTCTGCTTTGCCGCCAATATTATTATCATTATTATTGCCACTGTGGTTATATTTGGCTGCATCTAGTTCTTTATATTTCGCAATCTTGGAAGTGAATTCCACACCCGCATTCCGTCTCCAAAATCCCCAAGCTACGACCTTCCCGCTCCCAGGGTCTTCAATTACAAGGTTATAGCTCAATGGCGGGGACTCGGCTAGTTTCTTTCGCGGTGTTTCATCCATAGCGGTGACAAAGTCCGCTGGGTAACGGGAACGGTTGGGGTAGGTGAATTGTGCCTGCGCGTGCTCCTCGAGGGAGAGTCGCGTAATTTCTAGGATGGCGGGGAGGTCGGTCGGCGTGGCCGGACGGAGTGTCATCTTTGTTAAATTAACGTATGCGTATGTACAGTTTTCTCTCCTTTAGGACTTTGTAGGTATACGCAGATGCAGATGGGTGGTGTGCAAGCAAGTAGGTACCGGTAGTTGTGATCCTGGGGGGTACGTGTGATATTTTTGGAAGCTTATTTCTCCTTTTGGAGGTTCGGCTAGGTATTGGTGTATCCTCCGTACGAAAATGTGCATGCACCGTCGAGGTTGTAATATCTTTTCTGATATCAGATGTGGAGAGTGCGTCCAGTTGTCGAGGGTTTGAAAAATTGTGGTGTTTTGTGTAACGAAGGGGGCTTGTCTTGGCCTGCCCGATACGATTAGCTAGCACTAGCCCGGTTGAAATAACGTTAAGATTAGACTGTATTATTTTCGTTAATTGCGTTAATGAAAGGGGGTATTATTTTTCGATAAGCCATTAATTAAACAGCTTTACGACGGGTATACGATCCGGCATTATCGATACTGCGAGTGCTCGATTGTTTTTTGCATGGAGATCATATGAGATCATATCATATGATATCATGAGTCGTGCCCTCTGCGGATTTGTTTGAGAATCTTGTTAGGATATGTTTAGGATGGTACTAGGGTTCGGATACCAAATACGTAGTATTAGACCTAGTTTGGGCACGTTTGAGATTGTTGGATATTTTGGCTATTATCATTGTATGCATATCATCCATATATATTAAGGCACAGGACTAATAGCGAGGGCCCGATATTGGTGCTTAATCCGAATTGGTTCGAAAATCCCCGTCATTCGGGCCCGAAACTAGGCGATTTCAGTGGACAAGGCGATTGGAAGGTTAGGCTATTGTGCTATAGTTAGGGTCGATTCGACTAACTAGGCCCGGTCGCGTTCAGGAGTCTGGATGGCGTGTTTGAGGTGACGATGGGGTCAAAGAAGATGAGGCTTAATGACCACCTCCATCAGCTGGGCCAGTATTTGCTATTTGGTTCAGCTGTATGCAGTTGTAGGTAATGAATAGCAGGCGGTGGTGGTGAGGCCGTAAGGCAAGGGAATGTTTTTTTTCTGTGGTGGTGGGTGGTGGTTGGTTTAATTGCATCGATGCAATCGTGGGGTCCGTTTCAGAATCTGCACCACAGGTTTTCTAGAAGGCTTCAGATTGATTGCAATTTTTCTAAACCCACCCTGTCGGGTTTCGCAAGAAAACATAATCCATTTATTGCAGAGAATTAATTGAGAGAATGTCGCAGCTGGGCGAATCCATGGTTACGGTCTCTTTACAGCGCACATATCTAGCAGCAGCAGAGTGTCAAAGCTGTAACCACTGCCCATGCACGCCAAAAAATGGTTGGACCGCATGAGCGCCAAAGCGACTGTGTTGATGCGGCGAGGTTGAGACGTCGTTGCTATGATGCCTCGATTTGTGGCTTGCTGGACGGACCTCGCTTTGGTTCTGGACCCATCAGTTAGCTTTCGTTAGCTCTTCGATCCGAAATCTTGAAAGCTCGAGCCTCGCCTCCGCAATATCGTATGATTTCTAAAGATAGCAGCTTTCGGAAAGAAAGATTTTTTCCTTTCGCATTTTCGCTTTTGATCGCGTGAACGGGTGTCATCAAAGGGCAGACGATTTGGCGGCCAGGCCGCATCGACATCAACATAAAACGCCCTCCTCCGTCGAAACACGAGGTCTTGTTTAAAACACCGTTGGCCCGTCGCTAGTCCGACAGAGGAGCCCCGTCTCTTTTGGGGTTTAGTGTGGAAAGTGTCAATCAACGACCGATTAACGATGGTGAAAATCTCATTTGTAAAAAATGGTGCATATGCATCTGCTAATGAATGCAATGGCCAATGCATGTGCGTGGCTGTCGGGCGTTTTTTTTTTTTTTTTTTTTTTTTTTTTTTTCCATCTTGCGAGGACACGATCTCAATCGTGCGGCGCAAACAGGCCCTCGCTAGTTTGTACGAAATTTCGGGCCCAGGTCTTTCCAAAGACTCCATCGAGGTTTGCGTCAATGATCTGGGGTTGTTCGGGCCTGTAAAAGCAGGTACGAGATCATATGAGCTTCTCCTGCTTTTGCCTTTTCCGTACTTTCCGCGATATGCATATCGCATTGAACATCCGAGATTCGATGGTCGGTCTGGCTTCATTGATCCCCGCTGCTGCAGACAAAGAGACAGACATGGTTAGGCTGGGCTGGCTGCCAATGTGCTAATTATGGAGTTCCGATCGAAAGCTAGCTAGCTGGCAGAAGCGACTGCATCGATGCTGATTGCCTCTTCTCATGTAAAACTCCTTGCATGACGAACCATGAACTAACTGATACCTGACTGACAAGGTTGTGCAAAACTAAAATGGATCAATCGCGGATTTTAGCTTGTCTTTTTCGGTTCTCGACAAATTAATTCATCTATTATCGGAAAAACGCCAGAAACGCCAGGAAAATGAGGCTTCGAGAGATGGAAAATACCGTGGCACGGAGAGGTGCACGAAGGACGGAGAGGTGTCAACGGGCATGGGGGCGACTTTTATCCGAAAGAGAGAAACACTCTCCTATGTCCTGACCCAAACTTAACCGGAATAACGAGGAAAGTTCGCAAAAGAAAACGAACAGCGAGCTAAGAAAGAGAAGCTAGCTCACAAGCTGAGCAGGAAACTAGCTGCATGACATGGACCTCGAAACGAACGACGAGGATTTAAATTGAACGCGAAAGTGAGGGGGTCTCTGGCTCGAAAATCAGCAAAAGTTGGGGGTCGCACGAAGGGAGGAGGTCAGTCTCAATGACGGCGTCCTGACCTCAGGCCAAGACAATTGCAAATTATCTGCTATCTACGTACGAAAAGAAACCATCACAAGGACAACATGTACGAGGCAGGGGCGAAGAAGCAACCCTGCAGATAGACACTGCAGATATACACCCTCCATTCGATTGGGTCGCAAAAGTGAACGAATTGCAAAAAAGTGGCCCCCTTCCGTCTTGAATGATCATCAGACCAAGGATACATCTTGCTTGGAATATCGGTGGGTCGCTGCGCACAGACAGGTACACCCGGCCGTACGTGAGCTCAGGCACGGGTCAGGAACCGTTCAAAACGCGACCGAAGAGCTTCATCGCAATACTATAGGTCTGTTGGCTTGTACGACGTCCGAGAGTTTACCACACACCTTGCTGAATAAACCCTCCTCGAAGGAAGGCCGGTGCGGAGACGGAGAGGGTTATCAGTTTCTCTTCAGAGGGAATGATAGGCAAGCTTTTGTCCCTGGCATGAAAGACACTTTTCCCGAGACGAGACATGATCACTCGCTATGTCGCACCGTCCTTCGGGTCTTGTTCTCGGGTTTTGATCGATTAATTTACGCCTCCATCGCTTTAGCGACAAGACGAGAGTGGGAAAATAAGACGTCGGGATTTGCCTGCCCTGCCTGTCCTCCTATCAGCGATAGTTACTCAAGAGATTCCAAACTCGTTGGATGATCGTGGATATCTTCGTTTCACATCCTGCGGGGTACAGTTTAAAACCCTTCTGTCTCTCTGTCATTCACAGACGAAGAGAACGAAAGGATTCTGCAGCATCAAGCCTCCTCGTACATGCACCCATACCATTGCATCCATACTTACATAAAAGGTACAGATACAAGGGTTCTATCATACCCGTGCCAGAACAGAGGTAAGCGAGCAGACAAAAAGTTCGGATTTTTATACGAATGGGATGTCATGTTTGCTCAAATTGACCTCGTTCTTTTGTCTTTGAGCCGGCCTGTGATATTCTGTTGATATTGATTTGTCTGACTAAGTCCAATTCAGCCGACCCTCTGGTTTCAAATTTCAGGGCCACCTCCTCCACGAGCAGCAGAATTTCAAAAAGAACAAAAGGCTCCTCTGGCGCTGTTACCTTCTAGCTTTTTCGATACCTACATAATACCAGCTTAGCGCTCCCTCCTTGGTTAAACATGACAAGTTTAGGGGGGTGTACTGCCCAACGCTAACGAACTCCGAGCAAGGTGGCCCCGTTAGCTTCCAGGAGAGCAAGTGCAGTTCGCCTTCTAGGCCGCCAGCTGCCTCACCATATTTTTTTTTTATATACAAGAAACCTCTCCAGTCATACTTTTTTTTCTTCTTCCCTTTTTCTCTCCGAGTATAGAGCATCTTTCTTTCTGTTTATTTTCTTTCTTTTATCATAGCGTATATACACGACCGATACCCTCGATTAGCAACATTCCTTTCTACACTCACGCATAGCCCAGACGATTAGTCGATTGATTATTCAGCATCTATTGCCCTTTTCACATTATATTACTTTGCATTACGATCTCACCACTCGCATTAGCGTTTGCTTTTTACGTTTCCAAGAGAGTAATACGTATACGGGACCCGGACCGAATCTTTCAGTTTATACCCTAGCCATTCAACGCAGCTGAGGTGAAGGGAGAAAAAGCCCGTCGAGATGGCCATGAGCTTACACCTCGATGACCTGGACGAGTCCAAACCCTGGCTGGATCGTTTGAATGGCATGCCACCTCGACCTCTCAATCCTCCCGTCATGTCCTCGCCCATAACGCAGTTTACCGCTCCGAATGCCTTGAGTGGCGGCGGTGGCGGCGGGGCAGCAGACCCATCGTACCGAAGACCGGTGGCTCGCGGACGGGATAACGTGCCCACGCCTAACGACAATACCAAAACACAGACGATGACCGCCACGTTACAAAACCTACATATCGCAGACAACGGGATTCAAGGACAGGATCACAATAGAACCTACGATATCAGCACCATGGGGCCCCAACAGCCGTTACCGCCGCTGCCACCCCAGGCATTCCAGCAACCACAGCAAGCCACCAGGAGGGGCGGTCAAGGTCTCCCAATCCACAAGATCCAAACTTCCTCTACAAGATCCGAGAGCCTACCACCCGCCGGACGGCGACCATCGGCAGCACTGCCGGTTGTGTCCCGTGGTGCTGGGTTGCTTGCATCGGGTAGTCGGAAGGGGAGCGGAGAGTCGGGTTTGCGCGTGCAAACCCCAGCGCCGGCCACTCACCCCACCGAACAGGTATTCGGAACCGTGCTCAAGTCGCCCACGAAACGGCCAAAGCAGCTTCAGAAGCGGAGAACGCAATTTAACCCGGAGGGCGACGAGGTTGACGAGCAGCGATGGCGGTTTCACAGAGATGAGCTGTTCCAGTCCATGGAGAAGGCGCATTGGGCTGAAGCTAGCGAACACTCGGACGCCTTGGCTCAGATTTCCAGAGATCACGGTTGCGTTCTTTCTGTCAACGAACGGTTCTTTTTCGAAAAGATCAATGGGATCCTGTTGGTGGCGCAGAGGCAGTCGGCTGCTGCGCTGAGGTTGGCAGAGATTTCGAATGCCGAGAACTCGAACACCTTACAGCTCGTTAAGTGTATCGCTTTGATGCAATTAGGTGATTTCAAGGGCGCAAGGGAGGCCTGTCAGCCATTGTTCAAGATTTGGAGCAAAGATGAGGTGCTAAAGGACCAGCGGACGCATTACTACCTCATGGCTATGATTCTCGACAGGTTGGGCAAGAAGGCGGAGGCGAAATGGTACCGTCAGCATATTCCAGAGCAATTTCGATTCGATCTTTGGATAGAGTCCGCCCTATCGGGTTTGCAAACTGAGCCTAGCGAACGGACGTTAGGCCAGATACAAACCGAAATCCCTCGATCACAATCGCCCAGCGCCTCTACTTCCTCACATGGATATGCGAACCATCCACCAGAAACCCCTCGCTCCGTTAGATCCGATCCACCGCCATTCACACCTAGCGATCCTTCTCCGCCGGAGTACCAAATCGTGCCCAGATTCTCTGCCAAAGATGCATTGGACACACTGACAGGCTTCAACCTCAAATATGAGAACGGCGAGGTCGTAGGCGACGATATTGCCAAAAAGCGCGCCATATTCTTCTTCCTGACCGAATGGTACGGTGAGAAGATGTGGGATTGCATTCGCGCTCTATACTCAGGTAATTCACCATTCCCAAATCACCTCTGTGTCCTATTAATTTTCTGACATTTTGATATTATAGAACCAAGCTGTCGTGGCATTATCGATGTAGCCGAAAATATTTGGAAATGCAACTCCCTCGGTCTGGTGGCCCGTAACAAAGGTCCCTCGGCGGGTGAAATGGCCCGGTTCTTACTCAGCTGTGGCGATAAGCCATCCCACCTAGACTCCTCCTCAGACGGTTTCTCAGCACTGCACACCGCGTGCAAAGAAGAAAACTTCCCCGTTGCAGAATCGATCCTAAACCACATTGGGATACCCATCCAAGAAGAAATCCTCAGCAGATTCAACCTCACTCCGCTCCACCTCGCCGCGGAATATAATAGAAAAACACTGATAGTGTCACTACTACTCGATGCCGGTGCTGATGTGAACGCACGGGGCGGACCGTTAGGGAACACACCGCTGCATTTTGCTATCCGCGGGTATTTACACGATCCGATACCGAGTCGGTTGGAGACCATTGATTATTTGTTGGAGAGTCCGTATATCAAACTCGGACAAAAGAATAATAATAAGGAGAGTCCGGAAGAGTATGCTAAGCTTTGCACATTGACAGATTTGGCGAGGAGGATTAAGGATATGAGGAAGAACGGGAAGGCGATATTTAGATCGACGCATTAATTCATTGAAGGGGTGGAATTACACTCTATTTTTCTTTTTTGGATATATATATATATTCTTTTATTATTTATCTATTTATAATGGGCAGGACTCTGAGAAATCATCTCTTTTTCTATATGTTTTCTTGTTCATTATGCTTATGTTGCTGAGTATTCATTGCGCGGGTGTTAAGTTTGTTCAAAAATCAGAGCCTGCTTGTCTTTTTATACTTCTCAAAGTTTCATTCTCATAGTCTGGTACTCTTTTCTTTCCTCCTTATATTTGAATTTGATAGTTATTGATACCTCTTCCTTTGGTTTGAATTGCGAAAACAATATTCTGAATTTCAGAGACTTGGGTTTTTCTATCATTTTTTTTGAATTTGAATTTGAATTTGAATGCATGTTTTTTGATGCACGCAAGATATCCTTTTCGTCATTAATATAAAAGAATAGGTAGAATTAATAAATGAAGTTTGGTTTATTAAATAGCCTCCTATCTACCTATATAGCTCTTCTGGCTGGTTGCGCCCTGCCCGCCTGGTCAAGTAATCCAATCTCGCCGTTGAAACTACCACACAAGACACGCGTTGGGCTGTTTGATGAACGATAATTTCCTAAACTGGGTGATTTCAAGTGATGATAAGATAACGACAGCAGGGTCTGATGCCGGGTGAATTGGACGGTGAAAGACAAGACATGACGCAGGCTTATAATTTATTTTAAATTAAAGTGTGAAGAAGAGGGGCAGGAATTAATTGACTGTCAATCAATTGGCGGGGTAATTTATATGTTCACACGGTAACATAATAATATTATTATCTATCGTTTATCATGTGCTTCCCTTCCAAAAGAACAATGTCGGAAGAGAGATAGAATAACTCGCCTCTGTGACAATCGCGCCCGGAGAATGTATTGAATGATTACTAGACCAATTACTCAAAGCAATTGCAAAGAAAGCAAAGAGGGAAAGAAAGAAGAGAAGAGGGGAACGGGTTATGCCTGCCATGAAGGAGAAGAGAAGGAAGCATGGACAGCTGTCAATGCAGTTAGATCTCGCTAGTCATCAGAACACCCCACGCTTGTGCCTGCCTTCTGATTGACCGAAACCGAGTGTGTGGTCGGTCGGTTGACTGGTGATGTGGGTCATTCATTCGAGCTTGTGTCCACGAGAGTCCTATTCCTTACATACTTCACTTGCTTGATGCTGATGATTTCCATTCCATTCCCGTTATTACTATTACAGTAATAGTGGGAGCTGTGGTGATTGTGTTTTATATCCCCACTTTTGGACTGCAAAAGCTGTTGGTAGCGTTTTCTTCTTTGTTGTCGGCGTCGTCGTCGTCGTTGGATCCCATCCGTTCCCCAGCTGCCATCAACTTCATCATCGCCAACTTCATCAACCAACCTCATCCATCTCCACCAACCTCAGTGACCTCCCTCTTTCTCGCTCAAGATACTTCCCTTTCCTCCCCATTCACGTCTCCCTCTCAACACATACGTCGTCCATTGTATCTGTCCCATATATCTTCCCTCAAGGTGAGAGAAAGCCTGTTCCCTTCCTTCACCCCACCCCTGTTCCGTCGGAAGCCTTCCGGGGTCGTCCTTCGGAGTATATCAACCCTCTGGGGGTCCTTTTTGACGACGACGAGGAGGAGTTTGCCCAGGCTCGCCGTTCAAAACCGGAAAGGCTGGCCCAAAGAAAGCAGGGAAACACTCCCCATACGTACAAAATTCAATCTAGCAAGAAATCAAACTAACCGAAGCAAACCTGCTCTTATTTCGAAGGAGTAGAAAAGAAAGAAAGAAAAAAAAAGGCAAGGCTAGGGAAGAAAGGATTCCGTTCCATTTCGTCGTGGTAGTTAGCTTCATCGAACGAGGAGGGGCTATTGTTTCAAAACCCTTCTACGCTTCTCTCTTTGCTACTGGTATGCTACTATCACCATCACCACATCCCTCCACGGCAAAGCTTCAGCCAACCCAACTCCAAGAATCATCCTAGACCGACCGACTGACCAATTGGCGGGACGTAGTTGGCTTGTCCTCAGTGCTACGGCCAACTCCTCGCTGCTTCCGCTATTGTTGCTGCATGAGCTACCGGTTCGGCCACCTCACACGACTTTTCAACCCGTTTTCACGATCCCCACCTCACTCTCGTTCGGAAACACGATCTTTCCTGCCCGCCACCGTCCTCCCCTCTCTCGCTCACCCTCGAAACCATCTCCTTCCGTCGCCTTGACGGATTCTCTCGACTTCTTCAAGGGCCTGCCTTTTACTCTCGAGGTAGGCAGGCTGGAACCGCCATGGTTGACAATGGGGAAATCGCAGGACCCACCTGGAAGTTCACTCAGTACGTACCATGCACCCCAGTTCGCGTTTTTAACCTTCCTTCTACCCCACGTCGACGACACATGCAGCTTGGAAACTCCGATCCCCACCCCGTTCTTACCTTCTCATTCCTCGTACTACTTGCTGCATGTCGTCGTCTTCGTTTCAAAAGCTCTTTTTGTGATTCCAGGCCATTATTTTGGCTTTCCATTCAAAATGCTAACCGAAGCTTTGTGCGGGGTAGATGTTTCGGTGACAAAGGCGATGTCGAAGATATAACAGAGGGTACGCCTAATTCTTTACTCTAAGCTCCTACTCCGGTGTTTTGAAGCTTGATTTACGAACTTTTTTTTGTCTTTTTCTTTTACTTCCATACCCGACTGTTGCTGCTATTTTACCAGCTTGAGAACCCAAGGTCAATTTATCGCTGATTCTCGCCAATCCATCACAGCCGATATAATAAGTACCGTCGAATTCGATCACACGGGAAATTATCTCGCGACAGGCGATAAAGGCGGGAGAGTCGTGCTCTTCGAAAGGAATGAAACCGTATGTTGGTTCTTCCTCGATATATTCTATGAGATCTCAAACTGACGAGGAAGCGACGCGCGGAGCTTTTAGAAGAAAACTTGCGAATATAAATTCCACACCGAGTTCCAATCGCACGAGCCCGAGTTCGACTATCTCAAATCACTCGAAATCGAGGAAAAGATCAACAAGATCAAGTGGTGCCGCAGACAGAATGCCTCGCATTTCCTCCTCTCCACGAACGACAAGACCATCAAGTTATGGAAAGTGTTCGAAAAATCGCTAAAAGTGGTCGCAGAGAATAACCTCTCCCACGAACAGCATTCTTCCGGCGTCGGCGGTACCGGTCCCAGACCAAATTACCCCCACCCGCAGTTCTCAAGCGTCGATGCTCTTAGATTACCTCGTTTGACTCACCACGATACCGTTGTCGCAGCTGTACCTCGTAGAACGTACGCTAATGCCCACGCCTACCACATCAACTCGATTTCGGTCAATTCGGATGGGGAAACCTTCATATCCAGCGACGATCTTAGGATAAATCTATGGAATTTGAACATTCAGGACCAGAGTTTTAACATCGTCGATATCAAGCCCGCTAACATGGAGGAGCTGACCGAGGTCATCACTGCTGCCGAGTTTCATCCGCAGAGCTGCAATTGGTTTATGTATGCTAGCAGCAAGGGTACCATCAAGCTCGCGGATATGCGTGACAGCGCTCTGTGCGACAACCATGCCAAATGTAAGTCCGCACCAGCCTATATCAAAGTATGCATCTCCCTAATGAGAATTCAGTGTTCGAACAAGAGGAGGATCCTTCGTCTCGCTCCTTCTTTTCCGAGATCATCTCATCTATCTCTGATGTGCGCTTCTCCTCGGACGGACGCTATATCCTGTCTCGCGATTACCTGACCGTCAAGATCTGGGATGTCAACATGGAAAGACAACCGATCAAAACGATCCCGATCCACGAACATCTCCGGCCCCGCTTGTGTGATACGTACGAGAATGACTCTATCTTTGACAAGTTTGAAGTCGTCTTTTCGGGTGATGGTAAGAACGTTATGACCGGCTCTTACAACAACAACTTCATGATTTATCCTTCGGATCCGGAGAAGGAGGTGGAGATTGTCTTGCAAGCCGACAAGAGCGCTTTCAAGGCCAAGAAGGTTGGCGTGCCGACTCCTATTAATGGTAGTAAGAAGGGAAGAGCCGGCAGCCCAACTGGTGCTGGAGTTCCGGGTAGGATGAGGAAGGAAACGGATGCGGATCAGATTGATTTCAACAAGAAGATTCTGCACATGAGCTGGCATCCATTCGAGGACTCGATTGCGATCGCAGCTACTAACAACGTGAGTTTGCTCTATTTCTATTACACGGGTATGAGTTTGTGCTAATTTAATTCTACAGCTGTTTGTATTTTCGGCGCTATAAAATCTCGATTGTATTCTGAACGTACAAAGCTCCTTTTCCTTTTTTTTCTTTCTTTCCTTTTCTTCTTATCTTTTTGTCGAATAAGAAATGGGCGCCGCATCTTTGATTTTTTGTCCACATAAACCACCCTTCTACTAACCACCTTTTTTCAGTTCGCAACCTTTTTTTACGAAAAAATAGCAACGTTTTCTAGAAAGAAGATCTCTCGGGGGCTTTCGTACGTATCACTTTGGGCCGTAAGACGATGAGCATAAGCAAGAATTTTAAAAGAAAAAGTCTCCTACCTACCCCCCCTCATGACGAAGATTAACGACAGAGAAAATGCTGCTTTTTGGTTCTTCTCTTCTTCTTCTTTGGTTCTCTATCCAATACTCCCTTATACTTTGTGTTGGTGGATCTAAATCTAGACTGCTGGTTGTCTCTTTCTTATTTCCCAGTCTCGCAGCTCGTTTATATGACGAATGTTATACATTTACCTCTTTTTAGATTTCAATCTCTTCAATCATCTTGACATCTATATCCCCCTTTTTTCCCTTATTTTCTCTCTTGTTTTCTTTTTCTTTTCCTTCTCATGTTTTTCTCTCTAACGATTCAAAAAACTCGCAACGACAATGACAACGATGATGACAAACGGAACAAGGATGTCAACATGATGTCGGTTATGATGGTGGTATATTTGATTTAAAGTTTATATTTACTTCGTTTTTTTTTTTTTTTTTTCGGTTTTTGATGGGGGGAATGAATGGCTCTTGCTCGGGAGTTGGTGTGATGATGATGACGGGGAGGAAGAAGATCTTAAGAGGCGGAGGCAGAAGGTATAGATATATATATATATATTTTTATATGTAGTAAAAGTAAGAAAGTATTTTAGTATATACTCGAGGTTTATACTTTAGAATGAGAAGTTGAATTTTATAGCGAATCAAGCTTGGGAGCCTTTTATGTGTAGATATAGCGGTCTTGTCCATCATTAGACCAATGGTACGTACCCGTTAGTGCCCTGACGACCGTCTATCACGAGGCGGACCGCCACCTTGACACCCAAACGGCTCGCCGGTCGAACTAGTTTATTTAGCGGCAGGGGGAAAGAGAATAGAAAGCAAATGCGGGGCGGCAGGCGGCGTTTTAACCGAAATGAAAAGAAATACGCACCAGTTCGCGTCGGTGGTTCGTTTTCAAGCGAGAGACCTGTTTTTCATTCATTTTTTTGAGGCTCTAATTGTTCGTCCACTTTTCTGGACGTTTCGCGATATTTTATTTTGCTTCATCGTCGATATTATATAATTATGTATAAACAATTTACGGCGGTGTATAGCTAGAGTATTCCTGCGGTACAGGATATCTATCCGGTTAGTTTGTTGGTCCCGCGGTTGGATCCTGTTTATCCAAGACGGCTGTCGATATTAAGCCTTCTTTCCTTGCTGCCTTGTCGTATCTCTGAACTAAAGCTCTAAAAGTATCCTTCGGAGGCTACTGTAGACTTGTCCTTTGGGTAGATGTAGATTGAAGCTATCGGAATGCTAGGGCTTTTTATATGAACTGTGGTTGATAGCTTTTTTGGGGGGGAGTTGAGGTGTTTTGGTGGTCGTTGCCGCGTGCCTGTTTTGTTCTCTTTTCCTTTCTTCTTTCAACCTCCACCTTTCATCGTCACCATCATCGTCACCTCTTCATCAATCCTCACCTTCACCACCGACCTCACTCCATCACCATCGCTTGCCGCAAGTCTTCTCCCATCGAGGAACGCCGGCCACAGTAGCGATGGCGAAATCTAAGCGAAAAGCAGCTCTCAAAGCTGCCCTCTCCGCAACGATTGATAATACGACCGCAACCGCAACCTCCATCAAAACCGAGGTCTCCAGCGACTCAATGGCTCTCGACTCCGATAAACATCCCTCCTCATCATCCACATTACCCGCCGAAGAAATCAAGACCGAATCACGAACCGTCTCTCCCTCTCCTACCTCCCTCCGTTCACCCACCTTTCACACGCGCCGCGAGCCCGATGGCGCGTTAGTCCAAGAGGAACCGGACTTTGAAGAAGATTTCATACCTGCTGAAGGTGAAGAAATCGACCTCACCTCCCTCGCCGTCCCCGCTCCCGCTCCAGAAGGAGATTCTATAACAAACATCACAATGCACAAACGTAACTTTGAAGACACAGACGACGTCGGTCTCGAAGAAACGCAACCGAAACGCCGGCGAACTGACGATGGTACCGGCGAAACAATTGAAACCCCAACAACAGCAAACCAAACCGGCACTGCTCTCATCTCCTTACCTTCTGCTCTCACCGCTTCCGTAGACCGTCTCCCTGTTTCCATCTGGACCGAAATATTCACGTACGTTGGTCTGCCCGCGATTGGCAGGCTGCGGGGTGTGTGTAAACGGTTCGATGAGATTCTGGAACGGGAGTACCTCTGGCGGAGGTGTAGGAAGATCCATTGTCCTGATATGCCGAAACCAGCGTTTGGGATGAAGGAGTGGGATATGTGGGGGCTGGTTAGGGGGACGGGGTGTATGATGTGTCTTGATTACGAGGGGAAGGGGAGAGGAGAGGATGGGTTGAAGGTTTACTGGCAGTTTAGAGTTCGGTGTTGCGAGAAGTGTTTCAAGGCGAATGTTTATAAGGTGAGTTATCAATTATGGCTGCCCACACAGGGAGGTTAAGAGGTCATGCTGATTTAGTGTTAGGAGGCGGATTTGCTTAGTGTGAAAGAAGAATCGATATCGCCGGAGGTCATGAAAGAGCTTGTATCAGCTTTACCTTACGGCCTTGTCGATAAGAATTTCACATGGGTACCAACCACATCTACCAGTCCCGCAGATTTGGACAAAGTGTACTGGAACGAAGACGTTTCGGACATCAAGACAAGATACGACCAAGCTCTACAGATGGATGCTGCCGAAGAATGGCTCAAAGGATTGGAAGGTGAAGGATACGGCCACAAGGCTGATGCGGATCGTATGGAAAAATGGGAAGTCCGTGTCATGCACGGCAATTCCTATAACCCGACCGCCAATACTACACAGCAGCAACAACAGCAACAGAAAAAGAACGGTGGTGGCGACAGAGGAAACAACCAGCAGAATACGACGGCCAAAAATACTAGCAACGGTATACCTGGTATGAACGACGGTTGCAACCGTGGTGGAGAAAGTGATTTTGAAAAACTCGCTAACTGTCTAATCTCACCAGTGCTTGTTTCGAATGACGCTTCATCCTTCCAAACTCAGTCCATACCGACATTCTACCAAAGAAACAGACAATACGGCGACAGAACTCATCAGGACATCGAGGATATCAAAGCAAAGCGAAAGGCAGACATTGAGGCCAAGTGTTTGAAATTAAATCCCCCTATCCCACCCGAGGTTCTAGCACACTGCTCCGCTTTCCAAGCTTCTTTGAAGATTGCGCAGCCCTTGAACGAACAATCATGGAATGCCCTTCTATCAAAGATTCTTGAACAGCGAGCTAGTGCTGAGACGCACGAAGCTCAGAGGCAGATCCAGCGCAAGCATCTCGAGCAACAACTCGAAGACCGCAAACTGCTAGAATCGCAAGAGCGAGACCAGTGGGTGAAGAAAGAGCGCCAATGGGAGGAATCCCAAGCACCCGTTCGTGAAATGATTGCAAAGATTGCGGACGAGGAGATCAAGGCTTGGTACGGTAAGGTTACGTTCGAATCTGCCCCTGCTTTCGCCGCTTTCATCTTGACCGCTGTTCGTACTCGATATTACGAACGAGGAGGTGTCGAAGAGGCATCATCTGCCTCTGACAGTGCCATTCCTTCCAACAAGACACAAGATGACCGCTCCAAGATCCGGCAACTTGTGTTAGAAAACATGAAATACGTGTTTGACAATAAAGTCAAGCCCATGACCGACCCATGTCGAAGGGAACTGTTTTTTTGCAGAGCATGTAAAGATATTGCGGCGAATCCAGTAGCTGTTTCTGCTTCCAACGGACCGGTGGTGGCTCCTCCGCCTCCACCAAAATTGTACGGATTCGAAGGCGTAATTCAACATTTCGCCGCAAAACACACCACAGACCTCAGTTTGGGCACCGTTGTTGTCCACTGGAGAAGTATCTGGCCCGAGGATGCGCCGTTCGTCGTTGATCCAAACGAGATTAAGCGACTGATGACTCGCCCTGTGGGTGGTGGCCACCATCATCACCAAGCAGCAAGCGGCTCCGCTGGTGCATTGCCGACACCTGTTTTGATCAGGACGACTGGGCCGCCGGTCCCCGTGGCTGTCAACGGTCCTGGCAGTTATGGATACCCACCACAACCAACTCCGCATCAGCACGCACACCAACATCAACATCAACATCCTTCTGGGAGACACTCGCACCAATTACACCATGGACAGCCGGGACCTGGACCGCAGCCTGTTATGGCCAACTATGGAAGGGGTCTTCCCTCTCACAGACAGAGCTATCCCATGGAAACACCGCATCATGCAGGATATCACCACCCTCAACCTCCTACACAGCATCATGCTTCCCACCATCATGCTCCTCCACCTCCCCAGGTTCATATTCCACAGGCTCATCCATCTCACCCCCACCATGGTCAGCCATATGCTCAAGGGCCCGTGTCATTGTCTGTCCCTGAGCGTAGCCAGCATTATCCCCCCCATCCGCAACCGGGATATCCCCCACAACCTGTCTACCAGCAACACCCGGCACACCTGGCACATCCGTCGCATCCGTCACATCCGTCGCATCAATCACACCCAGCACACCCAGCACACCCAGCACATCCGACACACCCAGTGCATCCCCACACTGCGCCCACTCACCACCCACAACATGTTCCATCTCATCAACCGTATGGTTCTTACCAACAGCCTTATGCTCAGGTCCCTCAACCGCCGCAACCTCAACCGCCATATAACCCGTACGGAACCGTTGGGCCATCCCCTCGATCTCACACTGGAACTGGTTACCCTGGCCCCCATCAACCCATCCCTCAGGTTCCTCAACCGGATCCTTATGGAGAAGCTGCCAAGAAGGAAGCTGAAGCTGCGGCTGAAGCCGCCGCCGCCGCAGCAGCAGCAACCGCAGAAAAGGACCGCAAGGATAAGATTCACTACATCGCTAATTATGCCGAACAAACCTGGAAGAACCTAGGTAGCATCAAAAGCCTAGAGCCTGCCATTCGGGCATTTCTAATGATCCATGAAACCGTTTCCGCATTTGAAGAAAAATATCGACAGGCTGAACTTTCTATTCAGTTGTTCCACGAGGCTATAAGAACTGAAATTGATGGAACAATGAAATTCCTGAAGCCCGGAAATGTCAAGTTTGAGTGCCAGAGTTGCCCGAAGACCAGTACGCGAACCTTCACACTGCCGCTTTTATTACAACACTTTGAAAGCGTGCACGTTGCAAGACCGCAGTTGGGGCCTAGTGCTAAAGAGCAGGGTGTCAAGAGTAAGCGATTCGATTGGCTAATCGATATGATTCGACTTCCTGCTGAAGAAGAAATCGCAAAGATGGTTGGGAGACAAGGGTTTGATAGGAGGAAATTGGCAGCTGTGGAGAAGGTTTACCCTGGTGTTTTTGATAAAAAGGTTGAGGTTCCAGTCGCTCCTCGAACAATTTCTATCGATAACGAAATACCAGCTACGAAACATGCTAGCAAGGCCTCATTGTCCGCTGCTGAGGACTTTTTGAACAACCTTTTGCCAGCGGCTTCGTCTGAAATTCAAAGTGTTCAAGAACAAGATGGGAAGAGGGAATTCAGCGGTGCTAGCGATTTGTTAGAATCTCGGGATCAAGGCAAGTCAGAGGCGACCAGCAGGACGCTTCAGTCACAATCACGACAGAGATCACGATCACGATCGCCAGTATCCGTTGATAGTCGGGATTCGAGATCGAGACCTCGCAGACGAGATTCTTACGATGAGTATTACCGGCGGCCGGTTGCCAGAGATTCTTATGCGGAAGATGAGTACCGTTACTATCCTGAAAACGATGCCGCAGGATACTACCCGCCACGACCAGTTAGACGCGCAAGTCCGTATGCCTACGATAGGTTCCCCTCCCCACCACCAGCGAGAAGGATTAGGATGTCTAGACCATCGTATGATGATTACGACATACCATCGCGAGAACGCGGGTATCCAGCTTCACCTCCTCCTCATCCTCCTGTTGCTCGATCTACCCGACCACCGCCTGAACCTTCTCCGCCTCCTGCTGCTGGTGTCCCACCGCCCGCTGGGGGTCTTGACTATGACGATCCTCCACCACCTCTTATTCCAGTCTCAGGACACGCAAGAGAAGCAAGATATGCTGAGAATATGGAATACGGACGAGCATATCACTCACATGCAGATTATTACGATCGGGTCATTGAACGAGAGAGATATGCACCGCCGCCTCCACCACCCCACGCGGGATACTATGATCGACCGCCTCCATCACACGCACATCCCCCACCTCCACATCCTCATGCTAGATATTATGAGGAGGGAGTTCCGCAATATGTTCGGCATCCTCCGGGGTACTACTATGATGATTACGAGTACGAACGAGGAAGACCAACGCACGCTCACCACCCGCCTCCACCCCATCCTCCTCCGCACTCTACGCATCCTCTCAGACCACAGCCAGTCTACCGAGACGATTATGACAGATATTATGAACGAGAAAGAGACATTAGATACGAGGATTACGAAAGAGGCAGGGCGCGAAGAGGGAGGAGCCGCAGTCCGGGTGCACGAGAGTGGAGCGATCGAGAGAGACGAGGGTATCCTCCACCCGCAACCGCCGAAAGAGAGTGGAGAGATGACCCCAGAGGTGGCAGACCACCACCGCCACTGCCTGTCGGTACGTCTGCTGGCGCAGCTGGTGCGGGTAGAGGTGCATCTGGAATGGGAGCCTCGAGGATGGCCTAGGAGCCTGTTGACGAGGTATGGATTACAGATGCCCCTCTGCCGCCGCTGCCGGGACAAATCTATTATGAAGAACAGGTGCACACACAACAAACACGTCAGGCGGGTAATATATTTATGCCAGTTGGATATAGGCCGGCTAGTTATTGGGCATTTGAAAACGAAAATCCTCTTAAACGGAAGGACGACTGGGAGGAGTTTGCAAAGGACAAAACTGCGATGGAATTAAGAGGGGAGGTACAGAGAACTCTAGGCGGGTTGACTGGGAGCCGCGAGTTTCTTAGTACAAATGATGTCAAAAATATGATTTTGTTTGGGGGGAGAATTGAAGAAGTGGGCAGCGATGAAGAGAAGAGATCCAAATCGGAGGTTGAAGAGGAAGCTGAGGAGAGTCCCACACTTGTTGAAAGCGAGTTGGAAGATTATGTGGATACAGATATGGAAGACCAAGAGGAAGAAGACGATGAGGGTGACCATGAGGATGAAGGGATGGACGAAAAGTGGGAGTGGTTTCAGGAGGCTTCCGGGATGAGCGCTGAGGACCTGGAGTGGGCTAGGGGCCTTGCCGAGGGGAAGGGATTGGCACAGCTGTGGGAGGAGGATAGAGGTGATGAAGACGGGAGCGAAGGTTATGAGTATGATCAAGAAGGGGATTTGAATATGGATGATATGGGCGGAGAAGAGGATTAGCGTAAGGCGGTATTTTTAGTTCTTCTCTGGTTATGTTACTTTTGGAAGGAGCTTTTTTTCACCTCCTCCAAGTTGCTTTTCTTTTTGTTTACTGGAAGGAGTTATTTTCCTTTGAGGTCTTTCCTTTCTCTCTTTTTCTCCGTTTAATGATCGACATGGTGTCGTATTATCTAAGTATTTCCTTCTAATTGTTCCTTGAGTTTTAACAATTGGAGTATTTCGTGTTACCGATTGTTAAAGTTAAAAGTCTTCATGTTTACAAGATTACCACACTCCTCTTCATGCCTTTAATGCCTTTACTTTTCATTTTCATGAAATCTTCGGGTTGAAGATTTTGCAAATTTTCCTCGTTTGCTATTCGTATTTTATGCTATGCATAGCGTGCGTCTTTTTATATTTTCTCCTCTTTTTTTTCTTCTTTTTTTTGTTTATATGAAGTTTTTGTTTGCATTGTCGTTGTTGTATTCGTATTCCTTCTTAGGGATACATATGTGTATCATCACTTTGAATATTCTATCGGTTTCAATATTTTCCGATGATATGGCTGTTAGAAGCATATCGATGTTATTTAGGGAATTTTGTTTGTGTTATTTTAGTATCAAATTGCATGCAGCATTTTTGGGTGAACATTAATATATGAAATTAAAATTGGAATAAAAGGTCTATATAGTGTTAATTCTCCTCGTATAACATACAGAAGCAGCAAACAATTTGTAGATGGGTTGAATTGGTGGTCTGTTAAATCCTATGGGTGGAAATCTAGAATTATAAAGGCTGCTAGACTATAAGAAAGAGTAGTTAGACAGGATCTACTACTATTTTTCGTATATTCTACCAGCTGGCTTTTAATATTCTTTTTTATTTTCCCCAATATTAAATTAAACAGGAACAGTACCCAAATTTTTCAATTCATTCAGGGAAAGTGATCGTGAATTGAAGCTGTAGTCCACTGGGCGCTTTTACCGCGGACGCTTTTGTGTTGGTAAGAAATGCAGTCCCACCTACATAGAGGAGTGAAGAAGTAGTATCGAAGTAAAAATACAGGGGTGTGTTAATATAGGTCCCAGCGTTATCCATTGTGAGCTCATATACGGGATTCTGTCTGTAAACGAAAGAAATCGGAGCCACGTTATATGACTCGTATTCGTCCACTTTGTAAAATTTCGCTTGGTAGTCCGGCGCGCTGTTTGGAACGGGATTGGGATTGATACATAACACCCAATCGTCCGCCAACCCAACTGTTTGCAGGTTCCACAGATTGCCAACATAGTGAGCTGCGAGCGAGGTCCCGTCGCCGGGGAAACTCAGTGTCGCACTTAAAGAGCTTAACCCATCATCCAAATCTGACGCTGCAAATCCCAAGGAATATCCCGCATAGATCAAGACCTGGTAGGAATCGATACTGACGCTTACAGCATCCCACACCCCTAGACCGGTATATGTAGTAGTTGAGGCAAATGAGGTGAGTGTTGATGTTGCACTTCCCGGGAGTGTTAATATGCTAGTGGACGTGAACGGCACGGACGAGATGAAGTAGGTAGATACCGGGCTGTAAGCTGTAGCGGTGTCTGTTGGAGAGGATACCGCCTTTGAACAGCCCGATTCGAGAGCGCTCGATGCATAAGTCGATAGTTGAGATGGCACTGTAGGCCCTCCTCGCCCGTAAAGACTCACTGGGATTTGTAATGTGGCTGTTACTAGAATTATGTCTGTCGAAGTGCTCGTTAGAGTAGATGTTTTCGTAGTTGTCGGAACACTCGTCGTGCTGGTATCGGTGTAAGTTGTACTAGGGAATGTAGTCATGGGCGAAAAATATCCAAGTAAAGTCGTGCAATAGTCTTGTAGGACATATTCTGTGATTGCATCATACGCATCGAGCGATGATGATGAAGATGACGATAACGAGGATGAGGACGAGGAGGATGAGGATGATGAAAATGTCGAAGATGAATATGAATATGAAGATGGCGATGATGAAGATGATGAAGATGACGAAGACGAGGAAGATAGTAAAGACGAGGGGAAAGATGAGAAAGATGACGAAGAAGATATCAAAGAGGATGACGAGGAAGATGATGAAGGCAGAGTTGAGGAAGATATTGATTTTAATGGGTCTATTAATGTCGAGCTACTAGAGGTAGACCTTGATGATAGAGCTGAGGAGGAAGTTATTACGAATGGATTCGGAACTTTTGAGCTACTAGTGGTAGAACTTGACGACGGCATCGTGGTAAAGAGACTACTCAATGTCGAGGTTCTGGACAGCGACAAACTAACAGGCTGCAGCACACTGTCTGAAGGCAAGGCAGAGTTCACTGGCAAGATAAAAAGAAGATACGCAGCAACTCGCTCATAGATGCCTTCCCGACCTCGAAGCTGTAGTGACGCAGATGGAGCATAGTAGAAAGACAAAGTCTCGTTACTATCGAGGAATCGAACTTCATTGATCTCGTTATCCCAAAACCATCCGTAGGAAAGATCTGTTGAGTCGAGTTCTTCGACTTCGGCGATGCGAACTTGGCGGACTCCATTTGTAACCGATTGCTCTTCGCCAGGTAGCTCCTCTTCTATGAAGGAGATGTTGTGCCTTAAGAATACAAATTGTGAAGTGTCCCGGGAATTTTGGAGGGCGGCATCATCAAGATGTAAACTAAGGAGGTTGCCTTCTCCAGCTGTTGCAAGTTTTACATTTCCTGTGGAATCAAAATGCAGGTAGTAGCCTTCCAGGTTACCCGAGCCACTCAGCAGGAATGAACTTGGTAATACCGACGATGGCGATACCGATGATGAGGTGACTGTGGAGGTAGTACAAGTTTTCTCAAAGGTGCTAGTAGTCGAAGAAATTGATTGAAAGTTTGGCCATGTAACCCTATTACAGAGTTGTAGCCCTCCTGGGAACGGATTGCAATAATCCACAGTCGATATAATCAACCCGCCGGGATTAGTAACGAGAACTGTTTCGTAAAGAGTCGTCGTCGTCGCCAATTGCGCCTGGGCAAAAGTGCGCCCGTGAAGGTTTAGTGACAACCATAGCACGATTAACCTCCAGGAGCACACGAAACTATTGAAGTCTCGATAGCGTCGATAAAGATGAGACATGATGAAATACAGTAAGCACTCAACTTCTCAGCGTCGGTACCAAAACGAAGGATACAAATAGAATAAAATGTATACACATTTGAGCAACTGCAACATATTTGTGCAATTGTATCTTTTGAGTGATAGGGGGGGATCCGGCGTGTTCAATTCACTCTACATGAGCAGAAGGGTTACAGTCAAAGGTTACCTCCATTGGCCGCGATCGATGTACTCGATTGAAGTACTCGAGAGTTATGTTACATCGACCTATAAATCTATAGCACTTAGCTACCCACTTTATATATAGATTTATACATATAACTATAAACATAGGTGCAAATCTAGAGATATATCTAGATCTTACAATATCATCAATATGAATATTGTATACCTACTTAAATTACTTAAATGTGCAAATAATTAATAAGAACTTCTTGACTTATGTAACTATCCGGATTGAGTTGTCTGCGTGGGATCAGCAAGTGTAACCATGCTGTTGCAATGATGAGCGATTTGATCTACAAAGATTGTAGGACTTATCGACAGATATCACAAGCCCAACTGATATCTCCGTAGTTTATCTCGGAATCCCCCTTGACATTAGAGCTCATTTATATCGATCTTTATGTCTTCCGGGGAATTCCAGTCGCGCGTTACATCTCATAATGCATTATAATGAACTAAAGCGGAAAGTTCATAGAAACCAAGCCCCTAGCCCACGGGTCGCATAATCTCCCCCAGGATGTCGTCTCTGAGCGTCTCTAGGTTGGCCGTGGAGTCCACAACGATAACATTGTCCTGTGGACGGCACGGATGATCTATCCATTTTTGGAAGAGGGCTCGGGAGTCTTGGTCTGCACAATTGCCATGCACAGCAGCAGCAGGAGGACGGTCGACGCCGGTTCGCTGACTCGTCATCGGGTCCTGACGGCTACGCAGCCGCTGGTTTAACAGATCAATATCCTGTACCTTGCACTCAACATACCAATAGGCGAAGCCGTGGTGGTCGGCGAGGGCAGAGCCTTCATCGAGAACCTCTTGGTAGTTGCATGTGCTGTCCATGATGATGCTGTGACCTTGTTTCATGAAATCTTGGGCCAGTTTCCACTGAAGCCGGTAGGCGTGTTTTGCAGCCTGGTGGAATGGAATGCTAGCGTTGAGAAGGGAAGACCGTAGGATGTCATGATCGATGACTACCCCGTTAATGGAAGATCCGATCATCTTCGCCATTGTACTCTTCCCAGAGCCTGGTGCACCAGACATCTGGATGAAAAACTTGTGTGGCGTCGTTTGGCTGGACATTTTGCTGGGCAGAAGCCTTTGAATATATCCGCAATCGATCAGATATATGTGTGCGTATCGTTTCTGTAGATTTGTGCAAGTGAGTGCTGAACCAAGCAAACAGCACCAACTTGTTAGCGAAGACGTGCCACGCGACGTGATATATCTGGTGCTGCTTGATATCAGCCGTCTGCTTCTACATTCGTCCCAGGATTAAGATATCTTTCAAGGAACCTTTCTTTGTACCGAGCCGTGAAGGCTTAAGCCGCCATTCTATAGTTTACGAGAATGCATATTTTTAAACTCTGGAAGTATTCGATTGCTCCCCCTCTAACCCCGGCAAAGTAGCTCGAACATTCGTCGTGAGCTGGCGGTCGACCTCAGGCTCCAATCTTCTGCATCTGGTCCAAACCCAATTAGTCTCACCCTCCGGATGATAACCAATCATCCCCGGTCGGGATCGCAAACCCGAACGTTAGTCACCGAATCTAGAGCTAAGAAAGCCTCCCGGCGAGCTTGCCGTCCACCAAATTTCTGTCTTAAACTCAAACTAAGCGACCGAATGATCACAGCAACGCTCAAGAAACAGGCGCTTGTGTCGCAAAGAAAAAGACTTGAAAGGTGCGCACCAATTTGTGTCAGAAAATGCCAAAACGGGTTTAAAACACAGCTGTTAATTTAATATCCACCAGTCAGGCGAATAATTTCGTCCAAACGTGCGCCCTCGCAGCTTGAGTATCCTGGGTATCCTTGCGACAAGTGTCGATGCTGCTGCACAGTATTCATGCTATTTCTGTCGGTATACGTAACGGTTATATTGAATTTCAGTCTTGCGCTCAAATCTGGGGCCGGAAATTAATTAAATTTATCTTCAATGCGAAGCATTTAGCTGATTGTCCAAAGTTTGACACTCTCTAGATGCGAAACAACATGAGCACATTTATCTGTGAAGCTATAGACGAACCAAAGCCAGGCTGTGGTCGAATTTTGAAGCATTCGTATTCGAGAATTCTTTTCACCGCGAGATGGTTGATTTTTCGCCGGGCCCTCGAGTTGCCGCGTTAACTCGCCAGGCACCAGCTGGTTCACCCAGCTCCGGCTCATATCTTCATGTTCTGGCCGGAGAATGCCTTTTTGCGCTCGGATTGCATCGTCCCGCGATCCACCCGCCTTTTCGCTCACTTTATTGCAGCCTACGCACATCTTTTGGAAGTCATAATTAGCGACGGAGGAATCCGTTGGCTTTCTTTCCTGCGAAAGCAACCCGAGAATAAAGAATAAAATAGAAAACAGCCTGATAACGGGAAATTTTTCTGTGGAGAAATCGCCTTTCCATATACGGGGTACGTGTACATCGATACACTTCGTACGACAGGACAAATCTCTGAGAAATCATTTACGTTACAGAATCAATCCGCACTTGGTCGGAAGGCCGGCATATCTCGACTCGAGCCAGCTGCGATGCGCTGCGATGCAACCGCTTCATTACAGTGCAATGATCCGAGATTAATCCTAATATTCTCTATGAAGATACAAACTTGCCAGCTTCAGAGAAGTAACATTTCGCATCAGCATCAGTGGGAACCACGTTGAAGCTACCAAGCAGCTCGCCAGTGGCGTTCGAGTTCGCAATCCGAAGCAAACAAGAACACGCGAAAAAGCTGCAAAGTTGCAAGCCATGGAAATGAGTCTAATATTTTTTATGGGCGCCGGGGAGGTCTTTGCCGTTGACCGGCAGGACCCAAGAACCCAAGACCGAGTTTCTAGGACAGGTAATTTCCAGCTTTTCTGCGGCCCTTGTAGACGTCTGTTTGCTTTGACCTGCAGGTTGCTAACTTTGGGCATAATACTTGCCAATATAAGCAAGGGCGAACCATTTAGCTCGGGGCTGACCCTCGCTTTCACTTTGGTGTGCCCCAAAAGGGCCCTGACATGGCCATGTTCTTTCTCGCCTTCTATTGCATGATGCATGATCACACACACACCCCTCGCCGCACCCATGGAAGAGCAATCAGGTCCTCATTCGAAAGAGCAATCAAGTCGCTGTGCCCCGCTTCCCTCGCAACGCGCCCCCAGATTAGCGACGCCCTTTCGGAATGTGGTACTCTCTTAGCTTTAGCGTTCGAGGGGTACATTTCCTTCGCGCAAACAGAGTCCGATACGAAGAATGGTCAGTCGAACTGTCAATTCTCGACAGAACCTTTGGCAGGAAGCCTGCTTCCAAATTATGTCTTCTCATCTTCGGGCTTCCTGGCGGCTCCACCTCAAGTTTGCTCTATTGCCACGTTCTGTCTACTTTTCATGAGACATGCATATGTATATATCCGAACTTACTGCATGGCTGGGTTCCCACGTGGTGGGATATCGAATGGGAGGCCTCAAAGCTGACGGTTCCTGATGAAGATAAATATCGCCGATTGTTTCCAGAAGTTCCATCTCTTTTTTTCCAGATCATCATCAGAATCATTCCTCCTCACTCAGAATCAGTTCACCTTGCCCATCTCGCATTCTGCCTATTATATTCCTTATATCTTTTGAATTGATCAAATAACAAGCCTATCTGCATATATTATCCTCAAGCGCTGTCACACGACCTTACCAAGTCATCCCTCGTCCATAGCCTTTACGCTCACCATGCGCTCTTTACTATCTTCGATAGTGCTCCTAGGCGGAGCTTCAACCGCTCTCGCAGTACCTTTTGACTATCTTTTCAAGCGAGACACTACCACGACGTCCTCTACAAGCACCTTTGGACCAGGTTTTAACACTATCACTTGGAAAAACTGCTCCACAAATGACCCTCCTCGCCTTCAATGCGGAACGATGAGTGTTCCACTCGACCCCTCAAACCCCGCGGGAGCAAAAATCACAATCGGTATGGCGCGCCTCAAGACTAGCCATGCGGGTGGTGTCCCACCTTTGGGCGTTATGCTCATGAACCCTGGAGGCCCTGGCGGTGTCGCCTCTGGCGTCATGAAAGCTGTTGCTTCTGGTGACTTTACGCTTTTCAGCGATCAGATTATCGCAAACTACGACATTGTCGGCCTAGACCCCCGCGGTGTGGGGTTGAGCACCCCGGTCAAATGTGATCCCACTGTGGCGAACGTCAGAGTCAACACCCTTCCCACGACCACAGCACAATACAATGCCCTCGTCGCGCACAACAAAGCTCTCGGACAAAGCTGCGCCAGCTTGACCGGACCTCTCATCAATTTCCTCTCCACTGCCGTTGTTGTTGAAGATATTGAATTGTTTCGCCAGGCTTACGGAATGGGCAAACTCAGCTTTCTAGCTCTATCGTATGGTACTCAGATTGCCGTGCAATACGCTGAAGCTTACCCTCAAAACATTGGCCGATTTGTCCTCGATGGCAATGTGGACCACAGCTTGCCAGAAACAGCAGCCCTTCTCGGTGAAGCTTCCACCTTTGAGACAACCCTGAACCATTTCTTTGCCTGGTGCGCCGCTGCCAGTCCATCAGATTGCCCAATTCAAGGACAAAACATTCCCGCATTCTTTGATAATTTGATCTCGAACGCCGCCACCAATGGTATCCCAGCGGCTAGCTGCACCCCATCGACCTGTGTCAGCCCAGTTAACGATGTCGACATCCTTACCGGTGTCCAGGGTATGCTCATCGGACCCGACATCACCAGCGCATGGCCCCCTCTGGCTGCCTCCCTCGCCAAAGCAGGAAACGGAGACGCCTCTGATTTCGCCGCTGGAGTCTTCACTACGCAAGTGTCAGGTGGATATTCCAACATCGCCATCGGCTGCCAAGATTGGTTGCACGCTTCCACCGCTCTCGATGACGTTCTCGCCAAAATGCGCACTGCCATTGCTATTGCACCACACAGCAAGGGTATCTCCCAAAGTTACACATACCAAACTTCTTGCATCGGATGGCCAGCACCAGTCACCAACCCGCAACACGTGTTGAAGCCAAAGGCACTCACCGCACCCCCCATGCTCATGATCAACGCGCTCTACGATCCCGCCACCTCCTACTCGTGGGCTACCGGTGTCGCCGCACAATTGACACAAGCCGTCTTCTTGACGAGAAACGGTGCCGGCCATACCAGCTATCTCCTCGGCGGTGCAGCCTTCGATATCGCTAACACTTTCTTCTTGACCGGTGCTCTTCCCGCTCCCGGAACCATCGTTACCTCTTAATTTCCAAAATTACAAGAGAGAGAAGAGGAGAGAGAGGCGAAGGCGAGGAACGAAGATGAAGAGGATGTGTATATCATTTTGTACTAAATATCAATTTGCATTTTTGCGGAAGCCGGAGAAAACTAACAGCATTTAATTCTGGAGAGGTTGACGGCGTGGTAGTTGGGTCGGGGCATTCAAAGATTGTATTAATGACCTATCTTTCTTTTTGGTTTGTATACAGCATTTCACAGCGTCTGGTTTTCGAGACAAGGCTAGCAACTCATGCATGACGACGAGCATATATTCTTTCGTTTTTTTTTCTTTCAATTTTTTGTTTTCATATAAATACCATTATTGTACTTAGACTTTATTAATAGATTATAGAAATACAATGCATTCGTTTTACCATATTGATCAAGTCAGCCTTTTATGACAAGGTGTGCTCAGGTGTGGTTGGAAAATGCATCTATAGAAGCAATGGTTAATTCTTATAATAAGTGCTTCGTTATTAGAATATATGCCTAGGTGTGCGCACCGATACCATGGCCCAAGGATATACCATGCGATGAAATAAAGGTACCAAATTGGTGGAAAGTGGAGACCGATATACATTGTAGCACAACCAGTATCGTGGGAGACAACCCTGTTGATGTACCGCCGATCCAGCCTGATTCGAGAGATGTTGCATTTTGGAGCAATTTTGTGTTGCTGTAGTCTACCAACCAGTTTGTTGCCAGAGGTCTAATTTCTATCAAGTGCTCGTTTCTGATGAATATACCTTCCTCTACTACGACCTGCTATCCTATCTCTTCTTTTAACGACTCAATAATTCGCCAAGTAAGCAAGGTTTAAACACTTATCGTGCAGATCACTTGGAGTCCAATTACAAGAGTACTTTAGGCTCTGAATTTGACTCCGAAAAGTACTCGAGTAAATGCACACTTGGCCGAGTCCTTTCCATTCACAAAAATACATATTTATGTGAGCCGAAACCATACCTACTCGAGACGCGACTGCGAACCGCCATTTGATGATTGAGTAGATTCTTTTAAAATTTGAAGAAATTTTTACATCTGCCGTGCAACACGAGAAGAAAGAAAAGGCAACCAACCCCATCCACTTCCAGAAAGAAAGAAAATGTGGAAGAAAATGAGCATAGCAAAGACCACCTTCGAAAGTAGAACGAGAACGAGAACGGAGGGTCGAAGAGCTGAAATAATGCGATAAAATTATCATTACTTCAACGGGATATTCACAAAATTATAGGTTTCCAGCGGTTACAAGCAACGATAGTAACGTATCTAGTATGTCATTAATGGTTCAGTTCGACGTAATTGGCAGGGAACAATCCTTCGTGGCCGTTATACCGGCCGAACCACCAATCCTCATCTGGGAATTCCTACAATTCGCAAAAGTTTCGCAGGTTAAAAATAGTCCGTCTAAGCCATGATAATAGAACGGAGTTTTACTACTTACGATATCAGTAATGGTGGCTCCCTCAGGGAAGCTCAATTCATTCTCCTCTGCGGCTTCGTAATCATAAGATGCCTTGGCGGTATGTCCACCACCAGAACCAGCTGCCATTGGGGCCTCTGGTTCAGGCTCAGGCTCGTGAGCAACAGGTGGAGGTGGAGGTGGTTGATGATGTTCTGGTTCCGGCTCTTCTTCATCATCTTCGTCGTCCATGATCGGCTCGACATAGTTTGATGGGAAGAGACCGGTTTCACCTTGCTCATTGGTGCCTTGCCACCAGTCCTATCAAGTTTGTTAGCAATCTTCTGCTTTAGTAATCCAACGATACTAAGAAACTTACATCATCAACCATCTCAATCATGCCAACAACATGGCCTTCCACGAGATCAATCTCGTTTTCTTCGGCCTTTTCGTAATCGTAAAGGATCTTAGCGCGTCGCCCGGTCAAAGTAACACCGCCGCTGTGTGCAGCAGCCGCAGTAGCAGCTACACCTGCGGTGACAGCAGCGAGACCAACACCGGCGGCAATAGCTGGGGCGATTGGGTGCGGTTCAGGCTCGGGTTCTGGAGATGGGGTACGTTCTCTTGGAGGTGCCGGTGGTACCGCACCGCGAGCGACAGGCATAGCTATCCTGGCTGGGCTACGAGGTGGGCTTGGGGTTGGGCTTCTCTGTTGAACCTGTGCCGGAGGGGGGGGTACAAATCTGGCAGCTGGCTGTGGTGGTTCCTCTTCCTCTTCTTCCTCTTCATACGAAGGGGTTGGTTTGGTAGCCATCGGCGCTGGGGGTGGGGCGGCCATGCCAGGCATTGGCATACCCTTGAATCTATCGCTGAGCGACGAAACGCTAACGCCCCTTGGTTCTTCCTCTTCGGGTTCCGGTTCTGGCTCTGGCTCTGGCTCATAGGTAGGACGAGTTGCAACAGGAGGAGAAGGAGCCGTCTCTGAAAGACCTCTCTCGCGGTTCTTCTTCTCCTGCCATATTTGGGCTGGCGTCTTGCCACCTGCGGATGCGAAATCCTTGCTAGCAGAACCGACAGGGGCACTTGTTGTGTTAGCTGGCCCGATACCGTACTGGCTAGGAAGATTGGGCTTGGTGCCGAATGCAGCTGGAGTGGTGAACTTCTTGGCTGGTGTTGGTTTGGGGAGGGATGTGAGGCGAGCAGCGGATGATGATGGCGGGGTAGGTTTATTGAAAGCTGCGGATCTATCGGCCAGAGATCGTGGTGCTTCCTCGTCATAGCTTTGGCTCGAGGATGGAGCTGGCTCCCTAGGCGGCTTGGCAGCTGCCTTGATAGCTGCAATGTCCACTTTACCCACAGGTTCGTAGGCACCTTTAATAACTTCTGGCCTCGAATCAAACTTCTTATCACCCTGAGCTCGGAGTTCTGCGATATCAACCTTTCCAACTGGCTGATAAGCGCCCCTAACGACTTCCGGCCTCGAATCATACCTCTTGTCACCCTGGGCTCGGAGAGCCGCAATGTCAACGGTACCAACAGGTTGGTAAGCACCCCTAACGGGCTCAGGTCTTTCAAAACCTCCACCACCAGTTGTTGACGTCGGCTGGGACATGAGTTCCTTCATGTTAACCTTCGTAGGCTTATACGCTGACTCAACTTTTTCCAATTGCGATCTTGAGACTTGGGGTGCATCTTCACCCCATCCATCAGCATCTACCTTTGTGGGTTTCGCGGGAGCTACTGGTCGTCCACGAGGAGCTGCCGGGGTACCGAATTGTCGTGTAGGTGTATAGGCCTGGCCGGGCTTCCATGCAGGCTTCGGAGGAGCAGATGGTTTCCCAGATGGTACAGCTGGACCACCAGAAGTAGCCGCCGAGTAGTTGCTTCCAGAGGCGGTTGCGACCTTTTTCATAATCTCGTCCACGTTAAGTGTGCTAGAATCTCGGGCTGTGATTTCAACGTGATAACCCTATAAAGTTGGCATTCATTAGAAACCAAATTATTCAGCAAATAGAAGCTTTTGATAAATTAAGATTGAATACCTCGAATAATTTGGCTACAGCGGATTTATATCCACCATAGTTACCCTTAACACGCTCTGGGACACCATCTCCACACTGTTCAATAGTCTAATTAGCTCTTCTTACTCGTTATATAGATACCCCGCATACCGATCATTCCGTGCACTGATAGGGGCGTCCTGGGAATGAAAAGGGAGAGTCAAAGAACGTACCCAAGCGAAAAATACGTTCTTGCCCAACTGCGTGTTTGGATCTTTTACTCTGGCAAGCGCGAATTGTACTCTTCCGTCGTTGAAGTCTTCAAATAACTCTTCCAAATCTCCCTCTATATTCGTTCCAGCCGAGTGAAGGCGTAAGCACGTCAGCAATAAGTCTTGGTAGCTTAAATCACAGCTAATTGCCATGGTATTCATGTTAATTACGATCGGGATGGAATAAAAACGTACCACCGGTGCTTTGTACTTTTAAAATGCTATCCTTTTGTGGTCCTGACGAGAAGGCATTCTGAAGGGGCGCCTGGACGTAGAGAAGGACCCAGCTCGCGTAAGATTGGGACTTCCCGGAGGGGACGGAGAAAGAAGCGATGGATTTAACGGAACGGTTAATGGCGGGGCCTTCCTGAGAGAGGTTGAGGGCCGACATTGTGCGTGAGAACCAGGCGGTAGATGATATCTGTTAAGCCTTTGGAGGTGATTCTCGGAGGGTAGGTAAGTTGTAGTTGAGTCGGGGGAGTGAAGTTGGAGGATGAGGATGAGCCGCGAGGTGGGGTAAACACGACCCACCGACGACAACGCAAAAACCTGGATTTGCCGACGATACAACGGTGGATGACGAGATGGAGAGCTGAATGAACAAGTAAATGAACGGTTAAGAGGACTGTCAAGCCTATTATAGGAATTGTAAGGACGTATCCACTCTGTAGGCTACGGCTGAGAATATTATATTCCTCGACTAATCCTTCGTGATAATTATCCAAGATACGTAAAACCGTAAGGCCTCTAGCCCCTCAATTGAGTGGGTGGTACGTACCCCCAAGAGGCTTTGACATGACGCCCATTGTGCACTGCGGATGGATTAGACTCCGTTACTGCATATCCTGCATGAGCCGGGGTCCAAGAAGCACTAGCTCATCCAGGCATCAGTTCATCAAAACAGAGTAGCAGAGCATATCTAAACCGAGAACTAGCTCGTTTGCTCATTTCAAAGTTGACTGGCACTTTTCAGATATACGAGGAGGTATGAAGATTTTCAAACAATAACTCGATTAAAAGGCTAACACTGACTGCTAAGTATAATTACAATACACGAGTAGCGAACAAATACAGGATTGAAGGAGCGAAAACTTTCCAAAGATACAAAAACCAAAGCCCTTGCCAAATTAACTAATCCCGCCACCAGTGGTATCTTCCTTTCCATCCAGAAAGCAAACAAAGCTCGAAGCCAAAATCAAATCAAATCATTAAAGGACAGACAATGAATGAATGTCGCAAGCAGATATTCCATCGCGTCCATAAGTATCATCAAAAAATGAATGACATGAATGCGTTTCCCCCCCTTCTCCATCGCTAAATAATAAGGATAAACTTGGGCAAGCAAAATAAACAAATAAAATAAAATAAAAATCAGATAAACTTGCGTGTAAAAACCAAATATCAATCTGTGTTAAAAAATAGCTCTAAAAAAAGTAAGAAATCGTAAGAAAAGATGGTCTCTGTACCGAGGTAGCTGCGAGACCCAAGGAGCGTATGCAAGGAAGAAAAGGGCTCGATTCATGCCAGAACCAAGTAGCTTTCTTCCCCGGCGGTGGTGTCCATACAAAGCCAAACCGGTAAGATTAAAAACACAAGAAACAACAAACCCTTCGAGTTTCCTGGCTGAATATTCCTCCTTCCAAAACGAAAACGACGTTGACAAGCGTGAAAGAGAGAATAAACAGCTTATGACAGTTTCTTTTTTAGTTGTTTTTTTTGTTCGGTGTTTTTTCTCCCTAAAAACTGGAGGAAAGAGAAGACGAATGTCGTTTGCAGGCGTTTCAAAACAAAAGTAATGGCTAAGAACGAAGGAATCAAAGTCGATAACACCAGCTCCTCGACCGGAGGGAATAGAGAAAAAAAAGATGGGTGCATTCACAAGCCCTTCTCACACCCTCCGGTTTCTTTTCAAAAAAAAAGGATAAACACTGAAGTGACTAGCAATAATTTTATTTTTAAGAAAAAAATATTTAGTTAAGTCACGAATGTTCACCTATAAAAAAAAATATCTCAACTCCTCGTTCTCATATGCATGAGAATCCCCCTCTACTCCACAATCAGGCTAGGGTTGGACATCCAACCAGCAGCAGTGGTTGGGACTTGCTGCCAGGTGTTGAACTGGTTCCAGCCGTTGCCATAGACACCGGAAAGATCACCCTGCTGTTGGACATCAGCAGTGCTATCGACGGAGCCACTGCGGAAGGTCTGGGGGGTATCAGGTTGCGGTGTCAACAAGTACATCTGCTGGATCTTAGCCATCTCGGCGGTCTCTTCGAGAGAAGGCATGAAGGCATTGACGTCATGAGGAGGAGTGGAGATTCCGTGCTCGAAGATGGAAGTCATGGGGCCGTTGGGCTTGGTGGCAGATTGTGGTGTATCGGAGTTCTTGCGACCAGGTTGCTGTGCGTTCTTGACGGCGTTACCATTGGGATTCCGCGGATTGTGCTTGCTCCGCTCGTAGACATAGTCATGCTGCTTCTCCATATGCTGCTTGCAATTGCTCTCCCGCTTGCTCTTGTAAGGACAAGGCGGGAACTCGCAATACCACATTTGGGGAGATTCGCTATGACGATCAGTTTCGTGGCGGTCACGTTCCTTCTCCGTGGGGAACCCCTTCTCATGGTAGAGACAAGTTGGTTCGGAGCACTTATGAGGACGAGAGTGGGTCTTGCCGTGCTTCTTGAGATCGCATGGTCGGTTGTACTTCTTACCACAGATCGCGCCGCTTTCTTCATCGCGGTGAAGGCAGACGTGACCACCTTGTGGCTTCTGGATCGACTTTTTACGTCTTGGGATCAGGGAGTTGGTACGGGTACCGTTATCGTCTGAGCCATCGTCGGATCCACCGTTAAGTTCCTGATGTTGGGAAATTGGAGAAATTGGCAAGTCTCTGGATGGGAGGTCAATGAGGCCGCTGAGGCTGGCAAGCTCTTGGAAGTTGGCACGTTGCTCAAGGGCGGCAAGGAGCTGTTCCTGGAACCTTTCATTGATGCTGGAGTGTGGTCTGTGCATGGCGGACATTTTGCGAATTCCATTCTGTGGCGCCATTGGCTTCGGCATCTGAGGTGGGCCTTGGAGTGAGACTGGGCGCTGGAGAATAGTGACAGCTGGAGCTGGGGCGGCGGCGGTGGAAGCAGAAACCATCTGGGAGAGCAAAGCTTCCTTCTGGTTTGCAAGAACATCCATAAAGTAACCTTCGTAGTATGGAGTATCGTTCGGGCGAGTCAAATCGCCTCCATGGGCATCGATGGAAGCCATAGCATTCTGGCAGCGATAGAGGAACTTCTCGCAAAAGTTGACAAATGTTTGAGGAGCGGTGTGCATCTCTTGCGATTTATAAAGGAGGTACTTTTCGAGGTCACGTAGACACAAGATGCGACCTTCATCGAGACGCATGGAAGCTGCAGCAATCAGAGGGGTGAACTGGAGGAGCGCTGGGTCTTGCGACAATGGAAGAAGAATTAATCGCTTCATCTCCATGATGGCATCGGTGCTCAAGCCGGTAGGAGTGGCCGAGTGAACAGAAAGAACAGATCCGCTCGGAGACCCGATGTTGGAGGTTTGGGACCAGCTTTGGCCAACTGGGATGTTGCTAGTGGCATAGTAGACACCAGCTTGCGGGGATCCATATGGACTAGTCAAGCCATTCTGACCGAAGTCGATGTTTGTAGTCGATGGAGGGGTGAGCGGGGCAATTGGCGATGAGTAGACACCGAGTCCAGCCTCAACCTCATTATGATCAATCAACTCTGGGGTTGGAGAAGCGGAGAATGAGTTGTAAATGTCGGTGTTTCCAGCCAAACCAGTATCAAGACCCAAGTTCAGATTGGTCGATGGGAATCCGTACAACTCGATCTGGGACATGCTATTCCGGTGGTTTGCCAAGATGTCATCGATGGTGACGTCAGCATAGGTATTGCCGACATTTATGCTGGAGCTGCAATTATACGGAGCAGTGTCGTGAACATATCTACGTCTTGGGTTTGCCTGCTTGGAGGATCGAAGGATATCGCCCTCTTCGAATGGGTTGGTCTTTGAGCGGCCGCGACGCCTGGGTGGCTCTTCCTTCTCGGCTGCCATTTTAGGAGTCTCTGCCTTGACAGTCTTGTCATCCTTTTCGTCCTTTTCGTCAGTCTCCTTAGCTTCCTTATCATCAGCAGCAGCGGTAACGGAAGACGGCGACTTGGCGGAGTCAGTCTTTTCTTTTTTGGTAAGTGGTAGAGTTCGTCTCTTGACTGGTCCTTTGGTTGCATCTTCGCTCGAGGCCCCAGTGATCAAAAATCTTGGAAGAGGCAAAGATGTGTCCTTCTCTTTCTTGACCGGAGCAGCAGGCGTCGCTCTAGTGAGGATGGTCTTCTTATCTGTATCATCGAGCTGGAGGGTCTTATCGAAAGAAGACAAAAGCTTCTCCATCGACGAAACGTATGAAGCGGTAACGTCTTCAACATTCGGCGATAATTCATCATCGACGTCGAGGGTTTTTGGGAGAGGAGCGGCAGCGGCCTTCTTTGTCGGCTTCGTTCCAACCTTTGATTCAGTTTTTGTCGAGACTAACTTTGGAGCGGCGGCTTCTATTGTCTTGTCGTCGTCTTTAGAGATCGAGATTTTAGAAACGGATGCGATCAAGCTATCGATTCCACCGACCCTGGAGTCATCGCGATGATTATTAGAAAGTGTTCTCAAATGATGTGTTGCGGTGAGGTTGGGATGTGTTGAGGAGAGGTTCAGATCAGCATACGATTTTGGGGCCTTCTTTTGCTCATCGACTTGCGATTTGGCGGTCTGGTTGACTCCGCCAAACGAGTTCCTCCGCACTTTGATAGAACTATAGATCGCAGCGGTATATTAGAATACAAGGACAACTAAATCGCGAAAGGGTAAAGAGTACTTACGGAGTGTCCTTCTTGACGACTGGTGTTCCCGATCTTATCGAAGACATCTTGAGGTATGTGAACGACGGTTGTCGCTGTAGTCGGAATGGGTGGAAATACGGTCCGGGTCGATATCCCGTTGGATAATGTCCAGGGAGAGGGTCGCAAATGCAAGTCCTAATGCTTCATCCAATGATAACGATAACGAAATAATAGAGCAAGGTCGTTCTATGTTTAAGTCTATCTGTTGATGATCAGAAACCAGTATCCCTTGAATGATATCCCAGACTAGAGCGAACCCAAGAATACGGAAACAAAATAGTGATGATTTAAAAGGGCAAAAATGGTGGGAAATCTAAGGGGTTGAAAAGATGAGATGAAAGAGTTAAGGAAAAGAGGAAGCTTGTTAGAGGGTACGTTTGGTTCTTTCTATTCTCAATCGATGAGGGGCAAAAAGAAAGAGACCAGCCGGCAGACCCGTGAGATCGGAATGTGATAACTCGAGAGAGCTGGCAAGCGTTCCTTCCCAAGCAGGGTTTGTTATAAGGGGTCTGGTAGGGTTGTGGAAGAAGGGAAACGAGATAGCGATAGAGGGTTATCCCACGGACGCTATGATCGAGGTAGGAAGGAAAGTATTGAACCAGAAAGCGAAAAACAAGTGAAACCAATCAAGTCAAAAAGAAAAACGGTCGTGATCGTGATTATAATATCATATCATCTGAGGGTTTTCTGAAAAGTGGGAGGGAAAGCAGGTGAGAATCTCGATTGCGGGTGGGCAATGGCGAGGAATTAAAAGGAAAAGAGGCGCAGGATACCCTTTGGGGAAGCTATGTAAGGAACCTTGGCTGCTGCGCTGCCGGTTTTAAGAGTCCGATGGATTTTGAGCCATCCCACGTTTCCGGCTTTTTACGCAGACTGTCCTCTCAACCTGTCTCTCGTTTGGTTTCTGCGAATTTGCTAATGGCACTAGCGTAATGCCCGTACATGTACTTGCAGCTGACTATAATTGGGATGGAGAAGACTGATGAAAATGAAGGGATAGAAGTGGGCTTGCTTTCTCGACTAAACCGAAGCGACAGGCTTCGCTGGTTTGAAGTTCTGGAAATTTTTCATGCAGTAACTCGGACTGAAATCACGCCGCTGAAAAGCCCAGTACCCTAATTAACTAGCTCTCCAAAAGTCAAGAAGGGCAAAACGAATGAATGACAAGGCACTGTGATAGAATCGATCTCTTTCGTTCAATGCAGGGGATAAACGTTAAATCTACTGTACCTTTTATCAACTAAAAATCAACAGCGAACAAATTCGAAAAGCGTCAATATATTTTCTGGTCAATAAATCGTTAAAGTGACGACGGCGAAAGGGCGAACGATATAAGAGGATAATAAGATTCCTAAAGCTTGATATATGTTTCGTCGATGCAGGTTTAGGAGTTTCTTTTTTGCTGACGAGGCTCTTGTGGAATCAATGGTGTCGTTCAAAAAACAAGCGGATTAGGTAGCTGCTTTAAGGGGATTGCGCGGAACGAAACGATAAAGAGCTAGAGAAAACCAAGCTGACGAATGCGAGTAATATGGATCTCAATCTCATATAATCATGCAAAGATAATATAAAATGAACTGCGGCAAGAAATAAAAAATTTTTTAAGAAAAGGGAACAGGCTATGATAATATTGTCGGACGAGTGCCCGCAGAAAGAAAGAGAAAGTGAAAACAATAACCTCGGGGTTGCCACTAAATCGAGGAGATCTTTGACCTGAGAGTGCGAATCGGGGGCAGGTTTGGTAGCTCAAATATGTGATTGTGAAGGGAAAGATACTACTGATTCTGGCCAGACTGGACGCCCTAGGTCGAAAGATATCTCTTTTCAACCTTTGACTCCTCAGCTGATATTAAAATCGCATTGTGCAATCATATCGCTGTCCGCCCTGATACTCCAAATCGAGAGATGTAATAATCTCATCCAGCGTCTAAGGACTCTAATCTCCCGACCAAGTTTAAACTCTGTTAGCCTAGTAGACAAAGCTGATGGGTCCAACATGGGGCATCTTGCGCTATCAAAAGGCTGTAGGCTGGACGATGCGTCATGTTCGATTCCAAAAACTGAACAACCAAAATTTACACAGCCGATGCTTAGCGCTTCTACCTGCTGGCTTCGAGATCTCTCTCTCTCGCCTCGCTGCCACGGGAGAAAACGTCCACAAAGCGAGCGAGAATACGGGTTTGCAGCTTTGTCCAGCGGGGACGTAATGATACAATAATACTTAGACCAGCTTCGCAAAAAGGTGCTGCCTATTGCGTGTGTGGTGGTGTGGGTAGGTATATTCTTTTTCTGAATTCTCTAAGCTTTTCTCACCCGCAAACCCCCCAAACTTCGATTCGCTTGTTAATGACAGCCCACCCACAAGCTAGAGAAAATCCGCTGTTGCAGAGCGAAAAAGCAGCTTCTGACGAGAAAATTTTAGCTTCCAGGCTGCCAGTTTTTTCCTTGCGTCCCAAAGGAGGGGTGTGGTGTATTTGCTTTTTCAGTACCCTCTTGAAGTCTGCGAGTGTGGGTCGAATCAAGCTGGGCCCTTTGTTTCGTGGGTGGTTCCGGCGATTCTTGCTTGGCGGGCAGGAAATCCACCAGTCCAACCTCTCTTCTTTAATTTAGAAAAAGGGCACTAGGCAGCCGTTTCCCCTCGAACGAGAGCTTTTGTCCACAGATCTTCCAGCAGGGCTTTTTTTTTGTCTCTGGGTTGGTTTCCTCGATTGCAAGGGGCAGTGGAAACGAGTGACCCTTCAAAGATCAAATCCGCTGAGCCGCAAGCCACTTTGCTGTTGCGAACTCTGCAGACCTTTGCTCTCCATCTGATCACTCTTTTCTGGAAGCATGACATCTATGATCGTGTTTCGTAACTGCATGCGAAATAATTCTCACGATCTTCATATCATCCTCCTCATGCTTGCTTCCTCATAGGGCGCGAGTTCTTACATCTCAGCAGTACCTTCATGTATCCGCTATCAAAAAGAAAGAAGAAAAAAAAGACATCAGGAAGAGCTAGGCTAGGGGCAAGTAAAAATATGTCCAACTGAGGACCTGCAAACAGCCATAACCTTCATGAAACCCAACATTTCGAACATTTCGCCATGCGTAATTGCAACCCCATGGCTAATGTAGGTACATGTATGTGCCCCTTGTCCAGGAAGCACAAGCTATACCCCCTCCTTTTTGTGCCACTATTATGAACGTCTACACGGCTACTTTTTTTGCATCTAGACACATTGATTCCCACACTTCCTGCAGTGCTGCAGTGCGACATGAAGCAGTGCCGGCGCCGCGCGGTGCAACACAAAGCGAACGCTATTATATTGCATCTTGCATTGGATCCGGATCCTATTATTCGTTTAACGTTTGTGCAATCGCCCATCATTCATTCATCATGCGTCCTGCTTCGTATAAGATCGTGTGATAAAATGTACGCCCCGTATTCCAGAGTGAATAGCATATACCAAGCGCCTGGATCTCTTATATATAGTATACACTTGTGCCAGCGATACCTTCGAGGCTGTATTTTCTAGGATTATTCGGCTTGCTCGAAGATATGGGTTACCTAGCTGTACAATATCGAATGAGGATAATGACATGCTTCGTCTGATATCGATACCGGAGCCGAGAGTCCGGGGTCGCTCATTCACAAGGCTTGTGTCGGTTTCATAGACTTTAATAATCGCAAGACGAGAACTATTGAACATGGTACTAGCTATATTTTATTCTATCTCCCCTCGTTCGCGTTTACTCCACTGTCCCGTCAATGCAGACTATGCAACGAAGTGAAGAAAATACATACGATGAGTGATATAATTGAGTGGAAAATCACGTTGGGCACTTCATCTCGGGTTCGTCAAAGAAGCAAAACATGTGAGGTGTGCCTGATATGGAAGCTGCCTAGGATCGATTCCGAATCCCACAGGGTTATTAATCTGGATTGCGGTTGGTGCGCCAAAATGCTGAATGATGAGCTGTGAATCAAAACGGTCTCTTCTCAGACAAACACACGGCCCTCTACCAAGACAAATTTGACAGGTATAAGCTGCTTTCAGCTTGGACGTCAATATCGAGAGGGAATTGTGGCAAGTCTTGTGGACGTGGGGCCGGGTAGATATGTCCATGCTTGACACGATGGCGTTCGGTTTGGAGCTAGCTGCTGCAGGGTGATGCTAGATAGTGGGTTTAGCACCTTAGCTTCAACGACGCCGAATTTTTTTCTCTCAAAATCTACAGGAATTTCCACCATGGAATCTAAGAAGCCAACTATAATGTGGCGGAAATGAATCTTGAATCACACGATAACAGCGCGTTAATAAAAAAAATATATATATTTGTTTCACATTCTGGATTAAAACCAACGACTATACCTAATTTTATAAATATTGAATTTCTATTCCGAATGTCATTATTATTGCATGCATTGTGCGGCCGCTGCTTTCTAGCTGCACCAGGGGAATTCAAATACCCGATCGATGATTCGACAATCGGGTGAAAATCCCCGTTATCGTCATGGATAGACCAGAGTATGAATCAAAAAAGAAGCGTTTCGTCATGAAGTGAATTAGCACGTTCGCCAGAAGCTCTGATATTCTCAGGCACCAACAAGCAAGATGCAACATCAACGTTATAACCAGGGAGCCCGATGGTGGGGACAATGTTGGCAATGCGCAACAGCATGAAAGAAGTTATATCAGAAGAAGGAAGAGGTAACATGTATATCACGTGGAAGGCATCCTTTTGTCGTTCTTTTGTTGGAGGCGAGGACGGATTGATCGTCAATGTGACTGACGACAACCCTGAATAACGATCATCGTCACTTCAATGCAATGGAACCATGAAGGGGCATAGCAATCGAAGGGGACCTAAAGGTTATCTGCGGTTCCTTCCTTTTTTTGCTTTTAAGAGCTAGCTCTGAAGCTTCCGAGACATAATAATCATTCTGTGCATATGTGGAGCCAAAACTTCTGCTAGAGATATAGAATCGAAGTTAATCAATTGGTCCGGTCAGCCTCGCGTTATTAATATCGACGATCATTTTGAGAATCGGTTAGTGGGGGCTAGCTTCTAGAAAACTCACAGAAGCCAACCAACAATTTCAAAAACGCCACCGTATGGTCCACACGAATTCAAATCGGATGTGTGGTCTGGCAGAAAAATAAAATATAGAAGTGAGGTTTTTCTTGAAACTTTTATGACTTTCGCTTGCTCGGATGGCGATACCATTCTCGTCGGTCAGCTTGCTCATTTTCATTTCCCCTCACTCTTTTGATACATTCAAGGAGAAGTAATCCGGGGTAAGAGATTTAGATGCACGTTAACCAGCCAATTCTCGCGCTCTCTCGTACGACAAACGAGGGGTTCAGGACGAATCGGGCGTTTCTCTTGATCATATGAATGCATCTTTTTCTGGTAGTCTCATCGAGTTATCGTGAGGATTATAATTGCGATCGAATATAGCGCAAGGTGCAAGGCCGCGAGGGGTTAGAGAAAGCAAACCTGGTGTCGAACAAGGAAAAGGCGCTTTGTTGCAGATTTCGATGTTGTTTCAATGAAGGGTATTGTTCACGCCCTGCTCGTTAGAGTCTGCGAATGCCAGCGAAACCTCTAAATCCGAGATTGAGCTGGAGAGCTGAAAATGGCCCTGGCTGAATGATCCAAAAGTGTTACGTATGCCTAGCACAAGTCGTACGAGTATGAACGACTAGTTCACAAGATATCCAACCCTTTCAACGCAAATAGAATGACACTGTTGAGATCCAAAACCTTCAGATTTCAAATTCTCTGCCAGGCCCGCAGAGTGTTCGATGAAGATCTATCTCGAGTCAACATCTGCATGCATCAATTCCCCATTAGGTAAGCCTATTGCCACCTCGAAAGTGCTAGGTTAAACGGTCGAGTTACTCATCCAGATATTGTGTCAAACCAATATTTAATGCAATATGAGGTCCCACAACTACCGTCCTACCGCCATAGTAAAGGATATCTCGCGTCCCAGATATATTAATATCACGGGCCCACAGAGTCGCAAACAGGCACCGAAATAAGTAATAAGGCTGCGAACGTCGCAAAGCGGAAGGGGGCGATGTCAACGTTATGCGCTGTTCTGGAGGGCGAACGTGAACAAACGCCATTTTGCATAGCCACGATATCAATTCTTTGAAGCGTGTCGACGGACCAATCTTGGAAGAAACGGGTATATTTTAGCCAAGCGGGGAAGAATACCCGTTGTCGCTCGGTAATATTGGTCCGGGGGAAGGAACTGGCGGGATTAGATCGATTATAACCTGCAGCAAAAGCGCAAGGCGAACTCGTCTTTTATGATTCTTTCTATTTGAAGCCTGAGTGCCTGGCTATGATGATTATTCACTCGAAACCGTATCCACTCTTTGCACGGCAGTTTTTATTTTGGACATCGAAAAGAGTCTAACCGCACGAACCGGGCGGCAGCGGCCGGTGCTCATTCGAGATGATGACGGCGCGCTTTAGAATTAATCGACCTGTTCCAACCAGTTGTTGGCCACGTTGGTGATGCATCTTCATATTGATATCACGATTGTGCTCACGCTCAAGCTTCTAATGGCTAGATATTGTAGCCTATTCTTGTGGTAGTACTCTCTGCCGTCTGCTACCTTCAGCCGCTGGATTGGTAATACCATACAGGAGAACCTCTCAAAGTGAAATTGAAGGCATTTGGATGAGGGAATCCATGTGATGATCGTGACGCTGCCGGATTTTGACCGGCACGATGATCCGCGACTCCGAGAAATGTGTTGCATGTTTCTCTCAAGAAGTTTGCGACCAATAAGTTTCCTAATTAGGTATTATGACCTCAACACATTCAACCTCCTGCGAACGGGAAACGACATCAGAGCATCACTCGACAGGCATTCGCTAGCTCGCCAGCATCAAAACATCGCCAGCCAAGGGTACGAGGCATATTTATTGCCATCTACTTGCGACTGGCTTACAATGTCGCGCCCGCGCAAGCTACGCATCATCTCGAGTGATGAGGACGAAGCTCCACCGAGATCTATTTCAAATACAACTGCGAAAGAGTATGATGAGACACGAGTATCAACGAGCACGAGCACGAGAACGAGAACCACACGATCTACGAGCAGGACGGACGCCACGTTGAATGGATCATTGAACCATGCGAGCAAACCTCAGGCGGTTTCAGCTTCGAAAAGCTCAAAGGCTTCCCGATCAAAGACTTCTATATCTTCCATCACATCTCCTCGAAAAGTTTCCAAGGCTGTAAGCTCGAAAACGGCGGCAAAACAGTCACAGCCGATATCATCATTCTTCTCATCATCTACACAACCTGTAAAGAAGCAAAAGAAGGGTACTTTCAACCAACTTTCGGAGGAAATCCACGAAGATGAAGATATCGACGGCATCGAATTTTCGTCTGATGAGGAGAACAGTCGAAAGAATCGCCGCAGGCTGGTCATTCCGATCATATCATCCGAGCCGGACGAATTGCCTAGGAAGCTTCCACTAGCTGCGAAATCAGATGCGCCTAAACAAATCACAAAACCAACTCCCTCAGAAGAGACAATTGAGTGCCAGACGTGGGCTGACAAGTACGCACCTCGTTCTACTACTGACCTAGCAGTTCACAAACGAAAAGTGGATGATGTGCGAAGTTGGCTGAACGATGTATTTAACGGTGTGTCTTCAAAAGTATGTTTTACGACACCTACAATTCCCCTTATTTCGAAAATCTCGAATTGAAAAGAACTTATATAAACGACTCAGCGGCTTTTAGTTCTCTCTGGCCCTTCTGGAACAGGCAAGACGGCTACGATCACCGCTCTAAGCAACGAACTAGACTTTGATGTCTTAAAATGGGAGAACCCCTCACAGCATGATATCGGCGGGGATTTTCTGTTTGAAAGCCTCAATTCAAAGTTTGAGGAATTCATGGGACGAGGAACCGGATATGGTGCTCTTGAGTTAGTGGTAGACTCGAGGTCTCACCGCAATCCCGGAACCAACAAGCCAGAAAAAGCATTGAAAGATCCGAATAGAAAGCAAGTTATACTACTCGAAGACCTGCCCAACATATTTAGTTCTTCTTCAGCCGGGTCTGCAGCAATGGTATCGTTCCGGAGCGCACTTCATACATTTTTGGCTACCCAGCAAGACTCCCTACCTTCGCCATGTATCCTGATAGTCAGCGAGAATCTCACGACACAATCAAACAGCTCATCTATTACACCGTATAGATTGCTAGGTCCGCAACTGCTCAACCACCGAAAATCAACCTCGATTGGCTTCAATAATATTGCTCCGACTTTAATGCAGAAAGCATTAGAGAAAATCGTGGATATGGAGCTGAGGTGTAAGGGAATAAAGGAACCTCCTTCGGCGGGGCTTTTGGCTGGCATTGGCGCATGTGGCGATATCAGGAGTGCAATAAATACACTGGAATTTATGATGGTTGCTGGCAGGAGAAGTCTTCCAAAGGCTACCGCTACAAGAGCTAAAAGGAAAGGGCGCAATGTAGCAGATTGGGGGGAGCCAAGTGAGAGGGAGAAATTAACGTATGGATTGTTCCTTGCGGTACTCAAAATACATGATTTTGCTAATCATTCATCAGACTAGAATTGATAACTCAACGAGAGTCATCGATTGGTATATTCCACGCCGTGGGTAGGGTTGTTCACAACAAGAGAGGTAAATCTAAACTTCATAGAGGCTTGTGTCCAACTCTGCTAACAATTATTGTATTTCATAGTCGACCCTTCAGAACCTCAAAACCTCCCCCCGGAGATTCTTCCTAACCCGGGACCAGAGTTGTCAGCGTATGTGCGACCACCCTCGCTCATTGATCTGAAAACATTGATAGACACTGCCGGCGTCGATCTCGACACATTTATCTCCGGCATCCACGAGAACTACGTTCACTCTTGTGCCGGATCCTCATTCCCGGAACACTTCGAAACCTGTATAGAACACCTCTCTGACTCGGATGTACTATCGTATAACGTCTCACCGGGCGGAAGAAATCAAGTCGAAGATAACATCCGACAAGGCGAGCTTGCATATCAAGTGGCGGTCAGGGGAACGTTAATGGGTCTCCCTGTTAAAGTGAAACGCGAAAAAGCCAACAACAACATGTATTACCCCATGTCGCAGCGATTGTGGCGGGACAAAGAGGTTATAGAAGGGTTGATCAATCTGTTCATTTCGAACGGGTTGGCTGATTTCGGTGGTGGGAAGGTTGTGGGGGGTATGGCAGATTTGGAGGCTTTGCTGGAATACTTGCCGTATACATATAGGATATCGAAGGCAAGGATGAGGAGTGTAGGAGGTATTAGGACGCCTGCGATGAAGAATTTGGAAAGGGTGGTGTTGTTTAGGGGGGTTGGCGATCAGAGTGAGAGTGTTCCGGACGCGCCTGACGAAGAAGAAGAGGTGGAGGAGGGAGAGGAGGATGAGATGGGGAATGTGAAAGTTAGGCGGAAAGTTAGGAGGCAGAAAGAAGAGAGTGGACAGTATGGAGGTCGGTTTAAGAAGAGGAAAGATGGTGGAGCGGGGCTTGCCGGGATCGGAGATCATGAAAGAGACGATGGGAATGTGAGGGAGAGTTTGGAGGATCTGATCTTAGCAGATGATGACATTGAAGATGCAGATGACTGGTGATATATATTTTAACCTGCATCTGCATTGTTAAAGACTATTATCATTTGGTACATATGAGCATTTATCATTCCTCCTTACTCTATTTCAGGGCTCAGCTTGGAGGGGTTAAGCAATTTTCGGTGAACATGCTATATGAAGTATATACCCTTGAAATCGGAGGTATCCTTTATATATACCAAAAGCACAAGATATTTATTTACATATCTTCTATATAAGTATGTTGTAGTTAATTACGACAGCCTTGGCTTTGAACTTACTTCGGCAAGACTGCGAACCTTGTACTTTTCACATGTTACAACCGCACCCGTTCATCCGAAACGGGAATGCACGTCTCCAGACCTACATCGTAACGACGTGAGTTTAAACTTGATAATATATATCAAGCTAACATACCCTGATCTTTACTCCCAGAAAACTACTTTACCTGACCTTTAGTCCTGTTCTCATAGCCACATTACTTTCACCATGTCATTCTTCCCAAAAGTTTCAACATCTTCCAACACCTCAACACAAAATGATAATGCAAAAATATGGGCGGATAGATTCACATCCACAGCTACATCTTCAAGTTCCGTCGCTCAAACTAATTTCAGAACGTCGAATCCCCAAGGCCAAATCGAAGGGGAAGTGGAATATGAGTCGTTCTTAGACCAAACTGGACCTCCGCACGGAGAGATAGAGGAAGCAGTGGGACCGTATTCTTTACTAAACGAACATTTCTCACCGGATATTGAGTTTCAAAAGTCTATTGATGGATTGGACGTCGTGGGACTACTGGAGGTGATGGATACGCAACAGATTGATATGGAGGGGTTTATGGCGGGGAGAGGTGGGGAGAAAAGTTTAGGGAATGAAGATGAGACGGAGGACCCGGTTGAGTGGTTGGGGGTTGGGGAAGGGTATACGGATGACGTTTGGGGGGAGGATGACACGGTTAGTAAAAGAGGCAAGGGAAAGCATGGTGACAAAGAGGAGAAGGTGGCGAAGGGGAAGGGGAAAGGGAAAGGGAAAGCTGTGGATATGAAGAGTCGGCTGTAAGGCATTCGGGGATGAAAATCCTAGGTGAAGAGGGTTTTCCACGCCACACTCTCCCCTATAACAGATGAAGATGATATAAAACCGACCCCACGGTTAGACTTGAGAATTTATCGATGAGATCTTGAAAAGGACTTCAGTGATCCGCGGATCCAGTTATCACCATCGAAGCTGTGGATTTGAAAAAGTCACATGAAAGTCATCTGGGAGTGATCTGAAGAACGCTAATCTTGTAAGTATGTAGCCAAGCTAACTGGAATGGGGGAGAAGCAGCTAACTTATATGTCAGAGATCTCGAGATCTTCGCGATTAATTGAGTACTTGAAGCACTCTTTAGCCGACTCTATTTACGAGACTGAGAAGCAAGCTGCTTGACGATACGTGTTAGCAGATTCATGTAGAACCACCTAGTTTCCTGTCATTACTTTATCCTAGATGGTAGATGGCAGGACGATGCAGGAAGGAAAATTATTCTGCCACGATCATTGGATTAAGGTGGATTGGATACATCACGGTATTACGGGAATTCTCAAGAAACTCGATATTTGATGTTATAATATATTTGCATTCTTTCATTCATATCTGTCTTGTAGCTACCTCCACCCATCTGAAACTCCAACGTCCAAATGCTCCCGGATCCCCCTAAACACCCTAAATCACGTTTCATTAAAATGAAGAAAAGCCGTAAGAAAAAGAAATTTCCCCCAATTCCCATATGCCCATACCGACATATGCATCACCAAACCCGCGAACTCCTTTATGCAAACAGGCTCACTCACTCACTCACTGTCACAAAACACTCTCCCGTGTAAGATAACACCTAATATAATTTCATCGTGAACTCCTCAAGAAAGAAAAGGAGGTAAGAAAAAGAGAGGTAAATCTCAAGCTCCGTAAAAGAATCACCTGCGTATCGCACACACCCTCATGATGATTTGCTATTTGCTGTTGTAATCGAAGTCATTCAAAATAGTCAGATTTGTTATGGGTTTGTTATTGGTTTTTTTTTTTGTTTTTTTCGTTAATACTGATCAATTGATCGATGACTGCTCCACCGTTTCCGTTTCCTTTGCTCCATGAAAAATGAAACTCCACGTCGTTATGTAATGTTGTTTTGTAGCATATACAAAGTATGTACACCTTACTTGTTTAAGGGTTGCTGGTTTTCGCTGTTGGATACGATACGTATCGTTAATGCATTGGCGGTACGGTTGTTCACGCTTTGTGACTTAGAGGTCTTCACGTTGTAGTATGTAATGTTGTCGAGATACCGTACCCATGGAGCGCCCAGGGTTATAGAGTTTAAACGTTGAAGTAAAAAAGAACCAGTTCGTATTGTAATAAAAAAAAGAAGAAGAAAAAGAGTTTGACGCCGATAATAAGAATATAAAAAAGTTACCGCCCAGCGTGCGCCGAAGGAATCGAAAAAGGATAGTTTGCCGCCGTCATGATCTCATAAATTGGGGGAAAGAAGCCGAATCTGTTGGCTTTCAGACTTTCTTTCTGTTGTTTAGATTTGTATTGGTTCTGTCGTCATTCAGGTTTTTCGATATCGATAGGGTTTCAATAATTTGTGGGTACGGTGAGAGTAAGAAGAGAATTGAGAGATAGGTTCAAAAGAAAAGGGGGAATCAGTATCAGATCTTGATATTTGTTTCTGTGTCTGTCTGGTGATGTTAATGTTATGACATCGACTTGAGTACCTTAGTGGTCCCGATATCAACGATATCAACGACATCAAAGGATGGTTGTGGCAGCATCACCAAGTTTGATGAGGAACGTTATTAGACTTATAGCGAGGTCGTAAACCTGTCAGTGCTATGGGGAAACGTTCTGCTAGAAAGTTCAGATCCGCACCTGGATGTGAAATTCCTAGAAGGTCAAGATCAGATAGATACCGCCCACAAGAGAAATTAAAGATAAGAAAAAACAGGTGTAATGTGAACAGGAACTAAACTCCAAAACAAACAAGATTCTATTACAGGCCTACACGTAGAAAACAAACACCGTATAAAGCATTATGAGCATGGAGCTCACAAAACAAACGACCGAGAAGCCAATCCCAATGCATACAGGAACTCCAAAACCGACATGTTAAATAAACGCCACAAAAAGAGAAAACAGATAGAACCACTCCAAACCAGGTAGCCGTAGTTTCCGAAGTAGAAGATAAGGAAAAGGTCGTGGGTATCATTCTGACGTCGTTAGTATCGTAGTATTACAGAAATATTCAAATAGAACACCAAACCCAGGTTTGAACATAAGGAAAATATTTGAAAATATTAGGCAAGAAATGAAAAAGTACAAGCTTGCGATAGTAAACTCTCTTCTGTAGCTGATTGGAGCGCTTCGCAGGCGTCATCGATGTCCAGCTAGGAATTAGTGAGTTTACATAACTTGTATACATGTTAGCATGGAGCTAGCATGTGAGGAAGAGAAAGGAAACGAAAGTAAATACTGAAATCGTTGATGTCTGTCGTAGATAAAGTGTGTTGTCTGAGTTTGATGTAGATTTGGCGGAATGATTGTGGTTTAATCGAAAGTTTGTATATTCTGAACGTCGTGATCAGTCGGAGGGTTGTTCGTTATGCTGCCGCCGGAGTTAACATGGTGTTGGAGGGTCGTAGGGCTCTCAAATGTGTTTGAACTTGAGAGCCAAGGAACCTTCCACGAGGCCATGTTTACTGCCTGCCGCTATATAAGATCGACGAAACGTACGTGCAAGCATATGTCTTGCATATGCTTTTCAGAGAAATGGGAGAATATATGCTTCGAGAATGCGCGAAGCTTCTGTGAAGCTGCGGACTTTCGACATGACTACAACAAATTCTTCTTCGACAAGATTACGAATGAAATATATGCATGAGGTGTCTCAACTCTGCTTGATATCTATTCTTTATGGTCAAAATCGTACTCAATTCAAGGGTCCCTCAAGGAACTGCCCAAAATCGAGGGGATCGAATAACGGTTCAGAGATACCTGTAGATTCTACGCTGTTACCGTTGAAGTCGAAGGTAGGAGCGAAAGATGAGTTCGCCAGACCGAGACCGACAAAGGCGGGGAATTTGTCAGTGATGATTTGACTGGGATCGAGGCCCATATGCTGCATCTGAAAGGTGAAAATGGCGGGGGTGTTGTTAGTTCTTGGGATCGTGGACGGCTGTTGCGGGAGTGGCGGTGCGTTAAAGATGAATTCTGGTGGCTGCATATTATTCTCTAACAAGGCTGCCGAGTCGAAACTAAAATCGGAGAAGTCGAAATCCATGAAGTTATTGTGAAGCATGGAGTCATTAGCAGGTGCATCTTGGCTAATGGACTTGGTCGGTTGTTCGGCGTCAGGCTCGGCTTCAGACTCTGGTGGAGGGGTTGCTGGTCCGTCTAGAGGCTGCTCTTCGTCTGTCATCTCCTGGTCTAGGTCTTTGTCGGACGAACATAATTCTTCATGCCTGGCAGCAGCAGGCTCAACTTTGAGGATGGCTTCATCCTGGTTGTCCACATACTTTGTGTCTCTTAGCTTGGAAACGTCAACAAGGCATTTCCTGAGCCAAGGACGAAGCTCCTCCATAGGCGGGAAGTCTGGATGCATCTGTTTAAACTCCCTCTCCTCAGGGGTATCCGTCTTCAACCGCTTATTAAAGTGAGCTCGTCTCAGGTGGCAAGCAGCGTTATAATCTTGGCCATAGATCTTACGCCTCGAGCAGTGCTTGCAGTCTTTGAACATATTGCCTTCAGGCGAATCGTCGTAGACTATGAAGACAGTCTTTTTGGTTTGATGTTGAATGTTCATATGACGTGCAAGTTCGTGGGGGCCTCTAAAGCCTTCTTTGTGGTCATTGCAGAGATGGCACCACTGCTTCTTCTGACGCTTGCGTTTTCGCCCAAGCGAGGCGAGGCTGTCGGATAGTTCATTGTTGAGAGCGCCTGAACTCGATGAAGTCTGCTGGGGGATTTGAGACTGCTTCATAGAGACAGAGGCTTGTTTATTGTGTAAGGTAGCATCTCTTTGTGGATCGATAAAGTCGGTCACAGTAGCTAAGGACGCTTCGATTTCGGCTGTGGTAGAAATAGCAGCCTTTTGTAAGGAAGAAAGAGTCTTAATCTTTTTTTGGGGAGCAACAAAACCAAAATTTGACGATGGTTTCGCCTGTTGAACTGGTGATGTATTGTTTGATGAATTTTGACCACTTTGGGAGTTGGTATTGTGTGTGGTATTTGTGATAGCTGGCGAGCGAGGGGCGCTCATGCCGCCAACTGTGGGAACAGACTCCGAGGACTGGACCCTGCTACTTTGCAAAGAGGACATGGAAGAGAAAGAGGCCTCCAAGGCAGAGGTAGGTGACACAGACGGTCTGCTGATAGCCGCAGGGGCGGCGCGTGTGGTTGATCCCGGAATTATCTGGGCTTCTGAGAAACTTCGTGTTCTTGGAAGCGAAGACGCATGTGATAAGCTCGCCATTTCAGACGAAGTAGAATGTGGTGCTACAATCGTAGGCTTCAGTGTGTTCGACAAACTAGTCGAGGTTGTAGACCGGAGGCTTGCATAATCTCCTGTAGTGTCTACCCGAGGAGCAGATGCGGACTCTCTGGTCTGTTCTTGCTTCCTATTAAACTCGACGACATAATCTGCCAAGCATCTGAGACTGTTGTGGAACTTGTCATCTCTCTTTTTCCGATCATAGTTCTCACCAGATTCCCGGATCATCTCATTGGTAATCTGGCCGAGATACGAATGCAGATGTCTCAAGAACTGTTGCCTGATGGGGTCATGGGGAGACCCTGTAGATGGTGCTTCCATCTTGACAACCTTTATTCAATAAAGGCCAAGATGGTACAAGAATAAGATTTCAAAAGAAAAGAAAGGAAAAAAGTAAGAAATTAGTAGATTCCAACAAACGGCCCGAAGGACGATGTTGAAATCCGAGAATGTTTCAAAACAGAAAAAAGAAGAAGGGGGGGGTAAAAGGAAAGAAAAGAGGAGAGGGAGGATGCAAAAACGAGATGCCGTTTCAACAAGTTGCTTCAGGTTTAGTTTGATTTTGTGTAATGAAGAAGGAAGTAGAAGAAGAGAAAAGAGAAGATGACAAAAAAGGAGAAACAGCTATGTTAAATGTAAGACTGGACTCGGGAAGGGACAGACTGGGGAGGGGGAACGGGGAATGACTCTTCTTCAGTTTGGTTCGAGGAACAAGCCAATAGGCGGATGCTTATTTGCAAGGAGTAAGGAATAGAGCAAATGTCAATTGCAATTAAGCTTATTTGCGAATATGATTATAATTATGTTGAGGATGTGTATTTGGAAGAGTAGGGGTTATGAGGAGAAGGACAAAGATGGACGGGATATGGGAAAGGATAAATTTGGTTGCGACAGGCGTTCGCTTGGGCTCGCTATACTCGGAAAGGATAAGTCCTGTGGAGCAAGAACAGCGCTAAAGAAGACCAAGGTACAGCTTGATCTTGTCGAACTCTGGCGATGCAATTGGCTACGGGCGGTCGAGCTACCAAGCTGGAAGACTGGAGACGAGGGGGAGCGGTGTGGAGAGGTTGATGTGTTGTTTGTGAGGTTGTTCTGTGTGCTTCTATGCTTGTATGTGGAATGAGCTCAGAGCTTCCTTTCGAGTGTGCCTCCTCTGACGTGGCGAGGAAGGACAGCTGCCCGGTAGGGACTGGACCGAACGAACAGGGTCGTTGACGACGTCGTGCTACGAGCTGCCAGTCAAAACCACTACTACATCTCTCATCATGCATGGTAAGTATTCCTGCAGATAATAGTGAACTGGGGACAGCTCCGTGGAAGGTGTGTGTGGGCACACACCAACAGAATGCAACTAACTTACATCGATGAGAGCGGCTGTTGGGGACCTGGCAAGGAAAAGCTCGCCCTACTTTTCAATTGGTCCGCTAAATTATCTGAACAAGTCAGAGCAGAAGTCCACCGAAGCTTCCACGCTGAAATATGCGTCGCCCTCCTTTCTTTCCAAGGTCAATCTTCCTAAAGATGCTTGAGACGAATGAGATTACGGAAATTCAGCGATCGAGTCCGGTGCCCTGAGGCCGAAGGAAGGAGGGGTCAGATCGCAGGCCGATGAGGATATCGTCGGTTTGATTGGTTTCTACGGGTTCACGGGTTGATGCTAGCACGCCGGCTACTTTTCAGGAGACGGTAGCCGAATATCCCGACGAAGGAGCAATTCGGCCCGGAAAACGATGCGAGACTTGGGTGACACGGAGAGATGAAGGAGGCGGGTTTAGAAAGGCAGTCTAGGAATGCTGGGAAATTAGTTGACCTTTGAGCACAACTTATCTAGTGTCCGTCTCGATTTTATTTTTACTAAAACTGAGGATCTAGATAAAGTTAAGGCAGACTTGCGTCGATTTCGATTACTCTCTTTTTTTTTTTTTTTTAATTACGTGGGAAGAAGCAGTATGGCTGCTTTGCTGGTAGCAGGATGGTAAAAGCGGCGGAACAAAAGAGATCCTCTGTTGGATGATGAGGCGGCCTTACAGTCTTATACCTCTCCTCAGTCCTTTGAGAGATCGACGGGCATTCGCGGAACAGGAACTGGCCAAGGGAAATCCAGGAACTGGCCGACGAGAGTGTGAGACGTGCAACGAGGCCTCTCTCCCCAATAATATTCGTCTGAAATTCCGTGGAATTATCAGAACAGAGCCGCCATATCAGAAGCGGACGGGAGGGTCACAGGTTATTCTTGCCATTTTGCTATTGGCCAATCTCCCTCACGCAAAGGAAGTCTTTTGGTTAGGATAACCCCCAAACTTCATCGCGCGGGTGAGCAAAGCGTAGACCAGACAAGATGTCCAAGCGATGCAGCCTAGCTTGAGATTCTGTCCTGCCAGCCGGCAGCTATGGGGGACGATGACGCTCCGCAAGCCTGGCAGGGAATCCAGTCTTTAGCGAGCTAGAGACCCGGAATTCTTTGCTGTAACCGGGCTCGTGTTTCCTCTGGCAAAAGTCCCGCGTCTTGCTTGACCAGCTGCCCAAATAATTATAACAGCGACAACAAGGCTGATTTTCCAAAATTATATGTACAAAATACTTGTACTGGACCACGAAAAACGGTAGCTCTTGCTGTTAAGCATGGCCTAGCGTCAGGCCACTGCTTTTGAATCCCGTATTCCCTTAGCCAGCAGAAACCTGCTTGTGCTTCGGCCGTAGGCAACCCAAACTGCGGACCTGTCGCAAGGCCCCGTCGTCGCTGATTGGATGTTTTGGGTCCAAACACCCCAAAGTGGCATGGCGCCATTCGTCGCCCGCCTTTTCAAAACGAGGCGACCACTCTGCGGAGAACGACTGGAATAAACCGCTCGCCTCACAGCCCCAGCAGTTCTTCGAAACGCGAGAGCCTAGCAAATGTCAACGGCTCCGGTTGCAAGTTTTACTCTGAGCTGTGGCAGAGAGGCTTTTTGGCCTTAGCCAAGCGGCGAAGCATTCGAAGAATATTCTCAAACCCGGAGAATTATCGTGAGGAATATTTAATTCTGTTTCTAAAAACAAGATGGGAATTTATGCCTCATTCGCGAAAAGGGTCCGGAGTTACGAAAATAAATCGTAAGTTTTCATTCATAAATTTGGCTCATTGCTCGAGTCCTTCAACGTCAATCAAATTCATTCACGAAACTCAAGACGAAAGTCGAAGGCGTCGGTAAACTGGTCTAGGGCGAAGCAACTACTAATCTTTGAACCATAGGGTCGGGTTCTTATTATCCCTTGCTTAGCAAATCCCAAGTTGCAGCGTGGGATTTTCTCGCGGGCTGTCGCAAGTTGGGGCAGCCGATGCAGATGGTTCCCCACGCCCGCCAACTCACATGCATTCTGCTTTAGCTGCATCTTGAACCGTCGCCGATTTGACCAGTTAGCATGTGTAGATCCTAATATATAATGAGAATGTATAATAGGTTGCTGTGGGTAGACGGCATCCGACATAGAATCTCATCGAAAGAAGGTGAGATTTATCGTGTGTAAATGGCCGGTCGGACCAGTAGATACGTTACCAATATTCAACCAGAGTGTCCACGATCGCACCCGTGATTTGTGCAACGCCAATATCGGCACGCTGTACCAGTCTATGCAGGAGTTTGACTTATTCTCGATTGGAGGATCATTTACTTTTGGGGCCCTTTTATTAAGAAATATTCGCAGTTGCTAGAATCAGAGAGAAAGTGAGAGACATTTGACGCACCGACAGTAACGTTACGTTCATTCTATCAATTAACCGTTGGGCAATATAGCAGACAATAAAGCAGGGTTGTTAATTGTTTCTATCCATCACTTGATCAATTGAAACAATTACAAGGGAGCCGGTCTATCGTTGCGAATAAAGATTGAAGGAATTAAGGACTCGACCAGTGATATCATCTGGGTGTAACCCATTATTGATGCACATGCGGATAGGATGGAACCCTTACCTCACATCCCGCCGACCTCTTCTCATCTGCTATCGGTAATAAGTATCGAAATCTAATCCAGTTGGAGATCATACAAGCCTGTACTTTGGTATGCACTCCAACTAGCGAGATCTCTAAGTGAGGGACAACCCAGCCAAGCAAGGTCTGGGCCCTCTCCATGGATCAAGTGGTTGACTTGGTTTTGCAACCTCACCCAATTGCCATTGTTCGTCGTGAGATTTCATCCCGGTTCCCCACCCGCTCCTTCAAACCTCGAGACCGGGAAGTGTGTTCCGATGCAGCGATCATCATATCTCTCGTTCAAACTAATAATGTTTTCATTTGAAGGGGGGAAATCAAGTTTTGAGAGGTTGTGATTTTTAAGTGCCACACCTCGCCGAGTTTGACCTTTCGCTCAACACACTTCCAATTTAGACCGTTCGAGACATCCTGCCCGGGGTCATTCGTAATTGTTAGCACTTGAAGGTGTGGCGAATTTGTGCTTCGCAGAATACCTTCTGACATCAGCATTAATTAAGCGAACTCCAGATTTTCCGAATCCATGGGATAGGGATCCTTGAAAGGGGCTACGGGGCTTCTCCGAAAATAGATGGATCATCCTGTCGACATTCAACATCTGTACAGGCGATCCGGCAACTATTGTCGAAGGTTGCGTCAAAGGATTCTCTAAACCGACTTCTTCTCTACGAGGATCAATAATAGTGAAGGGTTTATTTTGTGATATTGAAGAGGCGTATGTCACTGTCACAGAAATTATATCATCCGTGTAGTAGGTGGCGTAACTACCCTAATAACTTTGATAACGCTAGGGAGTTGACGTTTGGAAGATCTTAAGATCAGAATATCATACCCAAGTTCACGCATGTGTTCCAGTTTGAATTAAATACCGTGATAAATCAAAGTTTCTAAGATCTTAGAATCTAAACCAATCGCAGGAGAATATCAAAAGTGATGTAATACGAGCTGAATGCAAAATTGTTTACCAAGAACGTTGACGATTGTCAATTGCACCACCACCACCACCACCACCACCACCACCACCACCACAGCCGGTACAGAGCCGTATTGACATGCCTATAAATTAGTACCTAACCGCCTTCTAACCTTCAACTCAATGCTTTTTACATGATCATGATGACATAGGAATAAGAATGGGTAGAAATCCAGAATTCGAAGCTTTTATAGCTTGGGCCCAAGCCCTATATACATAATGTGTGGGGCTAGTATACTTCCGGGTCTCTTCGCTAATCTAAATACAGGGTTGAAGAGATTGGAGATGTGCCGTTACATAAGCCTTAAAGCCACAGATTCCGATCCTTTTCTTTTCTAAACCCTTCGTTTCCTCTCAATATCATAAACGAACTCTTGCTTCTTAGACTCTTGAGAGAGAAAGCAGAAATTATCCAGCTGTGATTTTAAATTCAGTGCAAGGATCTAACGAGGATATAACTTAAGTAGAGTCGATCTCCGATCGATTCCCTGAATAGGCTATCCGATCAACTACACATAAGATATCAATTCTCGAGAATAAATTAATAATAAGAATAGACGCGAAAACAGTAGATACCTTCAATCTGGACTAGGAAGCTAGTTTAAAACACTTGTCCTTTATCTACTGCTGTGTTGTGGGCCACGATCCCTTCCTTGGAGTCTTCTAATCCTATTGGTGACGCTTTCTGTGGTCGAACTTGGCAAACCCGAGGAAGGCTTTCTCGTGACTAGCCATTGTTGATATCGAATTATTGCTGCCCACACGTTGCTTATTTCGTGGCGATTGTGTGTCTCTGCTAATCTGTCGATAGAGCGGTGGAGCCATAACCTTTTGGTTTCGATGTATACGCTGCATGCCATTTTCGTCGATTCGATCAGTGAATAGGTTTGCGCCTCGAGTTTGATCTTTAGACTAGCGGATTGATTTTGAGCAACAAGGTGAAAATAAGTTCGGAAGTTTAAAGGAGAATAAAAGAAACAACAGAATACGCGCGTTATTGAGACAGGCTTATAAGAATGCCAGCTCCAAGACGACGCCACTCGGAAGTCAATGTGGGACATTTTTGGAACGGATGTTGCCGAGACGGCTCAGAGCTGTTGCAAGGGCCGTCGCGAGCAAGACATGTGTTGTGTCGTGTGGTATTTTGATGACGCTCGCATTCTCGGCCGAATTAGGGCGATCGTCGGATCGCAAATTTAATACCCGCCCGCGCATCAACAACAACCAGCCAACCAACCTTCATCGCAGCTTCGCAACTTAACCCCAATCGAACGATAAACCCTTCTGCCCCCGGACGACACCATGAGGGGTAAAAGGTCAAAGGCGTACCGTAAGCTCATGACAGTGTACGCGCAGAGTTTTGGATTTCGTGAACCGTACCAGGTACTCGGTAGGTATGCTTCACCCGATCGTCTCATTCGCATTCTCTTGACTAGAGGAGGGACATAATTGGAATGGCTACCAAAGCTAACGAGCCAAATCATCGCATTCCAGTTGATCCAACGATTATAGAAGATGCTTCAAAATTCAAAATGGACCTCTCTGCGAGTCTGGAACGCACTCTACAAGGCAAAGTCAAGCCCAGTATGTAATCGCCATCAACCTAGGCTACCCGCCATCTCTACGAAATAGCTAAACTAATTTCAATACGGTCATATAGTGATAACACAGTGCTGCATCCGCCATCTCTACGCGACAGACAACCAACCGCTCATCTCTCTCGCGAAAACTTTTGAACGTCGACGTTGTAATCACTCTATCGATGCACCCGCCCTGTCGCCGTTAGAATGTCTTCTTTCTGTTGTAATACCTTCGAAAGAGTCGCCGATCCCGAATAAACACCGATATGTCGTCGCCACGGATGATCAAAAGATCCGGGAGGAATTTAGGGACTACCCTGGAGTTCCTGGTATCCATATCATCAGAAGTGTGATGGTTTTAGACCAGGTCAGCGATGCAACGATATCCTGGAGGGAAAGAGAAGAGAAGGGCAAACTGAGAAGTGGATTGAAGGACAAAGCACCATCGAGAAAACGAAGGCGAGATGATGACGACGACGAAAAGTCAGACCAGGACAGCGATAATTCAGGGGGGGACTCAGAGGACGAAATTACGGCTAAGAGCACAGGTGACAAGGATGGGGTGGTTGACAAAGAAGCTGGAAAGGTTGCCCCTAAGAAGAAGAAGGTTTACGGCAAGAAACAACCAAATCCGCTTAGCGTTATGAAGAGGAAGAAGAAAGCTCCGGCAGCAAATTCTGCTCAAATGGCGAAGAGCACGAACGGAGAAAACGTAAGAGGGAAAGGCAAGAGGAAGAGAAAACGCACACATGGAAACGGCGGCAAGGCTGCAGGTGAAGGGGAACCGTTGTCTGCTGGCGCAGATTAGTTGGCTGACCTGCAAGATCCTTTTCATTCTAAAGTCGAAATGACATAGACACCTCAGCATATACGGGGGGACTGTAAGATATTTGGAAGGGTGCTTGTTTATTAACAATATTTGGACTTTGGGGAATGCCGCATTAGCAATTATGATATGCATACATGGTATATAAAAGCAAATCTATGTCTACTACAATTTTTGTACAACAAAATGTCTAGCATCGTCTATAGACGTAAGAGAAAAAGGCCGTAATGCGAAAGCAAAATAATAAGACAAGAGTCAAAAAAGGGAGGTCATTAAGTGAAGCCATCCGGGGCCATCACCAGAGTGTCTTCACATGGGAGCAACCTCTGCACAAATAAAGCAGTCCCGATATCCACTTCTCCGAATTGAACGCCGGCTAGTAGCAAAACTTACACGTTGGGCTTGCGACCGTATATGACATACAGCTTCTGATAAGCATGTATGGCTCGGTTCTTCATATCCGCCATTGCCCTCCTTACTAGGTCCATACTCTCGTCCTCATCTATATCCAGTGCCCGTTTTAGCAATACCTTTGTCCCCGTCTCCACCATCATGAGCAGCTGTGCTTGATGTAATCTTCCAATCTCCTTATACTTCTCATCCTTCGGCCACCCGTTCAAGGGCACCTTGTAGACCCTCACCACCACCTGTTGAAACCCAACTTCGCGCATGTATCCTACAATCTCATCACTACTAAGATCAACCTCCCTCGTGGGGAACTGCGCCATTGCTTCTCGGCATTTCTCAGACCATCTATATAGATTTGTATGTCGCGAGTACGTCCCGTCATCCGAGTAGTACCCATGAAGCTCCTCGTGGAATTCAATATATCCGCCCGGCCGTAGGGCATCGTACGCTTGTTGGATAAAGGCGCGCCAGTCCATTATATACAAGTGGTTCCATCGGGAAAATACGAGGTCGAAGATGTTTTTGGGTAAGTTCCAGTCATTGTTATAGTCGTGCTGAAGTAGGAATTCTAAACTAAACGAAGAGTATAGCGAAAATCCCCCGAAAGGGGAATATCATGGTTAGAGCCTCCGAAAATTAAAATGTCGTATGGCATAATAAAAGGCGTTTATCCTTAAGATCCAAGAAAAAGAAAACGTAAAGAAAACGAGCCCCCCAGCCACCGACTCCATGCACAAACGTTTAGTTCTCGGGAATAAATGTTTGCTTTCGAGTTTCGATTTAAAACTTTTAGGAAAAAAGCAGAAATGAAGAAAGCCTGTGTGTGTGAGTTCCCGATACCCGCCGGGTCGGGATTAGGGAAGTGGAGAAAGAGCGAAAATAGAGAAGAGAGATGGGGAGGGAACAGACGCCATTATATTACACCAGTTATAGCCCTGTGGTATTGTTGCAGATGTCAAAAAAACAACGCAACAATATACCCGAAACTGGGGACAGGCATGTTGCCAGTGGGTAATATGGGATGACAGAAACGTTGAGATATTCCGAAAGAAAGCGCAGTGATAGGCTCGCGTGCGGAGAGATCTGGGATGAAATGCATCGAGGGGAGGGGGGCTAGGAGATTTTTGGAGTTGGCCGGACATACGCCACAGTCAATGCGAAGAAAATATATTAAAAGAATACTTGGGGCAGGCCAGGGGGCGTAAAGTGCTATAGGATCAGATGAATATAATATGTGGATCCAATATGGAATATCGAGCAAAGATACCCGAGACGAAGAAAGAAAATATATTCAATGTCCAGGCATAATAGATGAGGGACTTACTTGGGAGGGATGACGCTTGGTTGTATAGGAGTTATGTCTGTCGCTATAACGTGTGCCATTGGGTATTCATCCGCTAAAACGAGCGAGAACGCAAACGAAGTAATTCAATAAAGTAATATCAGCACTTCCGACCAATAATAGAAATATCAATAATATATGTCTACCCCACTGGTCAATTGGCGAGTTTTGCGTGGGAGACATGGTTTTGCCAAGGTGGCTCATGTTTGATTATCATGGCATCTGCATAGCGAGGAGGAGCCTTGCCGCCAATACGGTCCTGAGCCAAGTTGGCTCTGATCGCTGGTAGGAAGGCTTGGGAAAATTTTCCTGCTTTGGCGAGTAGAACTGAAATGCCAGGCTGCCGTCTAAGACTTGACCTTGTCTAGCACACAAAGATGCACCAAAGGCGGGGAGAAGCAAAGTAACTCCTTTCCTTGCCGGCCTAGCGGAGAGCTAGAGTAATGAGGTGGACAGAAAGATGGCAAGGGGATGAATTTAGAAAGCTGGTGAGGGTGGGCTATGTTTGAACTAACCCGCATCGACCGCCCATTTGCCAGAACCGGTTCCCAAATCCAGAATCCTTTGAGGATTTCTCGACACTGGCGCAAAATGAAGCTTCCCGTCGAATAATAAAGTAGACATATGATGTTTTAGGTTAAGCCTGTCGATTTCCTGTTGTAGACGCACAACGTAAGCAGCTGCTTGATCTCGTCGACGGTTGGCCATGATCTTGAATAAAGAGATGAGAGAGAGAAATTCAGAATCCGCGGATTTTGAATATAGCCGGAGATTGTTTTTCCAAGTTCAATTGCGGAGAGGGATTGTTGGGAGCGAGACAAAGATGTGCGAGAAAAGATACGAGAGTAGGGGAGGGGAGAGAGGCTTACGTAGCTTACCCTAGTAGACAATGGCACGGGTGATGCTCTTCGGGATATCGATTCGACGTAATTGTACATTTGATATCTCGCCCTAGGGTAATGCAAAGTTATTGACTTGCGGCGGAAAAATGCCGGATAGAATGGCCCTTCTCATGCGAGGGAGCTCAAAGACGATCTCGACAAGAGAATTGATTGGTGGGAGAAGGAATCGCTTACTCATCGGACCCGAGCGTGGAATCAGCGTATTCATTGTCATCATCGTCGTCTATATCGTCAGCACCGGCTTCGATAACACCAGTCACGTGGGGGTCCTGGGCACCTGGATAAGACATAAGGAAGGCCTCGCTATACTGTTTAACCAATAACAATAAATAAATAAGAAATAATAATAAGCGATAATTGAAAAGAAATAGAGACGAAAAACCTGGCTGATTAGGAGGCCTGCCTATCTCAGTACTTGTGTAATTGCCAATGTAGTATCTGCGTATTTGCAAAATTGATACTTAAGCAAAAGGATAAAAGGTTAGAAGAAAAGGGGCCCCTTTATATTCGACTGAGGGATAGAGAAGGTATCTCGACAGTTCCACCAAGCCTAGTAATCCGTGAAGCCAAGATTGAGAGAGCTATCATGGTAGTAGGTCCTAGGATGTAATGCTTTTAGGAGCCAGAAGAAAAAGATACCGTCGAATATATTGGCTATTGAATGACGAAAATTTTACTTCATGAGAAATAAAAAATATTTTCTCCGCAATGAAACTCCGACTTCGAAGGAGGAAATCGCGCGGGGTGTCGCGGGGCAGAGCTTGAAAGCTCTCAAAGCGTTATATATATCCAGATTAAAAAGCCCAGGTGACCCTAGATGCTCGGAACTTTGGTTTGCTCGTATTTGTTTTCCTTCGCAGGAGATCCCCTGTAGGCGTCCCGTTCCTAGTCCCTGACGTCGGGTTGTCGAATTTCTAGAAGGAGGGGAAGGAAGGAAAGAAGGGAAATGGAAAAGATTAATATAGCGGTTGATATATCTATATATGCATTGGGGTGCCACCTGGCAGGAGTAATATGCGTCCGGATTGTGAAATCCCGAAACTTGTTTGAAATATTAGATAAAATATTTACTGTTCTTAAGGGGGACAGTTGCAGAAACTACTTGGGAGCCTAGAAGAGAGCGTGTTAGTAAGGTTAAAGGTGCCGAAATGGACGGTTCGCTAAAAAATTCACATCTACTCACTAGGATATTCCCTGGGGGATGAGTTTCTTTAGAAACCGTCTATCAAACCCGGCGAGCTGGAGGTTTTTATCAATGAATCATAAACGGTTAGAGATTGGTTGTGAGATTTTAGTTACTGTTAGCGAAACTGTTGTCGTAGGACTGGACAACCTGGTTAAAGATGTGCAGCGTCTTGACGGTAAGCAAGAATTTCATATGCACAGTAGTATCGATTCCTGCAATACGTAATCCGGACGCATCGACGGCCTCCTGCAAGAATTCAGGAGAAAAGATTTGTGGCCACCTATGCTGACAGGCTATTTGATATTGATTTTCCCAGCGTGTCAGCTACCTAGCCTTCATCGCGGAAAATCGCGGGAAAGTTGGGCTGATAAAGCGAAATTATAACGAGGTTTTTCGATATGCGATTAAACGATAGACAGATGATGCTGAGATGAGGTGATTTTGACATTTGCTTCCTGGCGCTTTCTCCCACACTGCTATAAGCGTCTCTCGTCGACGAATCAGGTGTAGGCAAATCAAGGTTTCCCAGACAGGGCCTAAGGATGTCGCGAGTAGGTACCGACGGGATATACTCCAGGAACGCTGAAGTTGTATATCTGCAGGGGAATCACAATTCAGCCTTTAAAGTTAAGATATCAACGGCCGGGCCCTTACGACTATGAGAATACTTACTAATAGAGCTCGGCCGGACAAGTGAATTGGCGAACGCTTATGGAGGCTCGGCTAGATGACTCGAGATCCACGGATGGATGGTTGGTTGGATATAGGCGAAGGCGAATTTCCTTGACGTGCTTGACTCGGAAAGAGATAACTAAGTGGCCCTTGAACTTGATGTAGAGATATTCCGAGAAAAAGGGTGTGTTAGGATCTCGGATACACGACGGTGTGCATATGTGCAGGAGTAGATTGTTTGCTGGCGTAATCTTGAGGGGAAATTTTCGTATAATGCTGGGATAATCCTTCGTCGCTAGCCTTCCAGACGCTTTATAGATTGCAAATATATTATTCCAGAACCGAGAAAGAACGGTTAGAAGCTATTTTTTGTAGAATCTAGAAATTTAATGTTGTAATTGTTGCATCATAAAGAAGGCACAGATTGTCGAAGTCGTATCGAGGTCTGGGCCTGCATGATGTGAAACCGGGTTGAAATTAGCCTTCGAAATTGGGAATATCATTCATTAAATCGGGAGAATCTCCAATCATTTCGGGCCTCCCGAGTTCGCAGCAGAAAGCCTTTATTTACTTTTTATCTTTTATTTTTATTTTCCGACAAATGGGGAAATTTAGAGAGAATTGAAAGGACGTCCAGGTCCCTTTCGGCACCTCTGATAAGCTTGGACTTGCGGCTTCTCGTGCCGTGCCGATAGCTTGTAGAACACAGAGTTATAAACCGTTAACCCGGGTCTGCCTAGTCTTGTACCGGTTGGCCTCAAATTTTAAAAGGCATGCAACTTATAGATAATGACGAATAAAGGAATAGGCTGACGGGCCATAATTCCTTAAATTCATGAAACGGAACTGCAGTCTTACCTGTTACGAACGACAGCATCGGGGTTCGGGAATTCGAGTGATAGATTGTGATAGTAGATCCTGGCTGATCAACTTGATAGAAAACAGCTTGGTGCACAGACGGCACGGCTGGTCTACTCAGTGGCAAAGGGTCGATTAAATAGTAAGGTATTCAATCTAGACGTATGTTTTCGGCGAATATAAATATATGTGAACAAGGGAACGGCGCAGAAAACCTGCTCGTTTCCAACCTGCAACAGTTGGAGAGGAGTTTGTTGAGCTCACAGGTGTGAAAACTAGTTATATGCTACTCCGCTAAAGCTTATAAAGCCGGGCCATCAGCATTGTTTCGTGGGAGGAGCGATATTGTTTATAGTTTGGTCCATCAAGTGAGCTCACAGGGATTGCAAATTCAAAACGCCAAACTTACACAACCATGCGTTTACTTCGGGCGATGATCAGTGAAACCAAACATAATGTTTGGTATTAATCACAGGGCAGAGCAACATCGGGCATGGTCTTTTCCTTTTATCTCCACAAAGGTTGCGAGACTAAAAAGGTTGTGGATATAGTTATGAGCTCTTTTCGTTAAAGCTTGAAGATTAGTTTCGGCTTGAAGCTGGTTCCTTCTGTTTTGTCCCCTCTTTTGCTCGTTTATACCACTGGAATCTGAGATCCCAGCTGACCAGAACCGAGGTCGGGAAGGAATTATGACAAAGTGTGATAATAAATCCTCAGAATAAGACCAATTTCACCTTGTGTCTCCACCCCACATTTCCGCCAGAAATTTGGTTAGTCAGCTGGCGATGTTTATACCAGCACGGAGGTCTGAAACTGAACAGCAAACAGGATTTTTTTGCGCCTCTCTTTTCGAGCGGGTTAGACCCTTTTTATTTGTTTTCTATTTGCGTAACCAAGTTACGAGGAAGTTCGTTTCTTTGGGATAGGGTATGTGCATCCATCACTTTTGACTTCTTTTTGCCTAGTCCCGCACGAGAGTTCGAAATGGGTCTGCCGTCCGTGCATTCTTACGCCTTTGAGGGAAAAATGATACATGTAATTAAACAACTGGAATGCACGGAATCTATATGCGACGATCGGTAGACGGTACCATTTTCATGTCGGAGTCTCGGATCCAAATGCAGAAAGAAAGGTGGTTGCCTTTCTATCCTCCCGCGCATTGCTCACATGATCATAATCCGCAAGAGAGTTAATCCGATATTGCATCTACGTGTTTAGCAGATTTGTGCTAGTGGGAGGGGTGGTTTAAAAAGATGACATAACAGGAACCAAAAACGGCCCCCGTTTTTCCCTTCACGGTCTTTCGCCCAAGACGAGAAGAAAACAAAAAGCCTTTTTGCTGCGAAACAATCTGCATGGCCACGTTTTTATAATTGTTTCGCTTAACGAGATTTTATAAGTCGAGTTCCCGAGAAACGGATTTTCCTCGTTTGTGCGCGAAAGGGAGGTCATTCGGGTACCACAGAAGCACGCACGGCATATGCCTTTCGAAATAAAAACCGGGTAAATCCTCGTGGAAAAATAACAGATTGTTTTATTATGCACCTTTGCGACAGCCTTCCTAATTTCTTTCCCGTCAAGAAGATGAACCATCACAAAGCAGCGGGTCAAACGCGTTTGAAAAATACCCCACACTCAAGTTCAATCATGAGAATTCAAGTGTCTTGGGTTCAAGGACCGTGAGTTGCTTTCTGACAGCGGTCCAGAAATCGAAAAATTGTGCTTATTTCCTAACCACTTTCGTCCCAAGTGTGACTGCCGGGCCGGAGTCAATCTGACACCGGTTTCCGTGTCCTTTGCTTGATATTACATGTCTGGGCAGAACACTCGGACCTTCTGAGGATACGAGCTTTTGGACAAATCTGGTGAAACGTGCGCCAGAAGTACGGTATTTATTCGCGAAGAACATGCAAGAATTCGATCTCAGCCCAAGAAATTAAACTCGGACGTAAATTTCGGCCAAACATCGGATTCATGATTATGGTCTTACCGGCGTACACCGTGCGCAGAATCTCCACCGAGATCAAAAGTGGATGTGACCCGGTTATCTTGGCGGGCCCTTATTTCGGACGTAACGGGACCTCAAACTAGCCCAACCACGGTTCAATCGAGACCTGATACACAACTTTGATAGGTGATCGATGGATTGTGTAAATGGAGGCCACAGGGTTGTGTCCAGGCTTATATATACAGTTGAATTGAATATACCATTTGTCAAAAGCACTGAAAAGAAGAGAGAGAAGAAAGGGGAAAGCCTACGGTAGAGCATTCAAAGACCTCAAAGAAGCTGCAGGTTTTAAAAGTATTGGAAGGCAAGTCGCTCAAAGCTCAAGAATTAAGTAAGGCAAAGGGGGAAAGGAGAAAAATAAACGATGTAACGAGGCTTTCTCAAACAAAATTATCAAAAGGTAAGGCAAGGAAATGCGGGATTCCCCAACCAAAAGAAAATGCATCTAAAACAAGGACGCCGTGGCGCGTTACACAGGTTGTTTGTCTGGCATACAATAGGAGGGCTTTTGTAACCAACGGAAAGAATGGTGCTTCGCATATACTATATTCCAATTCCATACATAATTTAAAAACCGAATGGATTCTCCGGAGCTATATTGGAAAGATAAATGTTAACAACCAAGATTCCATATTTGGGGTGATAACACGAAGGTGGCGTGATAAGATGGAACTTACTAGCAGCATTCAAATTGGCCTTCCTCACACCAGTTGGCTGAGGTGCTAACTTGCCAGGGGTAACTCCAAACTTGACAGCTGGGGCTGGTCCAGTAGACTGCGGCTTTAGCGGCGATAGAGCTGGCATCAAATGCCTATTGATCGGGCCGGAATCGGGCTGTGCATTGAATCCGTTTTGTTGTTGCGGAACGGCCGTATTCTGTGGTATTAATGGGGTCGGGAGGCTGAGGTCAACGGTAGGCTTGAAAGGCGGCGGCAATGGCCCTAAGCTGGAGCCAGTTGGCTGTGCTAGAAGGGAGTTGCCGAAACCGTATCCAGTCGGTTGCGCGGCAAGGCCTCCATAGTTTATTTGCGGGACACCAAAATTATTTGGGACGGCAGTATACTGGGGTTGTAGAGCGGCTGCTTGCTGTTGCTGTAAAAGAGCCTGTTGTTGCTGGAGGGCTTGTTGAGCTTGCAGCTGTCTCTGGAAATCGGCTTGTTGCTGTAATTGTGCCACACTTAGTTGACCTTGAGGGGCAATTGAAGAAATATTCTGGTATCCAGTAATAGCTGGAACGAGGGGCTGGATTTGTGGCGCGAAGTTTTGAGCAGGTGTCGATTGGGGACGTTGAGGTGGTGCAGGTGGCGGGACCAACCCTCCGGAAGCTTGAACGATTTGCGGCGGAGTTGGACGTTGTCGCGCGGTGGCTTGAGCCTGCAGAGGTTGAAACGCCGTATGTTGAGGCTGGAGTATTCCTGTTTGTTGGTAGTTGATATATGGCGGGGAAACGGGAGACGGTTGAGGGGGTGGTTGTTGGTAGACGGAGAGTGGTGCGGCTAGAATATTCGGAGGTGGTGGCTGCCAGTTCTGCTGTGGTGGAGCAGAAGATGGTTGGGCAGGCGGTGAGGCTACAGGTGCCGGTTTTTCTACCGGTGGTGGGCTCACAACAGTTGGCTTCAGAGGCTCGTCCAAAAGCGATAATTCCCGCAAAGCACCAGTTGGTGGTTGAGGTTTTGGTTGGGCGTGTACTTCGGCGGGAGCTGCTGCCACTTGTTGAGGAGCTGGAGAGGTGGCTTTTGGTGGTTCAGAACTTTCTTGCTTTGATGGCTTTGGAGCCCATGGGTCGCTCTCCTTGTTCGACGTTTCCTGCGTCTTTGATGGTTCTGGAGTGGGTTTTCTTTGTTCGAGCATTTTAGGGTCGACGATGTCAGATGTTTGAACGCCTGGAGCCGGACGTTCTCTGCGGGTGTTATTCTTGAGGCCACCATCAGGGTTAGTGAATAAACTTTGCTGTCCGTCACCGTTTCCATTTACCTCTGCTTCTTTCTTTCGGCCATACTTGTTATCCAAGTATTTCATGACACGAAGAATATCTCCTTCCTTAAGGCCAAGAGTTCGCAGTACACCTTGGTTGATGTCGGGAAGAATGGACTCATCCATGCTATCTTTATCAAAGTTGTTGGCGTATCTTTGGCACACATTCACATCAACCCCACAGTTGAGGAAGAATTCAAACCAGTCATAGCCACTTCCGCCTCCCGATGCACCGTTATTCTTGGAGCGTTCAATTGTGATGCCTGCGCTTGGTTTTTGATCCTTGGAAGATGAAGAACCTGCACTGATCGCAGTAGTGACACCTGAAGACTTGTTCTTTCCTCGGAGATCTGATAATGGTTTGTCCTCGTCAAGACTCATACCGGTCCTCCTCTCAACGTATTCAAGATCCGTCTTGGACATTTTTGCAATCGGAACGGCAATCTTGACACCATTGATCTTGTGTAGGTGGATGACACCGTCTCTAAGGTTGAGAAATTCAGCGTCTACTTTAAATGTTCCGGATCGATCGGTCCATGTTCGGACATTTTTGGCATTTGGTTCTATCAAAAAAAAAAAGCATTAGCGCATAGATCTTAAGATAATCATGAATCGAGGTGATACGTACTCGGTTTGTCATTGGTTGCTGTGCGTCCCGTTGGTTTCCTGGAACTGGATGATGAAGACGTGGCAGTTGGTGTATTTAAACTACTATCACGGGGAGGTAGCATTATTCCCGGTCCAACGCTATCTTTATGTTCATGTCGTGAATCTCTCTGCTTGCCCTTCGCAGATGTTTCCTGGGGCGAGCTAGCATCGATTGATTGGGTTCTCTTGATTTCAACGTAGCTGCTAGGCACCACACCTTCCTTGCCGTTCTTCACCCTCCGTACGTTCCACCATTCCTCCGACTGCATATCATCTAAGATGACGACCTCATCCCCAACACTGACGCTAACTTCATCAGCACCCTGGGCATCGAAGTCGTAGAGAATCACACCGAGTTTCTTTCCACCACTCTTGGCGATAGCCATGACCTCACTCAAGCCAGCTTGTCTTGCAGCACCTCGCATCTCTCCCAGAGCTCTGATAATCATGGAAGCAGTATCCTTGTTTTCGGCTCGTAGGTCAAGCGACCGCATCGGTGAGACAAGGTCTAAACCAACATGTTTGCCATCAGCGCTATATGTCTGCAAGTCCTCAATATCCCATGTGGTCGCTTCGAGGCTTCTTTTTTGTGGTCGTAGAGTGATCTTTCCGTTACCGAGTTCGAGGAGGCATGGGACTTTCTTCTTATTTACAATTTCATCGATTGCATACCGAGCCACACCCGCTGCTTCGATCTCGTCGAACGTAGTCGGGGGGTTTGGTGATGTCGGAGATGCATATATCGAGGAAACATCGGACAAGGGCCGCTGTGGAAGGCGAGGCGGTGGAGCTTCGTCCTCGTCGTCGCTGGCTTCAGGGGTGAAATGTACCGCTTTCTGGGGAGGTGGAGTGTATGTGGCTACCGGAGAAGCGACAGGCGAGTGAGCCGTTACCGAGGCCTGCCGTTCTTGCCGCTGTTTCAAGGCTGCAGCAACAGCAGCGGCAGGTGACGGGCGAACCGGGCTCTCTAGTTCTTCTTCTGGCTCTGGCTCTGGCTCTGAGAATGTTACGGATGCTACTGAGTTTCGAGATGGCAATGGCGGTGGGGCCGGTTCGGCGGGAGATGACGCAGCTGGAGTCGGGGCATCCTCTGCTTTCTCCAGGTAATTTGCCGGAGCGAAGCCATATTCTCCTTTTAATCCAACTAAGCTCCAATCCGGATCCGAAAGATCGTATACATCGAGTATAGCATCCTCGGAAAAGGAGACTTCTTCTTCTGTCTGTCTTTGATAATCGTACAAAGCCCGTAGTTTACCGACCGGTGCAGCCTGTTGTTACATAAAACCGATAGCAAACATGTTAGAAATAGCTCGGCGTTATTCTTCCTTTGACAAATCTCACGCATGGAGAGACGATTTCTCCTGAAGCACTGACCTCTTCGACGTAGGTATTCGGAATTAAGCCAACGGGCTCTTCATCTTCATTTGCAGCGGCCTTCTTTTTGGCTTTCCACCAAGCGTCCTCTTCAGACTTTTCTAGGACGTAGAGCAGGTCCCCCTCCTTGAGCTGGAGCTCCTCGTCCGTCTGCGGAGCATAGTCGTAAATTGCCCGGTAGATCCCTAAAAAGGACATCCTGAGACCGTTTTCGGGGTCGCGAACCAGAAAATGATAGCCAGATAGCCCGGAAGTAGGGTATATCGAAAGCTGGGGAGCTGGAGAGGGAACAGGTAAGCGGGCGGTGGTGATGATGATGGTGGTGGAGAGGGAAGAGAGTTGGAAGGGCTGTCAGCTGGGGGTCAAGGTGATCGATGTTCTTTGGGTGTGTGCCTGATTGCGCCCGTTTCGTTTGGCCCATCACGCTTGCCCGTTTGGTGGGGACACCACACTTCCAACTCAAATTTATATCACACACTCGGGTTTTCAAGATTGTAAGATATAAACAGGGCAAGTCCAGATAAATATTTGCTTTATTATGCATAGACGACTTTGTGTTTGTCAGAGGCGAATATAATCAGGCTATATTACAATGTACAGTGGTCTCTAACCAACAGCGACACACGAGACAGACAGCCGCAATCGACTACATTGGTCCTCGAAATTATAATTCACCATGTGCGCCTAGGTCTATGAAGCCATAAAAGAATGTTTGGTATATTTTTTATACTCCTAAAAAAAAAAAATATTCATCAATAAGAGGCTGGCGTTCAACTCAAACGCAAAGTGACTTTTCCAGTCAGCAGATTAAAATGTTCCTAGTCTAATATTATAAAGGTTATATTTCAAGATATATCGATGGCATGTCACATGGCTCTTCCTACCCACCCTTCGTACCTTTTCCTCGTACCTTTTTCTGCATCGAAGCCTCAATCTGTGAGGCCAAAAGTTGCTCCAACCTCCAATCGTCCCATACATAAGCACCCAGATCAACCTGCACACCTCGAAAGTAAGTCCCGAGCATGTAACGATCCCTCTTGAACACCCTCGGACGATCTCGAGCGTAGTCGTCGCCTAACTGTTTGGATCCGTTGGCATTCAGATTCTCCTGAGCCTTTACCACAACCTGATATTCGTTCGACATGCTATCTCGCAACCAAGCACCAGGGTCCCTATCGTGGACTAGAGGAAAGATTTCAAGAACTCTACTTGCAGCTTGGCCAGGCTCCATTTCTCCCTTTCGGATCCATCGGTGGGTTTTTTCAGGAAAGTCGTATACAAGGCATAACGACGTAAGATCGGATTCAGGCACAGATCCTAATAGATATTAGCACATATGCCTTTGCGGGTCTCGGAATAAGATCATCGCTGGTATCGAGACTAAGGCCATTATACATCTTGGGATCGCTGGGGTGTAGGTATAGCTAAAACTGCATGAGAATGGAAAATACGTACTCGAGTTGAACCTCGACAGAACACCCGCTGTCGCCATTTCCCCAAGTTTGTCAACAACAGTCTTGAACACCCCTCTGTACAACCCTTGTAATACCCCCCAAACCGCCACGTTCTCCCAAAAACCCCAAGTATGAAACAACTTGCCCGTGCATTCCGCAATAATCATCGGACCCTGGATCTTTTCACATATCAAAAGCACCATCCAAGTTCTATAAAGTGCTTTCATTATCCGCCGTTCTTCGCTCTCCGTGGGTGAAACGTGGGTTCTAACCACTCCATCTGGGAGAAGCTGAGTCTCAAACACCAACTTTGTAAAATCCTCATACAATTCAGCAACTGCTTCGTGATTTCTGTAAAGCGTCTCCTCCAAATCTTTCGAAATATGAGAATATGTATTCCCATCGATCGTGTAAGGCGCTTGTGCTGTCCCGGAGGTACGAATATACATATCTATAGCCGTGACCATGATGGTTTTATCCACCGGTGCGGATAGACTTTTGATAGAGGTCACCCATAACGCTTCATTTTTGTATTTTAATGCATCGGCAAAGTATACTTTCGCTTTAATGGTACTCGGACGGCTACTGAATACCGCTGCGAAAAGGGCGGATACTTGACATAGCGCTTTCAGGCTTCGGACATCCTCAAGACTTGCTAGAAATAAGTACTTGATATCGTCAGGGACGGTTTCGAGTGTTGTCATCCTTCCAGTATGGAGGATACGTAGGATAATGGGTAATGGTGCATGTGCATTGTTATGGTCACCGGTCTCGTCTGCGGATGGGGTGTCCAGCAAGGATCTGGGTCGAATCTGGGCTCGAGGTTGGGGACCTTGTTGTAAATTTGATGGTCAACACATAACTTGTCGAAATTACTTTGGACTCGCCGTGTTGAGCATTTGGTTGACTGGATATATTTCATAACGTTATGGGGTCATAAAAATATATACGTGCTGATGGATGATTTGAATTATTGATAACTCTGTATTTCTATAATAGTAGAATCGAATCTTTTAGAGTCTAACGTGAATCACGTACAAAGGCGCTCAACAGCAGTTGCGAGGAGTGTTCCTGCATTCGAAAGCTAATGAATGTATGGTATTTTGAGCTCACCCGGATATTAAATATTTACCTGACAAGCCTAGATGTTAGACTTCAATTTGAAATTTACCTCTCCTCTTCTACCTCAGTGTTTGTTTCCTCTTTTACTTCAACACTTGCCCCTTCTTCTACTTCAGCATTCGACTCTTCATCGAGTCCAGCATTTGTTCCTTCGCCTATCGCAGCACTTGTACCTTCCTCGCTTGTGGGACCTACAGGCACTCTAATTTGACTCTCCTCACTTACATTTACACTTTCACGCCTGAAGAATACTCCATCAGAATTAAAATCATAGTCTTCAAGGTTTGCATCTTCCGGTATTCTCGCTCCTCTGGCCTGCTCTTTCATTTCTTCCGCGATAAACATCAACATAAAGTGTGTACCAAGATCCTCCTCGTCATCCGAATCCAGATCGAGTCTACTGCCCAACCCCAAACCCTCTAATCGTAGAATTTTCGGATACTGGTACCCCCAGGCCTCTAACCTCCAATCATCCCAGAAAAGGGCATGCAAATCCACAGGAGATGTATACGGACACAATAAATCCCTGTCACCTATATACTCCCACTGGCGCTTTTCAAACCATTCCGCATTCCAGCCTCTTATACGTCTAAGTTGTTCTTTCGTCCACGGTACGTAATATCTCTCGCACCCCGGCTTAACCAACCGAAGTTTGTACAACTCGTCGGTGGGTCGTCTCTCGGCTTCCCAGATTGATATAGGCTCCGCGGCCCTCGGATTCCTCGGTATCCTATACCACGGTCCTCCAGTTAAAACCGCCTTGATATCTTTGGAAAAGCAGGCTTTTCCAGCGGCTTGTTGTGGGCTGTAGGGAGATCGACTCGGTATATAATGATACACGGGATGCCATTGTCGAAGATACGGCCAAACTCTTTGGGATTCAAGTCTTAATTAGTCATCTGCTGGGAAACTGGTTATTATCCAATTGTATATGCTAGTCGCTCGGAAGTTGACTAATATAGCTTGTATCAGATTGCACTTGAAATGGATTCTGTGGTCTGCTCAGATAACATCTCAAGTCGTAATTATTATTAGTTTCAGGTAATCATAACGATAATTGGTGAAATCATGTAAGTGGAAGGAGCTTCAAAGAGGGAAAGGACTTGTGCCGTAGAATAGTCACATACAGATGGTGCTGCTCCCCAGCAAATCAAGTTTTTGAGCATCTAAAGCCCTATCAATCGTATCCCCTATTCTCGTCTCCAACCATTGAAGCATCTCTAACATTTCCATGCTTTTCCGGAAACCCCAATGGTCAAATATCCCTTTCACCCCTATCCACCCTTTCGATCGGATATCGTGGTCCCAGTGAAAAATCATGAACACCGAAACCGCATAAAATGCTTTAAGAACACGATCATGTTCTCTGAAAGTCGCAACCCGCTCCTCCTCCCAGGCTCTGGATACAATACTCCTAGCCTCCTCCTCTCTCCCCTCGAAAAACCGACTATTCCGATGGAAACCATACCTGATGAACTCGCTGGCGATAAAGTAGGCGTACTTGTGATTGACTACCATGAGTTCTTGCGTCGTGGGTGGAACCGCAATATCATCGTTTATGTCAATATCTTCTAGCCACGAATCCGTGTATTTAGCCCAATCGCGCTCTTCGTAATATATCTTGTTTTTCTCTCTATTTTCGATATAGTGCCGCAAAAGGAGGAATTTGCCTGGGCCGAAGGCACGAGGGCATCTGTAGGTATTCGAGGCGTGGCATACCCAGACGGCATCATCAACGCGCATCACGTCCTCGAACCAGAGCTGGTTCAGAATCGCGTTCAAAGATGTGAGGTTGAGTGTTATGATGCTGGAAAAAGAAGGCGAGGCTCTGCAGATTGATTGGAAGGTCCATAAGTCGTTTACAGCGTGTAGGATATGGATTTTAACATCGAGGGGTAATCGTTCGAGCGTGGCCCTGCGTCTAGCCGCCATCTCAGCGAGACCTTGTCTTGCGGGGACGGTACCGAAAGCTGGATGTGTATCGTGTGAAGGCGGGTCTGACGACCTTAGATGAGGTTGAGCTACTAACAGACATGTCGGCTTTTAAATATCCGTATACCGCAGTTTGCTGATCAACGTTAACAACGAATTGACCTCATATACATTGCAATATATTGCGAGATATCTTAATAATACTTCGGTGTATAATATACTGTGTTTCGTTTGTAAATCACCTCAAAATCTACAATGATCGTCGAAGGTAGAAGATTCCCAAAAGATAGAGCTGCTGCTCTGGCGAGTAGAGTCACTCGACGGAGTAATTACCAGATATCCACTTAATATATAGGATATCTAAGTTTTTGTGCGTGCGGAGATCTCAAGATGTCGTCAATCGAGATCGGAGTCGTTCCTTCCATGTGCAGACGAGGATCTGGATATCCACATAGTAGATCTAGAGTCAAGGATGCCAAGTGGCCGATCAGCTCGACCGACGTCGCATAAAGTTGTTCTAGAATAAAATCAAATTCTGAATTTTTTTTAATCCTATCCGGACCGGATACTCTGTACATGAAATATTGGTTTTGTTCGAATTAATTTGTATATATCAATATATTGTGGTCTTTGGTGCCATAGATATCACTCTCGTGTTTCCTAGTTTTGCTCATATCGAACATTTCGCATCCTGCTGCCCAATCTACACCTCGACGCCGAATAACACTCTGTTCTTCCATGAATATGAAGACATCGGTTCTCCGGTTGTCGGAGGACTGTAAGAACATTCCTTCGCAGTAACAATAAAATTAATCCACACGTGCATGCCGCATATCGATATACCAAACATCAGAAGCGACGGATCCAAAATATATCACAAAATGTCGATAGAAGTCCAAACCATAAACCCAGGCGAATATCAAGTAACCCAACACGACACCGCATCTCTCCTGCCTGCTCCTACTGATACCCGCAAACAATTTGCCTGGTATCATACCGCTATCGGTGTAAGTCAAAAGATAGTAAAAGCAATAATCTCAAACGGCCAGCTAGTATCAAATGATCACAATGATTACTACAAGATTAAAAATATTAATGATTTATTATACCATCTAGGTTGAAGGAATCGTCGATACGGTAACCAAGAAAATCACCACAGTTTTCTCATTGCGTGGTATTGCCCTGGGGACGTTTGAAGGGACTTTTGGCGGTGGGATACTTATCCGTCTGGAAATGATCTCGGAGAAAGGCACAGTGAAGCTCTCTGTGAAGAATGGGCTTGAACTTTGGGTGAAAACTGAGCTGAAAGCTTTCATTGGGAGGATAGATGAGGAGGCAAAGGTGATTAGTTGGGGTGAAAAGATCGAATGTGCCGGGAAGGATGATTCTGAAGATTAGGTAATTTAGCAGCAGTCGGAGTTGCGGGCTGACGACCAGATATACCTGCAGATATATATATATATTAAAAAATTTTAAAACTATAAAATATAGTAAATACCGGCCGAATCTAAGATTTTCTGTTTATGTCTCGAATTTAATACTCCGAAATTGAAACTTTGCTCGATCGCGATCTCTTGACTAAGCTTGAATCCCATTACCGCATTGGTTGCGAATCGCGTTTTGGCAAATATCATGCCTAACCCTACACATATCTTATATTACAACGCCCTCGGTACCGTCATTCCGACAACTACTCCGGAATCTAGCATCAGATAAATTAAAATAATCGATCAAATACAGCATTTCTCATTTTAGCCTGAAATATCAGTGAAAAATGAGCGGTAGGAATCCCACCGGCAGGCGTTTACGGGTTTGAGACGACAGGGAGCGGCGATAGGTGGGATGCAACATGACATTGCCGCTCGCTCACCTTGCAACAAAAACAACCTTCGAGAGCTCAATGTAGAGTCTTGTAGATTATAAGCTTTTTGTGGCTGACATTAAGAGAATTAAATGAATGTCCGTTTATCCGAACCCGGATTATCCCAAGACTTATGCCTGGAAACCCCATATTTTTTTATGGTGTATGAAGCCTGATATAATATCAGACGGTGAACGGGAGAAATAGATGGGGTAATTATAATTCATCCACCATTTGAGTCTTGGTGCTTTATCATAATATTTGCTAGCACAACAGAGTATACTATCACTTAACAGTTCGAGAAAAAAATGTCAGCTGCGGCGTAAAAGAAAAGCGGTCAAAAAACGGTCAGAAAACCAAGAGCACATGAAAGAAACACCCCGGTCTCGACCACCCAGCCAAGACGAGTGTGCACCGCTGGTGCCTTCCTTTCAAATGCATGCATGCGGCCACCAACCGGACCTACCCCATATTTCCTCAAGAAAATCAGCTGGATACTTTGTACTTGATACTTGTATTTTACGCGCATGGACCAACCAGCCTTTCCCGGAGAAACACGAAAAACAAAAAGGGTTGCCCAACCTCCGTTAGTGCTCCTTTCGCCCGAACTGATACATGTACGCAGAGATAACAACGGCGGCGGCCATAATACCTACCATACGCTTTTCGCGTGAACTAACCCTGGAGGGGATGGAGAGAAAGGCTTTTAAGGAAGAAAGAAAAGGAACAAAGAAACAAAACGTCGGACAAATGCAAGCGTTAGGATGGTCCACATGGGCTGGGCCTTTTCGACCGGACATATAGATGCGCAGTTAAGTAATTATTATATAAAAGGCGGGCGGCGGCGACGGCGCGGGGACTGCCAGATTAATATTCGATTCGGAGGATGACTGATATATAATAATACGCTTTCGTACGTGCATATGACAGACTCATTCGTTCGTCCGTTCATTCATTCGAACCACACGATTCGAAGACAAAGAAGGAGGAGGATCTAGAGGTTTATATGGAAACACGCGGCACGGAACTCAAAGGAAAAATATATATCTATCCCGATAACTGGTGTTAATTTTCATACGCCTTAAATTTAACTATATCGATCCCTCAACTATTCGAATACTAGTGGACGAATTTTCAACATTCAAATTGTATATTTTCCGTCAAAATTCGAAAAGAAGAGAGAACTTAGAACGGGTGAAACCGGGGAACAGCCGCTTACGCTTACCAACGGACGAACAACGGCTCGCTCTGTCGCATTTGGATTTTGAATTCCATTTTGGTATGTCCAACTTGACTTTCGAACTGGACGTCGCATGGCCGGAAACCTTCACTTCAAACGCTCGTTCTTTATTCTGTTTCTTTGATCGTTTCTCTATATGACTTGACTAATAATTTATCCTTCTTTCCTACAGCTTCACTATCCATTTTCGATCATTCCCATCGCCACAGTTTTTTTGAATAATTAAAAGAAAGATGGTTCTCTCGATTCCACCGCCAACGCTCACAACGCTCCTCCCCCCCTTCCTCTCCCACATCCCCGCCAGCTTTGCCTCACCACACCCTCCACCCTCCCTCCCACCTCTCTTAACCCCTCTCCTCCGCAGCCGCCTAACCCACCTTTCCACCACCTCATCAAACTGGCTCACACTCCTAACATGGTCCTCTAACCCATCCGACGGCGAAAACCTCCACTCCCACCTCTCAACCCAAGACTACTATTTCCTCCATCAACCGCCTTCACCGGCCACCTACACACTCAAGGGTTTCCGCCGACTCGACGCTGAAACACTGCAATGTCTAATCTTAATTCAAGAATTGGAGATAATAATCCTCTATCAATTTGTCGCAGATGATATAGTAGATGAAGAAGGTGAACGGGGTGACGGGTGGAAGGTACACGATGTGAGGATATCCGATGACGAAGAGTGTTTCACATCCTCTGGTGTCGCTGCTTTTGTAGGGTGTATAGAAGAAGCAGAAGAAGGATATAGATCCCGAAGTATATCCTCACGGTATACCTCCACTGTTGATACCAACACCATTGCTAGTGGTGTTAAAGTAGACGAGAACGAGGATGAGGATGAAGACGATTATTGGGGCCGCTATGACGACGAAGATACTGAATCCTCAGCGGGAGACCAGTACGAACAACCACCTCAACAAACCGAACAACAGCACAGGAGTAGTTTCTCACACATCCATCAATCGCCTGTTCAACTCGCCGCGTCAATGCTCGCTAGAAGAGTGTTACACCCCGAACAGGAAACGGAAGAGGATAAAGAGGAGGAAGAGTATTATGCTCGTTATGCAAACGTGGAGGCGGTGTTGGATAAACCTCCTGCTGCTGCGAGGGCGGATATGGACAGAAGGGATTCCATTTCGACAACCCACACGACTCAATCGAACGAACGAGTGCTAGGCGACTTGAACACTCCTTCTACTAGAATCACCATCCCGTCGGCTAAGATTTCACCAACAGTGGTCAATAATACCGCCGCTTCGAATCCTAGGGTTGGCGAACGAGTGGTTGGAGAATTGGAGTCCGCGGCACAAGTACACACTCAGAATGAGGTTGCGATACAGCAGCACGTTAGCACGAGTATCAAGAGCCTGTATAGGCTGTGGAAGGCTGGTGGAATGGAAGCCGAAGAGTTTGGGAAGTTCTTGGAACGAGAGGTCGAGGTCTTGAGAGTTGTTGAGGAGGCAGGAGGTCTGGGAAGCTAGTTCATTAATACTTCCAACGTACACATTTAATATATATTCTCATATGTAAGGTTAGGGTTAGAGGGGACCGAGACTAGGGTTAGAGATGCATCAGAGGGAAGTTAATTTGTATCATTATTTCAAGCGGTATGGAGGAGTATCATTTCATGTTTCTTAATGGTATTGGAGTTTCTATATAAATATCAAAAATCAATAATAATGATGAAAATTCTATCGGTGTTGAAGAATTGTAGATTGGATATTTCTATGCTACGCTATGCCATCTCACTTTCTTCTTTGATCTCATGTGGATATACCATTAAATATTATAAATGACAAAAAACGCCGTTCCGTAGCCTCATTAAAACTATCATCAAAACCCTCCTACGATATTCTCACTATCCCAAAATAGCAGGAGAGGGATATAACCTAAGAATCACTTAGAAATCCACCCAATCCGGCCAACCGGCCGATCTCCCCTTCTTTCTTCCACCCACCAGTTTTACCAATACCACCCTTAGATACCCCAGGGCCGGACGAATTCTCTAAAAAGCCCTTCTCAGCGTTGAACCAGAATCCACTCTGCGGGTTTTCCTCGGTTAGCGTCTTGACCGTTCGCTGTTGGTCGCTAATGCCTAGGTAATTCTGGGCTAGAGAGGGTGGGAGTGAGGTATATGCTGTTGAGAGGAGGGCTAGGGTTGCTGCTCGGTGTGTTTCTGATCGGATTGAATACACTTGTTAGCAGCTTGTCATCATAATGAACGGTGTTTGTACTAGATTATGAGTAGGAAACATACGAAGGACTTCAGAGGCGATAACAGCGGTAGTATCATTCCACGGCGCGTTCTGCAAAGTCTGGTGAAAGATAACGTAATCTTTACTCCACAATGCCTGAAGCACGCGGTACGCACTGATCACTAACGGATCGTTATGGAGGAGTTGTGAGTCGATGCGGTGAGTTAGAGAACGGGCTTCGGGGAGTCCACCTCCGTCGGCGTCCGGTGTGAGGATTAGAGCTAGAATGTAGAGGGTGTAGTATGTTGAGAGGACGTCGGTGGAGGAAGGATCCAAGGTTGTGATCTGGGCGCGGGGTTCGAGGGTTTGAAGGGCTGAGAGGAGAGGGGAAGGGCCAGAGGAGGGGTAGTCGGCGACGAGAGAGGAGAGGAGGGTTTGCGTTAGAGGAGGGAGTTTGGAGCCCATTCTTTTAGCTTTTATATTGAGGTTTTGTTACTTGATATTTATTGATTATGATTTTGAGGGGCGGTCGAAAGGATGATATATCGGTATGAGGGGCAGTGGACACAAGCGCAATGACTGATTGTGGAGAGAAGAGGTCTAAACGCGCGTTTATTTGATGCTTTAATTCTAGACAATGACAATAACAGATCGATGAATGACAACTGCCGGTCGGTCGATCAGATAAATAAACAAACAAATAATCATGAAAATGTAATCTCGTGATGGTTGTGATACGATAGTTGGATGCGGCTCTGCTGGAGGTGTCTTCGTTTCGAGGGGAAGAAAGGCTTGGCATTCGACTGGGGTTCGCGTGGAAAGAGGACAAGTCTCCATTTTGGAGGACGACGTCAGCCAATTCAACATTCAATTCCGACGGCTCCCCTTATCATATCATAGACTTCATCTCCAATTGTCTCTCACGAACCCGCCCTGTCGCTCTCATCCGATATCAATTGTCGCCGCTGCCGGATTGGTCGTTCATCACGGTGTAATCGGCTCCTCGTGAGCTTTATAAACCGCACGTAATAATGGCGTCCCCAAAGAGCCAGCAGAAGCCAACCTCCACTCTCTTCAAAGATCCCGCCGCTACCGAGAGTGTCAGAAGCATATTAAAAGTCCTCATCCTTCTCACAATTGCTGCCGCTGCTGTCGCTAGCAGGTTGTTTTCTGTCATTCGTATGTTTCTTCCTATTACTTTTTGTTCGGCTGTCGGGTCGGATTAACTTGATAACGAGCACTTAACTAACCGAATCTTCAATTCGTTCGTATAGGATTCGAGTCTATTATCCACGAATGTACGTGTCTATCGATAATTGTCAATTGGTTATTTCTCCCACAATATTAACGATACTCTGTAGTCGATCCATGGTTCAACTTTAGAGCTTCAAAGTATCTCGTCAAGCATGGCTTCTTTGACTTTTGGAATTGGTTCGATGACCGTATGTCTGCCTCCTCAATTGACAATTTTTGTCGCGGATATATATATCGATACTGATAAATGACGGTTTTCAGGAACGTGGTATCCCCTCGGTCGTGTCACTGGAGGTACCCTCTACCCCGGTCTCATGGTTACCTCTGGCGCCATCTGGCACTTCTTGCGCTTGATTTCCTTCCCCGTCGACATTCGTAACATTTGCGTCCTCCTCGCTCCCGGCTTCAGCGGTCTTACCGCTTATGCAACCTACCTCTTCACTGCTGAAATGAAGGACAGCTCTGCCGGTCTTCTCGCTGCTGCCTTCATGGGTATCGCTCCAGGTTACATTTCGCGTTCAGTCGCTGGTAGTTACGACAATGAGGCTATCGCCATATTTTTGCTCGTATTTACCTTTTACCTCTGGATCAAAGCTGCAAAACTCGGTTCCGCCATGTGGGGTGGTCTTTGCGCCCTCTTTTACTTCTACATGGTCTCCGCTTGGGGTGGATATGTCTTTATCACCAATTTGATCCCCCTCCACGTCTTTGTTCTGATTCTCATGGGCCGATATTCCGGAAGAATCTACGTCGCATACTCCAGTTGGTACGCTCTTGGAACTCTGGCTAGTATGCAAATTCCTTTTGTCGGTTTCTTGCCAATCCGAACTAGCGAACATATGGCTGCTCTGGGTATCTTTGGTCTCATTCAATTGGTCGCCTTTGTCGACTTTCTCCGCGGCCAAGTTCCCACCAAGCAATTCAATACCCTTCTCCGCGCAATTGTTATTCTCATCGCCGTGGTTTCTTTTGTTGGTCTCGTCACCCTCACCGTCACTGGTGTCATTGCTCCGTGGTCTGGTCGTTTCTACTCCCTCTGGGATACGGGATACGCTAAGATCCACATTCCCATCATCGCCTCAGTTTCCGAGCATCAACCTACCGCATGGCCATCCTTCTTTTTCGATCTCAACTTCCTCATCTGGCTCTTCCCAGCCGGTGTCTACCTCTGCTTCCGCCAATTGCGGGATGAGCACGTGTTCATTATCGTCTACTCCGTTATGTCCAGTTACTTTGCTGGTGTCATGGTCCGTTTGATGCTCACGCTCACACCCATTGTCTGTGTCGCCGCTGCAATTGCCGTCAGCTCAATCCTCGACGCATATCTCGCAATTGATAGCCCCGATGACCAAGACGATGAATCCGACGCTAAGAAGTCAAAGAAGAAGGAACCAGCTCCACCTACATCTGGTAGCACTGGCGGTTTCCTCTCCTCCACTGCACCATTCATCGGCATTTACAGCGTAACATCTAAGGCTATGGTTGTCGGTTCCTTCACTGTCTACCTCATCCTATTCGTCCTTCACTGCACATGGGTCACTTCGAACGCCTACTCCTCGCCCTCCGTCGTCCTCGCATCCCGCATGCCTGACGGCTCTCAACACATCATTGACGATTTCCGTGAGGCATACTACTGGTTACGCAAGAACACGGCCTACGACGCCAAGATCGCATCCTGGTGGGATTACGGTTATCAAATCGGTGGTATGGCTGATCGCACTACCTTGGTCGACAATAACACCTGGAACAACACTCATATCGCAACCGTGGGCAAAGTCATGGCCTCCAATGAAGAGGTTTCTTATGAGATTTTGAGGAAACATGAGGTCGATTACGTACTTGTCATATTTGGCGGCTTGTTGGGCTACAGTGGTGATGATATCAACAAGTTTTTGTGGATGGTAAGAATCGCGGAGGGAGTTTGGCCGCAAGAGGTGCAGGAACGAAAGTTCTTCACGGCTAGAGGAGAGTATAAGATTGATCACGAGGCTACCGATACTATGAAGAACAGCATGATGTGAGTATCCTCTTATTTTCATTCTTTTTAAGTGGTTGGAGATGTGCTAATGATGATCGGTATAGGTATAAAATGTCCTATTACAAATATACGACCATGTTCCCACCCGGACAAGCTCAGGATCGAGTCCGTGGGGCCAAATTGCCGGCCGAAGGACCGGTGTTGCACACGGTTGAGGAAGCGTTTACCAGCGAAAACTGGATCGTGAGAATTTACAAAGTGAAGGATTTGGATGAGTTTGGGCGGGATCACTTTAGTGCGACTGCTTTTGATGCGGGGAAGAAGAAGACCGGGAAGAAGGGAGGTTTGGCTGGACGTGGTAGTGGGAAGAAGGGGAGGAGGTTGGTGAGAGCTTGATGAATTGAATTGTTGAGATGGATTGTGTACCGGGCTTTTTTGTGGATTTAATGTTTTTATTTTCGTTTGTATTTTTTTATTATTATTGGGTGACGGTGGTGATGAAAAAGTCTGCGTATACTTATTTAAGTATTTACTTATATGGTGAGGCATAGCTTGAGAGACGATAGCGGAAAAAATGTAATCTTTATTATGCATATATCTTCGTCTCGGGTACGAGATCATTGCGATACAGCTATTGAGATCTATTCGGGGAGCTATATATATTGTAAATTTATTGGTTGTGGTCGCTTAACAGATATGTGGGCGTGCATTAGAGCCCCATTGAATTGTGATAATATTTCCGTCATTGAATGTTCTCTGATTCATCTGTTTGAGGCCCCGTGTCGACTCCTATCTGCAATGCTATCGAGGCAGTTACTTGTGAAAGCTTAAGGACTTGGTCAAAAGAGTAACGATCCCAAAATTTCATGAGCGTGATATCTATATGAATATATTTCTGAGGGTTTTGCGTGAGCATGCAAATAGGTGTATTCAGACATATTACTATGAGAGAAAAGAAAAGGTTTGAATTATATAGGTTTAAGACATATCAAGCAGGGTAAATCAAAATATGGGTAAAAGTAAAATAGAAATACAAAATACTATTCTGACAGAAACGGCGAGAGCAAGCTTTCTGGAAACTCTTCATCAATCATCTCGTGGGTTAGTTCTGTTATTTTGCATGTCATGGAGCCCATATCTGGAGTATGTTCCCGACCGTACCGACAATAATTGCAAACTAACCCGTTGCTCCAACTAAACGTGGTTTGAATTATACTAAAAAGTTCTAAGATACTGAAATGGTTTATCGGCATGTCTCTCTGCCCGCTACCTAGTTCGACTAGCAGTGCCGAAACCAGTCCAAGAGGTAGAAACTTGTCCCGTGAGTCTTTGAATTCAGCTGGCGATTGGCACTTCAGGTAAGCTGCTTCGATCTCACCGCGTATGCGGCTCAACAAAACCACGAGTTTCTCGATACGGCGGTCTCGTTCATTCAGTATAGCTATAGAAAAAGTAGCCTCGAATTAGTAAAATCCTGTTAATATTACATAGAAATGTGTCTGCGGGCTTAGAGGCATTGATGGAGATTACCATGGGTAAGGGTTGACATTCCGGGATGTAGACTAGCATCTCCAAGGGAGAGGACATGCTTGAACTTGATGTTACGGATCAGCCTTGGCGTACAGATTTCAAGTACTTCTTTCATCCGAAAAACCTTTCCGATCCAGAGCCAGTAGGCGTAATTTTCGAGCGGATAGGTACGCGAACTCGTTGCAATTCTCCACAACGGGGCACTCCATACTTCTATCGCCAAAAATACGCCCGCTTGAAGCTGATATTTATCACAAAAGGTTGCCAACTGATAAATTTGCATCAAATCTAACTCTTTTGGGTTTTTAGAGTGTCGATGGTGAATAATGTTCATCGCGAGGAGTACAGATTCCAATGTCTCCGCTTCAAGTCGTATTTTCTTTGCTCCGCTAGCTTGATCGACTTTCGATTCTTGAAATCCTTTGCCGGGATCTAACATGGCTTGAAGGACTGGGGATGCGAGTGAAAGCGCTTTTGATGAAATTCGTAAGGTACCTAGATCCTCACCTTCGTTTTCGTCTGGAATTGAGCATGTTGCAAGGACATCACCGTATTTGTCGACATCATGAATGTTGAGAGGCTCCATTTTGAGGATTCGAGATACGAGGCGAGAGAAAACGTGCTTAGTCGCAATTCTGGGCTTCTTCGTTGCACGTAGTTGCATGGAGAAGAAAGAAAAGGAGGAAGTGCAAGGATCTGGAATGAGACGAAGATGGTTGTTTTATAAGATGTTTAAAGCTTAGTAAATTTTGAGGGTTATGGCTGCTGCGTTGGCTGGGGTCATATATTGAAGCGTGCAGAGGAGCTGGGTGTAAGGTGTCCAGTTTCGTTTTCTTGAATACAATTTAACCTTATTGATCTTTCTATCTGGAAGATTCTGTAAGTATTAACTCTGCGTGAGCATTGCCGCAGTGTCTAACTTGCCCTGGATCATTCTTATCATCTAGGCTTATGGAGAAAGTACTATAGAGGAGCTAATACTAGACTTTAGAAAACCGAAGACTGAGTATCATTTCAGCATATATGAATTTTTGCTATTAGCGAAAAGTACGTACGTTATAAATGCCGAACTGATCACGAAAGTTGTATGAGCAACTCCAAGGGCTAGAGAATAGTATCTAGTTCATCTGCAGACCCACTAGCTACCGAATCTGACCGTCTAGCTTCTAATATAGTAACTGGCTTACATCGTCCCTAGCCTCTAAGTGTCTAATTAACGTTCCTAGACTACTTATTTAAGAGACATAAAGTCTAAGGGATAAACCTGTTTAAGCCTACCAATCATCCAATAACTTGGGCCTTAGATCAAGTTTTTGAATCTCTTGTATGTGCTCATTGATTTCTAAAGAGATATTGCACTGGCCATGAGAATTCCCGAAAAGATTTTGGCCCGACTGTATGACGTCTATATCGGTTCTAAAAATCTCTTTGGATACTTTAAAGATATCAGAGAGACTCAAGCTGTCGGTAATAGTATTCTCTGGGTACCCGAAATACAACTTGAACTTGAATAACTTTCCAAGTTGCAGCGTATCACATAGTTCGGGGAGCATTTTGGTGTCGGTCCGTTTGCGACAAAGTGATTCCTTCCTCGGGATCGCTGACTGAAATTGTACGATTTTAGTATCAATCTGATCTGTAATACGTTGAAGGAGCTCTTCACGTTTCTTCCAAAGAATATCTAGCAGCTGCGTTAGCTTATCTATAGTAGTTGTTTACTGATGGGAATTCATGCCACTGATTTACTTTTAACGAAGGCTGAAAGTAATGGGTCAATCTCGCGATCGTCCCCGCTAAATGTGAATGAATCGCTATCTAGCATCCGGATCTCAAAAACACCGTGCTCTCCGCATTCTTCTAGAATGGAGGGATAGTTGAATACTTTAGCGATCCACAGCCATAACCTGCAGAAATCTTTATGGTGACCCGGGCCCCCTGATTCAGCTTCACGATGAATTGACTGGGCAGTTCTAGTAGTATATCTCTTATGCGGCGAACAGACTTCCCGAAGCTCTGTGGGAAGCAAAGCGGCAGGAGTCAAATAATTAGGTCCCGGCCAAAGCGATTTCACCCAACTGTCCATCGTCGGTCTAACGGCTTCATGAAGTTGATACTGGTCGCAAATGGTAGCGACATGAAACATCACTATCAACGCCATGCTGTCCCCATTAGCTAAGTTTTTATGATGAATAACCCTCATCACAATCACAATCGCATGCATGGAGTGTGTTTCTAGACTGATCTCCCTTGTTTCATCGGGGTCCTTCAGAGGCTGAGATTCTTTGAAACCCTTGGCGGGATCGAGCATGGCGCGGAATACTGGCGACGCTAACGAGAGGGCGTGTGAAGATACGCGAAGGAAGCCTAGCGTTCTGTTTTCATCCTCTTCTTTTGCTGAGCAACATCTTACGCTAATGTCACCTGTGGGGTGAATGTCGAGATATTTAATTTTGTGCACTTTTTTCGGGATGTCGGGGGTTGCTATGGGAATTTCGCGCGCGAGCACGAGCTCTCCTCCCTCTACCTCGCTTTCCGGATTCATGGTTCGTGTGTTGGTGGGTATTTGGAAAGTGAAGAGAATCTGATATACTGGTAGGTTAAAAAGCAAAATTTAAAACATTTGGGAGCTTTCAATTGAGTTTCAATGAATTTATAGATAGATATCCTGGTTCGCTGCTGCTAGCTGTTGGTTGCGTCTTGGGTCAAGATATGTTGGATTTTGCTGGGTGTTTGTCCGATATCGAGTGCCTCGACGCCACTGGAATGTTGCCTGAACATTGCCTTACGAGACTCTTATTTCCTGCAAGCTTGTGGCGAGGTAAATTACGCGGGAGTCAAATATTCATAGTTTTGAGTTAAATATAAATATATAGCTAAATGTAACAGCAGGTATCTTTAGCCTGCAAAGCCAACCACAATTCATAGGTTTAGCATTCTTAGCCTACTTCTATCTTACGGAATGACGATAGTTATAATAAATCTAGTGTTGACATAGAGAACGCCAAAATTGTCCATACTGCATCCATATAAAACGCCAGGTTCTTGTATTGTTTTAGCTATTCTAGAATTTTAAGAAATTTCTGTCTTTGGAGCTGATAGAAGACCGAAATACCCGAGTCGACTGCAGTTCTGAGTCTTTGATAACTACCCGAGTTTTGTACAACAAGGTCAGCCAATAATTCTTATACATACTTTGATGAAGATGATAAAATCTGGTTGTCGTGAGTGCTTACCTTATCGAAATCGGCGTAAAACCCAGTAATCCGATTACCCGTATCCAAGGAAATAGGCCAGATCTTAAAATTATAGGGACTTGTTATATCGCCGGCCGTTAATAGTCCTTTACGACCCCGATTTGTACCCAACTGATTTTTGCGATTAGCTTCTATTTTCTAGTAAAATTATATAAACGAGAAAATGTGGAGGTATAACCGTACCTGGATGCCCACTAGATTGTCATCTTCCCCACTTGTACATGTCAGCACGTCAGCGCTGACAAGGTACTCGCCACCCGCCCCATCAATCGATAGTCCAACAGCTCCACCAGATTCATCTTTCTCTCCGATAGTCTGTGATGGATTCAGATCTTCGTTTTGGTAATATACTGTAAACCCTGTGATAACCGGTGTGTCTTCGTATGATGTAACTGCGCTCGTCCAAGCTGTTATTTTTTTCAAAATGTGGTCGGCAAAGTGAATATTCTGACAGGGACGGAACTTTTCGGATTCCCAAGTTATGCTATTTGAATACCCCGCGGTTAGGGTTGATGGGCTTGAGACTGGGATCGATGGCGACCAAGATACAACTTGAATTAAGGATTCTGTATCGTCGAGATCTTCCTGGGGAATAAGAGCGGGAACGGTGAAGGATAGGAGAGTGATTTTAGAGGCCTGTAAATCCAAATCAAATAAAGACGAGCGTTAGCTGCTATCATATATCGGAGATACGGTTTAAGAGAGCCCACATCAAGCTTTCCAAAGAGTTGAATTTCGTGGCCGTCTTTTCCCGATGTTCGTAACCTCCTCCGAGTAAAAGCAATCTTATCGGCGTATCTCTTTGGCGTTATCCCTCTATACCAACTACAGTTATCTCTTTCCTTCGAAAAAGAAACATCAACGAGCCCGTACTGCGACATAGCAACAGTAACCCACTCCATCCCACCAACCTCTACCTCTCGTGTCCTCCCGGTCAGATACCCCATCTCCTCATCAGCTGGTAGCATCTCAATCCCGCAAACAAACTCCATCTCCCCTTCACCAACATAATGTAATACCATCCGCTCCATAAGCACATTCTCGCTCTGAAAAGAGTATTTCGAAAAAGTACCGAAGAATTCATGGTCGTGTAGTCCGTCTGGTTCGTATCCCCGGCTTTCAGAACATACGGTGAACGTTCCTGGCGGGTCCGGTATGGCCGGTGTGGTTAGTAACTCTCTCTCTTTATCGTGGAGTAGGTTTTGGAGGTTTGTTGGACTGGAAGCGGCGACGCCTACCACCAACGCAGAAAGATCTTTGCAGATTTTCCATATTCTGTGGCGGTTACGTAGGCGCCCGGTGAGCGCGCATTCCCGTTTGGCTGTTTGGAAGAGGTGGTACCATGTAGTTTTTGACGAGAGGGTAGGGAGCTGGGATAGGGCGAGGTAGCCGTATTTGGCTTTGGGGGTGAGGAACTTTCTCCAATAGTGATCTGGGAATTGTGCTTTTGTTGCGGAGGGGATAAGATTCAAGTTGTTAATATCAGAAAGGGTTAGGTGGCTGAAAATAGTCAATCGGATTTCGGTTGGTAAAGGGAGAAAGTCGGGTATTAGGAAGGGCTTAGAGGTTTGGGTGAGGAAGGCCGATACATCCACCTCTGGATCATCTTCTAAGAAGCTGTGTGACGGCAGGAGTGTCCAGGTGTTATTATTTTGATAATTTGCGATACCGTAGTATTCATGAGACCAGTGGAGTTTGTAGGCTGAGTAGGCGGTATTATCGAGAATTTCGTAGAGGGTTTGGTGGAGTTTCGTGAGGGGTATGTTCACTCCGGTCGCTTGGAGGACGTGATTGAAGATTGACCAGCATGACTGGTGTATGGGATAGCCTGATCGTCTGCTATCGTTGAAGCTTTCGGGTCGAAAGATTGTGATGTCAAATTTAGGGATGAATTTATTTTGATAGTAGTTAAATTGCCCAGAAATCGGTTCGGGGTCGTCTGGATTAAGAGAAGGTTGTAAAACTGAGGGTATTATGCGAATGTCGATATCACTGTCTTCATGAATATTTTCTTCCTGGGATCGGGTTACTATCACCCGACGGTTGTTAAATTATATTCATTGTTTCGAAGTTAATTTAGTGACTTAGGAATATGTGTTTAAGGCGAGGGATGCTTCGTAGAATCTTGAAATTTAATAACTTACAAAGGACAGTATTTTGTAGCCACCGACTATCCCAAGATCTTCGTTTGTCATAGTAAGGGATATGAACACCACAAACTGAACAATACACCATTTCCTGATCCATATCTCCAAATGTATTTAATATGATTAAATAATAATGTGCATTAAGATAATGACAATACACCAGACGAAATCATTAATCAAATGAAAATGTTGGAAAATGGTCAAAGGATCCCTAGTTACGAATATATATACTTCACAGCACGATGTGATATCTTAAATTTAAAATTGTCTCGGTCACATACGTGGTTTCAAAGTCTCAATATTATGAGGGGGGAGAAATCACATATTAAAGTTTATAAGCATTAAAGTTAAGTTGACAAGCCAGTAAAACGAGTTATCCGTATCTGCTGGTTCCAAGACCTTGTCCAAGACCCGCTAATGTCAGCCTCATCAGTGCCAATGCTGGCGGCTGACAAGGCCGGCTCTTGTATATTGAAAAAGCTCGGATGGAGATGTGCAGAGAAGATATTTTGTCATACAGTCTTGGTGGGGCTCTTGCTTACAAACTTACACGGCAGACTTGGCGGATTTTATTGAATAAATGCCTCTGATTGCACACCTTCCTTTAGACGTCTCACGGTCTTGATAATTCCTTCTATTTGAGCCGCAGAAATGGGATATCTTGGCTCACAGGCCTGAGAATATCAAGGATGTCAGCATGTCAGCCTGACCAAAACAGGGAGAGGCTGAGTTTGCGGTCTTTGGGAGACTGTGTTGGCGGAACAAACCGAGTGGGTTACACACGTTTTCTGTGTTGACCTTGTTGGAATTGAATATATGGGGTCTGGATATACGCCTGTAGACTATAGTGTATAGGGTAAATGTGAGCACTGGTCGATAAGAAGCAGGGGGCTTGGCGGATTTGAATCAAAAATGGACGAGTTTGGAAAGACCCTGCGAAAAGAAGCCTTAGCTCGACGCAGAAAAAAAAAAAAAAAAAAAAAAAAAAAAATTAATTTTTTTACAACACTAAAAAAAAAGACAGGCGAAAGAGCACATATACCCTTCCTCCCTCTCTCTTCTTTTCCATTCTGCATTCATCTCTTCGTCTTCTTCTCTTCTTGTATTCATATTATCTTACTCCATTAACTCAATTCTTTACCCGCCTTCATTTCATATTAAATCAAAATGACGGAAGCATACGACGGTGCCATTGGTATCGATCTGGGTATGTTCATTCACTCGAGACACCTCTCGTATCCCCACTAGGAATTGCCCCACTAACAGCTCCGCGAATAGGTACCACTTACTCTTGTGTCGCCGTCTACGAAGGCAACGGTGTCGAAATCAGTTAGTTCTCCCTGATCAAAGCTATATCGATATCAATAGAGGAAGCAGACTCGATCTAACGTTTGCGAAATTATAGTTGCCAACGAGCAGGGTAACCGTGTTACTCCATCCTTCGTCGCCTTCAACGATGAGGAGCGATTGATCGGTGATGCCGCAAAGAATCAGGCCGCCTTGAACCCTAGAAATACCGTTTTCGATGCTAAGCGTCTCATCGGTCGACGATTCGAGGACCCCAGCGTCAAGAAGGATATCGAGACCTGGCCGTTCAAGGTCATTGACAATGATGGAAACCCATTCATCGAGGTGTGTACACACTCTTGCCTCAGGATTGAATTTTTTTTTTTTTGTGTTTTACTTTAATCGAGTGATGATGTTGATTTGGTGAATTAATATAGGTTGAGTACCTAAAAGAAACCAAGACTTTCTCCCCACAAGAGATATCGTCTATGGTTCTCGTCAAGATGAGGGAGATCGCCGAGGCCAAGTTGGGTAAGTCTGTTGAGAAGGCTGTTATCACCGTTCCAGCCTACTTCAACGACAACCAGAGACAAGCTACCAAGGATGCCGGTGCCATTGCTGGATTGAATGTTCTCAGAATCATCAACGAGCCTACTGCTGCTGCCATCGCCTACGGTCTTGGTGCCGGAAAGAGCGAGAAGGAGAGGAACGTCTTGATCTACGATCTCGGTGGTGGTACTTTCGATGTTTCCCTCCTTAACATTCAAGGTATGTTTATTCTTCCTATCTGATGGATATAAATAAGGATATGAGTGGCTGACTGAATGCAGGTGGTGTCTTCACTGTCAAGGCTACTGCCGGTGACACCCATCTTGGTGGACAGGATTTCGATACTGCCCTCCTTGACCACTTCAAGGCCGAATTCAAGAAGAAGACCAAGCTTGACATTAGCGACGACCCACGTGCCCTCCGACGTCTCAGATCCGCTTGCGAGCGTGCCAAGCGTACCTTGTCCAGCGTCACAAACACTACCATTGAAATTGACAGCTTGTCTGGTGGTGAGGACTTCAACACCACCATCACCCGTGCTCGTTTCGAAGATCTCAACGCTGCCCTGTTCAAGAGCACCATCGACCCCATCACCCAGGTTCTCAAGGATGCTGAGCTCGAGAAGGGCGCAGTCGATGAGGTTGTGCTCGTTGGTGGATCTACCCGTATCCCCAAGGTTCAGAAGCTCCTCAGCGACTACTTCGGTGGAAAGAAGCTCGAGAAGGTAATTTTTCCCATTCACTATTGCTAGTTGCTTTGAATTATAGCTAATTTATTGGACAGAGCATCAACCCCGATGAGGCTGTCGCTCACGGTGCCGCCGTTCAGGCTGGTATCCTCTCTGGCAAGGCTACCTCCGAAGAGACCGCTGACCTCCTCTTGTTGGACGTCGTGCCACTCTCCCTTGGTGTCGCCATGGAGGGCAACATCTTCGCCGCAGTTGTTCCACGTGGTCAGACCGTCCCAACCATGAAGAAGAGAACATTCACCACTGTTGCCGATAACCAGACCACCGTCCAGTTCCCAGTCTACCAGGGTGAGCGTGTCAACTGCGAGGACAACACCTCCCTTGGAGAGTTCACTTTGGCTCCAATCCCACCCATGAGGGCGGGTGAAGCTGTCTTGGAAGTTATCTTTGAGGTTGACGTGAATGGTATCCTCAAGGTTACCGCCTCTGAGAAATCCACCGGTCGCAGCGCCAACATCACCATCTCGAACGCCGTCGGCAAGCTCAGCACCACTGAGATCGAGAAGATGATTGAGGATGCTGAGAAGTTTAAGAACACTGATACTGAGTTCTCGAAGAGACACGAGGCTAGGCAGCAGTTGGAGGCTTATATCGCTCGTATGGAGGAGCTAATTAGCGGTCCAGAGTTCATGTCGAAAGGCAAGAGAGGATTGCAGAAGAAGGTCGAGGAAGAGCTCAGCGCTGCTATGGAGAAGCTTGAGCTTCAGGAGGCCTCTGCTGAGGATTTGAAGAAGCAGGAAGCTGCTTTGAGGAGAGCTTACACCAAGGGTACGTTTCTATCTTTCCCTCAAAATCCCACCCATTGAATTTCGCGCTAATACGAATTTAATTTTTACAGTTATGGCTAGCCGTTAAATTGGACTTGCGGGTTCATTTCCTACGTTTTTCGCGTGAATTTTCTTGGCATAGACGTGATGTGGTACGAGAAGGAGAAAAAGGAGGATGAAGAAACAGGCGATAGATGTGAGCCTCTTTATCCGACCCCTATAGGATGGTGACGCATATCAAACTGTAATATGAGACGAATGAAAAGTTCTTTTTTCTGTTCTTTTTTGTTTTACTTGTGTTATGACCATCACTTTTTTCCTTTGTATAAATTTTCACCAGGGGATGCATTTTCTTGCTTCTTTCCTATATCTTTTTTTGCCAGTCTTCTCTCGAAAAGTATCATGCATGATGAATGGAATGATTTATTTCGTTTGGGATCGATATATAGAGTTATTTGATCATACACTGGATGCAGTCCCTTCGCGAATCGTGATCTCTAAGACGCAGTCTAACGTGATAATCTGACGATGTTGTGGGGGTATTGTTCAAGCCACAGCAGCGAGGTGACAGGTAACCATGACCCGATGCGGCCAGCCAGTGCGATTCGGACCGGTACCGAACTAAGAATTTAAAGCTTATCCACTCAGAGCCGTCCAAACCTGGATAACCTTTGAGACCAGATGTACAAGATTAGTTTCCGTATGTGGAGGTTTAATTAGATCAAGTGGATTTTTGATTTTCGATTGGTTCTTTTTGATATTTCCATGGTGCGAAGGGTCGTGGGATTGCAGTGATTTTGGAGATTGTCGGTAGTTAGGTGCGATACATTGCGGCTGCAGCGGGTAAAGTGAGAATTACGTAGACTTGTTTTTCAACTTGGCCAAGTTGAGCTCTCCAAACTTGAGTTGAAGACATATTTTGCATTTTCTTTCGATGGCTTCATTTTTCTTTATTTGTAGTAGCTAGTAGACTTTTTATAGAGGGTTGATGATTTTAGTAATATCGCGGGTGAGATGCAAGCTTGGGGAAGGTGTTAATATATTGGAAACGCAAATGGGACGCGAGCAGGCGTTCCCAACCCCTGTTCTCTGACAATTCAAGATACCCAATTATTTGAAGTACAAATTGACAGGAACATCAGCATCCTGGAATTTACTTTCCACGAGGGCTGGGCTCGTTTTCTTACCAGGGAAACGGGCTCGGTCTTACATCTGTTGGCTTGGTGCGCGCCAGACTCGGGGCCCCTCTCAACAGCACAGGGGATATAACTAATTCCTGCTGTCGTCCTTCTCATCATCGCTACTAGCACTCACTCCCCTATACCGCCATACTTTACTGCACCGACGTCTTTGGCGGTCTGTTTCGAGTTTATACATGAAAGTTCGATAACGTCAATGTTTGGTCCCTGGCGTGGGCCGTTAAACGTTTTGTTTGCTCAGCCTTACCGAATACATCCGCCAACCAACAACCCACCAGATTGCACCTGTCAAAACGAACCCAACCCACCAACCAACTGACCACCACCTGCTGCTACCACCACAGCTATCACAGCTACCGTCTGTCCGTCCGTCTGTCCCACACAGACACCGACCTGTATACGCTCAACAGATACTCCTACCCACTCTATAACCTTCTCTCACCAGCTTCTCGGGCGGGCACTCCATCAAGGAGTTCATTAGGGTTTGACGACGACGACGACTACGATGGCGGAGCAGCACCGGCAGCAGCAAGACCAGCAACCCTCTCTCAAGGGTATAGCTGGCGATGCTGCCGCTGCTGACGCCGACATCACACCTACTCCAACTCTCAACGGTCACTCGATCGATTCTACAACACTACCATCTAAAGATAAAGTTACAAATCCTACATCGCCATCATCGACCCCGACGCCGTCACAAGGAGTGACAAAATCAGTATTAGCACCGCCGCAGGTGGAGGAAGAAGTGGAGTATGATGATTTTGGGTTGCCTGTGTTCAAACCGGCACCGATATTGCTACATACTGGGGATAGCTCGGATGGAGAAGACGATGAGGATGCCAGGGATATGTATATAGATCGAAGAGGAGACGATGATGAAGCTAGCTCGCGGACGACAGGGAGTCCCGTGCGGGAGGTTGAGGAGAAGGATGATGGTACTAGGGTTTCTATCGGCGGGAGAATGGTGGAGCGAATGTCGTTGGAGATTGGGAGTCCTCCTGGTACTTCTGGTGGCGATAAGGGTGGCGAGACTATACCTATTATATCGATACCGCCTACCATTCCTGTCGAAGAGGTTGAGGGGGTTCAGGAGCACAGCGACGAAGATTCATTGAAGGCTGAGCCGACGATACCTGTAAAACCGATAGATATTGCGACAAAGGAAGCTACCCATCCAACCGCAAATGAGAAGAAGCCCCAGTTCACCGAAGATTCACCAAAACCGATAAATACAGCATCTACGGAAGCTGTCACCCTACCTAAAGACGAGAAAGTGCAGGATATGAAAGATATCAAACCGGAACCATCGAAACCAGCAGTCTCGATACCGTCGATATCAATCAAAGAAGAACAGTCCAAGACTCTCGACTCTCCCAAGGACCTCAAGCCCATGAGCCCAACTACTGCAGATCTCACCCACGCTTCACCCCTCAACCCCATAACAGCAATCACACAACAAACCACCACAGACACCGACATAAAACCCGTGATATCATCCTGGTCCCACCAACAGTCCGCCGCCACAGAAACTCAAGACGAATCCCGCCGCTCGTCCGGAGAATGGCAAGAAATGCCCTCCTACGCTCCCTACGACATTTACAACGATGATGGCAAATTGATCGCTAAGGAACACCACTTCTCCGATGACGAAGGAGAAGCCGCCGAGGAAACCCTAGGCGGTGCATCGAAGGGTTACACTCGTGTCCAAATGGATGAGGACGCACAGTCCGCCACTTCAATGGATGATAATACGGGGTATCTCTTCAAAGAAGTTGAAAACCCCGAAGATGAACAGCTCAATCCGCTCTCACAGCTCGAAACTACCAAAGATTTATTGACTGAGGGGCAGAGGATTGCTTATGTGGGGTTGTGCAAACTGGCCATGATGGAGATGAGACAGGAGTTGGAGAAGTATCTTGAGGTTAGGAAAAGCTGGGCGAAGAAGAGTATCGCGATCGGACGAGAGCATATGAAAATGTGGAGTCAGATTATCATGGTGAGATTGTATAAACATATGGATATCAATCAAGATGGTAGGTTCACACTATATTTAACTCTATACACATTACATTTTATGTATGAAGGTGCTAATATTGCAATTTTAGAACAACTCATGATCGAACAATTATCGGAACATGGAGTCGTCGCGTCGGATCTAACACCTACTCTCATGAAAAACGCACGGGTTAAGAACCCTATGGCAGCAGAAGAAATGAGGTCACCTGGTGCGACTACCCCCACCTCTCCGCCGTTATCCTCCCGCGGATCTATGACCGCGCCGCGAAAGAACTCCCGGGATTCAGAGGAGGGATACTCCTATGGAGGCAACAGCACCCCGCCGCCGGCGTACGAAGAAGAAATGAACGACGAGTCGGTAAAGATGCCCAGCGAGCTGCCAGACAGCAAAACATTGGATATCGATATCCGCTGGACTGTCCTTTGCGATTTGTTTCTCGTGTTGATATCAGATTCGGTGTACGATGCTCGCTCGAGAGTGTTGTTGGAATTGGTCGGGAAGCATCTATCGATATCTTGGATTGATATCTGTAAATTCGAGAAGAAGGTGACGGATGCGCTGGAAATGCAAGAGAGCGCTGCGGCGCAGAATTGGAACGAGTCGGATATTCTAGTGGATAGAGCGAAGCGAGCTAGAAATAAACGATACGCGATGATGGGACTCGCGACTTTGGGCGGCGGTATCGTCATCGGTTTATCCGCTGGTTTACTTGCGCCAGTTATCGGAGCTGGTTTGGCAGCAGGATTTACTACCATTGGAATTACATCCACTGGCGCATTTCTGGGTGGCGCGGGAGGGGCAGCAATAATCACCACTACCGCTGCGGTTTCGGGGAGCGCTATCGCTGGAAAAGCAGCGGGGAGGAGAACGCAGAGTGTGTCGGTGTTTGAGTTTCGGCCGTTGTATAATAGCAAACGGGTGAACCTTATCGTTACTATTTCTGGATGGATGAACGGTAAAGAGGACGATGTCCGGTTGCCATATTCGACGGTGGACCCGATCATGGGAGATATTTACAGTGTGTTGTGGGAGCCGGAGATGATGCAGAGCATGGGTCAGACTATTAACATTTTAGCCACAGAGGTATTATTTACATCGTCTTGATAACGATGGTGAGGATTATGCTAACGGTGGTGGTGGTGTGGTGTAGGTCTTGACTCAGTCGTTACAACAGGTCCTCGGTAGCACGGTACTGATGGCATTGATGGCATCGTTACAAGTTCCCCTGGTTTTAACAAAATTGTCATATCTGCTGGATAACCCGTGGAACGTATCGTTAGATCGAGCTTGGGCTTCCGGGTTGATATTGGCCGATACGCTCATGCACCGTAATCTGGGTGTGCGGCCGATAACCCTCGTGGGGTTCTCGTTGGGTGCGAGGGTGATATTTTCGTGTCTGAACGAGTTGGCGAGGAGGAACGCGCACGGGTTGGTGCAGAATGTATACATGTTCGGGAGTCCCGTCGTAGTTAATCGGGATGAGTATATGGCTATGAGTGCGGTTGTGAGGGGCAGGTTTGTGAACGGGTATTGTACTAATGATTGGATTTTGGGTATGTTGTCCCCTCGGTTCTTCACTCCTTATGGCAACGAGTAATTTGGCTGATGATTATTGTTTTCTCTGTAGGTTATCTATTCCGAGCTACTTCTGGGGGTATCGGACGAGTGGCAGGCCTGGCACCCATCGAAAACGTACCTGGGGTTGAGAACTTCGATTGTACGGAATACGTGGTGGGGCATATGGCGTATCGTACCGCTATACCAAAATTGCTGAAGCAGATGGATTGGACTATGATCTCTGAGGAGTTTTCTGAAATAGAGGAGGCCGATCCGGATAAATTACGAGAGAGGCAGACAGAACTCATCAGCGAGATTGAAGCTGCGAGAAAGGAGCTAGAGAAGGAACCGTCGAAGAGGAAATGGGGCTTATTCGGGAAGAACAAGGACGTGGCTAAGAAGGCAGAGTGGGAGACTTATGCTGAGGAAGCTAAGAAGCAAGAAGAACTACAGCAGCAGAATGGGGAAGGGGCTGGGAAGGGTGATAGGGGGAGCGAGGATCGGGATAACGTTTTGTTTGATGTTGAAGCTATCAGGCGAGAGCTGGCGCTGCAGGAGATCGAAGAACGCGAAAGGGCACAGGAAGAGAAGGATAAGAACGATGGGAAGGTGAAACCGCAGGTCGTTTATAAGAGTGCAACTCCGTCTTTTGAGCAGGAGAGGGGAGAGTTGAGTGTGCCGAAGGGCAGGATGGGCCCGGGGAGTGCCAAAAGTGGTGGGTCTGGCGCCGGTACTGGAGTTTCGACGCCAAACTCGGGGTATGGAGTCGTGGTGGATAAGAGTCCTGCGGGGACGACAAGAGGCTCGCGAAACTTCAGCTTTGGGCTATTTGGCGGCGGGAGGAAGGACAGCGTTGAGAAATCGTTAGTGGGATCGCAAACAGGGTCGCGAAATTCCTCAGTGATGGACCTGAGCAGCGCCGCAAGC